>CM069913.1:53347363-54547363 GCA_036172215.1 Camellia granthamiana
ACGGTGAGGTCGAGTTTGACCCTAACGAGGAACTAGTGAAAATCATTGAAATTGAATCTAACCCATAGGAGAAACCATAAATTGAGTTTGTTCCAGAGGAACTTGTGGAAGAGACAATAGAGGAAGGCGTAGAGAAGTTTTGAATATTTTTGGGGGGTTTCCCACTCTTTTGGTCGTTGGTCTCTCTATATCTCTCACAAAGCTTCCTTTTCCTCTTTTGGCTATTTACACATCCATCAAAGAGGTAATGTTGCACTAATCCTTGTGCTAACTTAGGTTACTTTTGTATGAGCAATATACTAATGAATTTCTTATTCAATGAGTTAGATAAGAAGTTTAAGCTTTGTATTTCCTGAATTAGACTATAATAAGTATGTCTCTGAAGTTTTCGTCTCTATCCCCAAGACTTGTACTTCTTCAAGTAAGCTAGGAGAGCAAGTGAACAAAATGTATGGGCGCGCGTCAGCTAGGCCGGGGTGGTTGTTACAATAAGGGGCAGCTCGGGCTCAGCCAGCATATAATTGAAAAGGAGGGCTGTGATTTCTTTTTCTTATTCTAGATGAATTCTGAACCTGTGGATTAAAAGTTAGATTAGTGGTTAATAGAGGTTTAGTGCCTAAGATTAATGGAAACCACCCACGAAGTACACATGACTGAAAGCCCTAAAATAGTGGATGAGATCAAATGAGGAAAGATCATCTATTCCAAAGGAAAGCAGATTACCCTCATGGAGATTAAAAGCCTAATAGAATAGGTGGTTTTCCTCTGTCCTGACTAAAACCATTAGGTATGTTTGGTTTGGATTTATAGAGTGATTATGGAAATAAAATTCTAAAAATTTGTTTGGTTTGTAAATTTTCCAAAACAATTTCTAAAATCACTCTCTGTCTCTTACTTATCAATCAATCACTTTTTCTCTCTCCTCTCTCATTCTCAATCACTTTTTCTCTCACACACATCTATTCAATTATAACAAAATATCAAATCATTCCAAACTTCTAAACTCCAAAACTACTTTCAAAATACACAACCAAAAAAATAAAAAAAAAATTTAAACTCTCTCCAAAACAATTTTAAAAAACTACTCTCTCAAAACTAAACCAAACATACCCAACGTTATGTTTAGGAAGTTGATTAGCATATTTTTGTAATTGATTTGATGATTGTGAGAAAAATAGTAAAATGATTATAGATTGAATGTGATATTTTGTCTTATTGACTATTTTAACCTATTTTATATTTTAATTGGTTATTTTAGCCCAACCTTCTTCCCAAACACCCCCCTTTGTCTCACAAGCCTGGTTCCTAGCTTGCCCTGATCAGTCGGAGGAATATGATTCAACTAGTGTGAAATTCACCCTCACACAACATTGCTATCTGCCAAAAACCAAATATTGTAATCTTATCCCAAAGAACAGCAGTTAAATAGTTCAATTGAAACCCATTGTTAATATTAGATCATCTACAGCATATGCAATTTGATAAAGGTATCATCTACTCATAGAAATTAGCAAATTTCTTATTGCATGAACCTTCACCTTCTTAATACGCCCACTGTTAAACAAGGCGGACACAAATGTGTAAGCTTTACAAATCTAAACAGGCAATCCTACAAGAGTAACACTCCTTGGGAAATATGTTCAAATATTGGCACATAGAAAACAAAGCGTGCTATGAGATATTTAAGGTAAAAGAAAAAAATAATAATAATAATACATTTTCAACACCCAAAGAAATTAAAATGTTGACATATTTTTTTGGCAATCACTGAAGGACTAATTATGCCCTCCTAATGCTCTTATTAGCAATTGATGAAGATTATCTAAGTTATGTTGTTCTTTCGAAGCCACTACCAATCTGCATATGTAACCATTCTGGCGATGAATCCTTACCATAGTCCCTTGTAGCTTGTGAACCAAACGCCACTCCATTTGTGTTGAATGTTTGTTGAACAAACTGAAATACAATATTGTTTATTAACTCATGATGAAATCAGAAGAGAGGAAAGGAAATTTCATATAAAAAAAATTCCATAACCTTATCCATCAACTTGCGTTCTACCAAATTGAAATAAACTTGATCCAAAAGCTACCACTGCCTTTGGTTGCAGGCACTTGTTTATATAGTATACATCTTATCAATAATATAATTTGTAATAGTTAAACAAATCAGTCTAGTGAACGGTCCATCTACAAATTCATAGCACCCAATTTATGATGACAATGAATTCTTAAGCAAAAGAAAATGAAATAAATTATAATGCATGGTTTTATGTATCAAAAAGGTGTCCTTATGACATTGTTGCTGATCCTCAATACATCTTGTTGTGAGGACACTGAGATCTAAATGAAAAACACAATACAAGCATGCGTTGGTGATCACACACACATACAGCAGACTGAACTGAACAAGGGCAATGAAAAATGGTTCTCAATGGTTACTACAAGAAAGAAAATTAAAGATTGCGGGGAATAGGTTCACCGAGGAGTTGTAGTGGGAGTGATTTAGTTTAGTTTTGTTAGCTTCTTTCCATTCCCTTTTCATGTTCTCTTTGTCAGTTCTTGTCAACCACTTAATCTTTTTCTAGAAGTTGGGTCAGTTTGTTGTGAGGTGGATATTTTTGCCTCTTCCTCTACTGTTCTCAATGATAATTAATTTTCTTTGCCGATCAAAAACAAAAAAAAATCCTCAATATACCTTGTTAGAAATGGAAAATTAAAACTTACGTCTTTTGATGGAAATCCTTCAATGCCAGGGTTCACTTTGGAATTAACCGCTTCAAGCTTCATTGATAAGAACTACAACAACCAGTTATTTGTTGTTCAAGTTCAAGTTCAATGGGGAACAATCTCGAATTTAATAGTGCAGTAAAACATAGTGAAAAGAAGCATGTGTACCTCAACCTGATGTTGCAGTGACTGGATATAATTAATTATCTCATCAAGGACCAATGCTTTACCAATGACCTGAATCCAACTAAGCTTAATTACAAACAGTATTTTGACAAAAATATATGAGGTTAATAGGTACAGATTCACAAGTTCGAACAGAAAGATAAAAGAAGTGAAGGTACCTCCTCGCACTATTATACAACCACAAGCCCACATATAAATTTATTAGAAGCAATCGATTAGCCTTTTAGCTTAAATGAAATTGATTATACAAGCAGTCCAATCCACTGTGGAGGTAAACATGGAGGCAGATACAGTTTTTAAGAGGAGTTCATTGACTGGAGTAAGAATAATGAACAGAATTGTGCTCATGAAAGAACGTATGTTATTTTCTTTTGGCAACAAACTAAGGTGTTTATACATTTGGAATTGATCTTATCTTTTCTTTTCTTTTTTTCCTTTTTCTTTTTTTTTTTTTTTTGGAAAATTTACAGGGATGCTGAACTGACAAGCATGCTTCACTTCAATCACCTTGTGATCTTCTATGTAGCAAACCAACCTTCTTTCTCTCGTTCGCCTACTAAGCTCGATCCATTTGTTATTAAGGTTAACAAATGAGATGAAAGTTTGATGCAACAGGGCAATATTATCACTTGTTTCCTCAAATCAAAGATCATGTCTGAGGTCTCGGACCAACTAAGAAATATGGATACTTCTAAAAAGGCGGCATGTCCATGTTGGAGACACTGACACTCATTGAACACTTCTCGACTAATGTCAGAAAGTCGTTCAGATGTGTCCTATTGTTATTATTATTAATATATTTTTTTAAATTTATATTCAGACAATTTTTAGACATTTGGGAGGGAGATACACGTGTTTAGACAAACATGAAACTAAATAACTTAGGATACAATGTAAATTTATAGAAATTAGTGTTATATTACATTTTTTATTATCTTTGAATGATATATTCATACATGTGATATATAATAAATATATAAAATTATATATGTCTTGTGCGTATCCCCACTTGTCATGTCCTATACTTTTTGAAAATTTGCGTGTCGGTGTGTCTGTGTCATATTGCGTATCCGTATCCATGTCTGTGCTTCTTAGCTAACCAAATTTTGATCCTTTAATGTCTATTGCTCTGTATATTGTGCTAGATATATCTTTTTATTCTCATGGAATACTTGAGAAATTTGATAGCAAGCTATTTCCGGATGGAATAATTTAGCGGTCATTTGATTTTGATTTTGATTTTGATTTTGATTTTGATTATGGGTTGATTTAATAAAAAAATGGATTTCACTTGAACTAATTTAATTATAAATAATAATAAATAAATAAACTAATTAAACCATTCCAAATAATCTAAACCAAACATGCACTTAAACCATTTTAGGCATTTGAACTGTTGCTTTTTTACTTATAAATTTATTTTTTGTTATACAAAAGGATGATTTGTCTGGATATTTTTTCCATTTGATTTTGCCGATAAAAAATGATGACAAAGCCACATAAAAATAAATAAAAAATAAAATACAAGCGAAAGATATTAAGATGGGAAACTTTATGTTATAAAAGATGAAAATAATTAAAGATGATAAACCTCAATCTCATCACCTAAAACCAAGAGTAGAAATCACTCTTGATCCCCCACCCCCTCCCCCATTGCTCCATCAAGGTCCCTCTTAAAATCAGGTCAATGAACCTTAAACAGAGCAAAAGATCCTTCAATCACTACAAATGGGGTGAAGGATCAAAACCAGAAAGAGGAACTCAAATTTCAAGCAAACGAGCAATGGTCTTGACTTTGTCATAGCCCTACAGCCTAACAAATATAAAAGATGAGAACATAATAATAAAAGGATGTTTAAAGGTCATGAAAGGGCACTTGTGAGCAGAATATAAAGATGACAAATGTTGGTAAATCCAACAGCCCACCCCTGTGAAAGGGCAGAATATAAAGATGGCAAATGTTAGTAAATCCAACCCCCCCACCCCTGATTCACGAAGATGACCACAAGATCCATGAGGGCCACTGTGTGAATTGGAGCCACTTAGGGGGATTTTTTCATACAACATTGCACTGACATGATCCTTGAGTTCATAGACAGCTCTCGAGAGAGTTACTACCATGTCAAGGGATGTTAATAGTCTAAAGGTGTAATTTATCCACACAAAAAAAAAAAAAAAAAAAGTTAATAATCTAAAGGTGCAACGACAATCTTTGATGCATTTTTTTTAACTAGAAATAGGCCCATCAATTTGCAACCAAAACAAAAAATTAACACCTTGTCAACTTACCATTTAATTAACCATTAATCTAGTAAGTTAGGGTTCAGTCAAGACATCTTTTATGATATATTTTGCATGAAGAATTTGTCTATAGTATTTGGGGCTCAATTTTTAAAGTCAAATTTGGATTTACTATTTACAATGCGTACTTGTTTAACTAGGATTGCAAATTCTAGTCCAGTTAGAAGTTGTATATACCTTTCTCTTCTACAAAAAGGGAACTCTTAGTAATTATTCTTATTGATTCAGAGAATCATACAAGTCAGTCACAAGTAGCAGATTCTCACTCAATATTAGTGTGTTCTATTACTAGTCATTATTGTTCTTTAATATATGTTAAATCTGATTCCAGTGAATTAGAGGGAACAATGACCCTAAATTTGTCGCCTGAGGGTCACCCAACGACTTAGGTCACATTCTGCCAATAAAAAACATAAGAGGAGGAGAAACCAAAAAAAAGGAAGAATAGCTCCAAATACATAAGCACCAATACTCTAATTTTCGTTAAGTAGACAATAAAGCACATAGCATTTTGCAAGAACAATGTAATCTAATTCTTCTTTGCACCTGTTGTGGAGCCCTCTCGGCATTGAGATTGGTCTGGTTGCAGTTTCTCCTCTCCAGTTGTGTTACTTTAGCAATCAATCTCATTCAAAGCGGCTAGGTTGGTTTAGACATTTGTTAGAACTTATGCCTTGGCAAGTTTCAGACATGCGTTTTTGCTATGACTAGAAATGATTAAATAACTACTAAAATGCAACAATAATGGAGAAAAAGAAGTCCAACTTAGGCTTCGTTTGGGATATGAGTTGGCTTTTTGACTTTTTGGCTATTTTAGACTGAGTTAGACTTTTTGGCTTTTTTGACTTTTATGATAGAAAAGATGAAATGATTATAATTTGAATGTGATATTTTGCCTTACTGACTTTTTAGCCTATTTTGTCTTTTTGTGACTATTTTAGCTAAATAGTCCCAAAAAACCAACATGCCAAACGAGGGCTTAGTAAAAAACTTTAATTATAAACAAACCTTCAAATATTAATTTTAAAAGATAGAGCTTGAGAAAAGCCAATGCACACCTTATTACAACCAGGGACCAGATCTTGTAGAATTTTCATTCTCTCGCTTATCTTTTCTCTTCTAGCCTGTCCACCAAACAAATTCAATTAGAAAAACTAGTACGAAGTTCTAGAATTTGGAGATTAATTAACCATCAATTACCAACTCAATGCCACAATTATTGTTAGAAAGAAATTATATTGACTTGTGTATATAAATTATTGTCGTTGTAGTTGGTTGCTTCAAAAATTATTTCAGAGTTGAAGGGTTCAAATCAAAGTAGATTACTCTTTCTGCTAGACTATGGCTATCAGTAGCTTGGCCCCTTCTTGCTCGTACGTGGATGTAATCTTGCTTCGGTGGCTCATGCGTTTTTGTGTTCTGCTCTGTTGGCTTGCTCGAATTTGCTTCGGCTTTAGCTTTGTAATCAAAATTCTCATCTCTAGATCTCTCCGTCTTAATGCGTTTACCATCACACTCATTCTGTTCAATTGATCCAAAATCATTACTGTTAGACTTCTAAACTCCCTTTAGTACGTAAATGAGGTGAATTCACTTCTATGAACGATCCAAATCAAAATTCTATTTCATTCTAATACTTGTTTATCATTCCATATAGATCACCAAGCAGATCACTAATACATAAGATCATTTACAATTACAAACCAAAAAGAGCTACTTTAAAATCAATGAGAACAAAACTTGCCAAATAGAAAAGTAAACATTTATCCAAATACATAACGTGCATATATCAAGATACATATATCGCAGTACCGTGATGATGTCATTGCCAATGCTCGTCGAGACAAGCTTGGCGGACTCATTCTCGGGAGGAGATTCATCACGCCGCTTCCTCGAACCGCCACTCCGAGCCAATCTGTGATCCAGAACCATCGGATCATTGCCAGAAACTTCGCGATTCACACTCGCATTCTCAAATTGATCCAAACTCTGCCCAAACCGCACCTTCATCAAGTCCAATGCACCTCCGGACTCACCGCCGTTGATTCTAAACGGCCAGATCTCGGCCAAATTGTACGGCGCCGCACTCGCACTCTGAAATGCACCGCCGTTGATCATCGCCGGCTGATCCATCTGAAGATTCTCAAAATCACATCCGATTCGAATCCAAATTTATCTTCAATGTTATTCAAAGCTCATGAATTAGCTGCAAATCAAAGAGAACCATTGCCGTAGTTCAATTTCAAAGTGTGCATTTGAAGATCGATAACAAGTGGAGAGAGAGAGAGAGAGAGAGAGAAGAGAGGAGGGGCAGCCGTGTGATCTGCTTCGACAGTGGGGACTGATTGTTGGTGCGCACTGTACACACTACCAACACCAGTATTCACTGGAGAGAGACCTCGGGACTTTAAAAGAAGTGACTTTGAGTGAGGTTTTCTCGGCGGGTCCACTGTTTGTGTGATGACCAACTGTTTTACTCTGAACTCTCACGAGTACAACTGCCTTATTCTTTCACCGTTCGATCAGTTTAAAGTAACATTCAAAAGGAATTTTATGGAATTGACGGTCGTGGTGGTAAGATAAAGGTACGCCATGCATGGATGCGAATAACATTTGTCTTAAATGTTGGGTTGTTGGAGTCACGTAATGAGCTAGCTAGCTCGCAAGTACAAATTCAATGTACAAAAATGAGAGCGATTTTTGGATAGAGGGAAAGGTTCGTTTGGTTTAATTTAAAATTATGATTTGAGTTTAAAGTTATGTTTTGAATTTTGAATTTTTAAATTATGATTTAAAAAAAAATTATTTGATTAAAAATTTTTAAAATAGTTTTGTAATAATTTGTATTTTTTTTTATTGATTGATGTATAAAATGTAAAAAGAGAGATGAGAGAAAAAAATTGATTGATTGATTGATTAATAATATTAAAAAAAAAATGAGTTTTGAAAATAATTTTAAATTGTATTTTAAAATTTTATTTGGTTATAAGTTTTGATTCAAATCATGATTTGAAAACAAAATTAAATTTTGAAAAACGCTACCTTAATGTATTTGTATAGGGCCAACTCCTCTCCAATCCAAAAACGGAGTGGAGGATGTTATTAGGCTGCGGTAGGCCCAATTTTAGGTTTATTTTGATAATTTAAATTATTAATTGATAGATTTTGTCAAGTATATTATTCTTGCAAAAAATTACATTAATTGAATATCTATAGTCACTTGATTAACTTGTATTTGTGTCTGCGATTTATTTGAAAAGTTATAATTGTAGTTAAAACAAATATAAACCAATCAAATAACTATTAATATTCGATCAATGTAACTTTTTGTAAAAACAGTAAACTCAATGAGTTTTACATATTGAACGGTTTAAATCATTAAAATTAGTCCGAAATTGAGCCTAACAACAATATTGCTCAATTTAATTTGAGACTGGAAAGAAGCGGTGACGATTTGTATGCTACTCGAGTTGGCTGATTAACATATAAGTGTGATTTGGGAAGTTAGTTAAGAGTTAATTTTTTTGATTTTTTTTAACTTTTTTATCTTTTTATGTATAAAAAATGTGAGAAGTAATATCACTTAAAATGAATTAAAACTTTTAATTGAGTTACCAAATTGCCCATAATTTCCTCAAAAGCTTCGCTAGTTAATTACTTGTAGTCCATTTGTAGAGATTAAGATTTATTATAATGTTGTACTTATTTATTTATTTTTGAAAAATTACAAACAAAATATTTTAAAATTTCAACCTTATAACAAAATAAATTTTTTATTTTGTTAATTTAAACTTTAAAATTTTGACTTCTTTTTTATCAAAATAATTTCTTTATTTTGTTAAGTAAAATAAATGAAAAATTAAGTATTTCAGTCATTAAACTTAATAAAAAAAATTTAAATCATTTTATGTATACCTATATTGAGGTTAATAGCTAATATACTTTTTTTCATTAATTTTACTTAATAAAAATACGTGAATAATTTAAATTAAAAATAAATCAAAAGATTATTGTTAAATTATTAAAATTCAAAATTTATTTTATCACAAGGCTAAAGTCTTAAATTTATTTTATTTTATTTTATTTTATTTTGTAATTATCCCTTTTTTCAATAATGGTAGGTGCTCACGATATTTATTTTAAAAAATATTAAAAAAGAACAATGTACAGTGAAGATTTATTTCAAGTATTGGTTTCATTATACAAAAATTAAATTTAAACTAAAAGAATCACATTTCAAGATATTTCTTGATATTTTTTTATTGGCTCTCATCTTCTTCATCTGTTTTTAAAAATTTTTTAATATCAAATTTATTATACCATCTCATGTATTCCTTACACTCATTAATGTAAATTTTACATAAACTCCATTAATACCTAATGGTTGTCAATGTGCCACCAAATATCATATAAAAAGTAATAAATATATCAATTCTATAAAGATTGGAAAAAAACAAGCCGACCTATAAGTCAAATTTAACTCTTTGATAACAATAGCAACCATTGTAGTTGTGGCAATAATGGTAGAGGAAGCTACATTACAGTGAAAAATGGGGTATTTTACCAACAATCAGTGAGGAGTTTTTGTAAATTACTAGCAGTGAAAGAGTAAAAAAAATCACCAAAGCATGAACTCTTTTAGGCACAAATACAAAATTGCCCTCATCTCTTTCAATTCTTTTTGAAAATAGCCCTAGTCACTCCTTCAATCTTTTTTTGCCACCGCCTCTATTTCCTTTGCCATCTCTCACCATCCTCACCACTACTCCCCCTACAAAATTTGGGTGGTAACGGTGATGCTTATACCCTATTTGGCATGACCAATGAAAGGCCATCATGTGACATTAATTATGGTTAAGAAGAAACAAATAAAGGTTAATTTGTGGAGTTCCAAACCTTATCCATTTGCGGCAAAGAATGAGAGGAATTGGTCCAAGGCAGCAGATATCAACTCTTGATTTATAGGATGCGATTAGTAATCGTGTCCCCATATATGTAACTGTGTGACAATGATAAACATGAGAAAAATGTTGTAGTTCAAGGACTTGGCACGTGTCTAAGGCCTTGTTTATCATAATTTAAAAAAGTTAAAAAGTTACTGTACGGGGAGCAAATATTTCGGCGAGCCCGTATTCCTTTCTTCCCAGCTCCCTATCTGTCCGATCGACCTGCGAACACAACGGCGGTGAGCTACCCGGCGGTGTGTGGCCGGAAAACCCCTCCGACAGTCAAGTTAACACACACTCAGGGATAGAGAGAAAGAGGAGAGAGTTGAATGTCTAAGTGTGTCTCACCAAATGATCATATGTCCCAGCATGGGGGGGCGCAGACATGCTTATATACCTTCTGCGCCCCAAATCTACTCCCATTAGTCTCTCGACACGTGGTGCTGCTATCCCATATGTCAGCACAAATCCAGCAATCACCACCTAACCAAACTGTCAGGATATCTTGGCGAAGCCCGGCAGACCGGCGGAATCACCTTGGCCTCACACAGCCGTACTGCGCCGTATGCCCGAATGCTCACTAGCCGAGCTCCATACCGACCGAGGTCAGTTGCATTCCGGCAGAGCCGAGCTCGCAATAAGTCACGCGGGTAAAACAGAGGCCTTCCTGTCGAGCTAAAGGTGCGAAACCTTACTGCCGAGCTAAAGGCATGAGCCTTCTTGCCGAGCAACGCAAGTAGCATGGTTCCCACCTATGCAAGCTTAAGTAGCTCGGTCTTGGGCTTTAGCCGAGCAGCCCCATCTCCGGGCAAGCCCAAAGCCATCCTGGCCCAAACGCACTAGGCCTTCAACTTGCCCAGCCCTTACCATGGCCCATTTCCAGCTCATAAAATCTCCCTCTCAATTGCCCCTTAATTCCGTCCGCGAAAGCGTGACCGAGATTACATGATCAAACCGGGGTAGACCCTTCATCGGTCTGTTGTTTGCAAGACGTCAACCACACTAATTCCAGTGCTCGGTGCCTCGATTTGCTCAGCTGACGTCTCATTTCGCCTTCCTGTCTATTCAACTCTGACGCCGCCATTAATCGGGACACGCGTCACTCATTTGTTGGCCTCGAGCAGCCAACCATCACGTCCCTTCACATTCCAAATTTTTGGCGGTCTTTCACTTTCTATTTATACGTCACTTCCCCTTCGCTTTTCATTCTTACTGACTCTCCTTCATTCTTGTCGATCCAAAGCTCCAGTGCCCTCAGCAGCTCTCACTCTTGCCCTCCTTCTGCATTCGTGCCTGAAGGATCTGCATTCACCTTTACTGGTAAGCTCTTCGAATCTTTTTGTGGCTGTTTCGTTTGATATTTCTTGTTTTAGGGCACTAGAACCATAGATTTTAGGGTATAGCTCCCCAAAACCCTCCCCTGCCCCTTTTTCTCCTTACTGTTCTTCAGCTTCACTGATGAACACCTGAAGATCTGGGGCGGACCGGGCTCCAGGTCTTCCTTTGATCCCAAAAAATGTTAAGACCGAGCAAATTATAAGTTTGCCAAAACCTTAGTAGAAACCGAGGTAGGCAGAGGACTTGGCTGCTCGATCGGGCTAACATCTGGTCCGCTTGAGCGACCGAGCTCCTTGGTTTGCCTTCGCGACCGAGGTAGTCTGGCACTCTTCCTGACTGAGCTAAAGTCAAGCTCATTTTGCGCAACCGCACTTCCACTTACAATTACCCTCATTTTCCTGCAGAGTCCAAGGGGACCACACACCAATACCGAGGCTCTCAAAGACCGAGCAACCATCAAACACTAGTCTGTGCCAAACCACCTCAGCCGACCTAAAACCAGCCGGCCACACATGGGGCGCTACCGCTTCCTGGTCGACATCCCGGCCGCTCTAGCTGCGTTCCGGGAAGAATACGGTATCCCGGACGACGTTCATTTAGAGCTCGGCGCGGAGGACACAACCCCATGGGACAGATTAGACCAGTGTCCCTTCACCGTGCTGTCCATTATAGAAGGGGGCCTCCGTTTCCCGGTTAACCTGCTAATCTGTGAATTCTTGCGGCGCACCGGGCTAGCTCCAACCTAGGTCTTAACCAATACTTACAGAATAATCAACGGGATCCACGAACTGAGCAACCAGCTAGGAACCAACCTAGGACTAGCCGAGATACTGCGCCAGTATACCCTCGGGCATACAGGCGATGGCCTTGCCTACTATTTAAAAATCAGATCGGGCAAGGAGAAGATAGTGACCGGCACCCCAGACAAAGACTTGCACGACGATGACTTTTTCTGGGTGTCTGGTAACTACGAAATAGCCGACGTACCGGGCTGGTTTATCAACAAGAAATTCAGTTCAACATGTAAGCCGTGCTATCTGCTCGGTCAATTTATCCTCCTTCACTATTCTGTACTTTAACATATTTTATGCCTTCTTTTGCAGCAATCGAAGCGCTACAAGCCCACTATCATTATCCCAACGAAGTAGCCATCAGAACCGTGCTCCGCTACCGCAACCGGGATTGCCACGAGCTCCTCGGTTACACACCGACATACAGATATTTAGCTCCACGCCAGAGCAAAGTCACAGACTTTCTTCGCGCTCCATCTCCCCCTCCCGATCCCACATTACCGGGCGTGCCACTCATCCGATTGACCGAGGCAGAAGAGATGGCCAAAAGAAGCTGCATCAAGAACCTCATCACCGCCACCTCCACCGAGATCCCGAGCATCGTAACCCGCTCTCCTGCTGCCGGGCAATCTAGCGGGACCGTGGTTGCACTGGCATCTCCCACCGCCGAGCAAGCTAGCAAAGACAACTACCAGGCTAGCAAAAGGCCACGTGCAGACCCTTCCACCGAGCTAGTTGCGGAGCTCAACACCGAGCAACCTGCCGTGATTGCTGACCCAACTCCGCCATGGAGGCCCCAACTCAAGCACCGGGGTAAAGAGATCCCGATGACAACTTCTGTCAAAGGCGACAAAGAGCATATGCTCGCCTTTGACCTCACCAAAGCCTTACTGCTACCGAGCGACGTAGTCGGCAGGGACCATGTGCCGGACACCCGGCTGGTGAAATCCTCGGTCAAGTCTATGACCAGGGTAAGAACTTTGCACATTTCGCCCAAAAAATTTTCCAAGTGTTTGCTCGGTTTTCTTTCTAATCAAACCTTTTTCTTGCAGGCCATCCAGAAACAACACTTGGTCATGGAGCGCATTCACTGACTCCGGCAAAAGGCCACCGACTCTGCCAACCAGATGGAACACCTTCAAGCCAAGCTCGGTCGGTCCAAAGCTTTGCTGGAGATGGCAAACTCTGACAATTCTAGTTTGCTCGGCCAGCTTGGAACCGCCGAGAAAGAAAGGGACGCGCTCCGGGCAGAGCTGGAGACTTTGAAAGAATCAAATAAGAAGGAGCTGCAGGACGCCAACAACGCCGATTTCAAGGAAGCCGATGAGAGCTACACCAAGCAAGTCCATGCCACCCAAGACATCTTCTTCAAGGTGGGATGGAAGGCTGCTTGTGAACAGCTCGGCCAAGAACCTGGGACCGACGTGTTCGCCTCTCCCCCAGTTGCCTTCCTGCCGACGTACCTTGTGCCGTATGCCAACGACGTCTTCAACGCGTAACAGGCTGAGGCCGAAGAAGAAGAGGCGGATGATGCCGAGGAAAATGCCGAGGGTGACAACCGCCCAAAGCAGCCCGGCCAGGAGCGGACCGGTGTCCAGGAGACCGCAACCACGGTCGACCTGGAAGCGACCGCAACCGAGGATGAATTCACAAACCTTTCCCCCTTAGCCTAGTTTTCTTTGTCTTCTTTCTTTTTATTTGAACATGTAACCGGGCTATTTGCCCCCCCCTCTTGTAATTATCTTGCACATCAATGAAAAAGTTCAATTTTCATCAAGTGTTGGCACGGTCTTCAAGCTAAATAACTTCAGCCGAACAAAATACTTCGGCAAAACAAACCATATTGTTTAACTTATGTAACCGGAAAAGACATCTCGGTTTGAATCATAAAGTTTAGTAAATCATCAACTCAGTCAACCGGAGTAAAGCATCTCGGTGGAAGTTTCACAAAAGTTGAATAAATCATCAATTTAGTCAACCGAAGTAAAACATCTCGGTTGAAGACCTCAAAGTTGAGCAAATCGTCAACTTAGTCAACCGATCTCGGTTGACGACCTCAAAGTTGAGCAAATCATCAACTTAGTCAACTGGAATAAAACATCTCGGTTGACGACCTCAAAGTTGAGCAAATCATCAACTTAGTCAACCGGAATAAAACATCTCGGTTGACATTCAAAGAAGTTGAGCATATCATCAACTTAGTCAGCCGAAATAAAACATCTCAGTTGACATTCGAAGAAGTTAAGTAAATCATCAACTTAATTAACCAGAGTAAAACATCTCGGTTGGAATCTCAAAGTTGAAAACAACAATCTGAATGCTAAAGCAAAGATAAGATACTTCTATTATATTGACAAAAAGAATATTACATTCTGAAGTGTGAGGCAAAAAATTCCTTTGCACAAAAAGAACACAAAAGCTAAAAATAGTACAGTTTAAGGTTGGCCGCATTCCATGGCTGGGGTATTCCTCTTCCCACCAAGTCCTCCAAGTGGTATGCCTCCTTGCCCGCCAGACCGGTTATCTAGTAGGGTCCTTCCCAGTTTGCCCTTAGTTTGCCTTCACCTGACACCAGGGTGTTGCCCATGACCTTCCTCAAAACCCAATCGCCTACTTTGAACGGTCTGGGGTGCACTGTTTTGTTGTATTTTCTTGAAAGCTCTTGTTGGTAAACGGCCACATGGATGAAAGCCTTTTCCCGGCGTTCTTCCACTAGGTCTAGTTCCAGGGCAATGGCTTCGGCGTTCAGCTCAGGCTCAAAACTCTCACTGCGGAGGGTAGGCATACCGACTTCCAAAGGGATGACCGCTTCCATGCCATATGCCAAGGCAAAAGGAGTTTCCCCAGTGGATCGCCGCGAGGTCATTCGGTACGCCCAAAGAACACTTAGGAGTTCCTCGGCCCATTTTCCTTTAGCTTTCTCAAGCCTTTTCTTCAACCCATCAAGAATGGTCTTGTTTGACGCTTCGGCTTGGCCGTTAGACTGTGGGTAAGCCAGGGTGGAGTTGTAGAATTCAATCTTCAATTCTTCTCAAAATCCTCTAAATAGGCGCCCGTCAAATTGAGTGCCATTGTCAGAGATCAAAATCTTAAGGACGCCAAACTATGTTACCACATTTTGCTAGACAAACCGTTTGACGTCTTTCTCCTTGATTGTTGCTAATGGCTCAACTTCAACCCATTTGGTGAAGTAATCTGTAGTCGCGATGAAGAACTTCCAGTTGCCTGGTGCCGTTGGGAGTGGCCCCACTATATCTAGCCCCCACATCACAAAGGGCCAAGGGATGGTGAGGGGAAGAAGTTCCCTGGCCGGCTGGTGGATTTGGCGGGCAAACTTCTGGCACTTCTCACATTTGCGAACATACTTCTGCGCGTCTGCTTGCATACACGGCCACCAATATCCTTGTGAGATAACCCAGTAGGCTAGAGATCTGCCCCCTATGTGACTGCCGCATATGCCTTCGTGAATTTCGTACAGGAAAGCTTCCACGCTGCTTGGGTGTACACACTTGAGATAGGGACCGATGAAAGACTTCTTGTATAAAGCGCCAGATGGAGAGAGCCAAAACTACTCTGACTTCACCCGGACTTTATGTGCTTCCTTTTTGTCGGTGGAAAGGATCTGATCTTTGAGGAAAAGGATAATTAGGTCTATCCAGGAAGGACTTAGCTCGGTGCAGAGTACTTATGTCTGCTCGGCTTCCTCAATGCTGGGCCTCGGAAGGAATTCAATCAAGAGAGGGCTGGGGGATGTGCTATCGACCATGGAAGCAAGACCGGCCAATTCATCTGCTCGGCCGTTTTCTTCACGGCCAATTTGTTAGACCCTGATTGCCTGGAATCGCTTGATGTGGTCTCTTACCAGAGCTTGGTACTTCGTCATTCGGTCGTCTTTAGCTTCGTAAACCCCAGAAACTTGGTTAACCACAAGTTGGGAATCACTATAAACCATTAGCTCGGATGCGTGGATCTGAAGCGCGCTCTTGAGCCCGGCCAAAAGCGCCTCGTACTCAGCCTCATTGTTTGATGTAGGGAATCCAAGGGTGATAGAGTGTTCGATGGTCAGTCCGTCTGGCAAAATTAGGACTATGCCCAGCCCGGCACTGTGGCGGTTAGAAGCCCCATCTACGAAAAGTTTCCACATTTCGCCCACAAAGAGCTTCCAACATTCTGAGGGGTCCTGGGAGGCTTGCAGGTGGATGGGTGCATGGTCGCTCGGTTGTGCGACGTCAGGTTCAATGCTGATCGGTTCCACTTCATCCCCTCTTGGCGATGCGACACCGGACAGAGCAGGTTGGTCGGTAATACCCAACTCCGTCGTCGCATCGCCGGGCTGTAGCGTCGTACTAGCTGAAGGTTCTTCAGCGAGGCGCGCAAGTTCCGTGTCGCCAACATCGCCTTGTTGTGTTACTTCGGTTAAAATTGCACTCACCTCCTCGGCTGCCGCCGCAAGATCCACTGGGCAGACGGGATGAATCTCGGGTGAGAATTCAGCAACAAAATCGGCCAATGTCTGGGCCTTTATGGCGGTGCGTGGCTGGAATTTGACGTCAAACTGTCCCAATTCGACCGCCCACTTGAGAATTCAACCGGAGAAGTCCGTCCGCTCAAACAAAGCTTTGAAGGGGAACTCGGTTAAAACAATGATTGTATGAGCATGGAAATAGTGCGCCAACTTCCTGGAGGCCATTATCAATGCCAACTCAAGTTTTTCCAGCAGCAAGTATCTCGACTCTGTCGGTAGCAAGGTTTTGCTTACGTAGAAGATAAGGAGGTGCTTGATTCCTTCCGATCGGACAAGCATCGCACTAACTGCATGCTGAGAAACAGCCAGATAAAGGTAAAGTTCTTCACCGGGCTTCGGTGTTTCCAACAGTGGTGCTGAAGACAGATACTCCTTGAGCTCGGCCAAAGCTCGGTCACATTCTTCATCCCATGAGAACTTTGATTTCAAAGCTTGAAAGAAAGGGCGGCAGTGATCTGATGACCGGCTTATGAATCAGTTAAGCGCGGCGGCCATTCCGGCCAGATGCTGCACGTCCTTAGTCGAGCTTGGCTGCTTTAATTCTTGTACGGCTCTAATTTGTGTGGGGTCTGCCTCGATGCCTCGGTTTGTGACTAGGAAGCCTAAGAATTTTCTGGATCCCACGCCAAAGGCACACTTAGACGCATTCAGGCGTAGCTTATGTCGTTTGAGAATGGCGAACATCTCGGCCAAGTCGGACAAGTGATCTGCTTGATGCTGGCTTTTGACCACCATATCATCAATATAAGCCTCCATTGTCCGGCCTAGCAGAGGAGCGAACATCTTGGACACCATCCTTTGGAAAGTTGCCCCAGCGTTCTTCAAACCAAAAGGCATGACTCGGTAGTGGAAGAGTACCCTTGGTGTAGTGAAAAAAGTGATCTCACGGTCGGGGCCATGCATGGCAATCTGATGATAGCCGCAGTAGGCATCCAAAAAACTGAGCCTGTTATGTCCGGCCGTTAGATCGACAAGTTGGTCTATTCTAGGCAGAAGAAAGCTGTCCTTAAGGCAAGCTCGGTTAACGGTCTTGTAGTCGACGCAAACTCGCCACTTCCCATTCTTCTTAGGTACAACGACCGTGTTTGAAATCCACCGAGGGTAGTGCACTTCCTGAATAGCTCGTGCCTCAAGCAGGTTTTTCACCTCTTCTGCAACTACCTTGGCATGGTGTAGCGCCGATCTCCTCGTTCTTTGAATGACCAGCTTTGCCCCAGGGAAAACATTGAGGTGATGGCAAATAAAACTCGGATCGATGCCGGACATGTCGTAAGGCGACCATGCGAAGACTTCGATATTTGCCATCAAAAATTCGACCATCTCGGTCCTTTCTTATGCGGTAAGGCTTGATCCAAGCAAGAAGAACTTGTTCGGGCTCTCCGTGTCAATCCGTATTTCCACCAACTCTTCAACGGCTTTGTCTTCAACCTTGGTGCCCACGTCGTCAAGGACTCCCTGGTCTTCCGGTCCTTCAATCATTTGGATGAAGCCTTTGGCAGCTCGACTCCCGTTCACTGTGACGAAGCATTGCTTCGACATGACCTGATCGCCCCAAACTTCCTCAATTGCCCCCATAACCGAGGAGAATCTTATCACCTGATGATAGGTCGACGCTACGGCTTGCATAGCATGAAGCCATCCCCTTCCAAGGATCAGGTTATACGTAGACGGCACTTGCAATACCCAGAACTCCACTTGCTTGACCACGGATCCCGCTTTGACTGGCAGAATAATTTTTCCCAAAGGCCACTCTGGTTGCGAGTTGAAACCAACCAGTGGCGAAGTTGCCGGAGCCAAGTCTGTATCTCAGAGTTTGAACTGTTTGAACGCGTCGTAATACATGATCTCAACCGAGCTTCCCTGGTCGATCAAGATGCGCTTGACATCGAATTCCTTGATGCGGAGTGTGACCATTAAGGCATTGTTGTGCGGCGTCTGAATACGCTCTAAGTCCCTTGTAGAGAAACTGATCACATCTTTCTCTTCAGTCTTCCCCTTCTTGATCGCGAACTGGACCGACAAAACTTCCCTCATGTGTTCTGCCTTCTTGATCATACCTCGGAGCTCGCATACACGCGCCGGCTCCACTATGCCGTGAATGACATTAACAACTCCTTGTGGGGGCGCCTCTAGGTCATCCGATCCACGCGGGTCAACCGGGGCTTGATGTGCGGCCTTCACACCCCCATCAATGTAAAGGTCCAAGTGTCCGGCTGCGACTAGCTCCTCCAAGTGTTGCTTCAGAGGCAAACAGTCCTCTGTCCGGTGTCTGCGCTCCCGGTGGAATGTGCAGCGGTACCGCGGATTGAAGCCTTTTTGCGCATCGCCTAACTTAGCAGGAAACCAGACGTAATCCTCGTCATGGATTTCACTAAGTATACGATAGATTGGAATCTTAAAGACCGTGGTGATGCCCGTCCGAGCTTTCAACCTTCTATTTGCGTCAGCTACGTCGTCGCGGGGGTATTTATCTTGGTCATTCCGCCGACCCCTACCCCAGTTTCAACGATTTGAACCTCGGTCAGATTCCTTGGCGCGATCATTTGAACGGTTAGTCTTATGTCCGACCGTGTGCACCTTGCCAGCCGATCGCTTGTCTGTTGTTGCCGGAGTTGTCTTCGCGGAAGATGCTGCCGCATCATCTTCTACTCGGATGTGCTCATTGATGCGCTGCATGAGTTGGCCCATAGATGTCGGCTGGTGCATAGTAAGCGAGTCTCGTAGTCTATGTCCGACCGGGAGACCACGCTTATATTGTGTGATTGCCAGGTTGACCGGGCAATCTAAGATCTCATTGAAGGTTTCCCAGTATCTAGAGTTGTATGCCTTGAGTGTGTCGCTCGGCTCCATCTTGACACTAAGAAGGTGGTCAACTTCCTTTGGCGTTCTGGTGTTGGTTTTGAAACGCGTCACAAAGGCTTCCGCCAACTGCTGCCACCTTTCGATGCTTCCCTCCGGCAGCCTCTCAAACCATTTCAAGCCCAGCTCGCCCAAACTTGACGGGAAGATAAGGCACATAAGAGCGTCATTCCGCTTATGTCCGGCCATGACCTGTCGGAAGTGGCTTACATGCATGTATGGATCGGTCTTTCCGTCGTAGAGCGTGAACTTTGGCTGGTGGAAGCCCGCGGGAAGCGGTGTTGTTTCTATTTCCAGGGAGAAAGGAGTGGCGCTCAGCTTTGCCAAGTCTGTGTCTAAAAGGAGAGGCATTGTTGGGCGGGGTGGTGGCATGAGGACCTCTTCACTGGCGTGGCCCCCATAGGACAGCCACTGGAACGTCGGCACCCTCTGGGCCTCCTGCCAGCGAGCCTGCTCCTTCAAAACAACCCGCAAGTCCTCTGAGCGAGCGAAGTAGGAATACCTCGACGTCATCGCCGGACGTGAGGGAATGTAAGTGCTATCTGGCGTGCTTGATTTCTCTGCAGGCGCGTCAGAATCTCCAACCTTGTAACTTCTGGTAATTGAGAGAGACGGAGCGTGCCGCTGGCTCTGACTGCCTGAACGACGGGGTTGGGTGCACTCACTGTGGTCTCCCACTCCAGCTACACCCTTCCCTTTGACATGCCGCTTAAGATCCTCCATCTCCGCCGCCATTCTCCGGATGACGGCGTCTTGGTCCCTTAACTTGTGTTCCAGACGTCTGGCGTGCGATTCTCTCCACCGCCGGTGACCGTCTGGACTCTGAGAATGACCAAAGCTTCTTCCGCGCTTATCCTGCGCGTCTCTTGAATCTCCTCCTGGAGAAATCTCCAAGTCTGCCATCGGAAGAATGGTGGGGTGTCCTTCTCTCCGTTTGGCTGACTCCGGGGTAACTCCGTCGATGGCGGACAACAGAATCTCGTCGTTGTTCGCCATGGACGGCGATCAGATGAGTTGGGAAGACAAGGTTTTGTATATCGGTTTCCCACAGACGGCGCCAGTTGTACGGGGAGCAAATATTCCGGCGAGCCCGTACTCCTTTCTTCCCAGCTCCCTATCTGTCCGATCGACCTGCGAACACAACGGCGGTGAGCTACCCGGCGGTGTGTGGCCGGAAAACCCCTCCGACGGTCAAGTTAGCACATACTCAGGGATAGGGAGACAGAGGAGAGAGTTGAATGTCTAAGTGTATCTCACCAAATGATCATCTGTCCCAGCATGGGGGGCGCAGACATGCTTATATACCTTCTGCGCCCCAAATCTACTCCTATTAATCTCTCGACACGTGGTGCTGCTATCCCATCTGTCAGCACAAATCCAGCAATCACCACCTAACCAAACTGTCAGGATATCTTGGCGAAGCCCGGCAGACCGGCAGAATCACCTCAGCCTCACACGACCGTGCTACGCCGCATGCCCGAATGCTCACTAGCCGAGCTTCATACTGACCGAGGTCAGTTGCATTCCGGCATAGCCGAGCTCGCAATAAGTCACGCGGGTAAAACAGAGGCCTTCCTGCCGAGCTAAAAGCGCGAAACCTTACTGCCGAGCTAAAGGCGCGAGCCTTCCTGCCGAGCAACGCAAGTAGCATGGTTCCCACCTGTGCAAGCTCAAGTAACTCGGTCTTGGGCTTTAACCGAGCAGCCCCATCTCCAGGCAAGCCCAAAGCCATCCTGGCCCAAACGCGCTAGGCCTTCAACTTGCCCGGCCCTTACCATGGCCCATTTCCAGCTCATAAATCTCCCTCTCAGTTACTATCTTATTTAAGTCACATCATCTTATTTAAGTCACATCACATCTCTACCACATCACTTCAAACTTAACCCAAATTTTATAAAAAATCAAAAAGTACACTTATTTAGATCATCTCAAACCATTCCTTAGGGCTGGTCGGAAGAAAAGGTTCATACACCCACGTAGCAAGATTGCCTTTTCAAATTCCTAAAAACTTAGCTAGGAGGTCACAATGTGGTGGCTTAATGGCGATTGAAAAGATGGTTGCAAGATGCAATACAACAATTTAGGAGGATCTCCATCTAAACATATGGTAAATGGGGAGTTATTGGGAGTGTTTGGCAATAGGCTTTTTGATTTTTTGAACTAAAATATTATTAAAAGACAAAATAAGGTAAAATAGTTAATAAGATAAAATATCACATCAAACCCATAATTATTTCACTTTTTCTCTTATAAACATCACATCCAATTACAATATATATATATATATATAATCTTCTTCCCAAACACAACTATTTTAGCCTACTAAAATAGTCTACTAAAATAATCAACTTCCCAAATATTATCATTAAATGAAAAACATGAGCCACATGACAAAAAGTCATAAGAACAAAGCAAATCATGTAGGGACGAATTAAGTAATTGGCTAGGCAAGTCATAAATACCAAAATTAAAGCGATGGCAAAAGTCCCAATATTAACAATCCAAATTACACATTTCAGCATCTCTTTCGACTCAAAGCCATTATATTTTACATTCTCTAACTTCCAAAGCATAAAATGTCTTTTATTTACTTAGCATAATTTAGTTCCAACAACTATATATCCAGATTCATAAACTGCATATGTTCATCAATGAAGTAGTTTATTATATTTATTTAGTTTTACTTGCAGTTCTATACTTACACATATGTAGAAAAATGGTGAAATACTCTTCATCGAGACAAAGAAAGAACTATTCCAAATTTATTTTTATTTTTTTTTCACCACAAGCTTTTGTTTGTATTAGAAATTAGATTGAGCATACCACTCACATTTAGACCCCAATTCGATTCTTGCACCCCTGCATTTTCACACTCACAAAATCCATTCAATTTTTTTGCAAACAAGTGGCTATGGTTTGGATCGATTAAATTATATGTATTGTTAAAGAGAGGAAAGGGAAAAGGAGTAGGGTATTGCAGAAGGGCATAAGAAGGGGTGCGGGTAATGAAAAAAGACAAAAGAATCTCAGGGTTGTGGAGTGGTGGTTGTGGAGAAGTGGTTCTGGAAATACTCTTTGGATCCAATGGGGCACTCGAGATCCTCAGCTGGTAACCTGAAAATGAATGAACAATCCGGTCGAGAGTGCCGGAATTAGCACTCCGACGGACAAGTCAGTGTATACTTTCTTGATTGCTTATATTTTAAGTTAAGCGTACTAATTCTCACCTGCCTTTCTCTGACTGATGATCCTGTATTTATATTATTCTCTTTGGGCCTTAGAGCCAGGCCCATCCTCGATCCATTACATGTACTTCTACTCAGCCTTTGTTCTACTGGTTGGAATGCCGATTATTTTATTCGGCTCTTCAATTGACTAGGATCAATGCCGAATAAAGGTTATGTCCCGGGCTGGACTCATTCATTCGTCCCTATTGACCCAATGAAATTCGGCTCCCACAATTGGCCCCCAAACAGCCCACTAGCATCAGTTAGTCGGCGTGTTCGGCTTCGAGCCTAGAAAGTCAAAAATTCGGCGGACAATCCTCCTCCCATTGCGTGTCAGAACGCGCACACGCTTTTTGGTCATTATAGCGACTTCCCGCCCCTTCGTACACTGCCTCCATTTAATGTGATTTAAAATTGTCTCTTCCAATGTATGTTTTGGATACTAAAAAATATCTTCACTTCGCGGCTTCTGCAACTCCTTGTTTCTCGTTTTCCCCTTCATCTCCTGTAAGTTTTCTTCTCCTTCACTTCCGATCCCACTTCTTTGTTTGCTTTTAGTTCTCCATAATCCTTGGGCTGGCCAGGATGGCAAAACATCTGAAGGAGCTCCTTTCAACGGATCGAATCTCCGGCTTTCGACGCCATTTTCCATCCCCAATGACGTCCATCTGTCACTTTTGACAGATAGCACCACTGATATGGAGAGGGTTGATGAGAGCACAATCGTCTTTCCTTTCTTGTCAATTGTTGAGGGCGGAGTCTGCTTTCCCCTTCACCCATTTTTGAGGGTCGTTCTTCGATACTAGGGTCTAATCCCTTCCCAGCCCAACGTGAATTTTTTTCGCATCAAAATGGGGATTGTAGAGCTAAACCGGCGTCTTAGGATTAATTTAGGTATACCCGCCATTCGTCATTGTTATGTCCTAGCCAAATCTACTGGCCGACTAAGACGCTACTTTCTTAGAGCCAAGGATACCGATCATCACTTAGTGACTATGCTTGCCAGCTCTAGTAAGCGTGTTGATGACGTAATGGTCGTTGTCCGAGGCAATTGGGAATTCGGCAAGGGTGAAGATCACTTAGACCCCGTGCCAAGACGAAAAGGCGAACCAGGTGGCCAATTAGATCACTTTTGTTTCTGTTATTACCATATCTGTATTCGGTCCTATATACATCTAATCGCTTTATTTATGCAGGTAACGACTTGAAGAGAGTGTTGGTTTCAGATGACGATGCTGTACTTGCCGAAATTAATACTGCGCTACAGTTCGTCGGCCGTCCAAACCTTCAAAAACAAGGGAGGGCGGCCCACATTCTCCTGCGGTACGAGCCGACTTACACGACATTTTCGACGACAAACAACATTCCGATCCCGAGAGGTGACAACCATCTTACAGCCCTTATCTTCCCCAACTTCAAAATTTTAAGACAAATTGGTTTAGAAACATCCGATTCAGAACACGTAGAAGAACAAGTGGCCGAACCAATCGCCGAGGACCCGAACTAGTTGGCAGTGGAAGTTGACGAAGCTCTTAACTCGGCCTTTGAGGAAGTCGGACTCAACTCGTCCTTTGAGGAAGCCGGAATTAACTCGTCTAACCCTTCGTCTACATCAGGCCGAGGGGACGTCTCCTTTGAAGATATTTTTACAAACTTGGGAGACCTTCCCGGTGCTTATTTTGAGGGTATGGCTGGGGAAAGTCTTACGCAATTGGCACGAAAGAAAAACGCCGAACGCATGGCCGCCCAGCGGAGAGCCGAGGCCATCCGTTTTGGACCTGCCCCGACTGAATCTTTCGAATCTATTATTATAGAAGAAACGGCTCAAATTGATGTGGCCGAGACGGCGAAGGAAGTCGAACGGCTGATTCCAGAAGAACGACTGATTCTAGAAGATCGGGGAGAGAAACGTGCCGCCGAGAGCGAGGCCGGCTCCAAGGAGAACCCCGTTGATAAACGGCCACGCTTAGAGGAGTCAGATGTGGTTACTCCTTTTGTTATTGAACCAAAGATAAAAAACATGCTGATCTTCTCTGAAGCGTCGGCCTTGAAAGATCCAGCTGTGGTGTTGAGCTTGGCTGCCTCGGTCTCATTGCCGGCTGACAAGGCAACCTTTCGGGCGAAGCCGGATTTGGTAGCAATAGCATTAGCTGCCCAGTCAGCCTTTCTGGTATGTGACTTGATCCTAGCTCCTTGTTTTGGTTTGGTTTGCAGATGTTATTTCTTGGTATGTGACGATCCCAACTCCTTATTTTGCAGACGGTCGGAAGGATAGCCGAAATAGGCCGTCGGCAGCATGACGCCATTGAAAGAATTGGCCGTTTGAAATCGGAAGTCGAGGGTGAGAGGAGCAGGGCCGAATTCAAGGCAGTGAGAGTGACAATGGAAAGTGCACAGGCCGAAGCTGAGAAGGAAAGGGCGCGGACTGCTGACCAGCTCAGATCCAACGCCGAGGAGAGGGCAAATGGGAGCGAGGAATCGCTCAAGTTAGCCAAGGAGGCGCTTGCCAAGCTGGAGGCCGAATTGGAAGAGTCGAAGAAGGCAAAGGAAAAAGCCGACTCCGAGGCTTCCGAAGCGTTCGAGGCTAGGAAGAGCGCCGCCCTTGAAAACTATGTAGAAGAAATCCCCAAATTCGAGAATCGGGGATTCAAACACGGCTGGCTCAAAACCCTTGCTGCCGCTAGAGTGACATTGGCCATGCCGATTCCATACAAGCAAGTGAACGTTGAGCTGCTTGAGTCTGATCCCGAGGATTGATTTGGGAGACACTTTAGTTTTGTTAGGTATTTTCAATGTATGTTCTTGTAAACATGTTTTGTTTTCTTAGTAGACATCTATTTACTAGGGGTAATCTTCATGTATAAAATAATGACCATCTGTATTCACTTTATGAATGAAAATTTCCCTTGCCTTGCATTATTTCCTGTATTTAATTGTTGTTATCAATGAAGATTACTGTTTTGTTTTTGCTATTTTGGGTAAAACTACTATTGTCTGTTGCACGGTAGATAAACGTTTGTGTACACTTGCCAATTAGATAACTAAGGGTTAATAAATGTGATCAGATTAATAAATGTGATCTTGCCGAATATTATTAGTTCATGGAGTGGCTGCAGCATAAATCGATCGGCATCGGGCTTAGGTATTTGGTCGATCAGATTAATAAATCTGCCCTTGCCCCAGCCAATGTATGAACTCCGAAAGCCGAATATCATTAGTTCATGGAGTGGCTGCGGCATGCGTCGATCGGCATCGGGCTTAGATATTTGGCCGATCAGATTAATAAATCTGCCCTTACCCCAGCCAATGTATGAACTCTGAAATCGGGTGAAAGGTAGGTGATCCTTTCGGCCAGCCTTTTTGGTCGTTGAGATTCACGAACCTTCCCAGCAATGAATCAACAATGCCGAGTATCTCTTCTGGATCGGAATGTATCAACAACGCCGAATATCATTTCTAGGTTAGAATGAATCAACAACGCCGAATGTCGGTGGTTGTAGGAGTGCGCGCATTGATGAGGTCACCTCGGGAGTAGGGTGCACTCCTAAGTGATTAAAAAGGGGGTGAGAGATTACATCTGAGTTTCATAAAGCGACTCGATTCTGCTCGTCCTTCGTGGCCAAAAAAGTGTGAATGTCAACCAGACTTTTCTTTAATAGTAAGGGAGAGGGCAGGACGCTGGCAGAGCTGGACTCATCAATGAATCGAGGTGGCGAGCCTCCCCCTATGGGAGGTAAGGCATCTACAGAACACGAGATGCGCCACTCTCCGCGTCGACGAAGCAGGTCACCAAGGAAGGAGAAGCGCCAGCGGGGAGCTCCCCTCATTTGCGAAGTGAGGCCAATGGGCCACCACGCCCATTGAGCTTTTATGTTTTCGTTAGGAACAAACCAATGACAGAGGCAGATTCCATCATCCGTGACCCGAACGTGGCGGTCGAATTTGCACGACAGATTTTTCCGCTAGAAGTCCAACAGTCGATGGTTGGTCGACCTGACTTCGAAATGATTAGAGGGGGCGTTCATGGGGCAGTGAAAGGGCTGTACACAACCTATGAAATCGGCATGCGCCTTCGTGCTACGCGATGAGAAATAGAGAAGAAGGATGAACACATTCGAAACTTGGAAGCTCGCGCGGAAGCGGCTGAGTGCGAGCTAAGGAAGGTCAAGGCCGTTCAGACACAACCAGCCAGACAAGCTAACCCAGTTGTGGAAGAAATGGTGACCCAGCGGCTTATCAATAATGCCATTTCCGATCGTGATACGGCGAGCATGTTTGCGATAAAGTCCACGAAGGGGAGGGCTTATGAAAAAGGCTTCCATGAAGGCCGGAAAGTAGGGATAGAGAAGACCAGGGAAAAGCTCGCTAATGAAGTTTGCCGATGTGAAAAACGTGGATTTAAGCACGATTGGATCAAGGCATTTCAAGCCGCGGAGGCTCTCCAAGCAGCGGGCGTTGATTCAGCGTTGTCGTTATACCAACGTGATCACTTCCCTTTTTCCACCTTCAAAGTCGAGAAAAGTGATGATGAGGGAGACGCCGGATAAAAATAGACATTGTAATGCTCAAACGCAGATTACGTGCAAATTTATGTAATTATTGGCTAATTGAATAAAACGCTTCGTTTTCAAGTGTTAGCGTACTTTCTACTTATATTAGTACACTTCATGCCAATCGATTAATCTAAGGACACATTTTATTTTGAATGTTCGCATGTTTCAGCCTACATTTATACGGCTTATACAGCATGTTTCAGCCTACGTTTATACAGCTTGTCCCATTTCATTTTGAATGTTTGCATGTTTCAGCCTTCGTTTATACGGCTTGTCTCATTTCATTTTGAATGTTTGCATGTTTCAGCCTTCGTTTATACGGCATGTTTCACCATATTTTATACGACTTGCCCCATTTCATTTTGAATGCATTTTTCAACCTACGTTTATACGGCATGTTTCACCATACGTTTATACGGCTTGCCCCATTTCATTTTGAATGTTTGCATTTTTCAGCCTACATTTATACGGCATGTTTCACCATACGTTTATACGGCTTGCCCCATTTCATTTTGAATGCCAATCATGCACTATTGGGGCTCCGAATCCGGAGACTTATCTTAGCCAATCGTGATATCCACGAAGGGTGCTCTGAATCCGAAGACTTGATCGGCCCAAAAGTGTCAGGCACTAATGGGGCTCCGAATCCGGAGACTTATCTTGGCCAATCGTGTTATCCATGAAGGGCACTCCGAATACGGAGACTTGATCGGCCCAAAAGTGTCATGCGCTAATGGGGCTCTGAATCCAAAGACTTATCATGGCCAATCGTGATATCCACGAAGGGCGCTCTGAATCCGGAGGCTTGATCGGCCCAAAAATGTCATGCACTAATGGGGCTCTAAATCCGTAGACTTATCTTGACCAATCGTGTTGTCCACGAAGGGCGCTCCGAATCCGGAGGCTTAATTGGCCCAAAAGTGACATGTACTAATGGGGCTCCGAATCCGGAGACTTATCTTGGCCAATCGTGTCATCCACGAAGGGCGCTCCGAATTCGAAGGCTTAATCGGCCCAAAAGTGTCATGCACTAATAGGGCTCCGAATCCGGAGACTTATCTTGGCCAATCGTGATATCCACGAAGGGCGCTCCGAATTCGGAGGCTTGATCGGCCCAAAAGTGATATGCACTAATGGGGCACCGAATCCGGAGACTTATCTTGGCCGATCGTGTTATCCACGAAGGGCGCTCCAAATCCGGAGACTTATCTTGGCCGATCGTGATATCCACGAAGGGCGTTCCGAATCCGGAGGCTTGATCGGCCCAAAAGTGACATGCACTAATGGGGCTCCGAATCCGAAGACTTATCTTGGCCAATCGTGTTATCCACAAAGGGCGCTCCGAATCCGGAGACTTGATCGGCCCAAAAGTGTCATGCACTAATGAGGCTTCAAATCCGAAGACTTATCTTGGCCAATCGTGATATCCACGAAGGGCGCTCCAAATACGGAGGCTTGATCGGCCCAAAAGTGACATGCACTAATGGGGCTCCGAATCCGGAGACTTATCTTGGCCAATCGTGTTATCCACGAAGGGCGCTCCGAATCCGAAGACTTGATTGGCCCAAAAGTGTCATGCACTAATGGGCTCCGAATTCGGAGACTTATTTTGGCCAATCGTGATATCCATGAAGGGCGCTCCCAATTCGAAGGCTTAATCGGAACACTTTTGAACTGGATTTCGCAGTGAGTAGACAAGAATCTTTTCATTGCAAAAGTGGACTATGTACATGGTGGACCATTCAAAACTAGTATCATTCCCCACAGGTCGGGTTTAATGATAGAATTTACGCAAGTGCGTTGAATTCCAAGGCCGTGGTAGACTCTTTCCAGACATGTCTTTGAGCCAATATGTCCCTACTCCTGCGGTCGAATCAATCTGATAGGGGTCGTCCCAGTTAGGACCCAATTTTCCATCAGCCGGTTTCCTAACAGCTGTAAGTACTTTCTTCAGGATTAACTCTCCTGGTGTGTAACGGCGCAGCTGAACACGTTGATTATACGACTTAGCAAGCTACTGCTGGTACTGTGCCATGGATGCAAGGGCACGGGCTCTTCGTTCTTCAATCAGAATCAAATCCAAGGCCAGCATCACGTCGTGTCGGCCCATATCAAAAACTTCTAATTTCAAGGTTGGGAGGCCGATCTCCAGGGGTATGATTGCCTGGGTTCCAAAGCATAAAGCAAACGACATTTCCCCAGTGGATCGCCTCGGCGTAGTTCGATGAGCCCACAATACACTCGGCAATTCTTCGATCCATTTACCTTTAGCTTTCTCCAACCTCTTCTTGATGCCATCCAAGATGGATTTGTTAAAGGCTTCGGCTTGACCATTGCTTTGTGGATAAGCCGGAGTGGAAAAGTAAGGCTGGATACTATATTTGCTGCACAACTCTCGGTAGACGCCACAATCAAATTGGGTGCCGTTGTCTGAGATAAGTGCTCTTGGAATGCCGAATCGTGTTATGATATTTCTCCATACAAAGCACTTAACATCAGCATCTCGAATGTACGTTAGTGCCTCCACTTTGACCCATTTTGTGAAGTAATCTATCGCAACGATCAAGTATCGCTTGTTCCCTGGGGCCCTCGGCAATGGTCCGACGATATCAAGTCCCCACTAGGCGAACGGCCAGGGGCTGGTGATAGAGCTTAACTCTTCAACAGGCAGATGGGTTAATGGGGAGAACTTCTAGCATTGTTCACATTTTTTCACATAACATTCGGCATCAACTCTCATTGTCAGCCAATAATACCCCTGTGTTATAACTCGATGGGCCAAAGAGCGCCCGCCAGAATGGACACCACAGCTGCCTTCATGTATTTCAGTCAGGAGCTCCTCGACTTTATCCGGATGAACGCATTCCAGGTATGGACCAAAAATGGATTTTTTATAAAGCTTTCCTTGGGGATTCAAGTAGTATCGCAGGGCTTTGTTTCGTAGTTTGTGCGTTTCTTTCTTGTCCGCTGGGAGCTGTTCAGCAAACAGGAATGCAGTAATGAAGTCCATCCAACTCAGTCCTGACTCTATGACATTGACCTGGACTTCCTCAGAAGGGCCAATGCTTGGCTCTGGGATGAAACCAACTTCAATGGTCCGTTTAATCTCTGAGCTGATGGCGGAGGCTAGGCAAGCCAAGGCATCTGCATGTGTATTGTGGTCACGGGTTATTTGGTTCAATTCATAATGGTCAAATTTTAACAGCAAGGAATTTGCCATTTTCATGTAAGCGGCCATACGGTCGTTTCTTGCTGCGTACTCTCCCTCTAGCTGATTGATCACCAATTTTGAATCGCAAAATATAAGCAAACGCCGAGCAGCTAAGAAATGTGCATTCCGTAGGCCGGTTAGTAGGGCCTCGTATTCGGCGTCGTTATTTGATGCTTCGAAGCCGAGTTTGATAGCCTGCTCAATTATTGCCCCGTCAGGAGCCATTATCACTACTCCGGCCCCGCTGCCGCATTTATTGGACGATCCATCACAGTACAGCTGCCAAATGTCCCTAACATAAATTCTCCAGTTCGGCTTAAGTTGAATTTCATCAGACTTGAAGTCGGGAAGGCCCCCGATGAATTCGGCCACAAAATCGGCAAGCATCTATCCTTTGATTGAGGTTCTAGGCAGAAACTGGATATCGTACTGGCCGAGTTCAAGGGCCCACTTTGAAACGCGCCCTGATACTTCTGTACTACGGAGTACCGACCGGAGGGGGTGGTTCGTTAGTACCCCGATGGTGTGCCCTTGAAAGTAATGCATCAGCTTTCTTGTTGCCATGACGAGGGTCAGAATGAGTTTTTCCAACGGAAGGTAGCGTGTTTCGGCGTCAACCATTGCCTTGCTCACATAATACACTGGCCGCTGCTCCTCCAGCTCCTCCTTTATCAGTACGGTGCTGACGGCCCGATCGGAAATCGCCAGATACAAAATGAGCGGGTCGCCTGCCGAAGGTGTTGTCAAGAGTGAAACTGATCGAAGGTAGGTCTTGAGGCCGTTGAAAGTGGTTTCGCACTCGGAGGTCCATTCAAAAGCCTTGCCCTGTCGTAAAGTGTGAAAGAATTGTCGGTAGCGATCTGTGGACTGACTGATGAACCTGTTAAGTGCGGCGGCCATCCCCATCAACTTTTGAACCTCTTTCACTGAACAAGGGGAGCCGAGCTCCAAGATTGCTATGATTTGCCTTGGGTTGGCTTTGATTCCTCGGTGGTTGACAATATAACCCAAGAATTTGCCAGAGTCGATCCCAAACGCACATTTGGAAGCGGTCAGCTTCATTTTGTATTTGCGTAAAATGCTGAATGTCTCTTCCAGGTTGGCTAGATGACTTTGCTCTTTTTTGGACTTGACCACCATATCGTCAATGTACACTTCCATAGTGTGGCCGAGCTGCTCCTTGAACATGGTAGTGACTAATCTTTGGTAAGTTGCCCCTGCATTCTTCCACCCAAAAGACATAACCTTATAGCAATAGGTTCATCTTGGGGTGAGGAATGCAATCTTGTCTTGGTCCTCCGGATGCATGGCAATTTGATAGTAGCCTCTGTAAGCATCGAGGAAGCTCATGCGCTGATGGCGTGCCGTCGCATCTACAAGTTGGTCTATTCTGGGGAGAGGAAAACAATCTTTAGAGCAGGCTTTGTTGAGGTCCGTGAAATCAATGCACACTCGCCAAGTCCCATTTTTCTTCTTAACGACCACAGTACTAGAGAGCCATGTAGGGTAGGTTACTCCCTGATTGCCCTGGCGTCAAGCAGCCGGTCAACCTCTTCAACAACGGCGGTAGTGTGCTCTGCGGCTGACCGCCGGCTTTTCTGAATAATCGGCTTGCATTTACGGTCAACATTTAAACGGTTCTGGGAAACGGACAAATCTACACCCGGCATCTCATATGGAGTCCACGCAAATACATCAAGGTTGCCGAGCAGGAAGGAAATCAGCTGCTGCCTGTCGGCTTGATTCAGGGAAGCGCCGACCATGAAGAACCTGTCTGGGTTTCCATCAATTTCAACTCGGTCTAGGGCTTCCGTGGCCTTTTCACTTGGGAGCCGCCCAACATCGTCGAGGCTCTCTCGATCCGCCACCTCAATAGAATTCACTTGCAACTCTTTTGGCTTCTTTCCAGCAAGGAGATAACATGCTTGTGCCGATTTCTGGGAGCTACGGATTTGCACAATGTCGCGTTCTGTCGGGAAGTGTAGCAGCTGATGATAGGTGCTTAGCACGGCCTGCATAATATGCAACCAGGTTCGCCCCATGATGAGATTATATGGCGATGGAAGCTTGACGACCAAGAATTCCACATCCACTGTTCGGGAGCTTGCTCGAACAGGTAGTGTGATTTTCCCCAACGAGTACTCTGGATTTACGTTGAAGCCGAATAATGGATAAGGAACCGAAGATAGGTCTGATTCTTTGAACCCGAGTTTGATGAAGGTCTTGTAATACATAACCTTTGAAGTACTTCCCTGGTATATAAGAACGCGTTCAACGGTAAATTGGTTTACGCGTAGTTCAATGACCAATGGATTAATGTGGGAGAGTGTTACGCCGATCAAATCAGAATCGTCGAAGGTAATATTCAAAGCTTCATGGGGCTGTTTTGCTGGTGTGATTTGCTTTTGGGGGACTAGATGTAACTGAATTGCATGCACGGTTAGGGCTGTTGGCAGGCTGTATATCATATAGATGACGCCAAGCGGAGGTGAATCCTGCTGAAGGGCAACTATTTTGGTTGCGTTCTTTCGGACATGTTGCTAGAGCCGACCGTCCTGTACCAACTCCTCAACGTGGTCTTTCAAAGCATAGCAACTGTCAGTATCATGACCGTGATTTTTGTGATATTCGCACCGCCTATCCCGTCTTCTCGTATCGGGAGGTCCCATCATTTTTTATGGCCATTTAAAGAACGGAAGGTGTTAAACCTTAGCCATAACCACACTGATTGGATCCGATGACTCCGTGTATTTCTTGTCGGCGTGCCTCGGGCGCCTGCTATCCACTTGAAGCTGCTCATTAGCTCAGTGTGGACACTGGTCGTTTGATCGGCGTGAATCTCGTCTTCTATCTCGCTTAGCCTGATTCCGTGATTCAGGGCTTCATGGTGGTACAGCGTTTATCAGCTGCACGACTTCAGGCTGGGCCGACTCAGCAGCTTTATGCCCGTCTTTGACCCGGAGGGCATCGTTTTCTACTTTGCAGTATTCCTCAAATTTTTTCATCAACACCTAGACCGTTTTTGGGGGCCGTCTGGTCAAAGAGCTGCGGAGGGCACTGTCTGGATGTAACCCCATTTTGGGGGCGGTGATGGCCATGGAGTCATTACAAACATCATCTACCAGATTAAAACATTCCCAATGCCGCGCCGAATACGCACGAAGGGTTTCCCCCGGTTGAATCTGCATTGCCTACAGAGAATCGACTTGCTTCGGTTGGACCTCATCAGTGATGAACCTTGCCCTGAAGGATTTTTGGAGTTGGTATAAGCTTTTGATCGAAGCCGGCTCCAGTTATAATACCACCTAACAGCTAATGGTCCTAAACTGCTGGGAAATATTCGGCACATGAGGGCCTCGTCATTTGCATGCAATGTCATGGCTTGCTTGTAGTGACGGATGTGATCGGTCGGGTCTGATTTTCCATCATAAAGAGTGAACGACGGAGCTTTGAACTTTTTAGGCAGAACCGCCCTTGCGATCCATTGCACAAAAGGATCATGCTGGTCTTCTTCGTCTGAATTGTTTCTTCTTCGCTTATGCCTTATACGTACACTATCTTTAGAGGAACTGGTAGCTTCAAGTCGACCATTCTTTTTGGGCTCCGGGGATAATGAATCAGAGTCACTGTCAGTGTCTTGTTGTCGGGCTTGAGGTCGTCGACCACCTGCCCTCAGAGGTCGTTCCGGATCTTGGCGTACAGCTTGTTTAGACTTCGCCACTTCCAAGGCCAAATCCTGACAAAGACGTTTGTTCTCAGCAATCATGTTCTCCAACCTCTATTCGTTTTGCTTTGCTTGCTCCATAATCGCTTGCATTGCCTCATGTGCTGATGTCGAGGGTGAGCCAAAGTTCAAGGCCCTTCTTGCGGTAATGTTCTCTGGCCCAAGCATATTGCTTGGAGTGGTTTCATCTTGCGGCGTAGGGTCGACAGCGACTGCCGGAGGATCTTCCGTCACGCCCGCCATGGATGTGTTTGAGTTTTTCCACAGACGGCGCCAATTGTGGAGAAGTGGTTCTGGAAATACTCTTTGGATCCAATGAGACACTCGAGATTCTCAGCTGGTAACCTAAAAATGAATGAACAATTCGGTCGGGGGTGCCAGAATTAGCACTCCGACGGACAAGTCAGTGTATACTCTCTTGATTGCTTATATTTTAAGTTAAGCGTACTAATTCTCACCTGCCTTTCTCTGACTGATGATCCTGTATTTATATTATTCTCTTTGGGCCTTAGGGTCAGGCCCATCCTCGATCCATTACATATACTTCTACTCGGCCTTTGTTTTACTAGTTGGAATGCCGATTATTTTATTTGGCTCTTCAATTGACTAGGATCAATGCCGAATAAAGGTTATGTCCCGGGCTGGACTCGTTCATTCGTCCCTATTGACCCAATGAAATTCGGCTCCCACAGTGGTCAATGGCAAACAACGAAGGAAATAAAGGCAGAAAAAAGAAAAGTATAGTATATATTTTAGTAAATTCAATGGGTGAGTTTCACCTTTTGTTCAACAGCAATGTTAGGTATCATGAAAAACTTTTCATGAAAATAATCATGAAAGTTTTGTGACCCTTGCATTACACTTACAATAAAGCACCACACACTAATCAAAGTAATTCAAGGATCATAACTCTTTCATGATCATTTTCATAAAAAAATATTCATGATCCCTAACTTTTCTCTTTCAATCATGTTGTCATTAAATATTTTTTCCAATGACTTGTAATTTGTTTACTCTTATAGGTAAATTTATACTATTGATGCCTTTCGCTCAAGTGAAATTTCAGTTTCATCTATGTAGTTCTAACTAATCTATTTAATCTTTACATTTTACATTTTATTTTAATATAATCTTTTCATTAGTTGTTAATATTTTAAATAAAAATATATATAAAACTTGAGAGACCAAAATAAAATTTACAAAAAAATATAAAGATCACTAATATAACTCAAAAAAAAATTCAATGTTAAAATTCTCACATTAGTTGTACATAATTTTTTTCCATCTAAAATTTTTTTGAACTAGTTTTTCCAACTAAAATGATAATGAGATAAATGACATAAAAATCATTTAAAATCTAATTTGAAGTGTATAAATTATAGGTTATATTTATTTTGACGTAAAATATTTTTTAAAATTGATTATACACAGAAAAAATATTTTTGTTTTTGTTTTTTCATGTTTGGTTGAAACTTGAAAGAAAAATATTTTATTACTTAAAAGAGAAATTTTGATTCAATAAAGTATCATTTATAACTTTTAGTGAGATAAGATATTTATTTAAAAAGACTAAAGCTATGTTTGGCAATGGATTTTTGACTAAAAAAAGCACAAAAGACTAAATTAGCTATATAAGCCAATAAATTACTTGTCACATTCAAACCATAATCATTATACTTTTTCTCTCACAGAAGTCAAAAAAGCCAAAAACAAAAACCAAACAAGTCTAAAAAAGTCAAGTGACATAGGTGGACCTATGGGAGCTTCTGGCCTACCACTTCGAGCCCAATACGTAGTTCAAACACTGAAGCCCAACATTGCACCAAGAACCAATGACATCGAAACATGTGTCAAGAGAAGAACCAGCCACATAAGCAGACAAAGATCCTACAGAGTTATTGCATCGCACATCAGTCATTAATGAGGTTCCCTGCAGCATTTATTACGATAACCCCTTCACGTCGGAACAGAACAGCCTCACCATGAACAAGGCAAGCTAAAACATAGACTTTTGGCCAACATGACAGGTCGAAATGAACAAGAAAATGATGAGCAAAGGATAGAAGCAGGTTTCTAAGACAAAAAGAATGTTAAGTTCTTTATCTCCATCCTATCTCTACGTTCCATCACGCTCTCTTCTCTAACTTGCTCGTTGGAGGGTTCGCTGGGGGATTCCCGTTTCCCGTTGAACTCTTGTGCAGGTTTCTCTGTGGGCCCAGCAATCGAATAACGGTTTGGGAGGCGTGGATCAACCTGACCCGTTCCGTCAGGAGCTAGCAGCATCATCATCAGGCTAAAATAGCCAAAAAGCTAAACTATTTTAGCTATTCCCAAATGAAGACTAAGGCCTCGTTTGGGAACAGGCTAATTTAGTAACTTTTTGACTATTTGGTTAAAATATGAGCTAAAAAAAATTAGTATGTTTGGGATGACTTTTTGACTTTTTATGAAAAGATGTGCAAAAAATAGAGAGAAAAGAGAATCTTTGACTTTTTGGTATGGGTTGTTGGCTTTTTGGTTTTTTTTATTAACTTTTTAGTTTTTTGACTAAACCGGCCTGTTGCCAAACGAGGCCTAAATATGTTAAAAATATAGTGAGTAAAAAGTAACTTTATAAAAATTGACTTACCAAATTTTTTAAAATAAATTATTTTTTAAAAAATGACACAAAAATATTTTAGTTACCTTTTGTTCAACAGAATAACAAAAAAAAAGAGTAACTATGGAAGTTTAGAAAGAGAGTTGGACTAAAATATCCTATTAAAAGGAAAAAAAGAAAAGAAAAGAAAGTTAAAATAGATAAAAATAATTATCTAATTTATAATTATTTTAATTTTTCTCTCATAATCATCAAATCAATTATAAAAATAAAAATCAATTATTTTTTCAAACATAACTATTGTAGCCAAAAGCTAAAATAAGTAAAAAAATTAAATACCCAACTTTCCAAACTAGGTCCTATGCAGAGCAAAATGAGTAATTTACCCTTCCCCTCCCCCCCCCCCCCCCCCCCCCAAACACACACGTGGGAGATGGTTATGGAAAAAAGAAGATAAAAAATATATATATATGTATATTTTCTGGCAAATCAGACCCTATTGGGGTCTGAAACATAATGCAATTTACCCGTTTGTTTTTCCCAGACAACAGTGTTTTAGGGTGAGAGGAAAGTTCGCGGGGAAATGGAGTTGCTCAAATTGTCTAAATTCAAGCTTCAGCTTCGAGCCCTAGTCACCGAAGTTCGTGAACTCAGAGTGAGTCTCTCTCTCTCTCTCTCTCTGGGTCTCGACGCCTTTTCTTATCTGTCTCCATGGACATTTCAGGAAAGAGAACAATCTTCCACTGAACAACTCAACCTTTTAATTCAGGTTTCGTTTCCAATTTCAATACCTCTTCAGCTACACATTGTTAGACTCTCATATACATATTGAAATTTATAGCAATGTGTTGATGTTTGAATCTAGAAACAAAAGCAAACAGAGGAGGAATTTGGTAGAAAGCTAACGGAATTGCAAGCGGAATTGGCTTTGTCCAATGAACTTCGGCAAAAACTCGAAAGAAAGGTCTATAATTCATTGATACAGTGAAATTTGCAATTTGTGTTCGTAGAAAATCTTGTTAAAGATCAAGTAAAAGTGAATGTTTGATTGCAGACACTTTCCTGTTTAATTGATTAACTAAGGATTGAGCTTCTCTCAAGTTCAAAATCTGAACTTGACCGTCCTACCACCGTTTTGTTTTGATGATCTGAACCGTTTATTTTGTAGGCTTCCGTGTATATCATTCATGTAAATCTATTAATTTCATTTTATCACATTTGTCTTTGGAAAAAATGAACGATACATTTTTTTTTTTTCCCCTCTAAAAAATAGACCATTTTGAAGAAAAACGTGATAAAATAAAACTGTTTTGATTATTGGATGGACCTAATATTTTCCATGAATGATGTTAATATATACATGGAAGATTCTACAAAATACACGGCTTAAATTATTGACACAGGAGCCGTTGTGAGCCCCACGAACCCTAACATGACTGTAAGTTCAGATTTTGAACTTGACAAGATCCCCATCCTTAACTACTACTTAGTTCTTGTTATTTATTCAATTAAATCAATGTAGGTGAGCTACCTTCAGAGTGACAATGCTTTGCTTGAAAACAAGCAAAAAGAGTTGAAGGGAACTATAAATAACTTACTCCAGTCAAGGGAAAGTTTTGTAAAAGTTTACGAGGTTTGTATATGCTAAACTTGTTATAATTTTGATTTGAAAATTTGCGAACCTTAACAGTCTTGTGTTTGAGAAATTGAAATTGAGTGAACCAATTAGACAGTTGAATGCCAAAATCTTAAATTTGTACCTTGCTGAAGAAAAACAAAGTACAATAGCTAAGAAGCTACATCTAAGTATTAATTTAAACTAAACTGGTTGTGTATATATATAGACATACATATGTGGCTTCATGATTTGAGTCTAACAGTTGTATGGCCTAAATTTGCGTAATTTTATAGGGTCCAAACAACAATAAACGTTCAACTAAGAATTGGGCATTCATATTTTTTAAGACTGCTCTAAGTCTGAAGCTAATACTTTCAGCATTGCTGGTATTTTTTAAAGCTCATTGTATCAGCAGTCAACTGTATTTGGGGTTAGAAGTAAAGTTTTGGTTCTATGCCATGGAATATGACAGCCGGATTTCTGTGATCTGTTTACTTTCTGACTTTGGTTAAGGGTTTTCACATTTCATCTCACTTTTCTTTCTGATGTTAAAGCTGCAAAAATGCTTTGATTAATAAATTATGTGGTAACTATCAATCATCATGCAATATTATTTAAAATTATTGAATCTTATAAAAAAGGATATGAATCTTATGGTGAAGGATTTATCACAATAATTACCATATACAACCATTATACCATAAATTCATGTCATATTGATCTGCAGGACTCTACTTTTGAAATGAAACAATCTATTCAAACCAGCGATAGAAAGGTCACTGTCCTTTCTCAGAAGATAAATGCCCATTTATTACTATTTGATTCAATAGAAAAGGAGGCTTTTTCTGTCAAGCAAGTTTTGGACAATGTGCAACATCTTGTGAGTGAAAAAGAGGGAATAGGCACGTAGATCTCTCAACTTACTTACTTCCAAGTGTATGTTCCATTGCTCATAAATTGAATCATTGATCTTCAGTATAAACTATTCAAGTATCTATGAAAAAGGGTGCATGACGTTCCTTATTAACTTTGCTTTTATGTTCAGTGGCTGGATTAAAGAGCAAAATGGATAAGCTTTCTTCTTATGAGAAAGTGTTTGTTGGTAATTCCAAATCCTCATTTGCCCAACTTAATTAACTTGCATCTCTAATTGTATTATGCCGTAATATATCATGCTCTTAATGATGTTAAGTATTTAAAAATAAATTATCTGGACGTGTAATCATGCTCTTAATGATGTTAAATATGTAAATATAAATCTGGAATTTACAACAATGCTTCTGGATTGTCTTTCTAATCAAATGAGGTTGAGTCTGCAGAACACTGAACTTATGTAAATTTGATGGTATTTTGATTCTATTATTATTTATGAATTTGGGTGATTTGGACTTTAAAACAGTAATGTTATTCTTAAGCTAATTGTTCTTGCCATAGTTTTTAATGCATGTGTGCTTTCATTTTTCTTTAATAAGACTGGAGTCTCAAACTGTTTGATGCAGAAAAAATCTCTGACCTGGAAAGTAAACTGAGAAATGACGAAAATGAGCTCCGAAGAAAGGAGAAAGTAATTTCACAGCTTGAAGCACAGCTGGAAGAAGCAAAAATTAGTAACAACTTCCAACCACAGATGGAAGAGATATCCATATAACCATTGATTAACATCCATATTTTCCATTGACTCTGATTAAGGAATTGAATTTCAGCTATGGATATTTCTTGTCAGTGTAAAACCTTAAGTAGCCTTACTTTCAGAAAACACTATCAACAAAGGATGTGATCATACAGAATTTACTGACAGAGAAAAAGGTCTGAATTTGAGATTCTGTACTTTCATTTTCCAAAATGAAAAAAGAAAATACTTTAGCTTACTTTTTTGTAGTTAATCTTTATTAATTTCTGACTTCCTTGGAAACATCAAACGGTCAGGCATTGCAATCGGAATTGCGGAGTCTCGGAATTATCTTACAGAAGATTCAGGACACTGTCACAAATATGAATGAGGAGGTAAGGGGGACATTTCTTTGAATAAACTAGGGTAAAATCCTAGCCATTGTGGTTTTAGTCCACTTACCAGGATTAACATATGGTGCACGTATGGTGGATGTGAGGACATCTGCCGTTTGCATGCTCATGTTGGGGCATGTGAAGGGAAAATGAACCTACTATGAATGGTTCGTCCAAGATGCTGTATGGAATTGTACTAGGTATTCTATTTATAAATAAAAGTGTCAGCCTGTGGCAACAGAAAGTCTGTTTCCTGTCACCCACCTGAATGCCACAGATAAAATGTCCAATTTGATCAATTTACAAACTTATCCTTTTGTTCACCTCTTAAATTTGTATATTTTGTACCTTGGTATGCCTATGGCAGCCTATAATTTGGGGTCTCATGATGTTTCTCCCAAAGGAATCTTAACATTCCTCAACTCTATCTTTATGGTGGTTGGAAGCAGCTTTTGTTTGTCATTGATTTGCCAGTCTCGTAATATCATTTATCCCTACTCCAGGATAGAAGAGCATTCTCCTCTGTTCTGGGAGGCCAAAAAGAATGTACAGAAATTCAAGAAAAGGAAAATATCAGGTCAGATAAATGAATTTTGTCATCAACTTCTGTTTACAAGTTGAATACTGACTTTAAAATTAGCATGTATTTTAACTTGTTTAATTTAACTGAGCACAGAGTGATGAAAAATTATTCATGTGGCTGACTCCACTTGATTGGGACACAAAGCTTAGTTTGGTATGGTTTAAGTAAAGGTGAATAGAGTTAGAGGCCGTCTTTTTGTGGTTGGTATAATAATGTTACAGTGTAGAGAAAAAGAAGAATGGCCTTGCTGTCATGTATACGAAGCAATGTGCAACATTCAAATGTTATATATATATAGGGCTTATATTGAACAGATCTTTGACACATGCATGCCCAACTGCAACTAAATGGATAAGGTTCTTACGAGATTGCAAACCAATTCAAACATCATAAACAATGGATTATAACCAGATATTTAGGGCTGGTTTGGGGTGTCCTAAAAAAGTGCATTTTTTGTCTTTTTGGACTAAAAAAGTTGAAAAAAAAATATGGAGGTTTGAGTTAACTTTTTGACTTTTTATGGAAAAATGTGTATTAAAAAATTGTATAAAAAAAATGTGTAAGAGATGATTTGAGAGGAGTGGGGCCCAGCCGTAGAAATGGCGGGAGTGAATTGGAGTTGGAAATTATTGGGTGAATAGTGAACAAAGCACTGGACGGTTTTGTTTGGCTTGTGGGGGTCATCACGGGTCCCATTTTAATAATTTGAACCGTTCAATGTGTGTAACGCGTCAAACACTATGTACCTATAAAAAATCACGTTAATCTGATATCGATAGCTATCTGATCAGACTTATTTATTTTTCAATCATTAATTATAACACCATCCATTTGTTGTACATAACTGATTTGATCATATAGTTATCGATATCCGATCAATGTGATTTTTTGCAGACATATAGTACTCGACGAGTTCTACACAACTAACGGTTCAGATTATCAAAACGGAACCCGTGATAGCCCCCACAGGCCGAACAACGGTGTGCATGCAAATCACACCCAATCATTTCATTTATGTGCACTGCCGCTGCACAGCAGCTGCCTTTTGGTCAATTCGGTGTACTTGTTTTGAAAAAAATTAATTTTTTAATTTTTTTTTTGGTGAATAGTGATATCTTTTTGGATTTTGGAGTAACTTTTTGGCTTTTTGACTTATATAGTATAAGCCAAACCAGGCCTTACTATATCTGTGCATGCTTGTTTGTTATTTTCAGTTTCCATGATTTAGTTACTGTAATGGAAGGATAGTTTTGTTCTTGGAGATCCAGAAGATATGGGGTTAGGGAATAGAATTCCACTTTTGTGACTTCCTATTCTTATTGCTCTTGTAGATGCCAAACATTGTGATACTGTGATGAATTCTTCTTATTTTTTCTCAGAAGGTATTTTTCTTCTTATTACCATTTGCGCTGTTACTGGTATATCATATCAGGATTGAAGATGCATATCAAAACAGTGGAGAAAATTCTCCAAGTAAGGCTGGTGAGGGAGGCAGTGAAGAAAATACAGGTTCACTCTAAAAACAGCTTCAAGTCATGTTGCTATTGAACTGTATGACAAAAGGTTGCAACTTTAAAACTCTCAATACGATATTCAACATGTGTAAAGAAACCTAAACTTGTTGAGGCATAATAATGGGTGGACTGCTGCCAAGGTTTTGGCTTTTAGATATTCTATGAGCTAAGAGCAATTGGGACTAGCATTAGCATTCGCATTAATAATTAGAAAACAAAACTTAGTTTTTTTCTGTGTTGTTGTTCACAGTGTAGAGAACCGCAGAACAGATATTTGACTAATGAGCTATTTTGATCTGCATAGAATGCAGCTACTGTAGATTTTGGTGCTTTAGATGATATATAAAGTGTTCGGGTTTATGGAGCCTAATAGTACTAGACACTGGGCCCTTGATCGAGTTGATCCAATGGGGGGTTCGGGGGCCTCCCCCCTGAGCGTTGGGTCTGTGAGTATTAAGGGTAGCTTGGTAATTGTCAATGTAACCCTAGTGCTATATATTGCTGCTTTCTGTAGCAACCACATTGTTACTCACTCTCTTTTCATTCCCTCTGATATAGTGAAACTGGTGTGAGTCTTGGATGTTGGCAATCTTGCCGAACCACATAAATCTCTGTCGTTTCTTGTGTGTGATTGTTTGTTTTCTTCTTGCTATTGTTTGTATTTGGGTTATTTCACAACATAAAGCACAGAACCCTTAGATTCATATCAAGACGTGTGTGAAAACTTACTCAACAAAATTCAGAATGGCAGTTCCTTGTTTCTGTTAGTTCTCAATGGAGCACTATGGTTTTATTTCAGCAAGAGTCTCCATGTTTAATTTTTTTCCTTAGGTTGTTGGGTAATTTTTTTTCCTGAACCCAACCCATAATTTATGGGTTCCCATTCCACACATAAACCCCCTGGGCCCCTAGCAGGCTCAAACCCAGTCTTCCCTCACATAGACATGCAGAAGACATCAATAGGCTAACTAACCAGGGGTGGATAGAGAGACTTCAATTCTGACAAATCGTTGAGATCACGTAATTTGTTCGTATAAATTTCTTTGCTGTGGTACTAAAAGTCGGTTTTTGTAGGGGTATTTAACAAAGAGTGAGAATCCATTCTTCTGATTCCTTTTGGAGCTTGTCACCCTTTGGGTCATTTTGACAGTTCTCTGCTTATCCATCCTGTTTTCTTGAGGTGGAAATTCATCCTCCAGAATAGAAATGAAATGTGACCTCAGGAAATTCTAGAAATTAAACCTATTATGAAATGAAACACTTATTTAAATGAAGCAAGCCTACAATTTTTGACATAGTCTCTCAGTTCAAAAATGCTATTCGAAGCAGCTATGATTGACTAAAATTTCAAGGTTCATCCATATGCATCTTAGTTGGTCACTTTTCTTCAAGATAGCTAGTTAAAATTGGTGACATGTATCTCAGGTTTCAACATGGGATGCCACTTCTGGCACAATTTCAATTTTTTTCTTTGATTTTTGTTTTTCATTCAATGCAGCTTCTGTGTGCGAGGAGCATGATTCAGTAAACAAACGCTTGCAAGGGAACAATAATATGGAATCCTGTATCTCAGAGGCAAGTGGATTCTTTTCCTGTTTCTAATTGGGATTTTTATTTATTTATTTATTTATTTATTTTTTATTTATTTTTTTTATTTTTCTGGTCCTTACTCATTATATGGTGTTGTTGATGGACAAACATATTTCCGCATTGATGCAGTGGCAGTTTTCTTGTTCTTCCCCACAACCAACTTACTCGGAACCTCAGTCTACTCCCAATGTCATAAGCATTGCAGTAACTGAAGCAAAGGTATATTTTAGTTTTGGACTTTTCTTGTACTTAACATTCGGAGACTTTATAAGCAATTTCATCTTGTCGCTTTAATTGATAGATTAATTTGGGTTCAGACCTACTTAAACAATTTTAATCTGCTTAAAGAAAAGAAAAAGGGGTTATTTGACCCAACTTCTTTATCATTTTGGCTACCTACTTACTGTCTTTTTATATTGTTCTTAATTGTATAGGACAACTGCACAACATTAGTTTACCATCAAAATTTTGAAAGCTCAACAACCCAAGCAGAAACCTCTAACGATCCAGGTTAAGCATTTAGTTTCCATATTGTACTTTTATGCTGAATATTTGTGGATACATTTTGTATTAGTTACTAGAACATATTCCCACTTGACCATGGCTGCACAAGTATGATGACAAACCAATGAATCATTCTGCACCATGATGCTTGAAAACCCACTCACTTCTTTCCGTGCTTTTAAAACCATTTTCACGTGCATCTGAGCCTTCTGTTTATTTTCTGTTTGTATTCAAATTAAGCTCATTGATTTTTGGGATATCGTTTTGGAAAAGAAAAAGTTACTTTGCATCAGTTGTCAAATTCAAATACTGATTTTGAAGATTCTTTTGATCAGTTTCTCGGATAAGAGGATGTGCCACAGTTTTTTGAGGATCCAGAAAGTCCTGTTATCGGCATATCCAACAAGAGCAATGCTAGGGACCCGAAGAAAACTACCAAATTTTTATCAAACACTCGCATGTGAGTGTTTGGTAAAAAATTTGGTAGTTTTGTTGGGGTCTATAGCATTTTTCATCCAATAACGACATACCATCCATGTGAATTGGGTTAGACAAACCAAAATTTGGCGTTTTTGGGGACATGAAGGCAATTTTTTTTGTTCTTTATGTTTTCATAGCTTACAATAGTTTTAACAACAGCTTTGTTTGGCCCATCTCTCCCAAGTTCGTCACACTAGCCTCAACCTTTCTCATGACATTTTATTATTATTTTTGAAAGAATATGAGGAGAATCTGCATAGTGTAACAGTAAAACTCGAATTCAAGCATGGCGCCTAGCAAGGGAATGCCTTTTTACAAGGCTAACCCTTCGGTCATTTTCTCATGACAAATTTGACTTGGCATTTGTTTTTGGTGGTGATCAGGAAATTTCCATATGGCATATTAAAACATAGTCAAGTCAAATAGATAAACACAAATTTCATGTGCTATAATATCGAGCCCAGAATCGACCTGGTTGGATTTGGTGAGAAGCAAGAGTCATTCAAAAATGACAAAAAAACAAATGTGGTAAAACTGACAAGTTTGTGGTGAGCTCATGTTGGATGTTTCCAGGCAATGGAATAACATCCTTGGAACTTTCATTGTGTTTAGAGGCAAAAATCATTGTAACATGTTGCCGTCACGGGAAGTTATAATTTTTTGGAACATTGATTACAACGAGTTAGGTCAATTTTTGATGCCTTTGTGTGTGCTTGCACAACTGTGAAATGAATTAAATTAGTCGAGCTTGATCCATGTCTGATAAGCTTATATGTATTAAAAAAATTAAATTACTTGAACTTGACTTGTTTTAAACTCGTTAAAATTTATTTGAAATTGACTCATTAAATAAACAACACAAATTTAAATGTATTTAAAAATTCATTAAAATTTTAAATTACTTAATTGGGCTTGTTTACCCCTAGTTGTGCCTGACAGCTCAATTTTTGTAGGGTTGGCATTTTTGCTGTGGCATTCTTAGGATTGTTTTGAAAAACTGGTTAAAAGTTGATTTTTTTGGATTTTCTTTTTTTTAAATATGTGAAAAAAAATAGAGATGATATGATTTAAATAAGTTAAAAGTTAAAAATTAACTTTTAACTATGTTCCCAAATTGGTCCTTAAACAGTAGTGCCAAAGGAAATCATTTTATATATTATTTTGACAAAGCCCTCATGTCTGCCTTGTAACTTTCCAATTATTATTTTTTTAGAACAAACTTGACAGGGATTGATAAACTGCTTTGTGCAACAACAATCTGCTAAGTAAGGGCTGGGTTCATGTGCTCTCATACATATATGCAACACCAACTTCTGCAGACTAATAAAAAAAAAAAAAAAAAAAAGGTTAAATTACCCCATTAGTTTTGTAATTTAATTGAAGTGTGATTTTAATCTCCGTAATTTTAATTTGAACAATTTAAAACTTATGTTTTCAGTTTGATTACAATGTCCTCTCTATGTTACAATGAGAAAAAATTGTGTGCAAAATAACAGTGACCAAAATGAACTTCAAAAGAAATTATAAGAACCACTAGTGTAATTAATAAATTACATTAGTGCTTTTTAGATATATATATATTAATTTCACTTGGGTTTTCTCTAATTTTATTTTTGCCATTTAAAATTTAACAATAAACTATAGAAGAATTATATTATAACAAAATCGAAAGTATATAATTAGATTGTTTAAATTAAAACTACGATAATCAAAATAAAACTTATTAAAGAGATCCATAGTGTAATTTAACTAAAGAAAATTATTAAGAATTATAAATTTGAAAATTATATTTGAGTATCATGAGTGTTGTTGTACATAACACTAATTAGATAATCTGACAAGTTATTTGGACGTGTGTAAAATATCATGCGAGATAGAATTACTCAGATATAAAAATTTAGAAATTATCTAAAACTTTACATCAATAATTCATATTTATTTCATATATAAATTACACACTTCATTAATTCAATCTCTATTACACATACCTATTTTTGGATAAATTTTGGGACCCTAGCTTTTTTATTATTATTGAAATGTGGTACTTAACTACATGGTAATTAGGATTGCAAACGAGCTGAGTCGAGTTAAGTTTTAGTATGTTTAGCTTTATTTATTAAGATTTAAACGAGTTCGAGCTTAATAAAAATTTAATGAACTGAGTTCAAGTCAAGATGGATTAAGTTTGGTTCGAGCTCGAACCTGTTCACAGGCCTTAATGAGTCCAAAAAAATATAAATTCATACCTTCATATGAGATTAAAGTTACAATTGAAACTTTGATTATACAAATATATATACTATATATATAAATATACTAAAAAAAAATTAATATCTTACTAAATAATAATATCTACCACTACTATTATATAAATGTATTATCTATAGTTAGCTATTATTTACATATAAATAAATTTAACTATTATTTATATTTACATTATTTAAATTTATAAATAACATATTTATTCTATTGTTTATGCATATTTTTACATTATTTGATACATGAATAATGTATTTATTTTATTATTTAAATAAATATTGAATGAGTCTAACTAACGAGTTAAGTTTTAGTATATTTATTATAATTTTAATGAGTTTGAACTGGAACACAATAAAAATTTAATAAATCGTTCGAATGAATCTTTACAGAACTGAGTTTGAGTCTATTCACGAACGACTCTATTCATTTGTAGTTCTAAAAGCAACATTGCAGTACACACCCACTATAGTACACATCTCTTCAAATGGTGTATATCATATGCACATGCTATGTATTTTTATGATAAATATTATTTATTTATTTTTCTTTCTTTTTAGGAGTTGCAATAATTTATGGTCCAAAAATAAAGTTACCAATTTTGAAGTAATGTTACGTATTTTTGTAATAATGTCGTACATTTTTGTTCAAATATTTTCTAATTAAAGAATATGTAATAATACCACAAAATACGTAATATTATCACAAAAATACATAATCTCATTTTTCAACTAAAAATAATCGTAACTCCTATAAAAATATATATATAATATTTATCAAAAAATACATAACACCAAAAAATCACATAACAAAGAACATAGGATACACAATCATAAAATTTTCCCTCAAATACATTCTTGTCCGGTAAACGGCGCTTCTTGTGGAGACCACATGCAATTCCATTTACCATTATTTGGCGAATTAATTTTTTAAATAATTTTTATAAAAAGACATACCAAAAAAATTGAGAGAAAAAATAATTTTTTTGTAATAATTTTTTTAATTTGTAATTAAAATAGTTTGTTACCAAATAGGCCTTAGTTTGAAATACTGCCACAAATAATTTTCTTTTGAATAAATTGATGTGATATGCATTAATAAAATTTTATTATGTAAAATGAGACTCGATAAATTAAGTTTTAAAAAATCTTGCAATTCTTGCATTTTTTTTTGTTTTTGTTTTTTTTGTAGGAATATATTGATAAAACCAAAATTTAAATGAAAAAAAGGTTAGACTATCAACTAACCAAAAGGGGGGTAATTTTTACTTATTTATGAAGTTGTTGGCACCATAAATAAATAATTTTATTATTAGTTATTATCTATATAATTGGAGGAAATGTGGTACTCTCCTACTCATTTGGAGGTTATGAGAAAATATGAATCATTAAACACATGTGAAAGGATGATGAAGGACAAAGTGAAGAACATGGAGCATGAATTAGAGATTAAATGAAGTTATGGAGACATAGAGATAAAGTGGAAGATCACGGAGTGTAAAGTATGAGAGATGGAAGGATATGGTAGTTATTAGGTAGTTTTTCCTACAAATGTTTGCCTATAAATAGTCATTCATGGCTACGGCCTATTTTGGGAAGATGGTAAAAAATGACTTTTTGACTTTTAATCAATTTTTTGGCTTTTTTGGACAAATGATTTGGGAAGTTGGTAAAAAGTTATTTTTGGCTTTTTTTATTAATATTTGTTTATAATGTCAAATCACAATGAAATGACCAAACTACCCCCAATCAAATTAAAATATTTACAACTTCACCCATGTAGCACATTTTGACCCATAAGGGGTAGAATTGTAATTTCATCGGTGGCTAAAAACCAACTTCCCAAATGAAAAAAAAAATACCAAAAAGCCAACTTTTGATTTTTGCTACAAACTTAAAAAAGTGGCTAAAAGCCAAGTTCCCAAAACACCCCTACATTATAAGAGGATCCAAAACTCAAATTAAAAATATTTGATTTTTATTTTTCTTGTCATTTATATTCCATGCACTTAATTTTCTGCACTTTATTTTAGACACTTCATTTTCGAAGCATATGAATAGAGGTAAATTTCTTGTACTTTATTTTATGCACTTTCTTTTCAAAGCATAAGAGTAGAGGTAAATTAATGGTTAGTTTGATCATTTACTCAATTATCTTTCTTCGTCTCCTTCCTTCTTCTTGTAATTTTTCTTTTATCAACACTTCGTAATTTTAAAGTCCTTTTCATTGAGATAAAAGAACAGTCAAAACAATCGCTTAATATTTGCTTGAATTTAATATGTAAGGATTTTTTAATTATTACTGGCATGCTCACATTTATGATATTTTCCTTCGAAAGTCAAAAAAGCCAACATATATTTTTGACACTCCCAGTGGGACGTCAAGCGTAAAAAATGAAAAATAAATTGGATTCATCCATTCCAAATAGCCTAGATGAAATCTTTTGGCATAAACAAAAATTTTTAGATCTTCAAGAAGAGATTCATTTTCTTGATGAAACAAACTTCCATCCATCACAATATTATTTGGTGGAAGAAAAAAGATACGATTTAATTGGAGAAATTCATGAATTCGATATAGAAGTTCGCTAATGAAATGATGAATTGTCAACTCTCACTGCCAAGTCGTTAACCGAAACTTTAATGGCCAGAATTTGTGAGTTTTTAGAATTTTTCATTTTTGAAAATGGCAAAAGGAAAAAGTTGATTTTATCAATGAGTGGGGGGTTAAAAAATCCATTTTTAAAGATCCAAGTTATGAAAACAACATGGCTAAAAAACATATTGTTGAACCAAGCATGGTTACAAATGATGTTCCATTAAAGGCTCAGGGAATTGAAAGACTCATTCCTAGAAAGTCAATCCATAGAAATAATATGTCTATGAAGGATTTTCATAAGACATTAATGGCAAAAATGGAACAACCAATTAAGCCAAGAAATAATAAAATTCACATGGAGGATTTTCATAAGTTGTTAATAGCTAAAATAAAAAAAATAGCCCAATTGTCAATAAATGATGAAAATTATTTAGCCAAAGAACATGTTCTTAGACCAAAAGTGACTAAAGATGATGATCAACCTACTATTGACGAATTTAAAATATTTGACATTGTTGAAAATGTCAAAGCATTTGAATTTCCAAGACCATATTATGCCATGACTTTCGGTATTCAAAATCTATTTTGGATTTGTGGGCTGCATCAAAATTTAATTTTGATAAAATGGCTAATAAAACAATCATCTTTAAGCATTGTTCTTTTAAAGCTTCTAAAATATGCCATGAGCACATTCGGAGCAAGGTTTTAGTTTTTTTTTTTTTTAACACAAAAATGAATTATGTTGAAAGAACCTTCGAATGCATATGTCTCCATTCAAATATGTTAATTAATTGCCAAATATGATCTAAATTGATGTACAACCCTTCATGAATTCAAGATTCCTCATTCTGAAAGAGGAGTTGAGGGGATAATGTTGGCACAATAAATAAATAATTTTATTATTAATTATTATCTATATAATTGCTGGACATGTGGCACTCTCCTATTTATTTGGAGGTTATGAGAAATTATGAATCATTAAACACATGTGAAAGGATGATGGAGGACAAAGTGGAGAATATGAAGCATGAATTGAAGGTTAAAGGAAGTTATGGAGACATAGAGATGAAGTAGAAGATCGTGGAGTGTGAAGTGTGGGAGATGGAAGGATATGGTAGTTATCAGAAAGTTTTTTTTCCTACGAATGTTTACCTATTAATAACCATTCATGGTTACATTATAAAAGGATTTAGAACTCAAATCAAAGACAATTGATTTCTATTTTTCTTGTCATTTATATTTCCTACACTTAATTTTTTACATTTTATTTTATGTACTTCATTTTCGAAGCATAGAAATAGAGGTAAATTTTTTGTACTTTATTTTATGCACTTCATTTTCGAAATATAGGAGTAGAGGTAAATTAATAGTTAGTTTGATTGTTCACTCAATCACCTCGATTGTTCACTCGATCATCTTTCTCCGTCTCCCTCCTTCTTTTAATTTTTTTCCTCTATACTTGACAATTTTGAAGCCGTCTTCATTGAGGCAAAAGAACCGCCAACACAATCGTTTCATAATTAGTTTAAATTTAGGCCTATTTTGGGAAGTGGGTTATAATCCACTTCCCAGATTATAACCCACTTCATCTCTCACAAAAAAGCTGCTTATAAGCAACTTTTCACCAAAAAACTAATTATAACTATCTTCTCAAAACATGTCTTAGGCCTTGTTTGGGAACAGGCTAATTTAGTAACTTTTTGGCTATTTGGCTAAAATAACAGCTAAAAAAAACTAATATGTTTGGGATGGCTTTTTGGCTTTTTACGAAAAGATGTGCAAAAAGTAGAGAGAAAAGAGAATATTTGACTTTTTGGTATGGATTGTTGGCTTTTTAATTTTTTTAGTGACTTTTTGATTTTTTGACTAAAAAAACACTTGCCAAACAAGACCTTAGGCCTCGTTTGGGAACAAGCTAATTTAGTAACTTTTTGGTTATTTGGCTAAAAAGGTAGGTAAAAAAAACTTATATGTTTGGGATGACTTTTTGGTTAATTACGAAAATATGTGCAAAAAGTAGAGAGAAAAGAGAATCTTTGACTTTTTGGTATGAGTGGTTGGTTTTTTGACTAATTTAGTAACTTTTTGATTAATTGACTAAAAAATTAAGTCCCCAAACGGGGCCTTAATCTATGAAAAAATTTTAATCCTTACTAATCTGGTCGTATTTATAATACTTTCTTTGGTAAGAAAAGTAAGTGAAAATAAGTACAATTCTTTAGTTTCCCTGCATTAAACCAAGTCAAAGGAAGTACAATTCTTTAGTTTCCCTGCCTTAAACCATTTCTTACCTGAAGAAATCAAATGTGGTCAACTTGATGGTACAGGTATTTGTGCACAATCAGTTGCATTGCATTTACTCTATCCACATATACACATATACATATACATATACATATACATATATATATATATATATATTATGGGGTTATATTAGAAGGCACACTCCTCAAAAAGAGTTGTGTTACCCATAGCACAAAATATTCTAATCAAATTATTTTTTAATATAATTTAATGCATCGTAACTAAATACTTTCAAGACATCAAAAATTTCATTAACCATAACTAAATTGCTATCATAATAAATTAAACATAATGCGTCATTTTCAAGAGTCAATGTACTAAAAAGAAAGAGGTTATAATCGAATATCAGAAATATAATTAATTTTTTTTAATCATAACTAAAAATAACAATTATAATATGTTATAACTAATATCACAATGAATCATAATCTAATCATAATCAACGTCACAGTGAGATTCAAAAGATCATAATTAGGGTATATGAAACAAATGAGTATTATAATTTTATTTTGTAGTTAGGTTATATTTGAGAAGTGATTAAATTAGACCCAAAAAAAAATTTAAAAAGTCAAAAAATTGATAAAAAAAAATCCAAAAACATTTTTTCTTACTCTTTTTATTTTTTATTTGTCCTTTTATTAAAAAAAATTTATTTTCAAATGATTTAATTTTTTTAATTTTATATTTTAATCAAATCAAAATAATAATTAAAAAAACCACTTTTCAAATCTACCGACAACCACAATGAAGTTGGTAGGACCTAAAAAGTACCTACTGCAACAATCTTGACAAAAATAAGGGGTAGCAGCATATTCTTCTTTACAAGTACATCATCTCCAACCTAAAAGAAAGAAAATGAAAAGAGAATGGCATAAAATATTTTAAACTACGAATAAACTTTTCATGACACGTTTATATTGGAGTTGTTTTCACTAGGGACCAGAGAAAAAAGGGCTTGGATTTTTTTTTTTTTTTTTCATTTTGAAGATATGTTTCGGTCATTTTTTAAGTTCATATCTATAAATTACTTATATAAAAATAAAAATTAAATATCAAATTTAGTCGATAATTGTAGCTATTACAATTCAACTGTATTTAACAAATTATTTTCAAATTATACTAGTGATCATATTTTTTTTAAATGTATATTATTTTCTTGAAAAATACTAGAAATTCATTATTTAAATGTCATAATTCATTTATAATGACATGATAAGAGATTTAGATTGATTTTGTAACAAAACAAAAATTGACACATAACTTATTATGTCATTGTAGGTGAAATCTTAGGACTTAAAATTGTGGGTCTGAATTTTTTTACTATTTTATTTTTGGTGATTATTTAAATAAATGCCCCTATTTAGTTAGTCAAATCTTGTTCAATTACCATGGCGTAGCCTTGGTTGATTCATCAATCTAATAAATGGGAGGATATGATGTATTGTTGACCCCAACGCTTTATTTTATTTATTTATTTATTTTTATTTTTTTTTGTGGTTCACATTCCAAATGATAATTAGATTCCCACTGCTTGGTTATTAAGCAAAAAAGCATCAAAACTAAAAATTATAGAGATTAGGTTATGGTAAATATTTTTTAAATTGTATATTATATGTATAAAGAATATGTAGAGCTCATTGGGTATTTTATCATTGTAAATAATTACATTGATCGGATATTAATAATCTCTTGATCAAAACACATTTTTGTCAATAATTTATTTTTAAAAGTATATTTATCATTGAAAAAAATATAATCTGATTAGAGGGCTATCAATATCTGATCAACGTTGTTTTTTTAACAGGGATAAAATACTTGACGAGTTTTATATATTGTACGGTTTGGATCATCGAAATAGGACTTGTGATAGGCCCATGGACCCAACAACAACATTTTGGTAATATATATTATGTATATTTATAATAAATGTTAGATATATTTTTTTAATAGAATTATGATAATTTATTATTTGAAAACAAAGTCATGCATTTTGTGATAATATTACATATTTTTATAGTAATGTTATATATTTTTTTTTATTGAAACATTTTCTAATCACAAAACGTATAATATCATAAATAAATAAAAAAAATATACAACTTTATCACAAATTATTGTTATCGTATTAAAAATTTATATAATATTTATCATAAAAATAAATTGTAAGGCATATGCGTACACAATTTTCGAAAGGTATGTACCATAAAATATCCCAGATAATGGTCATCCATGTTGCTTCACTTGTCCCAACAACTAGCCTTCCGCTCTCTAAAAAATGCTTGTTATCTTTTTCAAAATTTATTGGGTAAACTATACTCTTCATATTTAGAAAAAATGTACTTAGTCCTATATTTTTTATATAATTATATTAATTTTTGTTTTAGTATAATTAAAACGACTAGAATTAATACTAATAGTGGGTAAGCACAGAAATAAGCAAATATAAAAAAATATTTTAGTAGAAAAGATATGATAATATTATTTTTTTTATGACAAATTACTCATTAAAAGCACCTTAAGTGTCATGTGAATTAAAATATTAAGGAATGTGTAAAAGTGTGGTACTAATTGTATTTTCTTCAAGAGAGTGGCTTCTCTTCTGTCCAAATTTGGACTAGAGATGATTGTTTCAGTTTGTGAGGTTCATTACGGGTCTTGTTTTAATAATCTGAACTATTTATTTTATCTAGCTCTATGCATATCATCCATAAAAATAAAAATAAAAAATCAAGTTGATCCGATATTCGTAATCCCTTCATTTTACAGAATTTGCCTGTAATAAAATTAATGGTCAATGTGTTTTAAAAATAGACTATCCATTTTTTTTTTTGGGTATAAATGCGATCAGAAGAATGCGTTATGAATATCGAATCGACCTTTTTTTTTTTTATGGATAATATGTACACACAGGGTCTGATAAAATGAACAGTTCAAATCATTGAAACAAGACTCGTAATGAGCCCTGCAAGCCCGAATAATTTTTTCCAGTCTAGATGAGAATTGGATAGAAGCCTTTCCCTTTCTTCAAACCTCACGACGGTGAATATAATTTATCCAAATTTATTTGTGTTCGTTTTGTAGGATTTGATGGGTGCCAAGGTGTAAGTCTATTTTGATGATACGAATTGTTCATATTATAAAGTTTGTTAATTATATTATTCATTTAAGAAAAAAAAGTTAATAAGACATATATAACCCTGTGAACAAATTGTAATTATTAATTTAATAAAATTATGCTAATCATTTAAAAAAAAAAAAGTGATCTTATTATAGGTTTACAGACATCCAATTAACTTAATTTTTTTTTATAGACAATCCACCCAACAAGCACTACCATATGAATTTTTTGAATAATTAAAAGATCCAGACAAACCCCACAAACTTCATTGGTGGAGTTCTTATTTTGTATTTTTGAAAAGCATAATACTAACCAGTGTCCTTTGGACACTTGTTAAGATGTATTTATTGGTCAAATTTCAATAACTTTTGATTTATTTTCGCAGACAATGACACAATGCGAAAAATAAATAACACATCCAGATTAGTTATGTCAAATTTTTGAGTGATCCATAATTGAATGAATGTAAGCGTAATCACTACAAGAAAAATGACTTTTGGCGACTAAATTTTTAGTCGCCAAAAGTCTACTTTTAGTCGCCGAAAGTCCAAATTTCACTTTCCCCGACGAAATTTTTTAGTCGCTATATTAGTTGCATATTTGTGGTCGGCGGAGGGTATTGGCGACTAAAATTTTTTTAGTCGCCAAAAATAGGTCTTTACCGACTAAAAAATTAGTCGCCAATAGTGTTTTTCAGTTTTGGAAATAATACATTTAGCGACTAAAAATTAGTCGCTAATAGTGGTTTTCAGTTTTGCAAATAAAGACTTTTGGCGACTAAATTTTTAGTCGCCAAAGGTGTTTCCGACGGAAAAAAAAAAAAGTCCACTTTTTTTTTGCTTCTGCTGAGTTTCGAACCCCAACCATTCACATTCCACGCCTTTTTGGCAACACCCGCCCTCCACTATGCCACCACAACTTCACATGTACAAATACGCAATATATATTATTTATATATTATATTATTCGGATTAATATAAAATAATAATATATACAAATATAATTATTTTAATTCAATATAATTAATTAAAAAATATATTATTTATTAAAAAAAAATTCTGGCACTTTTGGCGACTAAAGTTAGGTTTAGTCGGCAAAAGGCCTCCATTTAGCTACTAATTTCTGTTTAGTAGCCAAAAAAAATGACTTTTAGCGACTAAAGTTAGGTTTAGTCGGCAAAAGGCCTCCATTTAGCTACTAATTTCTGTTTAGTAGCCAAAAAAAATGACTTTTAGCGACTAAAGTTAGGTTTAGTCGGCAAAAGGCCTCCAGTTAGCTACTAATTTCTGTTTAGTAGCCAAAAACAGAACTTTTAGCGACTAAATTTAGGTTTAGTCGGCAAAAGCTCTCCATTTACCTACTAAATTTTTTTTAGTAGCCAAAAATACCACTTTTGGCGACTAAAGTTCGGTTTAGTCGGCAAAACCCTCCATTTAGCTACTAAATTTGTTTTAGTAGCCAATAATCTGCACTTTTGGCGACTAAACCATTTTAGTCGCCGATTGTCCTACTTTCAGCGACTAAATTTCATTTTTTAGTCGCCAAAACCTGATTTTCTTGTAGTGAATATCAATATTACCTGTAATTTGGTCATCATTATAATGCTATAATTAAATAGTTCACTAATATGAGTCATGGTGGTTCTACACCAATAGTGCGATATAGTCTTTTCCATGTACTACAACACTAGCAACTAGTTTAATATAACCCTTTAAGTGAAAAGTATAAAGAGGTCCAATGGTAATGTCTTTTTTATGAAAGACTATTCATATTATCATTCATTCATTCTTATATATGTACGTACTCATTTGGACACTTGTTAAGATGTATTTATTAGTATAGTTAGTATACTAATTGGTGTATATAGTATTATTTTTTGACTTTTAACTTATGCATTTAATTAGATACTTTTATTGTTTAACTATTTTATTAACTTTTAAATTTAGAAAAAGTAGTTGATATTTTATTGGAAATAATGTAATTCTTTTGTAATAAGATCAAAAATTTTCTTTCTTTTGAGTCAATTTTTTTAGGTCCATTTTTCAATGATAAAATTTTAAAAATTAGAAAAATTTAGTCAATTTCTTTCCCATTAAAAATGAAAATAAATCAAATTCTATATAAAAAAGCTTTACAAAAATTATTTTTATTTTTTCTAAATCTTTTTCAAAAAGTTCAAAAACTTAATAGATGATTCGAAAACTTAAAAAAAAAAAAAAAAAAAAAAAAAAAAAACTGACTAAATTTAAAAGAAAACAATCACTAAAAATGAAAATAAACTTTTTTTTTTTTTTAAATTGACCAAATAAAACACTTATCTTTCATTTAAAAAATAAAATGTACACTTTTTAAAACATTATTTCAGAAAACCATATTCAGTGTGTTTGGTTTGAGTTTTTTGGATTAAGTTTTTTAAAAACTGAGTTTTTTGGTTTTCATATTCTTTTGTTTTAAGTGAATATTTTTTAAATTTTAAACATTTTTTTTTTACTTTTTTAGATGCACCTTAGTTAGATATATCTAAAAAGTAAAAAATTTGTGAAAAAATATTTTAAAAAATTAATAAATACATAAAAATATAAAAAATGTACTGAATTCTTGTATTTTTTTTTTATTTTTGGTATTTAGTGAATTTTTAAAAGATTTTTTTTACAAATTTTTTACTTTTTAGGTGTATTTATGTTAGGTGTCTCTAAAAAGTAAAAAAATTGCTTAAAATATTAAAAAAATTTAGTAAAAACAAAAAAATACGGAAAATAAGAACGTAGAATTTTCTGAAAAGTGTTTTCTGAAAAATGAAAATAAGCAAGCTGGTAAAAAAAGTATTATTATTTTAGAAAAGATTTTTCATGCTATTTATTGAAAAATGATATGGTAAATAAATTAGATTATACAAGTTTAATTAATAATATTTGAAACTAAAAATGCAAAAAATAATAATAATAAGTAAAACATTATTTTTTTTTTTCAAGCAAACATTTTAAAAAAAATAAAGAAACTAAAAACGTTTAAAACAAAAAAACTAAAAAAAATTGAGTCAAAAAACAAAGAAGATATTTGGGTCATATTGCAAAAAAAAATTAAGTTATTTCCAATTAAACATTCATTACTTTTTGAAAATTCTATACTAATAGAAGTCCTTGGTTTCATTTAGTACAACATTAACTAGTGCCCAAAGGCATTTATTAACTAAACCCTATAATATCTTAATTAATATTTTACGCATAAAAACTAATTATTAACTATGATTTAATAAGATTCAAGATGCGTTTAATGAAAGTAGACTCATTAATTATTTCTTAACAAATGTCCTGGAGCACATGTTAGCATATGACCCTTTTAAAAAAACAAAAACAGTGAAAAATTCAAGAAACCAACTCCGCTTCATTTTGAAGTTTTCAAAAATAGTTTTTAAATTTCTAATTTTTATTTTTTTTATGTTTAGTAAATTCTTTAAAAAAAATTTAAATAAAAAATTTTACTTTTTAGATTCACTTAATATAGAGACACTTAAAAAGTATAAAATTTATGAAAACTTATTTAAAAAATTCACTACATACAAAAGTACAAAAAAAAAAAAAAAATCATCTTTTTTGATATTTATTGAATTCTTTTTCAATTTTTTTCACAAATATTTTATTTTTGAACTATATTTAGATTAGGTGAATTTAAAAATTAAATTTTTTTTTTACTGAAATATTAAATAAAGTCACTAAAGACAACAAACATGAAAAATAAAAAATTAAAAAATACTTTTTTGAAAACTCAAAACAAAAAAAATATTTGAGTTTTCAAATATAATATTTGAGTTATTTTTGTGTTTTGTTGTATTCAATAAATTTTTTCATATTCTAGTTCATTTTTATTTTTACTTTTTAGGTGCATCTAACCTAAATACATCTAAAAAGTAAATATTTGTGGAGAAAAAAAAATCAATAAATACCCAAACAAATACCAAATATGTTGAAATTTTGTATTTTTTATATTTCAAAATTATTGAAATTTTTTTTACTTTTCCGGTTCATCTAGTCCAATCTAAAAAGTAAATAAAAAAATTACAAAGTCAAAATAAGTATAAAAAATCTGCTATTTTGGATAATTTTTCTCTTTTCTGGACATTTTTTAACTTTTTAAATTTTCTAATTTGTCTTGCCTAGTAGAATCTAGAAGTCTAAAGTTTTTATAAGAATTTAAAAAAATTCATTAAAAATGAAAATAAGCCAACAAAAAAGTTACAAAAAAACAAATCCCAAACACCTAGAAATTTGATGCGTATTCGATAACTCTATGCTAAAATATACATGAGGATAAAATTTTTCAAAAAAATTATAGAGATCCCAAATGGATGTGGGTCTCACAGTATGTGAGTATTTAATAGAATATTTAACAATTTATTTAGAATTCGTTCAAAAAAATAATTTATTTAGAATCACTAGCATTGCTCAAATTTCAATATTTATAAGGGGAAAAAAAGGGAGATTCTTTTAGGATCCCTGATATTAAGATTTTATAGCATAAATGACATCCAATATTTTCATAATATCTAAGTACTACAACAAAAACATATTTTAGTGGCACTACACTAGTAGCATATTTTTAAAAAATGTCACAAAAAATGATATTTAGTGGCACGTTTTTGAAAAATGCCACAAAACGACAAACATAAAAGGCTCTAGTGACATTTCAATGAACAAGTGTCACAAAGGTACAACAAAAACATAATTTAGTGGCACTACACTAGTGGCATATTTTTAGAAAATGCCACAAAAATGATATTTAGTAGCACGTTTTTGAAAAATGCCACAAAATAACAAACATAAAAGGTTCTAGTGACATTTCAATGAACAAGTGTCACAAAACTATAACAAAAACACACTTTAGTGACACTATACTAGTGACATGTTTTTAGAAAATGCCATAAAAATAATATTTGGTAACACATTTAGATAAATGCCACAAAGCCACAAACATATACGGCTCTGGTGGCATTTTAATAAAGAAATGTCACATCAATTTTATGGCATTTTATAAAATAATGACACAAAAAATTATGTTCGTGACATTTACCAACAGATGCCACTAAACTTTAGTAGCAATGGCATTTTTTAAAAAATGTCAGGACACGAGGTAGGTGCAAATTACTTTTTATGGCACTTAGGTGAAAAGTTTCATAAACAAATATTTTATAGTGTTTTGAGAAATGCCACTAAGTCAAAAACTTTCCAAGCTTATAATAGTATTTTTGAAAAAACAAAAAAATGCCAATATATTTTTAAATTTTTACAATGCAGTAAATGATTAAAAATAAATAAATTAAACGCAATATACACTACAGGAAAAAGCATATTCGACGACTAAATTTCCTGACCAAAAAAAATTTGGTCCCTGAAAGTATAGCTTTCAGCAACCAAAACAGCATTAGTAGCCAAAAGTAAAGTTTTTTGGCGACTAAACAATTTTAGTAGCCAAAAGTCTACAATTGGTGACCAAACCTAAGTTTAGTTGCTGATTATATGGGTTTTAGTGATAAAAAAAATTTTAGTAGCCCAAAGTCAAGCTTTTTGGCAACTAAAAAAACTTAGTAGCCAAAAGTCTACAATTAGCGACTAAAAATAAGTTTGGTCATTGATTATATGGGTTTTACCGACTAAAAAAATTTTAGTAGCCAAAAGTAAAACTTTTTGGTGACTAAAAAAATTTTAGTAGCCAAAAGTGTATAATTGGCGATTAAAAAATAAGTTTAGTCGCCAAAAGTAGCTATTTTTAGCGCGGGAGAACTAAAATCCTAAGGCGGGAATTAAATTTTTTGGCGACCAAAATTTTGGTAGCTGAAAGTGCATCTTCGGTGACCAAATCCGATTTTGGTCGGCAAAAGTTAAGTTTTTTAGCAACTAAAAAACAATTAGCAGCCAAAAGTATAGAATTGGGGACCAAAAAATATTTTTAGTCGCCAAAAGTGGTCTTTTTTTATTTTACTAGTAAATAGTTTATTTTACATAAATTATGTTCAATAAAATAATTATGTTTATACATATACTTTTCTATTAATATAGATGCATGTACTATATAAATAATATATGTTGCATATATAATCATATAGTGTTATAGAGGTGTAGTGGGAAAAGTGTGGTGTATAAGGTTTATGGTGCGGGAGGTTGGCGGTTCGAGTCTCTGCAAGAGCGGATCAAATTGTTCTACAACGAATTATTGTCACGAATGACACTTGATAGCGTCACGAATAGTGTCTACCATGACATTAAAGTGTCACTAAAAGGTTTTAGTCTTGATGGTGTAATGACACTTATAAGTATCACTAACTCTTTTTTTAATGGCGCTTGATAGTGCCGCAAATAATATCTATCATGACATTAAAATGTCATTGAAAGTTTTTAGCCATGATGGTGCAGTGGCACTTGCAAGTATCTATCGTGACACTCGTATCTACCGTGGCACCAATAGAAGTGGTACTTGTTCAAAATGCCACAAGACCAAAAAATGTCATTAGAAGAATAGTTTTGTGGCACTTTCAAATGTCACTAAATTAAGAAAATGTTGTAGTGAAGGTCCCTCAACATTGTTCTAGAGAAATTTCGATCCCAGTGAAATTCTTTCCAAAATTTCTCTAGACTTCCTATAGAAATTCTGGACTTCCCAAAGAATTTATCTAGATTCAAAGCAGAGAAAATTGAAATTTTTCTGAGTTCAAACCAAAGAAATCCAGAGAAAATTAAAATTTTTCTAGTTTTGTTCACAAATTTTTATGACTTTGTTAACAGAGAATTGAAATTTTAACCCAGGGGTGGGTGGCCTTGTGGTAAGAACATGGGGATTAAGTCCCTAGGTCATGAGTTCAAATTCCCTCTGGGCCAATCTCCTAGGCGTAGTATAGTTGGTTAGGAGGTTGGACTTCAAGTTGTCTAACCAGCACTTGGTGTGGGTTCAATGCTCCCCTGCTGTGCTTGTCCTGACTTAAGCAGAGTTTGTCTTGGGAGGTCGGGGCAAGTTCCTAGGTTATAGTCTTCTCACTCGGAACGGCTAACAGGACACCTTGGTGATCTCTACAAAGGGGCGCTGTCTTGGATCTGCGGGAGAGTAGGGAGGATTTTCCTGTAACAAAAAAAAAAAAAAGAATTGAAATTTCTCTGCTCTGACTCTGTTCACAGAGAATTTCTCTGACTTTGTTCACAAATTTCTCTATGTTTGTTCACAATTTTAAACCAGAGAAAATTATTTTAACCAAACAAGAAAATTTTAGCACAATGATTTTAAACCAGAGAAATTGTTTTAAAATTTCTCTGTGTTTATTCACAATTTTAAACTAGAGAAAATTGGGTATAACAAAAAATTAAACACCTTCTTTGCTGAATAACAAAAAAAATCTCTCATTGGAATTTCATGTAACAAAAAATCTCTCATTGGCATTTCATATTAATTTAAGAAAAAAAAGAAATTAATATGATATTTTCCCAAATTCACAGCATATTATGATCACTATCTTTGCAACATAGTCCAACCCATTTCTTTGTAAACTTTAACCCCAATCTCTCTCTCTCTCTCTCTCTCTATATATATATATATCATACCATGTACTTATCAGAAAACTCTCGACTGATCGGTTTCTACAAAGAGGAGGTTGAAGAAGAAGAAAAAAAAGATGGCCGAGACTCCCGCATCACCACCACCACCATCAGGCGGCAGTGCTCGGGGATGACAACAACAACAACAGCAGCAGCGGCGGCGATAAAGACAACCATGACATCAACAGGGCACCGAAGAAACAGGCGGAGACATGGGTCCAAGACGAGACTCAAACCCTAATTTCACATCTAGGGTGGAGTACCAATGGTGGTAGAGGAAGAGAGAGAAATGATTGTTGTGAAGAGATCTAAAACCTAAAGAGAGAGAGAGAGAGAGAGCGAGAGAGGAGAGTGTAGAGAGAATGGGAGTGTAGGTGATATAAGAGCATGAGAGTCAGGGACCTTAGACTACAAAAGAAAATATTATAGACCTATTCTATTACTAAAAATTGGAAATGGATGAAAGACTAATTTTCTCAACAAAAAAAAAGAAGGTGACAAAGTCCTCCCAAAATTTAAAAAATAAAAAATAAAAAATTTACTAGCTTTGAAATTTGGCATGGCATGAACCATAAAATCAATGAAGCAATGAAAAGATTCTGTGAAATGATCTGCTTAGTTATCAATGCATTTAATACAAGTTGCTTACATGTATTTCTCTGTTTAAACTGGTCTTTAAATTGCTGCAACCCTTTTTAATTCCATTGGGAAAAAAAGAAAAAAAAAGAAGAACAACTGGTCTTTAAATTTAGTCATTTTTAATTGGAAAATTTCTATAATAATAATAAAATGATATAGAATGATGTGATAATAACATTATTACAATTGTAAATCATAATTATGAATTTCTTGATTTCCAATAAATGAATATAAATGAGACATATCATTCTATATAAAAATTTTATGGGTAATGCTATAGTGTGCAACTTACACCTTACACCTTTTTGTGTTCACTTACACCTTACACTTACACATTTTTTACCTTGCACTTACACCTTTTGTGTAAGTGGCACATGGTGTGCAACTTATACATTTCATTTATACCTTCCACTTACACTTACACCTTACACTTACACCTTACACTTACACCTTTTGTGTGAGTGGCACATGGTGTGCAACCCACTTATACCTTTTGTGGGTTGCACACTTAAGAAGAAGCCAAATTTTATATACAAATTCTATTTGTATAGTATTATCCTTTCCCAATAACCTATTTTGTTGATTGCAGAGTTAATGCATCGAAACAAATGATTAAAAAGTCTTATAAATGAGTTTCTTAAAACATAAATTAATAAATATTATAATAATAATACATTTTTTTTGGAAAAAATATCATTTCAATCTGATGATCTCAAAATAATTAGAAAAATGAGTGGGAGTTCTAATTAGAGCTACCACTAATGATGTGGCAGTGGGTCCCACCTACTACCACAGTTTGTGATGTGTCTATTTTTTTTTTTTTTTTATAACTTTACCACCTTATTAGTGGTGAGTTTAAAGCTACTAAATTAGTGATCTCTAGCACCACTAAAATAATTATACTTCTAAGAATATTTTAAGTGGATGGGAAAGCTGGCACCTAGCATGTGATAAAACTTGCATCTCGGCCTACGAGGACATACAACCCTATGAAAATTAAATTATTTTACTTCAACCGCTTTATAAGTTTCTTCTATAACACAAACTTTGTTAAAATAAAATAAAATAAAAAATATTACAATTGTCTTAAACTTGTTAAAAAATACTCAAATAACCCAATATAAAATGGGAAAATGTTTGACGCCACTATTTGGAGTGATATGTTCCATCTTTATTTTATATTTATGGTAAATTATACTTACTTCTTTTGAGATTTCTGATAAATATAAGAATTTTTTATGTAATTTTAATCATTACAAAAACCTTTCATATTTTAACTGACAATATCAAGATTTTTTCAATCCGTCAATTTTGCACAAACAACGTTACTTGTCTATACAAAATCACCATATTACCTTTTCATTTGTGCGTGAAAAGACGAAATATCCTTCCCTCTCTCTACCGTATTCAACCCTATTTTGTATGCTCACCTTTGCCTCTCTCTCTTTAGTAATTACTCTTCCCCCTTCCTCTGTTTTGTGTGCTCACCTTCGCTTCTCTCTCTCTCTTTACTAATCACTCTTATCCCTCCCTCCATTTACCAATCGACACCCTTGATGTGCTCTTGAGCACTTTGGTTGAACACTCGGTAGGCAAACCGTTCAAGAAAATTGGGATTTCTCACACCACAACAAAGTTGAAAGTTTCAATTTCTGCACATGGAACAAGAATACAACTTAATTATCAAATGGGTTAGCAAAATAAAAGAAAGGGGATGGGAAACATGAATAAATAATAATTATTAAACATTTCGAATATCCATAAATCAAATTTCACCTTGTTTTTGCTCAAACATCAATGAGTGATATAAGTAAGCACAAGAGCAACAATCTTGCATAAACAAGCATTTTGATACAAGTATCACTAAGCCGAAATCCATCCCAAATCAGCAACCAATTAACCCACTGTTATACCAAAATATATTATAAACACACCCAAATGTATATATAAGCACATACAAACACTTTTACCTAAAAAGAAAGGAAAAAAAAAAACACATACCAACACAATTCCACTAACCAATTGAAATACAAAATTGAAACTAAACAACTCAGGGTAATTATAGAACCCACCAATGCATTGTAGAAACTTGAGGTATATGTTGTTGCAGTGGCTGTTGATGAGATGTTATGGGTTGGAATGGCTATATCTCTTGTGAGATTGGAAGAAGATGGTAGTTTGTGTTGGAATTTATGGTTTTATAGGCTTATTTTGGGCCAACATTGAGCCCAAATTTTAGTGGGTCTCAAACGTCTTTTGGGGTAGGTCCAAATAGGTGACGTGTTCCTTGTCGCATGACAAGTCACACGGTACAAACTGTTCGTCAAAACTATTTATGAGTGAATAGGAAGTTAACGTCGTTTTCGGGTTCGTGAAATGGACAATTAAAGAATAAAATGTGGGTTTCTTTGTAAGGCTTGTCCTACATAGAAACTTTAAGAGAACTTATATATATATATATATAAACTCTAGGTGGCAACACTTGGGCTAGGCCTCAAGGGGCACCCTAAGTTTATAGAATGAAGGAGTTATGGACAAAGTGGGTCTTAGCCCAAACCACCACAAGCACGTACGCGCCACCATCCGACCGGCTGAGCCGTGCGGGTTGGGGTTGGGTCAGTTCTACATTAATTTTTTAGACAAAATTTATTTAAATTTTTTCAAAAATTCTTGTAGGAAAATTTAATTTTTCTGAACAAAATTAATTCAAATTTTGCGCCAAATTTGAATTCAATTTTCTGTAAAAAAAAGTTCCTTCTCTAGTTCAAGTTCCAACGGTCCAGCAAGTTCAAATATCCAAACAGATTTGGTTTTTCCAAACAGATTCAAAACTGGGTTCAAACAGATCTTGCACCTATTCTAGTTTCAATTCATACATGTTCGGTTCTATAAATACTAGATCTGTTCCAGCAATTGTTTCATTTCAAAATTTTCTTGTTTCCTTTCATTTTGCTCTCTTGCATACATATATTCTTCATACTAGTTTTAGAGAAAATTTTGAGAGTATAAAATATAGGTTCTAGTTCGCCGTATAGATTGTCTGGAGTGCTGTTACAATCTGTGTAAATCATTGTATCCTGGGAGATAGACGCTATTGTAACAAGTCCGCGAGGGACCTTGCTACAGTTCGGACCCGAATTGTGTCACGGTTCTCAATCTGAACCAAAGAGTCCAAATCCGGCAAATCGTTTTGAGAAAACAGATTTTTTGAAAGAAGTGCCAAACATGGATTGCTTTGTCAGATACAGAGTTGCCACCTAAATATTTTATTTTGGGAAATTTAGGAAACCCTAACTCGTTGCCTAAGGCCACGTGTCCGTCATCACCAAAGTTGCCTCGGCTCGGGAACTTGGGTACGATTGGGGAAGGTCACTTCGTGAGCACCCCCGCTCGCCCGATCAAAGATCGGCCTCTACTAACCATGACATCTAGTTTGAAAACATTATGCGTTCTTATTCCGGTTATTAGCCTAGATTTACTATGTGATGCGCACAGCATACAAGTATAGACTGGATCGCCTGAATTGGAACAAAACATTTCATGTTTGTTTTTGAAAGCGGTTTGCTACTCGCAAGTAGGCTTAAAATGTAGATTTTGCCACCTTTGGGTGGGCTTAGAAAAGATGGTTTTGCCACTATCTAGTGGGCTTAAAACTCTCAGTCAATGCTTTGTTCCAATCCAAATAACCCAACCTTCACCCACAGGCATTCAGGCAGTTATATCACATAAGCACATAGCCTCATGGTAAGCATGCTATCATGGCAGTCACTCACACACATGCAAGGATGCTAAAGCATAAAACTTACCGAGTACTCCAAGCCAAAACAGAAGCTAATTAGAAATCCATGCATGATCCTAAATATACAGAAATGCCTAATGCAACACATGCAGAAATGCAACTAAGATAGGCTCGGCTATTCTAAACATGGCATGTGAAATGCTACAACTAACAAGTATTCAACTTGGAATTGAAATACAATGCAGTTAGTATGATGCGCCGAGCCCGATGTATGCAAGACAGATGAATGAATGCAAACATGCTATCATACTGTATGCTAATTGAAACATGCCCTAATCTAACCATCATAAGCTGGTAAATAAAAGGGAGAAAGACGTGGGGTTGGAAGACATGCATCACACGTACGCACACTTATTACAACATTGCCCTCGCTCGGAGGGTCCGATAATATACAGTCCGAATAATTACAAAATGCTAATTAATTAACAAATTAATCTAAGAAAGCAATAAACTAGCATGCAAGCTAGGGACTGCCTCGACTCTGCTCTGGATGATGAATGATGCATGTTCGGGTTGCTTGGCACGGAAATCCATCGCGATGCCCCAATTAGCCTCTGTTTGGAATTGATGTCGGAATGCTGTGCAAGGCTTTTAAAAGCTGCTGATTTCTGATTTGCTGCAACAGAGAGCAGGAGAGGGGCATAGCAATGTATTTTTGCATATGTATGCTTGACTACTCTTCAGGGAGTGTAGTCCTCGATCCTCGTGCCACCAATCACGCATCTCGATGCATGATGGCCGAGGAGTCGAATTGCATGACTCAATGTGAAATAAATGCACATATAAACACAACAAGACTGAGACTCCATCATGGGTAATCCGGAGTGTCGGTGACCGGGAATCGAGACACGTTCCGTCACTCGGAGTACGAAACGTCCCTCGTTTCCCATGCTCGGGCTAACTCCTATCCCAAGCACAATGCAATATGCATGGCATGCACGAATGCAATCTAAGATACAACCTAACATGCACAATGCTATGAGATGGCATACACGATGCACGGGGTAACATGGCATACGCAATGCGCTAACATACAACCTAGCATACACAATGCTATGAAATGAAATGGCATACACAATGCATAATGGACTTACACCAACACGAATGGACCTCAGCCACACTTACATAAGAGGCCATAAGGTGAAAATGAGACACTTGAGATGTGTGCACGCATGCACGCAAACCGAGGACCGAACCTAAGGCACGAATGCCACTCTACCAAAACATGGTAAGGCATGGAACATGATATGCAAACAAGAAAATTTCAGCACTGAAATATGATACAAAACAGCCCCGAAACATGGAAACATGACACCCGATGCATGGAATGAAACCTGAAACCCGAAACTAGGCACATGGAATGACTTATAGCTATACAAAGCATGCATTGTTTGATCATGAAGCATGAAGACAGAAGCAAGACAGTCCCAAAACATGCATATTTCCAGTTTATAACAAGTCCCAAAAACAAACACAAGTAGGGCTAATCTATCATGCAAAAATGGGCCTAAAAGAGGGATAAAGAGGCAAGAGGTAGCTTCTGGACCCAAATGGCAAAGAGCCCTTCAAAAAATTTGAAGAGGGGCTCAAAATAAGGCACTCTACAGTTTACATCAAACCACGAAAATAAACACAAGTAGGCCTAAACTATCATGCAAGAAAAGGGCCTAAAAGAGGGGTAAAGAAGCAAGTGATATCTGCCGGCCTCAAATAGAGGAGAGCCCTTCAACAATGTTGAAGAGGAGCTCAAAAAAAGCTATTTTACAGTTTGTGACCAAGCCCAAAACAGTTCACAAATAAGCCAAAAATACCATGCAAAAATAGGCCTAAAAGGGAGTTTAATCACAAAGGGTGAGAAGAAGGCCCCAAACAGAGAAAGGCCCTTGATCAAACATGGAGATGAGCTCAAAATATGAATATTTACAGTTTGGCTCGGAGCCCAGAAATGCTCAAAAACAAGGTAAATATATCATGCAAGATTAGGCCTTAAAAGAGGGATAAAAGGAAAGGGATAGTAGATGACCTTAAACAGAGAAAGGTCCTTAATAAAACATGGAGATAAGCTCAAAATAAGACTATTTTCAGTTTGGGTCGGAGCCCAGAAATGCTTGCAAGCAAGGCTTAGATATAGAGCAAGATAGGAACAAAAAAGAGGGAAAAGAAGCTTACCCTTGAAGACCAATGGACCAGCAGCTCTTGGTCTGAGAAATGGTGCTCCTAAGCTCTGAAAAATAGCTCCAAGTTGTTGGAATGGATGGTGTGGGGTGTATACCAAAAACCGGGGCAAACGGAGGTGGTTAAGCGGTCCCGAACCGAGGCACACGGCCGTCGGCTCCGAAAAACCGGAAACCGGGCTCCAAACAGGAAAAATGGCCTACGACCATGAAATGTAGCCTACGGCCACTGAGAGATGATCTACGAGACCTCTCCCTTCCTTCGGGAAGAGAAAACGGAGAAAACGGAGCCTGGTTCGCAAACCGAGACAAGACACGAAAGAGCCCGGAAGTCCGGAGGCAAGGCTCGCAGCCGAGACTCTGAAACTTCTGAACGAGCACAATATGTAATATCACCGAGCGCTCAATCGGTGACGTCTGAGTCTTAAGGTCGGTCAAAAATGGGGTGTCTACAGCTATTAATCCGTAAGCACCGAAGCGGGGCGAATCTGTCTTAAAGACAAAGTGTCACACACTCGACTTGATCTTTTTGTACTTTTTCGGTTCGGTAAATAAATTCTATAAGTAATTTATTTTTATTTGTTTGATTTTGTTTCATATTATTTATTTTACATAGAAGATTGTTCCAACAATCTTAAGACATAATCGAATTATTCTGTTTATACAGAATTTTTCTTTTGTTTCCTTTTCTTTCTTTCTTCTTTTTACAGAAATTATTTTCTATGGTTTTAAAAAATAATATTTTGGTTGGAAAAACAAATAGTAGTAATATATTGCTTGAAAAATATGAGTAATATACCATTTATTTTCTTTGACAACTAGTAGTAATATACTGGTAGTCATTAATAATTCAGAATATTTATTTGTGAAGTTGGTCAGAAATTAATTTTGGTTTTCAGAAATAATTTCTGAGTTTTCATTAATTAAAATTTTGTTTTAAGTATTTTAATTTTTAAAGTGTTACAGAAATATTTTTCTGTGTGGAATTAATTTGTATAAATAAATATTTTATTTTTCAAATTAATTAGAAATAAAATTTACATTTCTTGTTTCTTTTATTTTTACAGAATTAAATTATGTGTTCATGGTTTAAATTTTCTATATGGTATAAAATTCTAATTATAATTTTGTTTTATAATTTAGAATTCATGGCTACCGAAACTAATGCTCAAACAAGCACTGGTATGGTGACTGCAATTGCACCAACCTCTCCTGTTGTGACTATGTTAGTCAATCATGGTAAAAAGCCAGAGAAGTTCTTAGGAACTGATTTTAAAAGATGGCAGCAGAAAATGCTGTTCTATCTTACCATTCTCAACCTGGCACGGTTTCTCTGTGAGGATGCTCCTACTCTGAAAGAGGATAAAACCGACCGGCAAGTAATTACTGTTGTTGATGCCTGGAAACATGCTGATTTCCTTTGTCGAAACTACATTTTGAACAGGCTTGATAACACATTGTACAACGTCTATAGCTCTATCAAGACGGCAAAGGAACTTTGGGAGTCTTTGGAGAAAAAGTATGAGACAGAAGATGCTGGCTTGAAGAAATTCATAGTAGGCAAATTTCTAGACTTTGTGATGGTTGATTCTAAGACTGTGATCAGCCAAGTTCAAGATCTCCAACTCATTCTGCATGACATTCATGTAGTCCTTCCAAATTGCTGTCTAAATTGAAAAATTACCACAAGGCTCGAAAGAATTCAAGAACTACCTCAAACACAAGCGCAAAGAAATGACTTTAGAGGAATTGATTGTGCATTTGAGGATTGAGTAGGACAACTGTAATTCTAAGAAGCGGGCTAGTAAGCATCCAATGGAGTCTAAGGCAAATGTGGTGGAACATGCTCTAAAAGCAAAGAAACAGAAGTATTCTGGAGAAAGTTCCGCACAAAGCTTTAAAGGAGGGGAAACTAAGAAGTACAAGTTTAATGCAAAATGTTATATCTGTGACAAAGAGGGACATCGGGCCAAAGATTGCCGTAGCAAGCGCAAAGGCAAAGAAAGATCAAGCAAGAAGCCTACTCAAGCCAATATGACCAAAGTGGACAAAATTTTCAATGGTGTAGATGACATAAATCTTTTTGTAGCTGTTTCTAAGGCAAACCTTGTCAGAAATCCTGAAGAATGGTGGATGGACACTGGTGCTACTCGCCACATCTATGCCGACAAAAAAATGTTCACATCTTATTCTATAGTAGACAACAGCGAACAACTTTTCATGGGCAACTCCTCGACTTCTAAAGTTGAAGGACAAGGAAAGATTATTCTAAAGATGACATCTGGAAAGGAAATCACTCTCAACAATGCGCTGTATGTACCAGACATTCGCAAGAATCTAGTCTCCGGATCTCTATTAAGTAAAAATGGGTTTAAGCTAGTGTTTGAGAGTGATAAATTTGTACTTATTAAGAATGAGATGTATGTAGGAAAATGTTATATGTTTGATGGCATTTTCAAACTAAATGTAATGATTGTTATCCCCTCTGTTATTAATAATAATAATACATATTCCTCTTACTTGCTTGAGTCTTCAAATTTATGGCATGGTAGACTAGGACATGTTAATTATGAATATTTGCGTAGATTAATTAATATGGAATGTTTACCTAAATTTGACATTGATTTAAATCATAAATGTGAAATTTGTGTTAAGGCAAAATTAACCAAAACTCTTTTTCATACAATTGAAAGAAGTATGAAACCACTTGAATTAATTCATAGTGACATTTGTGATTTTAAATCAATTCAAACTAGAGGTGGGAAAAAATATTTGATCACTTTCATAGATGACTATACTAGATATAGTTATGTTTATTTAATTTGAACTAAGGATGAACCTTTGGAAACTTTCATTTAATATAAGAATGAAATTGAAAATCAACTTGGTAAGAAAATTAAAAATTTAAGAAGTGATAGAGGTGGTGAATATGAATCACCTTTTGGTGAGTTTTGTAAAGAACATGGAATAATTCATCAAACCATCGCTCCTTACTTACCTCAACAAAATAGAATTACTGAAAGGAAAAATAGGACTTTAAAAGAAATGGTGAATGTCATGTTAATAAGTTCTGGATTACCTCAGAACTTATGGGAGGAAGTAATACTTTCTGCTAATTATATACTTAACAAAGTATCCCGGAAAAAAGTAAATCAAACACCTTATGAAATGTGATCTGAGAGAGTACCATCCTACAAATACTTAAAAGTGTGGGGGTGTTTGGCTAAAGTGGTTATTCCTAATCCTAAAAAGACTAGGATAGGTCCTAAGACTATTGATTGGATTTTCATTGGTTATATCAAGAATAGTAGTGCATATTGATTTTTGATTCATAAATCAAAATATTCCGAAATGCATGTAAATACTATTATTGAATCTCGGAATGCATCTTTCTTTGAACATGTGTTTCCTAATAAGACTGGACAAGAGACTAGTACTAACAAATAATCATATGATACTATTACTAGTCATGATCAAGGACAAGATCAAGAGTAAGAGCAAGAGATAGATCAAAATGAGGAAGAGGAACCTGGGCGTAGTAAACATGCTAGAACCTTTAAATCTTTTGGTTCAGATTTTCTAACTTTTCTGTTAGAAAATGAGCCTTTAACTTTTAAAGAAGTTATGTCCAGTCCTGAGGCTCTTTTATGGAAAGAAGCTGTAAATAGCGAAGTTGAATCCATCTTACAAAATCACACTTGGGAATTGGTAGATTTGCCACCAGGTTGTAAACCTCTTGAGTATAAGTAGATTTTCAAGAGAAAAATGAAAGCAGATGGATCAATTGACAAATACAAGATAAGACTTGTGGTCAAAGGATATAGACAAAAAGAAGGTCTTGATTACTATGACACATACTCACCAGTTACTAGAATAACATCCATTAGAATGCTAATTGCCATTGCATCCTTGTATAATATAGAAATTCATCAAATGGATATAAAAACAGCTTTCTTAAATAGTGAGTTAGATGAAGAAATTTATATAGAACAACCAGAAGGTTTTTCTGTTCCAGGAAAAGAAAAGAGAGTGTGTAAATTGGTTAAATCATTATATGGTTTAAAACAAGGGCCAAAGTAATGACATGAGAAATTTGACAAAGCAATGATGTCAAATGGATTCAAAATTAATAAATGTGACAAATGTGTTTATATTAAAAACACAAGTAAGGGTTATGTTATAGTATGCCTTTATGTGGATGATATGCTCATCATAGGTAGTAATAACGACATGATTAAAACTACCAAGAAATGTTGAATAAACATTTTGACATGAAGGACATGGGGATCGCTAATGTAATACTTGGTATGAAAATTACTAAAACATCAGAAGGATATGCTTTGTCACAATCACATTATATTGAGAAAATACTTGACAAATTCAACAAAGATGATGATCATCTTGCTAGAACACCTGTGGATGTTAATTTGTTTCTTTCTAAGAATCTACAAAAAAGTGTTTCTCAATTACAGTATGCTCAAATTATTGGAAGCTGAATGTACTTGATGAACTGCACTTGCCCGGATATAGCTTATGCAGTAAGTAAATTAAGTAGATATACGAGTAATCCAAGAGTAGAACATTGGAAAGCAATTATAATGGTTCTAAGATATCTTCAATTTACTCGTAACATTGGGCTAAATTATACTAGATATCCAGCTGTACTTGAAGGATACTGTGATGCAAATTGGATATTAGATACTAGAGACTCAAAATCCGCCAGTGGGTATGTCTTTACTCTTGGTGAGACGGTTGTATGTTGGAAATCTTCCAAAGAGACTTGCATTGCTAGGTCTACTATGGAATCAGAGTTTATAGGCTTAGATAAAGTTGGAGAAGAAACATAATGGCTTCTTCACTTCCTTGAAGATATTCCAATATAGCCAAAGCCGTTGCCTGCTATATGCATACATTGTGATAGTCAATCAGCAATAGATAGAGCACAGAGTCATATGTATAACGGTAAGTCATGACACATTCGTCGTCGACATAATACCGTAAGACAACTACTCTCTAATGGAATTATTTCCATTGAATATCTGAAGTCTAAAGACAACATAGCGGATCCACTAACCAAAAGGTTAGCAAGAGAGTTAGTTGAGAATTCATCGAGGGGAATGAGACTTAAGCTTATTAAATAAGAGTTACTACAATGGCAACCCAACTTAGTTGATTGAAGATCCCAAGATCTAGGTTCAAAGGGATAACCGAGTTGTGTATGACTCATAAGGATCACTAGGGAGTCAAACTCCTACCCATTTCTATGATGAAATAGTGATGTCTGCAGCGGTTTAGGTTAAGTAATATTTTTAATGATTCTTATATCTAGGAATACCTAGTGGAGTATGGCAGGATACTTTTTATAAGAATCACCTATATGAGTCTGAACTGGGCCGGTTCTATGAGATTTGTGAAGGGCTACAATTCTCTAGAGCACTCATGAAAGAGCATATTGTTCAGGGCCGAAATGAACAAAATAGTGAGAACTAAACTGTGTCTGGTAATATACTTTGTGAGTTATATTGTCTTGGTTTACACAAATGGCTGAACAGTTCAAGACATCATGTTTACTGGCTAGTTAGTAATCCGATAGTGTCTCACAAGGAAAGGTTCAAAGTCAAAAGCTACCTATCCTTTGCAGAATATTTTCAATTTCTATACTCTCTGTAATTAGATCATGTTGTTGCATTTTCTCTCTTTCAAATTCCATTCATGTGGGGGATTATTGGAATTTATGGTTTTATAGGCTTATTTTGGGCTAACTTTGAGCCCAAATTTGAGTGGGTCCTAAATGTCTTTTGGGGTGGGTCCAAAGAGGTGACGTGTTCCTTACTGCATGGCAAGTCACACGGTGCAAACGATTCCTCAAAACCATTTATGAGTGAATGGAAAGTTGTCGTCGTTTTCAGATTTGTGGAATGGACAATTAAAGAATAAAATCTGGGTTTCCTTATAAGGTTTGTCCCACATTGAAACTTTAAGAGAGCTTGTGTATGTATATAAGCTCTAGGTGGTAACACTTGGGTTGGGCCCCAAGGGACACCCCAAGTTTGTAGAAGGGAGGAGTCATGGACAAAGTGGGCCTTAGCCCAAACCACCACACGCGCGCGCGCGCCGTCCTTTTGACCAGCCGGCGAAGCCGAACTGTGCCGGGCGCGGGTGCGGGTTATGGGTCGGGTCGGTTCTAACATTAATTTTTTGGACAAAATTTATTTAAATTTTTAAAAAAATTATTGTGGGAAAATTTAAATTTTCTGAACAAAATTAATTCAAATTTTGCGCCAAATTTGAATTCAATTTTCTGTCCAAAACAATTCCTCCTCCGGTCCAAGTTCCAACGGTCTAGCAGGTTCAAACAGCCAAACGGATTCAATTTTTCCAGAAAGATTCAAAATTGGGTTCAAACAGATCTTGCACCTGTTCTAGTTTCAATTTATATATGTTCAGTTTGAAATTCATACTTGTTCAGTTCTATAAATACCAGTTGTTCCAGCAATTGTTTCATTTTGAAATTTTCTTGTTTCCTTCCATTTTGCTCTCTTACATACATATATTCTTCGTAATAGTTTTAGAGAAAATTTTGAGAGTATAGAACACAGGTTGTAGTTCGCTGTATAAATTTTTTGAAGTGCTGCTACAATCTGTGTAGATCATTGTATCCTAGGAGATAGACGCCATTAATCTATAAGCACCGAAGCGGGGCAAATCTGTCTTAAGAACAAAGTGTTACACACTCGACTTGATCTTTTTGTACTTTTTCAGGTCGGTAAATAAATTCTGTAAGTAATTTATTTTTATTTTTCTGATTTGGTTTCACATTATTTATTTTATACAGAAGATTGTTTCAACAGTTTGGTGGTGGTTCTAGTGGCGGCCAGAGGAAGAAAAAGCGATTGCGATTGTGGTTGTAGAGGCGGGTGTTTGTTTTGGTGGTGGCACCAATGAGTGCTGGTTTGAGGGGGTCGGGTAGGCGGAGGCTTTCGTCGTGGCGGTGGTGGTGGTGTGGCGGCGGCGACGACGACGACGACGATGGGTAATCGTTTGGGTTGGTGCATAGAGGTAGAGAGAGAGAGAGAGAGAGAGAGAGAGAGAGAGAGAGAGAGAGAGAGAGAGAGAGAAGGGGCTGGGTTTGAAGATGAGATGATGTAATTGTGTGTGGTTATGTCCATAGTATGGGTTTGAAGATGAAATGGTATAATTGTGTATGGTTATATATAGACGGGTTCAAGACACTTGAGGGTATTATGACCATTATAGTATTTATATTTGATGATATCAACAACTTTGGTTAGTTGTGTAAACGACAGTTAAAAAATAGGAAAATTTTGATATTGTTAGTTAAAGTAGGAAAGGTTTCTGTAATTGCCAAAAATCTCAGGGGAAGTAAGTGTAATTTACCCTTATATTTAATTGTCTCAAATAATTTGGGAGTGCGATGACCAATTGAAGATATATATATATATATATATATCAGTGAATATCTCCTATAAAAAAAATTAAAAAAAAAAAAACAATGCTTTAGAGGCTGAAAGACTTGCACGAATTAAAATGAAAATTATAAATCAGTATAGAAGTTAAAAAATAATTATAAATACATTGGGTACAATTTTTTTGTGTTACAAAATCACAGCAAAAGTTGCACCCTGCCTTTTGGTAAATAGTTTATTTTTTATTTTTTAAGGTTGTATTTAGATCATAAATTTTGGTCGTGTTTTGAAAATGAAAAGGGAAAATGTAAGTAAAATATAATTATATTTCATTCACATTTCATTAATTTTTTTACTTTTCTATTTTCTCTTGCCCTTTTCCCTTCTAAATACATTTCCAAATTCATAATTCAAACACCACGAAACTGTTTTTTAGTTTTCCTAATGAAGGAAAATAAAAGGTAATCAAGTTACCTAAAGCAAAAACGATTTTGGATCGGATGACTTGAATTACGAGTCTCGACTGAAAAACTCTTCGTCAATTGAGAAGTTAATAGTGTTTCTCAATAAATACTTCAAATCCTAGGTTAAAAAATGGTGACCTAGGAGGAAAGAACAGAGAGAGAAATATTTTCTGTAGAGATTTTTCAAGTAAAACTCTCATACTCAATAATATGTATATTTTCTCTATATCACATATATGATATATCTATATATATCTTTGCAGATGAAAGTTGAGTCGTAGACCTCCACAATAACTGAAATAATTTCTAAGATAATTCTTTTAATTATCTTCTCTTTATTTAATATGTGAATTATCTACAACTCATGTGAACGATCCATGAGTAATAGGTCAGGTCAAATCTGACTCAATTTCTAACATCTCCCATTTGTCCACATCATTGGCTACATTCACAACCATCCCAATTTCCAACATCTCCCATATGTCCATATCATTAGTTACATTCACAACCATTATTTCTCAATCTCTCATTCAATCCATTCTCCATACTGAAAAATATAGCGTGCGACTTGACGAGAAGGTGTAAGGCAAGAGTCGTATATTAAGCCACCATGAACTAACATAGCACATTACTCAAAATATCTCGTTTACACCCCAAATTTATTGGATCACATCAGATCGAACATTTTAAAACCCCTCGCGAGTCATAACTCATAAACATGTTTGACCTCAACATTGTATCTTGATCTTAAATCCGACACAATCACCCAGGCAATGAGCTACAATACAAGGGTATAATTTCCAACAATCTTCCCTAACTACTCATGTCAATTCACTCAAACTTGACTGCTTTCCTAGACATGGTCCTCTGGGTCGTATTCATCATACCCTTGGATGACATGCTAAAGTAGTGACATCAAGTCATCACTTCATGACATAGTTCTAGGTTCAATGGCATATAGTAAGCCTATTATTAGCCTAATAGGGCTCACATAGTGCTAGAGCAGGGATCTATCTAGCCACTCCCTTTAAGTGGTTGACAGTAGCACATACAATATGATATGTATGCCACGGTGGAGCTTCCACTAAATTGGGTCTATCACTCTCTAACGCCATATGAATCTTAGTCTAGTTGCTATACAAATGCCTAACTTGAGTTTCTTAGCATATTCACTTATCAAGCGCCTCTCTAAGACCTCACATTTGGCTATATTCAGGCTTTATGAAACTATAGGTAACTTCATATTTGATTTTTTAAAGTCTCATCTTAGCCAATGCTAAGACGACATCTTGTAATAAATTAGTTTTGTTTACTTCTCAACTTACAAAATATTTACCTTGCTCGCTCTCTAAGCGCCAATATAATTAATGTCCCATCCTGCTAAATTTATAAGCGCTAGGGTGATTGCTAGTGTGAGAAGGCCGATCTTAGCACATCATATACAATGTGCACTAATTGTATCAATTACGCTATAAAACCACATGAATAAATAATTATGCATAAGATACTCATAAAATATCTAACAAAGTCAATGAGGTATCCAAAAATATATCAAATCCTACGAAGTTCTAAACTTCTCACATGAGTCTAGAAAGCATCTATAGCAATGACTTTAGTAAGTGGATCAGCCACCATCCTACTAGTGGAGATATGTTGTAGGACTACCTCCCCTCGTGCAATCACATCTCGAATAAAGTGAAATTAAATGTCGATGTGTTTGGTTCTACCATGATACTTGGGATCCTTAGAACATGCCAAAAGTTGTGATACTATCAGCATGGACCATAATAGCTTCATCCACAAGAGCTATGATCTCAAGGCGCCATAGAAATCTCCTTGACCAAACAGCCTCCAATACTGTTACTGAACAGACAACGTATTCTTACTTTATCGTGGACAAAGATGGCGAAAATTCCTTTTCATTACTTAACAGTGAACAAGTCCTGAGTTACTCTAGTAACAACTGACCATACCTACTGCAACATATATGTCTGGTCGAGTACACATTATAGCGTACATTAGACTACCAACTGTGCTTTGCCATTTGTTTCTTTTCCTCATATGTTCTTAGGGTAAGAGTTAATGCTTAGATTACGTTCCTTCTTAATCGGAGTGTCAATGGGTTTGAAATAGTGCATCTGAAACCATTCTAAGATCCTCTTAGTGTAAGTCTCTTGAGACAAACAAAGAAATCTTTTAGAGTGATCCTTTAGGATCTTAACTCTGAGCACATAATTTGCCTCTCCCATTTTTTTTTTCTTCTCATATCAAAAATATAGAACAACCACTTTTGAGTGGTGACAATCATCTCCATGTCATTTCCAGCTAACAAGATGTCGTCAATATACAACGACATAATGGTCTTCCTTCATCATCTCAAATCCAGTCAAAAATGATGACGTTTATAGAATCTAAAATACCATTGTCTAGACGATTGCATTAGTCCATAAACGCAACATTTGACCCATCAGCCTTGCGCTTAACTTTTAAAACCCACTTGTTAACAATAGTCTTGCATCTAGGTGGGAAGTCAACCAACTCCCAAACTTAATTCCGAGCCATATAACTTTTTTCATTATTCATAGCAGCCATTCACTCACTAGCATTCGGTGAAACTAATGCTTCCTCATAGGAAACAGGCTCTTTATGGAATATACATGAAAGATTTTCCCTCAATCTCATAACGATGAAGGGAATGATTCCATGTTCACTTCTACGTATCTAGGATCTTTATTGAGTCATTTTCTAGTGGAACACTCCCATTATAAGGTAAATCACTCCCATTATCTTTGGTGATTTCAAGATGAGCATTCTCCATCCTCGTCAAAAGATGATGTGACTTCCTTAGACTTCTGCAATTCAAATAGCACAAGATCTTTCTTTACTTCACCAATATAGAAAATTCACTCTCAATGAAATTGGCATCTCGCGACTCATTTTCAGTCATTCCACTATAAGGATGTTCACTATACATTAAATAACCATTCGAGCATTTCTGAATATCTAACAAATACTTGTTTGTTTGTTCTAGGACCTAACTTCCCATGCTTATGAGAAGTACTGTAAACAAAAACTTGCACAACCACAAGGTTGTAAATACTCCAAATCAGGTTTTGTGCCTTTCCATAATTCATATGGAGTCGCTGGAACTGACTTTAAAAGCACACAGTTAAGGATGTAGGCAGCAATCAAAAGAGCATCTCCCAAAAAAGATATAGGGAGGTTGGCTTGCACCATCATCGATCTAACCATTTCAAGCAAAGTGTGATTCTGTCTTTCTGCTACACCATTTTGTTGCGAAGTGCCTAGAATTGTTAACTGCCTGCTTATCTACTTTTCCCCACATAATCCTTGGAATTGATGTGATAAATATTCATGACCTCAATCGTTTTGAAGGATTTTAAATTCCCTGTCTGTCTGATTCTCAACTAGTACAACAAAGCATTTGAAGCAATCTAATGCTCCAAAGAGATGTGAGATCAAATAGACATAATCGAATCGCGAATAATTATCAATAAATGTAAGGAAATAAAAGCACCATGGTGTGCCTTTACGTTCATAGATCCACAAATGTCAGAGTGAACTAACTCTAGAGGATATAAAGCCTTAGGTGCCTTTCCAAAAGGCTTCCTACAGGCCTTTCCTACCAAACAAGGCTCACATAAAGGAAGATTTACATTAGCAAGATCCTTAGCTAGTCTAGTCAATCTATCTTTTCTTATGTGACCAAGTCTAGTATGCTAATTAACAGAATTTAATGTATCATTATCATAAGACACATATGAATATGAGGAAAAATCCAAATCTAGCATAAAGAAACCATTATAAAGAAAATCATGTCCTTACAAGATGTTATTCAAAATAGAAATCCAACTCACTAACATTGAAATAAAACTAAAACCAAATACTAACAAAGTAATAAGTAATAAAAGATTACATTAGACACCAAGTGCATAAGGAGTGAGGTACGTCTTAGACGCGTCTTGAGCTGATAAGAACCAACTCTAAAGACATCCTCTTGAGTTCCATTACCAGAAGTAATGTACTGCTTGCCCATAGGTATCTTTCTATAATCTACGAACTCAACTCTTTCTTTAATTATGTTGCGGGTTACTTCTGAGTATACAATCCAACAATGGAGAGAATTAGCAACACATACATGTGAACAAACACAAGTGTCACGACTCAAACCCGCCCCTATAGGTTTAGCGTTGTAACCGGCCAGTAATCCTAGAATTACCAAAGGCCTCTGACTTGAATATCATGTAACATAAGGGGTTGCGGAAGCAAATATACAAAATACAACGTCCATTGAGCTATGCGAGACATACATAAGACAGATAATTTAAAACTTTATATATAAAATATAAACATATATGACGTCATATCCACATAAGTCACGTAGCACTGTACAATTATTATCAAAAGAGACTTAACCCAGTGTACAGATAAACAATAAACAAAACAAAACGTAAACATCCTTAACATGATTCACAAAACTTGACTTCTTCAAACAGGGAACCTCCTCGAGAGGCACGGTGGCTGGTTGACCCAAAACTCTCTAGGCAGCAGCTTAGGCCTGGTCACGTACCTGCTCACCTATATACATAATATAGATAGTGAGCGAAAGCCCAGTAAATAATAACATAATAAAGGGTTTAATGAACGATGTCCCATATCATATTCAGAAAGCAGAAATAGATTCACATTCTTATTTAGAGTTGTACTTATTTAGTTTCACGGAGGATCATACGTGGTACACCCATTAGTGCGAACAGATCATATACAGAGCATTAAGGGTCATACTTGACCAGTTCTTTAAAGAAACCTCTGGTACTAGGAACATATAACATACTTAAGTCATGGTATTGTTATCCCCAGACGAGGGCCATGAGACCACGGTATTATTATCCCCGGGCAAGGGCCTTGTGCTCATAGACCATGGTATTGTTACCTCCGGGCTAGGGTCTTGTACTAAAGATGCCGCAAGTACTTGTCATAAATTGGACAATCATTCATTGTATAGAATATAAAGTTGCACATAGCTTTATTAAGTCATTACTCACAGATGGCTTCACTTGCAGAACAAATTAAGCAGACAAATCAAATAGCTTACGGCGCATAACTTACACAAACATAACAGATACACATATTGAAACACACACTTGGATAGTACTTAACTTATTTCATTTCGTTCTTAGTGTGTTTCTAAGTTTTATCCTCATTATTTTGTCTTAATTAGGGCTTAAGGATATATTTAGAGTCGAAGATGAGGGGTTGAGGGTTTCTTTGGTGAGTTTCCAATTGAAGGAAGAGACGGGTTATTGGTGGAAGTATGCTAAGAATACTATAAGTAACACATGGGTTGGTTTCACAGAAGCCTTTTTGGCCAAGTACTTCCCTCATTCCACTTAGAAAAGGTTGCAAGAACAATTTGTTGAGTTGCATCAGGATGGAACTCCTTTGGCATAGTTTGAGATGCGATTCACTAGTTTGTCGATGTTCACTCCAGAGTTGGTGGCAACGGAGTAGTGTCGTTGTTATGAGTTTGAGAGACGGTTGCGTGGTGATATCCGAGAGAAAGTAGTTGGATGTATGTTGAAGAATTACTATGCTCTAGTTGAGATGGCAGCTCATGCAGAGGCCATGGTTGTAAGTGTTGGTTACATTAAGGAGGAGGCCATTTCGATAACTTCTACTGTTCATAAGCAATCTAGGCTCAATAAGTAGTGGAGGCGAGCCCATACTCAATTCCAAGCTCAGTCTTTGTCTTCGTCTTCGTCTTCGTCGGGGGTTTTAAACTCGTCCGTTGGAAGGTTCAGGCTTCAAATTAGTCATATGGAGTCTATTGTTTGTTTCTATTGTGGTCAACTAGGCCATGTTAGACGTTTGTGCCCTGTGCGTGTGAATTCTTCGGGTGTGTTGGAAACCAATCGGACTTAGTCTCATCAGTCCAGTTGGGGTCAATATCGATACTAGACCCAAGCAGGCCAAGCTTCGAGAGCCTCACGAGGGTCAACTTTTCAGCCAACACAGTAGTATTACCCTTAAGAGGGGCTTTTGTATTAGTGACTAGTGATATAATATTTGGGGGAAAAAAATTGTGTTGTTGATAGATGTGCGGTTGGATCTGAGGCATCATAACTATGTGTTGTATATTTATGTTATTGTTTGTTTATCCTCATGTATTGGGGGCACATATTGAATTTTGAACTTTCTTTTATGTATGTAATGAGAAGTTGTTAACGAGATCGATAATCCTAGTGTTATTGTATATCTGTTGTTAATTTAAGAGATGGTTATGTAATAGCCTGTGAGCGTTGTTCTATTTGGAAGTTGTTTGTTGAGAAGGAGAAATCAGTGTGCATTGTGTTTTGTGAGGTGATATTGTAAGGGCCGAGTTATAAGACTTTGAATAGGTTGAGTCTAAAGGAATATAAGATTTTAGAGTCTTGTGGAATTTGTGAGGTTATGTGAGAATGTTTCGATGGAGTGTGGGATTTGTATCTCGGAGTAGTGAAAATTATGCTTATGTGTTATTTAGTGTTTGGTTTAATTGGTTAGTGAGTTCGTTGTGATCTTATCGATCCTGATAAGAGTAGTGTCATGTTGTGGTTTGTTGTGAGTTGGTAGTTATGTGTGGATGAAATAGGTTTGTGGTATTTAAGTGTTGAGTGATATCGTTTATGCAGAGGTTATGAGCGTGAGGAGAACTTAGTGGTTAGATATTAGACGTATTCCATGGAAAAAAGTACGATTTGTGTTATTGGGTAACAAGTGTAGCCTGCGAAGATTGTTTTGTGTATCCAGGATTGTGTGATCTCTGTTGACCTTGTCGGTCTTGTGTTCATGATGTAAGAATATGTTTGCCATATAGGCACATGAGTGGTGATTTCCTTGGGGACAATAGTAGTGTGGTCTAATCTTGAGGAATCTGAGGTGATTCAAGGAATATGAGGAATTGTGTGTGGAACTTCATTTTGGAGAATAGGGTATTGAGTGGCATGTTAGTGTTTGGTATCTAGTAGGGAGTTTTATCGAGTTAGCTAGTCTGATAGTTAATATCGGGGTTTGGTTGGCAAGTAATCACCTTGGGAATAGCTTGGGCTTGGGTATGAGGGTCAAAAGATTTTGGGTGCCTTAGAATGGTTTTGTGAGCGTTGGGCCTCGTGTATGTGGTTATGAATCTTATGTGAAGCCCGCCAAGAGTTACGGGAAAATTTCCTAGTTGGAATAACGTATTGTGAACTTTTGTTTTACGTGCGCTTTATTGTGTTGATAACACCATTGTTATTTATAGTAATTATTATTATTATAGAAGTGTTGCATAAATGTTTGTTGTGGCATTACTATAAGAGTGATGGGTGTTGTTGGGTGATGGCGGAGGTTCACTAGTTAAGTTGTTAAAAAGGATTGGAAAATGAAATTTTCCTGGTGGTATGGCCTCAAATGTCTTTGTTACATGGAAATGTTACATATTTAATTTAATTGGTAATGAGGAATTTCAATGAGTAGTTTTTGTGCAACAAAATTGTGGATTATTATGTGTTATGAGTAACACATTGTTTTCGAAAAAAGAAAAAAAAATGTTTACAATACTCTTGAGTTCTATATGGAGAAATGTGGAAAATATATTTCAGTTGTGGACGGTACAAGTTGAACACCCTTTGAGAAATATTTTATATGCAAGAGATTGATTTTTAAAGAGTTGAGAAAAAGAAGAAATTTCACTTATAATAAAGTTGTGTTATTATTTTGATGATTGGGTTGTATAGTGATTTAGCTCGAGTTGCTAATCATGGGTTTGGGTATTTGGTTTTGAGGAGTGTTTTGACATTGTTGAGACTTATTATGCCGGGGTATTATTTTTTGACCGTGTTTTGCTATAAGTTCTTTCCTTTTGTGTGAGTTTACTGAGAATTTTGTTGTGAGGATTTTCTTCTGCATTCGAGTGTTGAACACTCGGGAGTGTTATGTGTGTTGTGGTGGTTGAGGGTTGGTTGTTGTTGTTCTTGTCTCATGGGCCCAACTAGTATTGTGGGTCGATGAGGCATCCGTGATCTCTTACTTGTGTTTTGTCAATCGGGTGTCTTTGGGGCCCCGAAGTGTTGAGTCTAGATCCGAGAATTTATTCCAAGTATGGATCTAGTCTTGAGTTGAGGGTTGTGCTTCCAGTTGTGATTGAATTGATTTTTGTTTCGACCTTATCATTAATTTTGAGGACAAAATTCCCTAAAGTGGGGGAGATTGTGACAACCTGAAAGTTTTGTTCTTCATCGATCAAACGACGAATTGTTTGCTCGAGCGGTCTCGCGGGTCATCTAATACTTTTGCAGGTCTGAACTTTTGGGAGTTCACATTTTGTGCTCGAGCGAAAGTTTCATCGCTCGACGGTCTTATGTCTCTAATGCTCGAGCGCAAATTTCATCGCTCAAGTAGTCTATTTGGGATTAGCACTTGAAAAAGTCACTTTTTGGTCATCTAGATCATTTTTCTCTCTTTCTTCTGCCATTTTTTAGGGCTACAAGCTTTCAAGCCTGGTTTTCATATGTTTTCACTCATTTTCTACCCTTAGTTCCATATACCAAAACGTAGCGCACGAAGAGAGCTTTCCAGTAATCTGAGCGGATCATGTTTTCGTCGAAATTAGATTTTCAGGCTTTCTCCTCGTCTTGCTAGAAGTAGGGATTTCTTTGGTCCTTCTCAATACTTCCTTATAAATAGACACATGGTATATTTCTCTTGCATAAAAAGTACGATTTGGTTATGTGATTTCAAATTTATGTAAAGGGGTTTTGAGGTTTGAGTTGTGGAAAGTGAAATTGTATGTTTTTGGGAGGTTTTGTTATAATGGAAGGTAGTCTATCTTGTTTATATTATGAATAGAGGAAAAATTCTAATTTTTATTATTAAAGGTTTGATGAAATGAAAAGGGGAATAGTTGAGTAATAGTTATGTTATGCATTATGTGGATTGTATTAATGTAGTGATTGCTAAAAAGGCAGTTAACCGAGATATTGAGATTGTTTTGAGAAATATATGTTGAGTTGAATTGAGTTAGGTTGTGGTTTCGGTTATCTATGGTTCAGGATTATTAAAGAAAGAAAATTGAATTTTTGGAACATGGTTGTATATTATGAATTGGAGAAATAAGAAAATTGATTTTGAAAAGAAAATGAAATTATACCACTTTTGTAAATTGAGAATAAACGAGGGATTAGTCATTTGAACATTTGATATATGTTATTGTTGTTGTTGAGCTTATGTCCCATGCGTGTTGGATGGTTGTAGTTATGTGTATCAAATACATGTGCTTAGAGGTTTTGTCATTGGTTATCGGTGGAGGATGACATTGATGTGTTGAATATATTATGTGTATGTATTACGCTTGTGTTATCATACTTTTAGCATGTCGTGATCGTTAGTAACGTATACTGTGCTGAGAATGAGAGGTACTATTACCTTCCAGCTAGCGCTTGGAGAATTGGTTGTGCTTAAAATGAGAGGTACCAGTACCTTTCAGCTAGTGCCTAGGCAACTTGGCAGAGGCACCATTCCCTTCCAGCTTGTGTTTGATAAATTCGCAGAGGTACTAGTCCCTTGCAGCTTGTGTTTGGTAAATTAGCGTTTCATTGTGGAAAAGTATATCCTTGACTCACCGTGCTCGAGGCAGGTAGAACATGGGTTGGGGTTTTAGTGTTGAATCTGTTTATCTGTGTATATTATATGTGGTAGCGATTTGGTTGATAAGGTTGGGTTGTCTCGTATGATTGTGTAGTAGTCTTGACATGTACGTTATTTTCTTTTCGTGTTAAAAGCATCGTATATACATTTGTGTGTTGAACAGGTTGTAGAAATGTTTTATTATCTTTTGGCTTAGGGCTTGGAAATGTGGTTCATGTATTAGTAATGGGTGTATGTGATGGGTAGGGAGTGCAATGAATGATAGGTAATTGGATTTTGTGAACACGTTATCGAAATGCGTTATTAATATATATTTTTTATGAAATGGATAATATAAGAGAAGGAAGAGAGAGCGTTATGTATATTGAGCAAATTGGACGATTTTTGAAAACTTTTTTTATATATAAGCATGCTTTGATCATAAACTGTCACATTATTTGTATTATATGATATGAAACATTCATGATCATAACTATCTGTATGTTGTTATTGTTTAGGATTATATTGGGATCCTTACTGAGCTTTATAGTCATCCTACGTTACTAATTATTTTTCAGGTACAGGTTGATAAGTGATACAAGATCGGTGATTTTCCTTACGTGTTGGCCACGGGGTCTTTGTTTGTTGGCGGAACGCTGTTGTTGTAAAAAGGGTTGAACCTTTTCTCTTTTATGTAATAGTGTAAGCCTATGGACAATCTATTTAATGGTAATTCATGTTACATTTCAATTTGTTTATACGATTGAGGAAAATCTTTATGTATTTATGGATGTCAGTAGATTTTATTTCCGTATTGTATTAATGAAAATAGACTTTAACGATGTATATGAAAATGTTAATCGGGAAATAAAAAGTGAGCCGTGACAATTATGTAATTTTTAAATTAGACTTTTTAATAATTTTCTCAATAATTTTCTCGATAAAAATTCTAAAAGGACATATTTATTATTTTTGACCCATAAGAAGTAATTTATATTTTAAATAAATATTTAAAAAAATATATTGATAATTTAACCAAATATTTTTATTTTAGTGAGTGGTCGGCTTTATAAACAGTTTGTAGGAAAACATGCAGCAAGTGGCGACAGATAAGGGGCGAGCAAACTCGACAAACAAACCATCGAAGGGTCCCACGTTATACATCTGATTTAGGTAGCTGTCAACTTCATAACTGTCGTTAAAATGTACCCTTTCTTGCTATTGCAGAAATAAAGATGGATTCTTTTGTTTTTGTTATTATTATCAACCAAAAAAAAAAAAAAAATCAAACATAGTTGAAGCCCTTGTAAGGCCACATAGTTCCCTCCACTTTGTACTCATCAACCCACACCACTGATTCATGGACACCCCCACCCCACCCCACCCCACCCCACCCCACCCCAATGTACTTGCTCTTTTGAGTTCTCTATTTTAGAATGAGTTATTTATAAAATATCATTTAAATTATTGAGGAGTATTATTTTATTAAAATTTAAAAATATATAAATGAATTTATTAAATTATTAAAAAGTATAATTTTATTCTCTAAATTATAAAAGCATACCAATTGAACCTCTCAACGGAAGGGTTCAAAGTAAAACACCCTAATTGTTTAGCTGCCCATTTATATGCTTTTATAATTTAGAGAGTTTACATGTAAATAATCCTTATAGAATTTATAGACACAAAAATATTTAAGATCTTTTTTTTTTTTTTTTTAAAAAGGTAAGTTATATTGATTTATCGAGATTTAAAAAAATATAATAAGTTGCATAATTTTGACATAATTTCATTAAGTTCTTTTAAAATTTCAATTCATATAACATTTAACTCTATTTTTATTAATAGTTTATTAGTTATATGGATTATAAATATAAAAAAAATGATGTTATCTCTTTTACACGAAATGTATGCTTTAAGTTGTTTATTTTTGTATTTTCATACTATTTACATTAATTTTGATCTATTTAACTGTACTAAAAGTGAGATAAGTGTAATTATGTTAAAATTGTAGGTCTTACTATATTTTTTTCAAACTTTAGGGGAGGAAGTCAGTGTAACTTATGATTTTTTTAATTTGATTCATAATGATATAATATAATAGATGTCAACTTTTGATTTATTACACATTTTATCATATAAATTCAACTCACATCATTATAAGTAAATTTGTGAATTCAAAATTTCTAACACTTATTGATATGTTGGATGCACAAATATACACTATCAGTGTAATTATACATTCTCTAAAGTTTTTTTTTTTTTTTTAAATATAAGTAATTCTATAATTTTAATATAATTATATTAATCTCACTTTTTTTTATTTTTTTTTATTAATGTGTTAGATATACCTACAACATATATAATATAACTTTCTTAAATATAATAAGACTAAAATATTAAAATGTTACACTTATTACTCATTTTTTTGTTATTTATTTTTATTTTTCATTTTTTTAACTCTCATAACTTACAAATTATTATTCATAGTGAGTAATTTTTGTAGTAGGGTACTACAAACCTAGCATGCTCCTGCCCTGCCCTAACTTGTTTCCATTCTTATTTCTAATAATAAAAAGATTAGGGTGTTAACTTTTACTAAATTCCCTTTATAAATTCTAGTTTTAATTTGTTAAATTTAACAGTAAGACCAAGAGGGTCGAGATATAGGGTGTTGTGGTTGGTGATCGTGGTTGCCATGGATGGTGGGGATGGAAGCAACAGATGAGAGAGATTAAGCAAAGTGGGAGAAGATGGGGGTGGAGTTGGTAGTGGTTGTGGTGGAATTCAGTAGGGTTGTGGTGGTCGGCAACTGAGATGGGTAGGAGAGGAATGAATGGAGGGAGAAAATGGTGATTGTTCAATGAGAGAGAGAGAGACAGGAATAAATTATATATATTTTTTAATTATTTATCAATTTTTACTTCTTTTGTAACTAAATTTTTTTCCTTCATGTTTTTGTAATTTTTCCATTAAACTCTATTTTATAATTTTTCATTTAAAAAAAATATTTTTCAATTTTTTTAAAAATGTTAATTTAACAACAAAATGAGAACAATACAAGCATTTCCACCATTTTTGTTGTTTTCAAATAAAAAAATATATATAAGAAGAAGAAGAAAATTAGGAAAAAAATATATAAAAACTAAGAATAACATCCATCAAATAAAAAGAGAGCACATGAAAATGACAATATTATGCACATGAAAAATAAAAATAAAAATAATTGTCTTTTTCATATTTTAAGGGTGGTTGAGAACTTGAGATTGCTTATAAGACTTTCTTATCCTCATATCCATGCTTGGCGGTTGAAGCAATCTAAAGACTTTCTTGTTAATTGATTAAAACCTTAACCAACTTTAATTTTAGAGAATTATCAATCAGTTCTATTAAATTTATTTTGGCAATTGAATTAAAAGTCAATTTTTAGTTTTCTAGTCTTTTTTAGTTTCATCATCTCTATTATATATATATATATATATTCTAAAAAAACACGAAAACAGTCAAAAAAAAATTAACTTTTAACCCACTTCCTAAAATATACCTAAGTTAAACTTATTTACTTACAGGTCTTGATTGATAAATTTATCTCAAAAGTAAGATTTATTGATAATTTATCCTAATTTGGGTGAATGTTTAATTTGGCCTGACAAATTTATCTCAGAAGATCTTTTGATGTTCAACCAAAGCAGGCAGATATCTTGACCGATGCCTACTGCTTCATCTAGGAGAAAAGAATCACGCTCTCCTCCCAAATCCCATTTGCAAACAAACATAATATACCAATTTGGTAAAGTTGCTTAAAAACTTATAATTCACCCAATCCATTTTTAAATAGACATATTCCAATATTAGGGATTAATAAAAAATTAATTAAAACATTAGGGTTCACATCCTAAAAAAAGAAAAAAATATTCTTTACAGTTAACTCGATTAGGTGTTTCTTAAAACACTAGTGATAATTTTTGTCCAAGAAAAAAATGATTACTTCTTTTTATTTATGCATAAATTTTGATGTCTTTGTGATGATTCTAGTCCAATATTAATTTTTTGGGAGCTTTTTTGATAAATGATCTTTCTAAGAGTTTTATTCCATCTAATCCATATTGTTTTTGACTATTTCATTAGGTCCTGTTTGAAGTAAGAAGACCAAAACATCCTCAATCTCTCCTACCCCCTATTAATGTTGATTGTTCCCATGCATCAAGATGTTGACTATCATTATATTCATATTAATTTGAAATGAATTTTTTCTATTGTATTGTTAATTACATTATGTAAATATTCACATCATGCAATTGAAATAAATATTCACGTTAATTTGAAATAAATTTTTGTTATTGTGTTGTTAATTACATGATGTGAATATTCATAATAAAACATACGAATGTGAACGTTCACATCACTATGTTAGATGAGAGAGAATGTTCACATGTTGTGAATATTCACATCACTACATATTATGAATAATAATATGTTGTCAATTAAAAATATAATAAACGTTATTTTAATGTGTTGTCAATTAAAAATAAAAAGGTTTACATCACTACATTAGATGAGAGAGAATTTTTCAGAAAGGTGTTGTGAACGTTTACATCAAATGAGAGAGACTGTTCACATTATTTTTAATGCGTTGTCAATTAAAAATATATTCACATTATATAATAATATAAAATAATAACATCAATATTATTTAATTTGTGTATGAAATTTCCTACGCCTTGGTCATTTCCCTTCTCTCTTCTCCCCCAACATTAAATATCAATATTAAATATAAGGGCATAAATCTAAGAAAATAATATAAATCAAGAAAAAAGACTTTATGAAATAAAAGTATAAATACATGGGATTAAGTGAGTTAAAAAATTTCTTCATGAACTTTTTAAATTAGAACACTTTTAACTAGGATTTATCAATAAAACATCCTAATTTTTTTGACTTCATAATTTATTTATTTATTATTATTACCCCAATACTTTGCGTAGTAGGATATTATTTTAGGGCTGTGCTACATCCCCCGAAATTGGGGGCCCCTAATCCCCCGAAAAAATCAGAACAAGGCAAAAAAAAAAAAAAAAAAGCCCAAAACGACGTCGTTTTGGGTATTAGGAGGATTAGGGGGGGCATTTTTAAGGGGGACAAATCATTTCTCATTATTTAAATCTTCATCTTATGTGTTATTGGCTTTTCTTGGTTGTTCAATTTAAAATAAATTTCTTTATATAGGAAATTAAAAGGAAAAGACTTATCTCTAGTCCATTTTGTGGACTACTCGTGTTGTTGGTATTGTGAGGCATATCATGGATCTTATTTTAATGATTCGAACTGTTTAATATGTAGAGTTCGTTAAATTCTTTATCTTTATAAAAAATTACTTTTATCAAATATTAATAGCTCTTTGTTTGAATCATATTTTTATTAATAATAAATATAATTTTAAAAATAAATTATTACTCTCTCTATCTTAAAATAATAGTCTCTTTTGGAGAATCTAACTTTTTTTGATAGTACAATTATTATATTTTAAAAATATTAATTTTTCAAAATTACCCTTTGATAGTACTTTTTTTTGGAATATCAATTATCATAATTTTATTTTTTGTATTATTAATGAATTTAAAAGAAGGAAAAAATAGCAAATTCATATTATTTTATTTTACTTGATTTTTGAAAAGAACTAATATTTTGAAACAATAAAAAATAAAATAAGAGATTAAGGGGTTGTTTGGGGTGTCTTAAATAAGTGCACTTTTTGTCTTTTTGGACTAAAAAATTGAGAAAGAAAATATGGATGTTTGGGTTAACTTTTTGATTTTTTATGAAAAAATGTGTAATAAAAAATTGTAAAAATTGATTTGTAGGGAAAAATTAGGATTTGAAGTTATGCAGCCGTAATAGTTGACTTTTGGTGAATAGTGTTAACTTTTTAACTTTTTGAGTAACTTTTTGACTTTTTGACTTTTTCACAATATGCTAAACTTGGCCTAATATTTTAAAACGAATAAAAAGAAATTAATATTTTAAGATAATAAAAAATTAATATTTTTTAAATGATAAAAATATGTTTCGATACATACTATGAGAATTTACCCAAAAATAAATGAATTTATCTGAATAATGAGGACTTTCAACAAAAACAAGAGCGATCCAATAAATACATCCATCAAAAGGGATCGTTCGTTTGTGTGAACCAAAAAAAAACACCCCACCCCCCACACGTTGGCATTACAAAATTACGCCACGTGGCGATCATAAAACAAGTAGTGGGTCCCAGTTTCGGTACATAGATGCCAAACGCAGAAAAAAAATAAACCTTTGCTATTTTGAAAAGATGGTTATAATTAATTTTTTGATAAAAAATTACTTATAAGTAATTTTTTTGTGAGAGAAGAAGTGAGTTATAATCTGGGAAGTAGATTATAACCCACTTCTCAAAATAGGCCTTAAAAGTGTGACGAGACAGTGGATCTCATTCACTGTCATAGTGTGTTATATATATATATATTTTTTTTTTTCATTTCTATTTTATTAGTGGTGGTTAGAGCTCTAAATTACTACTGCCGAAAAAATTATCAGTTTGTCCAAATTATTTAGTGATTATCTTCGTCACTAATTATAAAATTTTATATTATTTTATATATTTTAATAATTTAATAACAAATAAATAAATTTATTTTTTTTATCAATTAAAATATACGTGTGACACTATCCTGAATCAATTAATAAGTTTTCGTTTGGAATGTGAGTGAGTTGACTACTTTTTAGTTTTTTAGTTATTTTAATCTGAGATTAAAAAATCTCGTTTGTGATGAATATTTTGACTTTTTTAACTTTTGTGAGAAAAAAATAAATAATTATAATTTAAATATAATATTTTATCTTATTAAATTAAAAAATTTATTTTATTTTTTTATGATTATTTTAGCCTATACCGTCGTTAGTTTGTGATGAGTTTGATTTGACTTGCTCTATTCACAACGCATACATATACATATTATCATAATAATTATTATTTTTTTAAATCATAATAAAAAATAAATATAGGGAAATTCAACACGGACATATCTACAGAGAAAACTATATTGAAGCATAGTGGTGGTGGTGGTGGTTCGCTGTTGTTCTCTACTACTCTTCCTTCTCACGCATGATCGCTTCTCTTTCTTTTTTTTTTGGATCTCTCTTTCTTACTTTTCTGTCTCTAGACTTTCTCTCTCTCTCTCTCTCTCTCTCTCTCTCTCTACAAATTGTGATTGTGAATGCACAGTGGAGAGAGAGAGAGATGATCACTGTGATTTCTGATTAAAAACAGTTGGGGATTTGTGCGAGGTTCAGACTTCCAGAGAGGTTCTTCTTTTTGTGTCTCTCTCTGGTGTAACTACACAGAGAGAGAGAGAGAGAGATTGTGTTGTCTCTCTGTAGACTAGAGTATGGGAGCTTGCGTGTCGACCCCGGAAAGGTGTGTGGGGGGTGGATTGCATTCGTCGAAGAAGAAGAATAAGTTGTCTCGCAAGCGAAAGAAAGCAATTAAGCGAAGAGTTTCTACTCGCCTTTCTGATCATTCTCTTGACAACCTTGATAAGTCCGCCACACTCGATCGTTCCTTCAACAATCCCACTTTCCATGGTCCTCTCTCTCTCTCTCTCTCTCTCTCTCTCTCTCTCTCTCAAATTCCGTATAAGATTATAATTAGGAGTTTTCATATTGCGTTTCAATAGAAATCAATTTTGATTTGATTTGTTAGTTTGGTTATGTGTTAATTGTGTTTTTGCTGAGCTTTTTATTTTATTTTTTAATTGCAAAGCTGTTAATTCTGTTAAGATAGTAATGTACACTGTTTGATATGGATTTTTTTTTTTTGCATGGTCTTATATAAGTGCCTGTTTACCTTATAAAAAAAGAAAAGGAAAAAAAAAAGAAGATAAAAATTAAAAATTAAAAAAAAAAAGAAGGAAGAATGCTTTAGGCATGGGTGTTATATTTTAGCATAATAATTTGTGCAATTTATTTTTGTTATAAAAATGTGAGTCCTGTAAATTATTAATATATGATGATTGATCTTGAATTTTTTTTTTTTTTACCTGTAATTACATGTCTCTACAGCTGTCATAATTTATGAGAAACTGAACAATATTCCCAATATAATTTAGTGGGATGAGATTGACCTATTTGATCTAGATTGCTTGCTTCTTGGGGGTTCTGATCTTAAAGAGATGTGGATGGAGATGTTTTTATGTTAATTATGATTAGGAAGTTGACCGCACTTCAAATTCAAGGTTTTGAGGGCATTTAGTACCCCATGAAACAAGGAAAAATTTATAATTGAATATGATTAGTCTTGAATGTTTTTCCATTAGCTTTGAGATTATGAGAGAGGTCTCTCATTTTGGTTACTTGTCTTTTGGCTTTGTACTTTAAGTTATGAGTGTGCTTAAAACAAAGCAATGAATTGGCTGCGCGCCACCCCACTCTGCCCACAGATGCAAATGTGGTTTGAGGAATTAAGTTATTATCTATGTTGTGCAACCTTCATATGGATGCCAATGTGAGAGGCTTAATCGTTCATAATTTATGGGGGTGAGGAGAGAATCAAAGATGGTCTATATATAGCTTCAAGAAGTGGTTATTCATTGCTGTGAATGGTGACTGGTCATATGGACATGGTGGTTCGTTCTAACAGTATTTGAAGAGACACAACAAAGGCCTCACCAGCAGCCTGATTTTACCTTCTTATGAAGCTATAAGCCTAAAACACCTCAATCAAGATTTTAGTCGAGTCTTTGGACTTCTTTGTACCCATTTATGATTGCTTTATGGTTTTTTTTTTTTTTTTTTTAACAACTCCAAGTGGTTATAAGAAAGTTGTTATAAGATGAAATCATGGTAACTGACTAACCGGAATTCTACTCCAACCATAGGAAAGTTGTTATAAGATGAAATCAGGTAACTGACTACCCGGAATTGTACTCCAACAATAAGAAAGTTGTCATAAGTTGAAATCATGGTAACTGACTAACAAGAATTGTACTCCAACAAGGAGTGTTAAGATATTCCTTTTAAATTTGCAGAAATTTTATTTTCCAAATCTCGTATCAGTATTTCATATGTGCTAAATTGGAATACAATATCTATGATACATTGAAAGCTTTGGAAAATTTGTGTTGCTTGACAATATTTCATCTTGGAACAATGGAACCAGATATAGTTGCAAATATTCCTGCTTGATTCCATGTGAAGTCAATTGGTTTCTCTTACAGTGTGCTGACCTCATTTCTATTGGAATGTGATGATGCTGGCAGGAAGTATTGATGAGGCGTGGTACGATTCTACTGCTATACTCGAGTCTGACTGTGATGAAGATTTCCAAAGTTTGCCTGATGGTATAATATATGGAGATGGTAATCTTCTAAATTTCATTTTTTTTCTGCCTTGATTTATTGGTAATAGTTCTTTCTTATTATGGGCACAATATATATATGCAGATGTGCTATCTCTAAATGGCTTTGAAGGTGCATCCATATCAAGTACTGCTTCTGCTAGAGAAGCTAATCAGAAACACTATCCCATCAACTCATCTTTTAGTGATCAGCTACAGAGACCAGGGGACTTGTCAACTGGAAATTCTGCACGCAACTCTGTCAGTGAAGTTGCCAAAAACTCAGCACATTTAGATGATATTGATTCCCAATCAAAATCAGTAGAACCTCTAAATGAAGAAAAGCAACCAGTGTTCCGTGATGAGATCTCATCTGTGGATGAAGGTGAAGGCAGGGAGGATGGACTGTTGGATAATTGCGGGATGCTTCCAAACAACTGTCTGCCTTGTCTTGCTACTACCGTCCCCTCAGTTGATAAGAGAAGATCACTGAGCTCTAGTCCACCAAGTGCAAGGAAAAAGGCCGCCTTAAAATTTTCCTTCAAATGGAGGGAAGGTCATTCTAATGCTGCCATGTGTGAGTATTGTTACTGTTACTTTGCTGTAGTCCTAATCACTTGGATGGCAACATACAAATAAGCATAGCATGTAATATAGCTATTTTACGGACATTATCATGATTATTATTGCTACTGCTTTCAGTCTCAAATCTTCTATGTTATGGAACTTATCTAAAGCATATGTATGTGTTAATTGTACACTGTAAATGGGATAGGCTTGGGGAAAAGCTGAACTTAAAAGATGACTGTTCCTATTTAGCATACCGAGAAGAATAGAATAAAATTGATTGGTTATCATGCATACTGGTTACAAATTTATGCAATATCTGTCCTAAGAATTTAGCAGAGAGTCTGAAATTAATTTACTTACATTTTTTATTTTTCTTGGTTTTTTGGTTTCCTTAGTATCTTCAAAGATGCTTCTGCAAAGACCGATAGCAGGTTCTCAAGTACAGTTTTGCCCAGTAGAAAAGAAGATGTTTGATTCTTGGTCACGGATTGAGCCAAGTACTTTCAAAGTTCGGGGAGAGAACTATTTTCGGTATGAAAGCAGTACTCAGCCCATTCGTCTTTCACATACATTCATTAGTACATGCAAGCATATTTCCCCACACACACACACACTGTTTTATATATGATTAAAGGTCTGAAGAACTCTCTAGTCTGTACATCGCAATGGTGGCTCAACAATTACTTTGAACTCCTTTTGCATTTAATGTGGAAACCAATTTTTTTTTTTTTTTTGGGTATGGCAGGGATAAAAAGAAGGAGTTGGCTTCTGACTATTCTGCATATTATCCATTTGGTGTTGATGTGTATTTGTCTCCACGAAAAGTTAATCATATTGCACAGTTTCTGGAACTTCCTGTCATTAATTCTTCTGGAAAACTTCCACCCATCCTTGTTGTAAATGCTCAGGTATATCCACCTTTTAGTTTTTATTTGATTTCAGGCACCCACAAAGTATATTTTGCTGTCATGTTTAAACATTTTAAGAAGTTTGTACATGCTGGAAGACATCTCTGTGGCAAATCATCCTCTCTTTTTTTTTTTGTGTGTGTGTGTGTGTGTGTGTTGGGAAGTAACCAATCATTTTGTTACCAAAAACTGAAGAAAACACTCCCTCTATAGGATACACCTACCTAGCCCAGCAGCATCTGATACCCAATTGAGCATAGTGTCGTACATGTATCCCACCATAGTCATCATTTCCCTTCCCACTGAAGCACCTCTCTGAACTACAATGGTGCCATGCATGGCACAATGCTTCAAGAAGCAACCCATCACCATAGAACAGGAAAAGAATGGAGAAAAGTATAAAGACAAAATATTCTGCACTGTAACCACACCAAACTGCCAAGCTAAGCACACTTAGCCACAATAGGATCTACAGAAAGTACTCTGGTTTAGAAAGTCTGAGAAGAAGATAAAAAATCAGGATGATGGTGCATCCTAACAGACAAAAAACAAAGCACAAGGGTAAGATTTATCCTAAAAGATAAACAATGGAACACAAAGGTTTGGAACACACCAGGGGTTCTCAAAGGCAAAGGATAGACATTGATTTGGCCTTCTTCTTCATGGAAGAGAGAGAAGCTTTCAACCCCCCGTCCTGCTGGTTTCATTTGAACTTTGATTGAGATATTGAATTGTTTCATTCATATGTTGAAGATACATGTGAGAACTATCCTCCTACATTTGATTATTTCTTTTATATACAAATTTTGTATTTCTCTGAGAGATTGACGTGTGTATCCTGAGTTAATGTACAATCTTTGAAAATATAATGAGGGATTGTAACCCAAGAGGCATAGAAGCACAATTCAAACAGTCATAATGCTTATTTGGGTCAGTCACAGACTTGACCACACTTTTCTGGTCATCTTGTTGTCCATTTGACACCTCCAACTTCAGCCTTGTCATTGATATATTGTCAACAAGACCATCTCCAGCTGACTCTTCCTCATACTGTATAAATGGTGCTGCCTTCCAAATTAATGCATTATTTTTTTAAAGTCTAGTTCTGCTGTATTACCGTATGCATTAGTCTCTAGTGATATTGCTAACTGTATGGGTTGAGCCTTCTAAACATTTAATGTGTAACTTTTAATTTCAACAGTTCATTTTTGTGAGATTAGAATTGTCTTCTTTTGTTCTTACTACTTTCCTCTCAGATTTTGATACTGAATTGCTGCTTTTGGTGGGTCCTACAGATTCCGCTTTATCCTGCTTCTCTTTTCCAGAGTGAAAATGATGGGGAAGGAATGAGTATCGTTTTATACTTTAAGCTTTCGGAAAGTTATTCTAAGGAGCTTCCATCCCATTTTCAAGAAAATATCAGTGTAAGTTGGATCTTTATTTATTTGCGTTTTAGTGCTTTTGCTTTGTACATGTGCGATTCCTGTATCTAGCTGAGCACTCATGCTGCTCATCTTTTTATCCGTAGCAATGATGCCATGAACAGATATTGTGATTCCTTCAGAAATTCTTGTTGTAAATGGAATGTTCTTAATTTCTTAATAGCATTTCTTTTATGATGATTTTTCTATCTGACATTTTATAAGATTCTTTCTGTCTTTCCCGTTTTCGATTTTTATATGACATTTTTAGGTTTCCTGTTATTGATATGTTTTGAACTGCCATTTCTAATGAGTTCATGTCCATTTTCTTCTTTCTGAAACAGAGGTTAGTGGATGATGAAGTAGAAAAAGTCAAAGGTTTCCCAGTAGATTCAACTGTACCCTTCCGGGAAAGGTTGAAGATATTGGGTCGTGTAGTGAATGTGGATGACCTTCATTTAAGTGGAGCGGAGAGGAAGCTTATGCATGCTTACAATGAAAAACCTGTTCTTTCACGTCCGCAACATGAATTCTTCTTGGTAAGTTCAGAAAGAATTTTCCTCAACATTAAAAATTCCAATTCAGCATATTTGTTTCATATGACTTCCTATTTTCCTCCTTTTCAGTTGAGACTGATAGTATATCATCTTCCATATTTGTTTTCCTTGTTGATACTCTTATTTATTTTTGGGGTAAATTACACCACTGGTCTTACTAGTTGGAGCGAAATTGCACTTTGGTCATCGTAGTTTCAATTTGAACAATTTGGTCCCTACACTTTCAATTTTGTTGCAATTTTAGTTCCTCCATCATGCATTGTTAACATTTTGAATGGACAAAAATCAAGTGCAAAACTAGAGGGACCGAAGTGAGATTCAAAACAAACTATAAGGATGATAGGTGTAATGAATATTTTACACCGGTGGACCCTCTAGTTTGTTTTAAATTTCACTTTGATCCCTCTAGTTTTACACATGGTCTTTTTTCCATTTCAAATTCTAATGGTAAGTGATGGAGAGTCCACATTGCAACAAAATTTAAAGTGTAGGGACCAAAGTGATTTAAATAAATAAAAAAAACTAACTGTGTAATTTACCCTTATTGCTGACTGCTTTATGAACGAGCTGAATGGTGTTGGATTTTGAGAATAATTCTAGAAAATTCTAGAACTACTTTTCATTCTAGTGACATGACATTACTATGAATTTTCTTCAGGGAGAAAACTATCTCGAGATTGATTTGGATATGCATAGATTCAGTTACATCTCTAGGAAAGGATTTGAAGCATTTCTTGGTAGATTAAAGATCTGCATCTTGGATTTTGGGCTCACCATTCAGGCAAGTATTTTTCAGTGACCAAGTGGCTTCCTTTTTAGAACACTTCTCATTCTTCCTCTTCCCTTTACTTTTCTGGAAATGAAATCATTTTGGGTTTTTCAAGCTCTTACTAATATTAAATTTTATATTCACTGTAAATCAGGGGAACAAAGCTGAAGAGTTGCCGGAGCAGATCTTATGTTGTGTACGGTTAAATGGGATTGATTACATGAACTATCAGCAACTGAGTCAAGAGTCCCTTGAATAAAGTCATAGCAAATGTAAGGCTTGCTATTAATATTTAATAATGGCTAATTTTTATAGAAGCCTTTGAGACATCATCTATTTTTCTCATTCTTGACTTTAAGTATACCCCAATAATTAATACGAGGATTCGCTTGTGACTGCCGCTGTGCAACACACCATTAAACAAACTGTACAGGTCTTAGACAGGGAGAAAGAGCCTTTTTTTCATTACCTTTTTTACATGCTATGACAACCCTGTCTTCTAACCTCTCACTCATTTAATATTTATTATGGCAAATTTAATCATGCAATTACAATGGAAAATCTATGCGAGCTCTTGCTGTCTATGAAGCAATGTAACTAACCTATACACTATTACAAATGTTGCTGAGGTGGTTTGGAAATAATATGGAAGAGCAACTCTTTTACAAGATGATTTTTATGCAGTTTATGGAGGGGATATGCCAAGACTTGAGATGCTATCAGGTGAGAGAGTGTTGTGAAGGCTATCTTTTGATGAATCTCTCTCAATCTTGTTGAGACTTCCCTACTACCTCTTATGTATAAACTCTTCAGCTCAGCTCTGTAGTCTTCGAAGTGGTGAAAGTATCTTATATACCCACGTGTTTATGAGAGAAAGGGTACACTCGATGGTGTACCCGTTACACAAAATTCCAAATAACTATGTTCAACCTGTGAAGTTTTGCACCTATTAATAAAATGTGTCTCCAGACTTTGGACTCAACTGTTCCATACTTGTATCAAACATTCAAATGCTGAGTGAATTTCCATCTCTCCTTTTGCCGCTTTGTCTACCAGATTCATATTTGTCTGTCTCAGTGTGGCTTTGTAAGCCATTTTCTTCTCTGTGTCAATTCTTCTCATAGTATTCAAAGAATGATCAGAGAGGTCCACCATTTTGAGAATTTTGGCTTTTGAATAAAAAACGAATCAGTATCACAATGCAATACAGTATGCTTGAGCTGCTTCAAGTGAGTTATTGAGTGAAGAACATTTGTACTCAGCTTGTATACCTGAAATATTGAACTCTGGTTGAGCGCTAAGTAAACCATTTGAGTTCCATTAACTATTCTCGAGTGAATGGTAATTCTACTGTGTGTTGCACTACCATGGACAGTAATAATGCTATAGTGCATGTGCTTGAGCGAACATCTAGTGACTTGGGGGGCAATCAACACTGATTTTCAATCTTGATTATGAACTTCCATTCTCTGCTCGAGCAGCCTCTAAATCCGCTCGAACCTCTGCTCATCTGATTGATTTGTCAAGCTTTTACAATTGAACATTCGAACATACATTACAAACATGATACAAAGAAATGACTCAACTAATACAAGAGTTTTGTCAACTGAATTTGGCCAATCCATCAAATACATGAACAAATATCACTACGGCTTCCAATGTACTCTGTGTCTCTCTCATCCATGTATTTTATGAACAAATCACAAAGGAAACAATGTGAATGTGGTTCAGTTATGAAAGATATAACTAAAGGGCAAATTAATCAAACTTCTGAGGCAGCTTACTGAAAACTGTTACAAATCACAAGCACTCCACCTTCTTCTTGTTCAATATAAAAGCAGTAAATAACAAAGCAGACAGATCTTAAAATAGCTATATTCTATTTACATGGTATCTAATCTACCTAGACAAACCAAAAATTGACTGCTTCAATTTCATGGGATGTCACCAGCACCAAAAATTGGTTATGGTTAGAAACATCCAAATGGTACAATATTTAGGCCCATTAAAACATCCTACTAGGGAGTTGTGAATAGAAGTTGTCAATTTACAATGCTTACAGGCAAATGTGCTTGAGTTAGTTTCAGAGGAATATCACAAAGTGCAGATCTCTTGATTTTCATATACCGACATGGGATCCTCTGTATCCAAAATTCATGTTTCCCTATACCAAATGCACTCTTAGCAGAACGATCATGCCTCGAGATTCCTGTATTTTGAGATTTCTATCATATTGTATGACACACAGTGCATTCGGTACACAGTAACATAAAATTTTGGGTACAGAGGATCCAGAAAGATATGGACAAATACCTGGTCCTTTCCCTATAACAAGCCCACAGTGGTGAATACACAAAAACTAGTTGCTTCCATGAGATAGGGTAGATCTTGCAGATACAGATGCAGTGGGGCTGGTAATGTCTTGATCTACATTGCCAAAATTGGCCTTTCCTGTCAACATCTTTATTGCTATTTGAGCAACATCAGCAAACCAGTCATCCTCTGGCAAAACACTGCAATAATGAAAGTTTCACCGTATGTTCAAATTGATACAAGGGCCAGTCCAGAATTCTTGATATATTCTATAAATCCATGCATTATGGCTACAAAGTGAAACTGAGATTTAAGTACAAAGTGAAACTGAGATTTAAGTACCTTAATCATGAATTTGTTTTTAGGGCAAACTTTACTTTACTCTCTATGGTTTACTTTATGTGCATTTTACCCATCATTTACTAAAATGCATCGTCAAACATTCTATCCAAGTTAACAGCATGTGTGTAACACGTGCCAGGACATAAGGGTACTATATCCTCATTTCTAAATGTTAAGGGTAAATCACACATGGAGTAAAAGTGAATTTTGCCTTCCAAAAGATGATAAAAAATGTTTGTGGTTTTGCACAATGAGGTTACTTATGTAAAATGATATTTTAGTCTTTTTGCTTAAGTTGTTAGCGGGTCTGACAGTACACTTTAATCCACAAATCATAGGGGGTGATGTGCTTATTTTCAAATAATAGAAGATTATGTGCACATAAGCCAAACCATATAAGGGGATAAACCGAATTTGTCTCTTCTTTTTATCCAACTAGGCATACTATACCTGTAAGGATCTATTCCAGTTGCAGCAACTGATTCAATAGCTCTACCTATGATATTTTTGATAACTTGATGAAGATTTCGAGATAAGTAACGGCCTTGGGATGAAAAGAGAATCACAAACTCCATGTCCAAATAGAACTGCAAAACAATCAGGCAAAACCTCTGTTACCTTTTTTTTGCCTCCCAAAATAAATAAAATAAAAATGAAAACGAAACGAAAAACCTGTTGAAGGCCTAGAGGGCCCAGAGGCCTTGGTCCCTCTTCAATCTCTTCCCAAAAGCTTTGGTCATCAGAGAGCCACAAGATGACAGTCTCTGTGAGTCTCATCAATAATATTGTCGCAAACCTTTCCCTTCCCACAAACATGTCTGATGCAATGCTTGCAATCCGAGTCAGCTTTGCAAAAAGTTCCTGAATGGATATACAGTTGATGATCAACCACTCAGTATTAGCATGCAAATGCAAGTATTTTGCAACAAAGAGGCATGTGCAGTACATAAAAGCAGCACAACTTGGATTTTTGACATGTATACAATAGGCAAGATGGGGCCTAATCTGCAGTAAAATATGAAGGGAAACTGGGAAATAAAGATGCAAAAGTTCAACTAGAAATTAACGTCTGCTGTTCTAAATGATGATAGCAGCAGACAGATTACTAGTTAGCAATGACAGACTTGAGGAACCGTAATTGAAAGAATAGAAGAATTTATTGTAGCTGGAAACATTTTTTTTAAAAGAATAGAAACACCAGCACCTAGTGCAAGAATCAAGATCAGATTAACTGAAATACTAGAAGATTAAAATTCATGTTACCGCCATATTGGAACAATTATGAAGCTATATTTATTTGATTCAATGCCTAAGAGACAAGGTCATGATAATGCAATTATTACGAAACTATGACAACATAAACTAGCAAGGCTACAGAATACATAATTTTGTTTGTGGTTTGCCCAATGCTTGTGGAAGTCGGGCATCATTTTTCAGCACAGATATCCATGTCTGAGTTCATTTTATGTCATGGCTGTAATTCTCAACATTTTTGTGTTTTTGTTCAAAAACTAGCAAGTTATTCATCATCCATGTCAAATTTGACATCCCCACAAGTACAGTACCTGATATATTGGAGAAGGAAACCACTCCGGCTCATCTGCACTTCCATCCATGCCTATATACATCTCTGCACTCAGACGTACAGCACCATCTTCTGTGAAGATGAGCTCAAGGGCATGTTGTCGACAGAAGCTATCTCTTAACTGTTCTACGAAGCGTTGAAGCCGCCTCTTCAATTCCCTTTGCTCTGGAGCAGCACGGGTTTGCCTCTCTGAACTTCTCCGAGGGGGGTCATCAATTCTACTACTATGGTTGAATGGTGACAGCTTTGTAGCAGCACGTGGGAGCAACTCATCTGCTAACAGTAATGCATTAACTAGTAGAGCTATTTGTTGGGCCTCGGTCTCTGCCATTCTAACGATTCTACTCTCGAACCCTTCCAAGTTCTCAGTCTCCATTGAACCTGGCAATGCCTTTATGAGCATATTGACATATGAGCTGAAACCTTGAACTAGACCTTCTAATGCGTGGTCGGCAAATTGCAAGCTCTCAAGAGGCCCAACATCCTCACAGATTTCCTGAAAGAAGCATTGTGGACTTAATGTAATTGATGGAGTAAAAAGCTTGAAGATGCAACATACAGAAAGGTGATTGAAAGATGATTTATTGCAATGTTGTAAACCTAAGAAGCACGGACACTTATAAAAAGGTGGTGTGTCTGTGCTGTGTCCTTGTCAGCCACTTCCCAATATGTGTCCAACACTCGTCCAAATGTGTCCTCACTAACCAAAAAAAAAAAAAAAAGACATGAACACTCGAAGGACATGTGTGTCCATCGCTTAGACTCCCATAAAACAAATTATAAATTTGACCAACATGTCGTGTCCTGCATTTCTGAAATTCTCTGTATCCACAAGTCGCATGTCTGTGTCCATGTCTGTTTCCGTGCATCTTAGTTGTGAACTAATTCAGTGCTACTCATTCTGTGTATAACTTCATAGTTGATAAGCCAAGAAACTTTTGTTTTTATAACCAAAATAATTTACAGAAGAAACATAATCCAGCTTCTTGCGTGAAAAAGAACAAGTATTGTTTAAATGAGAACAAAGACTGAAATAATAAATGAGTCCTTTGAGTTGTGACATTTTAAAAAGGGAAAAAAACTTATCACCTGAGCCATTGAATTGAATCTGTGAGCACTGCTTGAAAGCTTTGGTTGTGATGCAATCACACTACCAAGAGATGCAGTACTCATGTGTCGTCCACCAACCGGTGGATAGGCAAGTAACCAATCATCTGCAGCAGCAAATGCAGCCGTGCTCTGTTCAATTCTTTTCAAGTTAGCACTCAATGCTTGTTCGACACAAGGCCTAAAGAGTCTCAAGAGGACAGGTGAAAGAGCCAATCCACGTGATTCTAACAAAGAACAGTGTCCCAAGCATGTTTGAACACACTCAGCAACAACCCTTAGACTCCCCGCAGCTGCTGAAGTGGCCAAAACATGTCTCTTCATGAGAAGAGAGAAAGCCTCAGTCTGCTTGACAGCCCAAGTCACTAGCTCAGATGCATATGCGGGTTCATCCCCAAAAACTGCCAAAGAATCACTTGCTGCTTGTGCAATGGTTGAAAACACAAGTTGTGAAAGGGCAGCAGTGTATGCCCCTCCATCCGAAGTGCCAGATGGGCAAAGACCTTGCATATTGTACTGCAATTTCTGGTGATGAGATTTGAGTAACAAGTTATGAGCCCGTGGACCATCCCCAAGTCGTTTAAGGGCTTGAACGGCTGAACGAAGCTCAATACTACGAGTTGAAGGCTGGCAAGCAGCCTCTGCAAGTCGATCGGCTAATCTTTGTCTTTGTTCTGTGATAATAGTCTTCAATGATAAGAGTGTAGACGGAGTCAATGTCTGCTGTTGATTTGCTTCCTTTGCTATACGTTCTCCTTCATCTAGGGTGGCAAGAGCTTCGTCTACTCTCCTCTCGGCCAGTAAAACTTCAAGGTTCTCTAAAAATTGTGCTAACCATTTTTCTGTCTTTGAAGGTTCTCTGTCTTCAAAATCAAACGCGTCCTCTGTCATTGAACCTTCAGAACCAGCAGACAAGGATTCAAGACGAACTCCTTCAGCTAAACCGTGAACAAGAGCTGCCTGACTAGATAGAAGATTTCTCAAGGAAAGGAGCTGGCCTTCAAGATCAGAAATCTCCTTAGATGTACTGCATATGCAAATAATTAGTAGCATTAATAATTATTGATTCATAAGAGTTGCATCCTCAGTTGCCAATTAGAGACATCGATCCTTCTAATCACGACAAAATCAAAGGTGAGAAATTCATAGCATTTCGAGACAACTCATAGTTTCCTTAGCCATGACACAAGATAAAAAGGGCAGTTCCAGTGCACGAGGCTCCCGCCCACTGCGGGGGTATGGGGAGAGTCAAATGTTTCCGTACTTTGAACCTGTGATGCTCTCAGGTCACAATGGAGAAACCTTACTACTACGCCAAGGCAAGATGCTTGAACTTAATCCCCATTTGGCTTCAGCTAAATAAGCTGCTTTTTGGCTAAATAAGTCAAAAAGCAAAAGTTTGTTTGTTTTCGGCTAAAAAAATAGCTTAAAAAAAAGTTTCCCACTAACAAAAAAGCTTTTTTTTAGCAATTACCAGACATATCAACTTTTTTAGATTCTTAAAAAAAAAGCAAAAAACAACTAAAAAAGCAATTGGCAAAACCCACCTTAGGATATACTCACTTGGTTCCAAATATATGTACTACAGGTATGCTTACAGTTGCCACAACAGCTTTTCAATTCCATTTTTATAATAGGTTTTCAATGTTTACTATGAAGACCTTGTCTTCAATGCTTAGTGTTAAATCTGGCATGTGGTGGGTATTTACGGAGATCAAGTACACAAAATAATTACAAAATGAAATATGAAACAAATATAAAAAGCAGATAAATGTCGCGATCGACTTCAAGACCAATCTAGGGTTATTGTTCATCAAACTCCAATAAAGTGTTTCTAACGACTGTTGACAAAGAAGTCAATTGGAAAATTGAATAATTAGAAGAGGAAATACAATAAACATTTAAAAAATGAAAATAACAAGCACATGAAAATACTAAGCGAGAACATGCTAATAGGAGAGTTATCTGTTACTACTCTGGAAATCATGCTTACCGAATAAAAGCAGAATAATTAGCATAGACACTTTTGCGCATCTCCTCAGCCGATGCCTTCTTCAAATCCACAAGGTATGAGCACAAGTGCCTAATTTCCTGTCAATCATACACAAATTTATTAAACTCATTTTCACAATCGATGAAATAAAATTAAAAAAAAAACTGTTTTGAATGCTTAATAGTTTTGATATACCTTTTAATTGAGTATAAATTATAATAATGAGTAGTGTGAGGTTTTTTTCAGTTGACATTAGGTACATACATTGGCACTTAAATTAAAACACATCAAAAGATAACATAAAGTTCATTAGACTGTTCTCTGGATTCGCAAAAGCATTCTTACAATAAAATTTCACAATATTAACATCATATGAGCAATTACAAAAATAGTGATACTTCAAATCCAGTTCTTAAGCTCAACTTTTCACAAATTTTCGAATCGGCATTATCAAATATGATGTCTCCAATCCACAATCAATGCATGCATATATATCATAGTTCGTATATATATATATATAGAGAGAGAGAGAGAGAGATTGTAGAGGTAACCTTTTCGCTCATGTCACGGCATTTATTGGTGACATAGCCTTCCGGATCGAAATTAGAGGATTTGAAGGCTTTGAGCCTGTCACTGAGCGAGAGTTCGGCTTCGAAATCTGTGGAGTCTCCTTTGCTTGAAGAGAATGAGGCTTGCGGATGCGGTATCTCCATTTTTTTTTTTCCGCTTTGGTGTAGAGTTCTTCAGGCAACGAAAACCATTAATGGGAAGAAAGTGAGAGAAAACGGAAGAAAGTGACAGAAAAAGCGAGAAAGTTAGGGTTTGATTGGGGAAAAAAAAAACCTGATTGATTGCTGGATGTGGAGATTGGTCAAGAGATGTGCTTGCTGGTGCTTGAAGTCGGAGACGATGGCGGACGAAACATGTTGAGCCGTTACAAAACCCGGGAATTGGTCAAAATGAAGTTAGTTACACGCACTATGGAAACAAATTAAACAAATTAAATTAAATTAAATTTAAACATAATTTATACTCGTTAAGTTTTCAATTCAAGTTTAAATAAATTATTACTTGATTCGATAAGATACTCATAAAAAAATAAGTTATTTGATCTCAACTTATGCTTGACTCGTTAACAATTCGTCTGAGATTGACTCATTGTATAAACAAATTAAGCTTGAACATAATTTTTCATTTAATTATCAAATTAAGTTTGAATAATCAACTACTCAACTCGATTTGTTTTCAGACCTAACCTGCTTGTCCACCAACACTAAAATACAAGAACTCATCCTCTTGTGTTTTAATATAACTGCTTTTCATATTTTCAAAAAATTACTAAAACACAAAAATTCATACATTGCATTTGGATTTATTGATTTAAAATGAATGAATTTGACATCATTTGTTTAAGAAAAATGAATTTTATAGAGAAAATTACAATAGATGATAAGTCAGTGATATTTTTAAAGAGCAATGATTGAGATCCACACCCCACAAGACCCTCCATAAATCCGAATCACTCATGATATGGACTCCACACATAGATGAGTAGATCCCACACATACATAGATAGCTAGGATTACTTTGGGGGTGTGGGGGTCATCCCAAAAGGGGTCCCAAACATTTTTCATTTTTAAAATAATAAATCCCTTTATGAGTCCTTTGGTTTGGAAAATAAGTTAAATACAAATCTGTTATATTTTTTTTGTATAATTTTGTTTTTTGTTTTTGTTTTCATATCTTGTACCTCGCATTCAAATGAGTATAGTCTTTATTACATTGAATTCGACATCATTAGTATAGTAAGTCAACGTAATAATCTACTAGATTTCAAAAATAAATTTCAAAGCTTTAACATGGTGAAAAATAATTAAAATTCTTTTATGACTGATTTCAGTTGTACAAGAATATTAACAAAATTTTACGAAAAATGCTATTTATTTGAAATTTTAATTCGAAGATTATCCAAAAAATGAGATGTATGATACATATACTAATTTATGGGCCATACTCAAAATGAATGGAGTATATATTTTTCAGGGTAATTCTTTTGGCTCTCTAATATTTCACTTCTTACAATTCTATATAAAGGTTTATTAACCTCAAATCCCTTTAATTTAAATCCACTTGTCCAAACAAAGCCTTTTAAAATTTGCATTTATTTCCAGATTCATACCAACAAACATACAAGTTTGAAGGACAAATATCCTTCTCCCTTTGTTACATAAAGTACTATAATTTCTTCCTATTGAAGTTCAAACATGCATGAAATTAACCAAACTTTAAATTAAAAAAAAAAAAAAAAACTAACATCCCATTATTTTCTTGGCTTTGATCTGAGGTTTCTCTGGCACAGTACCATCAGTCCCAGCAAGTGCCCTATATTTATCCTTCCGAGTAAACGTAGTGCACTCATAGGACAGAGTGGCTGCAATGACCCTTTGTATATAGTTAGCCACTTCATGACTAGTCTTCCCAGAACTGCATGTTAACTCCTTTGGCAACTTGTCCAAGAATGTTACTTCATAGGCAGGGCTAGGGTTCATGAAGAAGTAAAAAGGGTCCATCCCTTTCCACCCTCTTGCTGTCGTCCCATGGAACATGCTCATCCGGTTCACCATTGCCACCGGCACGAGCTGGTCGGTCAACTCTGCGAACAATGCCGAGAACCTAAGAAGAAATGGTTCACGACAAGTGGTTCCCTCTGGGCATATGGCTAGGTCGCCGTCTTCTAGAAGCTTCTTGATCATGGAGGCGTCGGTGGCACGGTCTCGAGTTAGCCGGACGGTCTTGATGGGGGAGATGATCTCGGAGAGCCTAGAGACTGTTTGGCAATCTCTAAATAAGTTAATTTTTTGATAAAAAAAAAAAAGAAGCTTAAATTAAAAAGTCTGTTTGGTTAATTGGTTAATGACTAGAGCATCTCCCCAGTCGAGTTCGGATAGGCCAGATTTTCAGTAATTTAATTTGTTCATTTTGTATGTTTGTTTGTGTAATTTGTTAATGAAAAAATCAAATAAATATGATCATTATAGTTATATTTGTCTTTAAAAATAGACTATTATTTTCAAAATCATTCTTAACGTCTATTTTTTTTTTTTTTTTTGAAAAAAACAAAAGACGAGAAACAAAATTTGACTACAATTATCAAATCAATTTTATTTTTTTATTATTTATAAATAATTCACATATAAAGACTTACAAAATGAACGAATTATTACCAAAATGGATTCTGTAATGGGCATTACCGGGACTAACTAGATAGTTAAGTCCACATTTGTGGACTATGGAGCCGCTCTACTCTTTGTTAATGGGTTAAAATAAGCAATTTCTCCATTAAAAACAACTTTATTTTTTTTTTTTGAAATATCAATAAAATTGTTAAAAGAAGATTTTAATTTTATATTTTGAAAAATTCCATAATGTCCTTTTAAGTTATGTTTACAAGGTTCCACAACTATAAAGATAATACGTAATTTCAAACTAAAAAAACAAAATTTTGTCCATAACAATTATTGGTGGCACCAATTTTTTTAAGAAAAATGATTTGTGGCACTAAAAAGTTGGGCATTAATGTCCCTAATTTCCTTTTTAGGTAACTGTTTTGTTTGTTTTTTTTTTTTTTGCCTTATATGGAAATTAGGGACATTAGTGCCCAACTTTTTAGTGCCACAAATCAAAACCGTTTTTTTAAATTCTAAAAAGTTAAAAAATTATTAAAAAAGCAATTGTCAAACCGTACTTGAGTATGTGACAGCGGGAATAGGGCGGCCGAGGGCGGTGGAGAGGAAAACGGGGTCTGGGAGGGTTCTATGGGAGCAAATGAAGAGGACACCGGATTGGCTAGAAGATTTGTTGACTGGAGGTGGTGGGTTGCCCTTGACAGTGACTCGGACGCCGAGTGCCCAGAAGGCATAGTAAACGAGGGGCATCGAGAGAAGTGCCCCGGCTGCAATTCGGAGGCAAGCTAGAAGGAAGCCTATGGGGATCCAAAGAATGGTGAGGAGTGCCATTAGAGGAGTTGGCTTTTGGACAAGGCGCCCATCGTGGAAGATGATGGGTTTTGGTAGCTTGTCACTTGTTACGGCCTTCACCTCTGGGTTTGGTGGCACAATGTAACCCTCCTACATTAATTTCAAACTCTGTTGTTTACTTATATACAAGCTAACGAATATATAAATAAATTTTTTATATAAATGATGTGAGATTTGCATTTATTAAATTTAGGGAAAAGTTAGGAATCATGAAAATTTTGTCATGAAAATGATCATGAAAAATTTATGATCTTTGGATTACCTTGATTAGTGTGTGGTGCTTTATTCTAAATGTAATCTAAGGATCACAAAGCTTTCATGATTATTTTTATGAAAAAATTTTCATGATACCTAACATTGCTGTTAAATTTAAACCAAAAGAATATTTGTCTTTCAACATTCCACCAGGGTGTAATTACTCCAAAATGAATAAATAAACTTTCATTCAGTGCACTTTTTTGTTTTCTTTAACAATTTTAATAGGGTGACTGCAAAACAATTTTCCTTTCTCCTCTCTCAGAACGTAAAGGTTTGCTTTCCTGGCCTGGTGTGCTAAGGTTTTATCTCTTCTCTTTGTAGGTCGTTTTCTTCGGAGTGATTTGTTTCTTGCCTCGTATCTGATTTCTTGTGTTCTGGTTGGCTTATCTCTCTTTTTTTCATATTTTGTTTTCTACTTCTATTTATGGATGCCACGGTGGAGGCCCTAGCCAAGGGTTTGAGCCTTACTGAGGCTGAAGAGGATTTGGTGGTCTTGGATGCTGACCATACAAAGGCCACGATGCTGGTTGCAAATCTTTGCCTGGTGGGCAAGATTTTGTTGTCTCGCCTTGTAAACATTGAAGCGATGCAGGCAACTTTGGTTCCTATTTGGCGCTTATTTCGGGGTGTTAAGTTCAGTGTTTTAGGGGGGAATTTATTTCTTATCCAGTTTGATCATCTGGTTGATAAGAGGAAGGTGCTAACCAATGGGCCATGGAGTTTCGATAAACATCTCCTACTTCTTGGTGATTTTGATGGCTCTCTCCAACCTTCTGAAGTTAGTTTGACTCGTGCAGATTTTTAGATCCATGTTTATGATTTGCCATTGGTGTGTATGACTCAAGAGGTTGGTTCGCTGATTGGGATGAAACTTGGGGAATTTCTTGATATGGACCATGGCGAAGAGACTATGAAGCACGGGTACTCCAAAAATAGTGTTGTACGAGTACCGGGTACTTATCGAGTGTAGGTACACATACCGGTACGGCTATACGAGTATCTGGTACCGCAAAAGGGGGTCCGGTACGTTTGGCTCATTCGGGCACGGCGTGGGTACACCATGGGTTGCGTACCGGGTACAGCAAAAGGGGGTCCAGTACGTTTGGTTCATTCGGGTACGACGTGGGTACGTCAGGGCCATTTTTTTTTTTGGTGCCCTTGCAGATCAGCAATTTTGATGTTTCTCTGCTGTCCTGTCTATTTGTATGAATTGTATAAGCATATCAGCAAATGATTTTGATGTTTTTAAAAAGCAATTTGAACAAAAAAAATAATAAGGCCTATAAAGGGCAATTCTGTGTATGACTATGCATTATGCTTTTGCTTCAGATCCTCCTAGAATTTCTTTATAAAATCTTTAATCATAACAAACTTTTAAAGTTTATGCACAAAATATTAAAAATTGATACGGTATTAGTTGATTAGTAGTGGTTGGGAATGATGCAATTTTATGTATTATGCAAATTGCAATTGACAACCTGCCTCAATTGAGAATTTTTTTCCCTTTACTGTTGGCAATTAACTTTAAATCTTTCTTTAGTCTCCTGTTATTTCTTTAGTCTCACCTTATAAAAATAGCAAATTGATGAGCAAAAAGAAAGATTTTAAAAATAAATTATGATAACAAATTTACAGTGCATAACATGTCAAAGTGAGAGATTTCACAAATATTATTTTTAACGCTTAATGGTTTTAAATTATAGGAAAATGAGTAGTTCTCTTTTTAGTTTTGATATTTAATTTTAATTTGTAAGTTGGATCCTTTAACCATAATTATATAAAATATATATATATATATATCGACATACCGCAGCTGTACCTGTATCATACTTTTTTTGTGTTTTGCTGAATCGGTGTACCTGTACTCGTACCCGCACCCGTGCTTCCTTGCGAAGAGGAACGGCTTGGGGCCGGTTTCTGCAAATTAGTGTACGGATCGATGTCTCTCATATACTACATTGTGGCATGAAAATTGCCCTCCCTAGGCGAAATGTTGTCTGGGTGTCATTCAAATACGAACGCTTATTAAACTTTTGTTACTTTTGTGGTAGGATTGGTCACGGTGATAAAGAATGTAAAACTAAACTAGTGGTATCTGACCTGGGGCAACTCCAATATGGGTCTTCCCTTCATGTTAATATGTTTCAGTTGAAAGGTCTCTCTGGTGAGTCTCATGCTAGAGATGGTGGTTTTTAGGCTCCGACGGTTGTGGCCTATAACGGTACTACGTTGGCATCTCCATTACGGATGGTGTCACGCAAGTCTCTATTACCAAGCCTTCAACGCCGGTGGTCATGAGTCCGTCTAGTGGGAAATGTGGGGGTGCAGTTTCAGCCTCGAAGAGTTGTGTGGCTGCTACTTTAGTGAGTTGTGGAGACATGGGGTTGAAAACTCTGCTAGTTTCAAATTCCAATAAACCACCTATGCAGGTGAATCTTCCTCATATGGATTTGGTACTTAGTGGGCCTGAGCTGTTATTTGGGAATGATATGGTTGTGGATGAAGGTTTGCATATTGATAATGGGCTTACTATTCCCACGCTTAGTGTGGAACAGCTAGTTAATGGGCTGGTGGTGCCTATTATGGGTGGGGCTTTATTTTGTTCTAATGTGATCAACGACGATGAGTGTTTTTCCTCTATTTCTTTGACTGAAGAAAAGGTGTTAACGTTGGGGACTGGGTCTAGTTGGCGTGATGGACGACGATGGAAAAAACAAACACGTCAACGGGGTTTTGGTTCAGTGACTACTTACCCTTCTACTAGCTTTGGAAAGCGAGCACGGGATGATGAGGATGCCGTGGTTTTTCATGTGGTTGTTGAATCTGACAAATGAGCTTGCATAGACTTGGTGGCAACGGTTTGTTCCCACTTTGCTGACTCAATGGCGGTGACTATACTCCAGCTCCGCCGATAGCCATGAGTCTTTTATGCTAGAACTACCAAGGGCTTGGGAACCCTCGGACAGTTCATGATTTGGAAAGGATTCATGTTAAATTGGGCTTCAGTGGTTGTCTTGTGGTTAACCGTTGTGGTTTTTCGGGGGGATTGGCCATGTTATGGTTCATTGATGTGTAGATTTCGATCAAAAGTTACTCAGTTGGTCACATTGATGCATTGGTGGATGAGGGTTTGGGTGCACGAGTGTGACAACCTTCACTTCTGATTAGCGTTAAATTGTGATTAAGCATGATAAGTAATTGATTAAGATGAAATCCTAAATTGTTGTGTGAGTGTGTTGTCTGGAATGCATTTATATCTGTTTGTTATTGAATGATCTGTTCATGTTTAATTTCGAACTGCGAATTGAAAGCCTTATCGGTGACCGATTCAAAAATTGATGAGTGTTATATGCCAATTAGGATTTATATGATTTTATGGTAGGCTTAATTAAAATTCAATTTGGAATGATTAAATTAGAATAAATAATGTTAAATTACATTAGCTAGAGTTATTTACACTTTTGCCACTAGTGGGCCTTTTCAAGGCCATTTGCTTGACCTTATACTTGTTTGGCACCACTTTTCATCCATCTTCTTGACCAAAACGTGAGAGAGAGAGAGAGAGAGAATTGGAAGAAAAAAATTGATTCAACAAAAGATTGGCTTAAAACTTAGAAGAAATTAAAGAAGGCTTAAGAGATTAGGCTTCTACACTTGCAATTTAAGACTTAAGGTAGGAAATTCATTCTCTTGATTATGAATTTAAGTTGTTACATGCATTGTTCATGAAAGTTTCATTGAAATTATGTTCAATTGGTGATTAGAGTCAAGAATTAGCTCAAAGTGTTGATTTGAGAGTAAATTCATGCATGCATGTCCATATCATAGAATTTTGAGGTTGTTTTCCTGAAATCCTTGCATGCATGTCCATATTGTGGTTGTACTCTAGAAATTCACCATGTTTTTGAGTTCAAGCTTGCATTTGATCATGCTTTGGAGCATTAGAGTTCATGGAAACTCGTGCATGTTATGTTCTTGCATTGTTCTTCAAGTTTCATTAAAAATTGTGTCCAATTGTCACACCTTTGGGCTTGATTTTATCAAATGATCTTTGAAACATATTGTATTATGAGTTTCTAAGTGTTTTCTAGAAAATTGGCCCAAAAGTTTGAGTTTTGGCATGTTTGATTCTTGCTTTGAGCTTCGGAAGCAAATCTGGAAAACTAAGATTTTGGCTTCCACGCTCGAGCGACCACCTTTGTGTTCAGAGCTCGAGTGACGGAATACTGGCTCGAGCGTAGATTACAAGCTCTTAGATTTTTGCGTGTGCAGACGCACGTTCGAGTGACGAGACCTACGCTCGAGCGAAGAACCGTGTCTCACGCTCGAGTGAGCATCGACCGAAGAATTTCAGTAACCAGTACTTTTTGCATTTTTACAGGCCACTCGAGCGAGAGAGTCTAAGCTCGAGCGACCCCTCTGTTTTGGTAAGCTCGCTTGAGCGGAGAAAGCCACGTTCGAGCGAGACCCCTGTTTTTAGCAAATTTTGAAAAGTGTTTTAAAGTACATTTTTGCATCCTCATCCCATCCTAGGCATTCCTAGGCCATGTTTAAGGCATCTTAATGAGGATAATGTTATAGAACCACACCAAGCCAAATAGGGGCTAAGTTATTAATCTCAAGTGTGTAACTTAGTGTGTGTTTGTTCTGCAACTGTATAGGGTTGGCACTCGAGGACGCTGATTAGCCTGTCTATAGCCCAGTAATCTGTAAGTAACAATGTTGTAAAGATATGTTCAATTATAATTATTTTCTGAATGATCGACTGTACTGCTTTCTGAAGGAACATTGTTTACTGAAGGAATGTTTGTCCTATTTTATAAACTGTACTTGTGGTATCCATAGCAACTTACTATTACTGTTACTGTTACTGCTACTATTATAGAGATCTCTGTCTGTTCCAATGTTTGGAACTACTACTGTTTATTGTTTGATGGCCATGAATTGACTGCTCAGTCTGTTAAGACCTACTGTACTGTTTTGCTATTAAATGTACCATATATGATTGTTATGATTTATAATTGACTGATATGGCATGAAATATGAGCCACTGATTGAATAACTGATCTACTGATGCAAATGATTGTTTTAATTACTAAAAGGACATTCATTCTTAACTCCTTTACGCATTCGTTATTCATTGGGCTTTAGGTCACAGTTTATATATGTATGTAGGTGGTCAGGCACCGGACCGAAGCTAGAAGCGTCAAGTTAAGCTCACGTTTTGTCAAGCCAACCATTGTGCCTCACTTCGAGGTTTTAAGTCCGTTCAAGCCAAGGCTGTTTTAGGGTGTTTCAGATTCACCCTTTTGTCCCTGTCTTGTAATGAATGTTTAAGACTTTTGACTGTACAGTTATGGTAAAGGGATTGGATCCCTAACCTGTATGTTATGTGTATCCGATATGTATATATGTTTATGGTTATGAATGTAGATTAGTCCATAAAAGTCTTTTTCCATTCAGATTTTCACAGCTCATTGGACATCTTTTAATTACTGTTTGGCTTCCGCCAGCCCCTTACTTTGTATTATTGTCATTACTGTTAAGCAGGCCTTTGGTAATCATGGATTACTGGCCGGTTACGATGCTAAACCCTTAGAGGCGGGTTTGGGTTGTGACAACGGGCATGGCATTTCACGGGGTTTTACGGACACCCTAAGGTGGTCAAACACAGGGATTCTTGGGAATTCTTGCACTGGTTTCATGATGGTAGTAATCAACCGTGGTTATGTGCCAGAGATTTTAATGAAATTCTTTTTTATTCGGAGAAGTACGGGATGGCTATTCGTAATAGATCACAGATGGAGGCTTTCGGTCAAGTTTTAAGTGATTATCATCTCTTTGATATGGGTTTTCTTGGAGGGAAGTTTACAGGGTGCAATAATCGAGTCTCGCATTTACTTTGGGAGCGTCTTGATAGGGGTTTGGTGAATGATGAGTGACAAGCCTTATTTCCTAAAGCCAATCTTCATACTCTCGCGAGTTCATTGTCTGACCATTCTCCTATTCTTGTGGATTGCTTTGGATCATGTCAAGTAAGATCTCAGAATGGTCCTCATTGTAGAAGAGTTTATCGGTTTGAAAAGATGTTGCGGGAGGAAGCGTGTGAGAATGTGGTTGCCAATTGTTGGGTTGGTGATGATTCTAGCGCCAATGTAGATAGCTTGCAAAGAAACATTGCTCGGGCTAGTACTACACTAAAAGGGTGGAGTCGTACCCAGTTTGGACATCTTCAAAAACAGTTGGGAGCAAAAACATCATGCCTTGAATGGTTGCGCTCACAGCCAGATTTGTTTGAAGACATGTCCTCGAAAATTCAGATTTCGTTAAGGAAATTGATGAGATTTTGGAGTGTGAGTCTGTCATGTGATCTCAACGGTCTTGGACCAATTGGTTGTGGAATGGGGACCGAAATACTTCATTTTTTCATCTAAAGGCATCAGAAAAAGCGAATTCGGGGCATTGAAGATGGTAATGGGAGATGGGTTTTAGAAAATTTAGAGATTGAACATGTAGCATTGCATTATTTTGGTGACCTTTTCAAGAGCTCATGTTCAAATTCTAGAGCTGATTTTCTAGAGGCTGTATCTCCCAGTGTCCCTGGGCCATGAATTGTAGCTTAACTGCTCCATTTACAGAGGATGAAGTAAGAGGTGCTCTGTTCCAAATCCATCCCACAAAAGCTCTTGGGCTTGATGGTAAGCTGGCTTTATTTTTTCAAAAATTTTGGCATATCACTAGCAGGTCTGTTTGTGGTGCAGTTTTGGGGTTTCCAAATGGGGGGCAGGATGTTAACTTGTTGAATGAAACATTTATTGTGTTAATTCTGAAGGTGAAGGAACCTAACTCATTTGCATAATTTCGGCCTATTAGTTTATGTAACGTGGTCTATAAAATAATTTCAAAGGTGCTTGCAAACCAACTCAAAATGGTGCTTCCATCAGTAATCTCGAAATCTTAGTGCTTTTGTGCCTGAACAACTCCTCACTGATAATGTTCTCATTGCCTTTGAAAATTTTCCCCGACTCAAAAATCGTCAGAATGGGTCCGATGGTTACATGGCTTTGAAGTTTGACATGAGTAAGGCCTATGATCATGTTGAGTGGCTATTTTTGGAGAGCATTTTTGTGGATTTGGGTTTTGCTCTAAGTTTTGTTGCATTAATTATGAAATGTGTGTATTCTGTCTCATATTCGGTGTTCATCAACGGTGTGCCATCTCAACGCTTCTACCCCTCACAGGGAATGTGACAAGGTGACCCCATTTCTCCATATTTATTTATCCTTGTGCTTGAAGCCCTCTCATGCATGATAAATAGAGCAGCTGGGCACCAGTTGTTATCCGGCGTGGTTTTGAGTCGTTCAAGCCCACAGGTGTCACATCTCTTTTTTGTTGATGATAGCTTGGTATTTGCAAAGGCATTTGTTGATGAAGCCCAAGTTTTATTGCGAATTTTGAGTGATTTTGAGGAGGCATCGGGCCAGAAAGTCAATTTGGCTAAGTTGTCGATATTTTTAGCAAGAATGTTGGTGACCAATCTAAACAAGCCCTTTTTGATCTGCTGGGTGTGGAAGCTTTGGCAACAAATTGGAAGTAGTTGAGTATGTCCACTTTTGTTGGAAAATTAAAGATGAAGGTTTTTGGGTGTATCAAGGCTAATATTTGGAAGCGATTAAATGGTTGGAAAGAAAAGTTTTTGTTGGCTGCGGGACGTAATATTTTGATTAAGGCTGTCACAAAAGCCATTCCTATTTTCATCATGTCTTCTTTTATGCTTCTGGCGGGCCTTTGTCAAGAGATTGATTCAATGATTAGTCAATTTTGGTAGGGACAACGTGAGGAAGAAAAGAAGATACATTGGGTTCGTGGACCAAACTTTGTTTGCCGAAATAGAAGGGCGGGTTGGGTTTCCGAAGTTTGGAGGCTTTTAATAAGGCAATGCTTGCAAAACAGGCTTGGCGTCTTCTCGAGCATCCTGACTCTTTGGTGGCGCGATTGCTTAAATCTTGGTATTTTCCTATGTCCACTATTTTGGAAGCTTCATTGGGATGTAATCCATTTTAACTTGGAGAAGTATTCATGGGTCACAATCTCTCTTACAAGCTGGGTTGCGATGGAGGATTGGTGATGGTCGAACAACCAAGGTTTGGGGGGATCAATGGATTCCACGTCCATCATCTTTTCGCTTTATTGTTCCACCCTTGGCCTTGATGTCGGATACTACTGTTTCAATTCTAATTGATAGGGATAGGGACAACTGGAGTGAGGAGGTTATCGTATCTCTGTTTTCTCCGCTTGACATTCCCACAATTCTTGTCATTTCCCTATCCCGAAGTTGGCCCGAGGATACTCTTGTTTGGCATTACTCAAAGAATGGAATTTTTTCGGTCAAGTCGGCATATCATTTGGAGTTGGTGAGAACTAATATTGACATGAGTGCAGGATCTTCGGAGGAATGGATGAATTCTGCGGTATTTTGGAAGATGGTTTGGAAGTTAACAATTTCGTCAAAAATTCATGGTTGCATTTGGTAAAGTTTTGTAAATATAATTTGAGAGTATGAGTTATATTTTGAGTTTGTGAGTTGTGGAATTATGATTTGAGTGTAGAAAATTTGTTTGGTTATGATTTTTGAAGAGAGTTTTGAATTGAATGTAGAATTGAGTTTTGAAAGTTTGATTTGACATGTGACGTAAGAAAATTTGTTTGATTATGAGTTTTGGAAAGAGTTTTCAAAACTTAATTCAAATTGTTATAACTCATAACAAAACACACTACTTTTCACACTATTGAAAATTTTGATCAACACTCATAACCAAACTCTTTTTAAAATTCAATTAAAAAAATTTATTATTAACAGAAAATAACATTAATCAATTTTTTAATTGAAAATACTACAAAGGAAATAATTTTTTTTTCAAAATAAATATTCAAAAAATTTAAATCATAAATATTTAAATAATCTAAAAATTTTAATAAGTAAAAAATTAAAATAAATATTCAAAAAATTTAAATTGTAAAAATTTAAATAATTTAAATATTCAAAAAATTTAAATAATTAAAAATGTTAATATTTTAAATTTAAAAACAACTCTACACTCAAATCGTAACCAAACACATAAAACAAAGCCCAATTAAAAAATTATTTTTAAAACTCATAACCAAACACATAATTCGAAACTCCATACTACTTTCATAACTCTACACTCAAATCGTAACCAAATACATAACAAAAAAAATTAAAATATTTAAAAATAATTTTATAAAATAGAGTTTGAATTTATTTTTATAAAATATTTTAAAAATTAAAAAATTAAAATCGTAATATTTTGAAATTAAAATATTTAAAAATATTCAAAAAATTAAAAATTAAAAAAATCGTAACATATTTAAATATTAAAATATTTAAAATCTTAACAAAATTAAAATATTTTTAAAATATTTAAATATTTAAAAATTAAAATATTTATTTGAATTAAGTTTTGAAAAGAGTTTTGAATTATGTGTTTGGTTATGAGTTTTGAAAAGTAATAATTATGTTCTGAATTGAGTTTTGAGAAATGGGTGTAGAATTATAATTTGAAAATTCAAAACAACAAATACACTCAAATCAATGAGTGGAACTATAATTTGAAACCCTACCCAAACGGAGCCACGTGTTTGCGTGGAAAGCTTGTCTCAATATTCCGCTAGTTAAAGCAAATCTGATTCAGAAACGCATCCCTATTAGTGATTGCTGTAAGGTTTGTTGTGAAGGAGTGTAAACAGTGCACCATTGTTTATTTGGGTGCGAGCTTGCAGAACGGGTTTGGATGGTTGCGGGTCTAGATCATTTATGGCAGATGGGTTTGACAAGTGATTTCTTTGATTGGGTTTGGCAGATTTCTTCGTCCCATAGTAATGAAGTTTTGAGTCTTGTGTTTTCGGTGTGTTGGGGCATTTGGTTACATCGCAATCAGGTGATTTTTGCAAAGTCCAAGAGGCGGGCTAAGGAGGTGGCCTTCATTGCGCTTAATAGTTTTTCGGATTTTATTAATGCTCAGCTAAATTTTTAGCTTCTTCGGTTGTTTGGATGCCTCCGGCCATGGGGGTTTATAAGTTGAATTTTGATGGTGCTGTAGGTAGAGCACAGCATGTGTCGGGTCTAGGCGTAATTGCTCATAATAATTTGGGCCAACTAATGGCCTCTCTATCAAAACAGGTGGGGCTGATCTCGGATGTAGATTTCTTGGAGGCAGAAGCAGCGTTAAAAGCGGTTTGGTTTGCTCGTGAGCTTGGTCTAGCAGATGTTCACTTGGAGGGGGAATTCGTTGACAGTGGTTAATGCTATTATGGGTGATAGTTGTGCTGATTTTGAGTTAGATGGTTTTGGTCCTAATATTATGGAAATTCGTCATGCTTTGTCCTCGTTTCATTCCTTTACGGTAAGCCATGTTCGACGGACGGGGAATGAGGTAGCTCACCGATTGGCAAGATTGGCTATCTCAAATTCAGGTTTGTTTGTTTGGATGGAAGAGGTTTCGCCTTCGGTCGCTTGGTCTGTCCGTCTTGATGTTGTTGCTTCTTGATTCTCTGTTTTTCTTTTGTTTCTCTTGTTGTAGGTTTCTTCTTGCTCCGCTTTCTGATTACATACACGAGCAATACTAGGTATCATGAAAAAACTTTCATGAAAATGATCATGAAAGATTTATGACCCTTGGATTACACTTAAAACAAAGTACCACACACTAATCAAGGTAATCCAAGAGTCATAATTCTTTCATGATCATTTTCATGAAAGTTTTTTTCATGATCCCTAACTTTTCTCTTACATACACTATCTTAAAAAAAAAAAAAAAAAAAAAAAAAGACTTATAAAAGTGAATTATTATTGCAACAATGTTACTATCACATCATTTTGGTTTGTATAGAGTTTATGTATATTCATTATTTTCGTTATGTACATAATCTTTATGGTATTAGGTTTTCTGTATTTATTTATTTTTTCCCTGTCATAATTATCCACTCTCAATTATAGAATCATATGTTGTGATTTTTGTGTTTCAATATTCTTAAATGACTCTATAACTAAAATACTTTGAGATGTAAAGGATTTAGAGATTAGAGATAGGATGCAAGTGAACATAGTATTTGAACTGGTGTACCAAAAAAAAAAAAAAAATTCTTTTATTTACTATGGATGTACAATTTTTCTTATTAATATATAAAGTTTATAAGATTTAGTAGATTGTATAGCACTATTTTATTGTAGTTTAATTATTGGGTAAATTACACTTACACCTCTAATATTTGAAAAATTACACTGACTCCCCTGTTATTGTAATTATTTGGATGGAATTAATGTTGGAATAAAAAAGACATTAAATTCATACACTCTCTCTTTTCTTACATTGCTTTACTTTTTATGTGTTTTTTTTTTCTTTTCCTTTCCTTTGCTTTACTCTTTTTTTTTTTTTTTTTTTCAATATAATTTCTTATATTTTTTTACTAGGAGTTGTTGCCTTTTATATAAAAAAGAGATTTATGAAATGAGATTATTAACCACAAGAGTGTGAATATAATTTCTATAACGTCAGGACGTGGGATGTAATCGAACCAAATCTTAAGAGGTGTCAGTGCAATCTACTCCTAATTTTTTTTCCAACAAATTTTATAATTATTCACTTCTACCACACATGAATACTTTTTTGCATACCCTCTTGCTTAGGGTTTTAGTTATCACACCCTATTGTTTTTTTTTTTGTTTTTGTTTTTGTTTTGTTTTGTTTTTTTTCTCTAGATTTTTATATTTTATTCTTTTATGTTTAGACAGCTCAATTGATGAGATACCTATTTACATACTGTTGGCTACATATTTTGTATAAGTCAATTACAATTTAGCGCGTGGCAGAATAAGGGCAATACGGGAAGATTATTCAAGTCTTCGATCGTGATCATACACGTGGCAGTTAGTATTGGTTCTTACAAGATCTGCGTAGCACTGGATCAGCAAAGAGATGCAAAGTGATGTGGCTTCAACGATTACTCACATTCAAATTCAAAATTAGGAGGGAAGCCTAACTGCAGGTAATGACATAGTGGAGCTAACTATAAGGCAACATGATCAGCGATCATGGAGGAGCGATTCGATGGTTAGAAGTGCAGTTCGATGCTCATCCTTGAGAAGTATAAATAGCAGCGAAAGCCCCAGAAAAACGCCCAGACTCAGATCCATAAAACCAGTTTTATCAACTTTATTTCTTTTCCAGTTTTTATATTTCCTGTTCTTTACATTGCTGTACTTTAAAATTCCTGCACTGCACTTCGTTCATAGGAGTAGTTTCAAGTAGATTGTTGCTGTAAACCTCTACGATGCTGAATTGGATCATTGTAAGTCTTTCATTTTTACTTAATGAAATGCTGCAATTGTGCTTTATTTAATCATTGTCAGTTAATCCTCCTAAGTAAAGCCACCAGTAAAAGTCCTCTTCATTGAGGCTGAAAGAACTAAAACACAATCGTCTGATAATTGGTTGGTAATTAATATTCTGTAAGGACTGATTGATCCTTGCTGGCACGCTCACAATTACAAAAATAACCTTCGAAAGCCAAAAAAGTCAACATATATTTTTGGCACGCCTAGTGGGACTAATTGAAATGGCTAGACGTAGGAGACAAGGAGAAAATGAACGCTTGGAAGAAGGCATGGAAAGAGAGGTAGAAATGCCTAATCCAGAGGATAATGTGATAACACATCCTGTGGAAGCACCCGTTTTATCAGAACCTATGGTCGAACAGACCAGCACTTCAAAACAAGTACCACATGTTCATAACATTGGACGAGGCCAAGGAATTGGACCATCCACTGTTCCATATACTCAGCCAATGAATCCATGGGGTGGCCTAGTACATGCCATGGGACAGCAGTTAATGAACACAATGGAAAAGTGGGCAACATCCTTTTTGGATCGAATGAATACCCTCCAATCAACAAACACAAGACACATGGAGGAAATTTTAAATGTCCCTCAGCAAAGATTGGCTAGAGATAAACAGCCTATGCAAATTAATGGACATTCTAATGGTCAAACTAGTAATCAAAACTATGAAAGACTATCACCTCAGCCTTGGTATGAACCTATTTCGAGGCCTATAGCAAGTCAAAATACCTCATTACTTAACAGTGAAGCCATGCAAATTGGTAGATCTGGCCCAGTACAAGAAAATGGTATAAGGATGGTTCTAAATCCCATGTTCGAAGCCATACCTGGCACGAGGGGGTTCACTAACTCTTTATTCGAATTTATACTTGGGGGCTTGGAAGGTTTTCCTACAACTGGAAGAGACACAACACCTGTTCCAACACCTTTCGCAGGTCCTTTTGTAGGACAGACTCAAAGAGATCATCCATACCCTCAACAGCAACCAGCACCACAGGGACAACCAGTCCCAAACATACCACCCTATGGACCAAGAGGACCCCAGGCACAAGGTTGTCCACTAAATCCTGTGTTTGTTCTTCCAGTGGTGGTTCAACCGGCACAAAATATGGTCCCTAGGGACCAAATTGTTGACATTGTTAGAGAGATGTGTAGACCAATGGCTCGGGGGGTTCAGACTCCTGTGTACAGGAAACCGTACCCAGAATGGGTAGATACGGTACATGAATACCCAAGAGGTTTCAGAATACCAGATTTTGTCCTTTTTTATGGAAATGGAAACTAGTCAACGATTGAGCATATTGCTAGGTTCGCGACTCAGTGCGGTGAATTTACCAATAATGACTATATGAAGTTAAGATTATTCTCAAATTCTCTAACTGGGAGAACATTTGCATGGTATATTAACCTTACACCTGGCTCTATCCAAACTTGGCAACAAATGGAAGAGGCATTTCATGCCAAATTCTTTCAAACAGAGCTAGAGGTTTCCATGGTAGACTTGGCAAGATTGAGTCAAAGGCCTGATAAGAAGGCTACTCAGTTTATTGCCAGATTTAAAAGAGCACGAAATAAATGTAGGATCATCTTACCAGAGCTTGAATTTGTGAGATTGGCTCAAAATGGTCTAGAGTTTAGGCTTCGAAAGAAGTTTGACTCAATTGAGTTTAGAGACTTAGTGGAATTAACCTATAAGGTGTCTAGGTATGAAGCATTACTAGAAGAAGAACAAGATCGAAGTAATACATCGTACAAGACGTATTATAGAGATCCTAATTATGAGATTGATGCAGCAGATATTGTAGGGAAAGAACCTGTGATCTGTGAGGCATTAATTCATACAGATACAACAATTGATCAGCAGTTTAAAAAGAAAGACCTATTTACCAAAAGGAGTCAAAATTCCGTCTCCAGAGGAACTTAAAGGAAAAGTGTATTGTAAATGGCATAATTCTTGGTCTCACTCAACTAAAAACTGCATTGTTTTTCGAGACAGGATCCAAGAGCAGATTCGAAAGGGGAGTTTAAAATTCTCAGCTAAAGCAGAAAAGGCCATGGGGATTGATACAAATCCATTCCCATAAATTGGAGAGGTGGCAACCAATGTTATTATGCTAGACTTCCAGAACTTGTCCTTGAAAGAATTGGAAGAAGTTAATGTGCAAATGCATGTTGCCAGCCAGACAACTATCAAGAAAGACACTGGAAATCTACCAGCTATTGGACAAGGTTTTTCAGACTAGAGGGAAGACTCTGATGAAGAAGCACTGGATGACAATTCTTTAGAAGCAGCTGTCATGCAAAGAATGTGTCCCAGATGCATGCTGAGCTATGAGTGGTTGAAAGGGCTTCCAATTGATAGGAAGCAATATTACAAGGATGTGCAGAGGCGTCCTAAACCAACCGGTGCTTATAACAAAAGGCCATATCTAACTAGTATTAGGCAGTAGCCATTAATGGCTGAGCCAACAGCCGCTAGAATGCATTCTAAAGGCAAAAGGCCTTTATATGAGTCTAGACCACCTAATTATTACAGAATGGAGAGCACTCATCTTGAAAGGAGACCGGAAAAGGGTTCAGTTTATGGGATCAAAGCCAGAGATTGGCCTCCTAGACCAGCCTCACGCAGGATAGAAAGTGCCCACCTTCATCAAAGGCCTGAGTTAGGCCCAAAACAGGGAGTCAAGGCCAAGCAGTGGCCTTCACAGCCAGCTTCGAAGATGGCTTCTAAGGAAGAAAGAAACAGTTCAATAGCTGGGTCAGTAGATTCGTAGGTACCTGGAGTTCCAGATTGGTCTTTCATGCAAAACAAACCTAGGGAGATGTTTACCCAAAGAAATGTTGTTGGAAACCAAGGTAGGATGGTCAAACCTCCTTTGGTGGCTCCAAACAATTGGGTATTGCTTGAGCACCCGAAAACAAAAGAACCAAATATGGTCCCAGTGTTTTCTAGGTCCCAAAGAAGGAAGATCCAACAAAGGTACACTTAGTACCAGAAGGATCTGAAAGAAGGTGGAGAAAGTTCTTCATTGGTTTAGCTAAAGAACCAAGCAGTGGGAGAAGAAGATTCAAAGTTAGACCGTAATCTAAAATCGACTCTTCCAAACAGAAGAAGTTGTAGCAGGGAGCAGTTGGCCAAAGTTCATTCCGAACTAAAGGCCAAGGAAAGATCCAGCTTGATAGGATTGGAAAAAGCTTTGATGGAAAGTGATAGTGAGATAGAAGATGAAGTCGTCCCAGGCCAAAGGAAGGAGATGGTTGAGGAAGAAATGCTTGAAGAAATGTTTGAGAAAGCTTTTATGGCTGAACAGACATTTTTGGTCGAAAAACCAACAGAAACAGACCATTCGAAGGAAGTTACTAATACAGAAGTGCCAGAATGCAGCATGGAGGACACTTCTGAAGTAATTGAATAAGTTGACCAATAGGGAAAGCAGGTACAACCAGTCGTCCAATTTGGCTCGTCCCCTCCAGTGTCAGTGAATATGGTGCTTATATTACCACAGGAGTTTCAAGCTGAAGATGAAAACCAAAGTCAGGAGATTGGCCCAATTCCAGTCTCCAGTGAAGACTCACAAGTAAGTATGGTGCAAGACGAATCCGAAGTAGCCACACTAATGGAAACTGAAGACGAGAGTGAGGAAGAGGTAAGTATTAACCTCTCATACCCTTTTGAGTATCCCACGACGTCCATGACATAGCATGTCAAACCCTTGTCTATCAAGGCCTTCTTCGATGGAATACAGATGAATCGGGTGCTGGTGGATAACGGGACAGCAGTAAACCTGCTTCCAAAATCTTCGTTGAAGAAACTAGGAGAGAAGAACCCAAGACTAATCCCAACCAGTACAGCCATTGCTGGTTTCACTGGAGACAAACAGATGGCCCAAGGTATTTTGCCCATCAACCTGAATGTAGGAACCAGGGATTGCATGACAGGATTCTTCATTATTGACAGCAATGCTAAGTATAATGCTTTACTTAGAAGAGATTGGATTCACATTAACAAATGTATGCTTTCCCCTTTACATCAGAAAATCATGATGGCCTTGTGCAATGAAGAGACGGAGGAAATCAATGTAGATCTTCAACCCTTCATAGCTCGTGCAGATTTCGCAGAAGCCAAATTATATACTGAAGGAGTGGCACCACTCAGTCTACTGAGAAAACCTGATAGATCAGCCAAAGTGACGGCTGATGAGGAATTTGCACATCTAAAGCACTTGGTCCAGGAGACTGCTGATGAAGAGTTTGTCGTTAAGGATGACAATGATGCCTGGTTGTAGGCAAAAAGATAAAACTTAAGAAGCCAGGTCTTTGGCTCTAATTAAGTTCTCAGTATTGGATGTAAAATCAATAGTCCAGAAAATGTAAGAGCAAGAGAAAGAAGCCATAATGATTGGTTGTAAGAAGGAACAGCAATAGGTCAAATTTTTCGCCTTAGATAAATATTGCGCTTTGGACATTAAAACAAAAGTCCAGGAGATACAGGAGGAAAAAGCCTTATGGACAGACTTTGTCTATGAGGAGGAGGATAAAGATGTTGAATCAAAGAAGCTGGTAACAGAACAAAGCAAGGAGATTGCTTCGAAGTGAGAAGGAATCAAAGAAGGAGCATCAGTAAGTTCTCAGATACAAGACCCCTTGGAAGAAGTAAATTTGGGGGAAGATTCTATACAACAGCCCACCTATATAAGTGCTTGGTTGAATGCTCTTGACAGAGACCAGTTGTTGGTTGTTTTGAAGAAATATAAAGATTGTTTTGCATGGTCTTATAATGAACTACCAGGATTAGATAGGTTATTAGTAGAACATAAGCTCCCTATGAGGCCTAATTTCAAACCATACAAGCAAAAACTAAAAAGAATAAGTCCAGAAGTGATTCAGAAGGTTAAGGAGGAAATTCTTAGACTCCTCAAGGCAGGCTTTATTAGGACAGCCAGGTACATTGAATGGCTATCCAATATTGTGCCTGTAGTTAAGAAGAATAGTAAAATGAGGGTATGCATCGATTTCAGAAACTTAAATCTAGCAACTCCAAAAGATGAGTATCCTATGCCTATAGTAGATTTGTTGGTAGACAGTTCAGCAGGGCATCAAATTTTATCAATGATGGATGGGCACTCTGGTTATAACCAAATCTGCATTGTAGAGGAGGATGTCCATAAGACAGCATTTAGATGTCCTGGGAATATTGGCACCTTCGAATGGGTTAAAATGCCATTTGGCCTGAAGAATGCTGGGGCTACGTATCAGAGGGCTATGAACACTATCTTTCATGACCTCATTGGAGGGTATTTAGAGTGTTATATTGATGATATTGTAGTGAAATCCTAATCCATGGAGGAACATCTGTTTCACTTAGAAACAGCTTTCGAAAGAGTGAGAAAGTTTAAGTTGAAACTCAATTCTCTTAAATGTGCTTTTGGCGTATCATCTGGAAACTTCTTGGGCTATGTAGTACATAAGAAAGGAATACAAATTGACCAGAATAAAGCCAAAGCCATCATTGAAGCCAGACCTCCATCTAGTAAGAAAGAATTACAAAAGTTCCTTGGACAGGTTAATTTTCTTCGAAAATTCATTTCTAATACTGCAGGGAAAACTAAAGTATTTTCTTCCTTGTTAAGGTTAAAAGATGAAGAGGAGTTTGTGTGGATAGCAGAGCATCAAACTACTTTCAAAGGAATCAAAGCCTACTTGGCCAACCCTCCATTGCTGATGCCACCAAAGGGTGATAAGCCCTTGAAATTGTACATAGCTGCAGCAGAGGATTCATTGGGAGCTTTCTTAGCCCAAGACAATAAAGAAGGCAAGGAGCAAGCTGTTTATTACCTTAGTAGGTTTCTAAATTCTTGTGAATGTAAATACTCAGCTGTAGAAAGCTATGCCTTACATTGTATTTTGCTGCAATGAAATTAAGATACTATCTTTTGCCTACAACTATCTTGGTAATTGCAACCACATATTTGGTTAAATATATGTTATCTAGACCCATGTTGAGGGGAAGAATTGGCAAATGGATACTAGCTTTATTATAATTTCATCTAGAATATGTCTCCCAAAAGAGAGTAAAATTACAAGTTTTAGCTAATTTTTTGGCAGACCATCCATGTCAAACAGAAAGCCAAGAGATAATAGAACTTGGTATAGCTAGTGTTGAACCATGGCAAATGTGGTTCGATGGATCAAAAGCCAATGGTCTAATTGGAATTGGTGTAGTAATTAAGTCACCACAAGGAGTAGAAACCACGCATGGTTTCAGAGTGGATGAAATTACTTGTTCCAATAATCAAGCTGAATATGAAGCCTTAATAATGGGACTGGAAATACTTATTGGATTACAAGCTCATGCAGTTGACATATTTGGAGATTCCCAATTGGTAGTTAACCAAGTGAAAGGGATTTTCAAATGTTAAAGTATAAGCATGTTGCTATACTATGTTGTTGCATTACATCTGCTTTCTCAATTTCAGATAGCAAATGTAACTCATGTCCCAAGATTCTTGAATAATAAAGCTAATGATGTGGCTCAGAAAGCTTTGAATTTCAAGAGAAGGGATAATACTCAAAGGGACATAAGCCAAACAACATATCAGAAATTAATACCACCCTTAAATAAAAGGAATGTGGTCCTGGAAGTCAATCATAATGACTTAGAAGAACAAGATTGGAGGCATCCAATACTGCAGTATCTGGCTGGCCCATTTTCGAAGGCCAGTAGAAAAATTAAATTGCAGTCTATGCAATACATAATGTATGGTAATGCTCTTTACAAAAGGGGGGGAGATGGGTTATTGTTGGAATGTTTAGGCCCAAAGGAAGCATTGACAGCTATGGCTGAGGTTCATGAAGACATATGTGGTGCTCATCAGCCCGGTGTGAAGATGAGATGGCTGCTTCAAAGGCATTCCTACTATTGGTCAACTATCCTTAAAGACTGTATAGAATATGCAAGAGGTTGCCAGGCATGCCAAAAGCATGGCACAATAAGGCACGTGCCCATAACTGACCTGCATGCAATTGTGAAGCCTTGGCTATTTAGAGGATGGGCCTTGGATATGATGGGGAAAATACACTCACCCTCTTCGAAGCATCATTATTTCATCTTAGTGGCCACTGATTACTTCACTAAGTGGGTTGAAGCTAAGCCATACAAGGCTGTAGACCAGACTGAAGTCATTGGATTCATTAAGGAATTGATCCATAGATTTGGTATCCCACAGACTATAACAGTTGATAATGGGACTGTATTTGATGGGAAAATGGTAAAGTCTTTTGTGGCAGAGTTTGGAATTAGCCTTGTTAATTCCACCCCCTATTATGCACAAGCCAATGGTCAAGCTGAATCATCCAATAAGTCTTTGAAAAAAGGAATACAGAAAGTTGTGGAAGACAATCCTAGGGATTGGCATAACTTATTGTTGGATGCATTGTGGGCTTATAGAACTTCTCCAAGGTCACAAGCACAGGAATCACTCCTTGTGCCTTAGTATATGGGCATGATGCAATGCTACCTGTGGAAATTAATGTTAAGTCCTTGAGGGTGAGATGCCAAGACAAGTTAGATCTTGAGCAATACCATCAGAGTATGTGCTTAGAGTTAGAAAGTATAGATGAAGCTAGAATTCTGGCATTAAATAGTATTCTTTTCCAAAAGAAGAAGGCAGCCAAAAACTATAATAAGAAAGTCAAACACATTAGTTTTGATGAAGGTGATTGGTATGGAAGACAATACTCCCAATAGGGATTAAAAGCCATAAGTTTGGCAAATGGTCACCTAACTGGGAAGGACCATCTCAAGGTCATAGAGTCCTACCTTTTGGAGCATACCATTTGAGAAATTTGAATGGATATGTACATCCCAAAAAGATTAATGACAGATATTTGAAGCCATATTATCCAACCGTGTGGGAAACACAAGGAATATAATAAGTGCTAAATAAAAGAACATGAGAACACTTCAATGATAAATAAGAATTTATTTCATAAAGAGTCAAATACACATGTAGCCATAGATTGACCCAAAAGTCAGTATAATGTTTAAATTGTTCTTTTACAATAGATGCTCTATTCTTGAGGGATGGAAACAATTGTATAACTGTAGTCATTTCTTGTTTTCGATCAGCCAGCTCTTGATTAGTGATTTGCAACTTGGTAGTAGTCCGATTCAAAGCTTGGTTAACTGCTGATAATTCTTCCTCAAGTTGAGCCTTCTTTTCCAACAGTTGAGCTTGAAACTAGGAGACAGAGGAATGTTGTTCTTTCAGTTCTGACACTTCAACATGAACTTTAGAAACAAAACTCTGATCTCTCAGCAACTTCTCCTCTGTAGCCTTAGCAGCATGACAGATGTTGATGTAAAAATCTATGGTGGTTGTTGCCTGAGATAAATGACTGGAGACAGCTATGCCAGATTGCTCAGCAATCTTGCAACATTGGAGGAAGCCATATTTTATTATAGGCCTCTCTATAAGGCTTCGAAAGGAATCCTCGAAAAAGATGCTAGCAGTTCCAGACAACTGTCCAAGTCTATCGAAGGCAAGGAAGTCTTACCACTAGAGGAAGAGCTCTCAAAAATTTTTAGTAGAGAATCAGCTAGAACTAATGGCTCAGTCTCATTGCTAGTCATTGGAGAGGTGGAAGGTATGTCAAAAAGACTAGCAAGTCTAGCCTCAAAGATATCCACCTCATCCATTGACATGGAAGGTGCAGAAAGAGCCCTGGTAGAAGGAAGAAATGACTGCATAGGAATAGGAGAAGAAGGTGGAGTATCTTTAGTAGTTTCTATAGTTTTGGCTACCAGTTGGTTAAGAGAAGAAGAACTGGAGCTAGGCAAAGATAATGGATGATGGATTGGAGAGCTACCAGTACCTTCTCTATAGGAATCAGCTACCATCAAAGATGAAGTAGCAGTTGGAATTTCTTTAGGAGGGGGATGAGAAGTAAAGCTCGAAGGAGAATCAAATTGAGTAAAATCGAATGACAAATGAGGGAGGTATGGAGTTAAATCAAAAGAAAGAGGAGCAGGGATACTTGGCCGCAAGGAGGGTACGGAGAATATAGGCCTAGAAAGTGGGAGTATTATTCGAATAGATTTCACATTTTGCGATCGATCAATTTCAACCGAAACTGAGGGAGTCTTTATTGGAAGAATAGGCTCAGTAGCTGCCACTGCAAAGGAAGAGGTACAAAACAATGTTAAGTCTCAATATCAACAATTTGGGAAAAGAAAGTGGAGACATGAAAGAAAATTACTGGTTTCATAGGTGGTGGCAATGACGGGAGAATTACGGAGGGAATAATGCTCGGCGGTGTGTTGCCTTATCATTGTTTCCCTTTGGGTTGCATCAGTGGCAACTGCTTCATCCCTTAGTAATTGTTGCTGTCGTCTTTTCTCAGCTCTTTGAAAAACAATTATTTCTTTAGAATGTTCCTCCTCTACTGCTTTGGTAACTGCCTCATGAGTAGGGTCTTTGACCAAATCAGAAGGAGAGACAGTCATCTTCTTTCTCTTTTTTCTCTGTGATGGTATTTCCTGCTCTTTCTCAATCTCTCTCTCTTCAATTTGGGATTCAGATTCTTCAGGAGTGAGTTCCTCTTCTACTGCTTTGGCAGCTGCCTTATGAGTGGGGTCTTCGACCAAATCAGAAGGAGAGACAGTCATCTTCTTTCTCTTTTTTCTCTGTAATGGCATTTCCTGCTCTTTCTCAATCTCTCTCTCTTCAATCTGAGATTCAGATTCTTCAGAAGTGAGTATTAGCTTCCTTTTCTTTTTCTGCTGATGTTTGTCTTTGAGAGTAGCTAGAGCTTCAGCTCTCTTAGGAGATTCTTCTTGTTGAGACCCTACACCAAGAGATATAAATGTAAAGGAAATAGACAGAAAAGTCTAAAAGAAAAGAAACGTAAAAATACGTACCTTTTTTCGAAGCAGCCCTGATAACTCTAGCAGGAGGGGGTGAGGCTGCAGGAACAGTCTTGGCAGCTGTGGAAAGAGAGGGAGTGTTCTCGACTGCTGTTGGTTTAGCCTTAGAAGGCACACATAGTCCTATCAGTAAATCATGAGGATGTATGGCTAGATGCACTTCCATATTGGCTGTCCACCAATTTTGAAATCTCTTTAAAACTAAACCAGAGGGGATGAAGGGTATAAATTTGAACTCACTCAAGTTTTTCAACATCTTAAATGTTTCCTGCTCTAGTTTGATTTTGGGTACTCTTAGATCTCTGGCTGTGAGATGGACATTTGAGAGACTGCAGAGTGGAATGGGAATTCTTTGAGTAAGCCCAAATTATCTGGCAAACTGAGAATGGCAATATACCTCAGATATGCACTTGTAGGCTCGAGGGTTTAAAGTACCAATGAAAAGTTCCCTCGGCAACAAAATGGAAGCCCACATATCTTTGTGTGGTGGGATGGAACACTCTTTATCAGCCAAGAATGTTTGCAGCCAAGTTGGTCCTTTGTTGGCATCAAAGGGGCAAAAGAAGGTGGCAGCTGGGGAATAGGAATTTGATGAAAAATGGTGAGGTAGTAGGCAAAGGATGCAGGATAAAGAGCAACTCTAGCATACTTTTCTCTGTAAGTACTAGGGTCTTGAACTAAAAACTTCAAGCACTTAGGATGCAGGTCAATAAAGTATGCAAAGAGCCAAAGTTGAAGCACTCAAAGGGGGCCTCCCTGATTGATGTCGAGAGGTCTTTCACAAAATTGGGAGCAGGCTCTATAGACATGGCCTAAAAGGTAAGGGGCTAAGACTATTCGTTTCTTCAAAACAAGGACCTTCACAAGTGGGGCGAACTCAGGCATGATCCGCTGAGATGATGTACAAAAGAGAAATTTACACAACCAGTATAAAATAAAAGAAAAGAGTTCTCGATCTCTCATGGGGCCTTCCCTTTTATTTTCAACCTTTACAAAATCACTGTAGAAGGAATTTAAGGGTGGAAGGGAAAACTTAACAGAAAGGTCTGGGTAGCTGGGTGTAAAACGAGTACCAAGTGGTGAAAGCCCTAAGAGATGACAGATATCAAGAGCGGTGGGGGCCATCATGCCATATCGAAACTGAAAAAAATTAAAAGCCATGTTCCAAAAGCAAAGAGTAACAGGAATCAAAAAAGGGTCTTCAGGAATGATAAACCTGGAAAGACGAAGGGCGTCGAGAATACAAAGCTCTTGCAGGTCACATTCTCTTGCAGGCACAACTCTGTCATACCATTCCTCCCACTTAGCCCTCAATGTCGGCCAGCAACGGTGAGGTCAGTTCATTCTCCAATTTCCCCAGTCGAGCCCCCCTTCATAGAGAAGAAAGTGGTCCTCCAAACGAGGGTATAAAGTTGGAAGCACTTGACCCATCAGCTGTAAATTTGGCGATCTCTTCCTCAATACATCTTTTCAAAGCCATGGTTGGGCTTATACGTTCGCCAGTTGGTACTTTCAGTGAAGAAGAGTCCATTGGTGACGAGTAGCAAGAAAGAGAGATTTAGTAGAAGGGAAGGGTTTGTGTATTGAACAAACGAATGAGTTCAGAGCACGAAGTAAAAAGGGTTTTAAAAACCTTGGTGTCTGGAAAATATATCGTGTAATTCATAAAGAAGTACTAAAAGTACAGATACGAAGAGTTTCATTCAATATTGATACTTTTAGAGGGAAACACATCTCAAGATGCTGATGTCAGCTTCGAAATAAAATATTTGGCTTCGAAACCAGATTTTGGCGCCAAAGTCAAATAACAACGGCTTCGAAATTGGGAAGCCGGCTTCGAAGCACATTTCACGCCTAATGATGCAAAGATGCTCAAGTATTTGTTTACCTCAACAGGATTGAAAGCCTGTTTTAGGGTTTCTTAGTGAGAGTAAATCATTTGAAGCAAAACTTGAGATCCCTTAAGGATGTGAATTGTTGTTCGAAGTATCAAAACTAATAGTTGGTTTGATAATATACAGAAAAGATTGCTTTTTCGGATTAAAACAGTGCAGCCCTCGAGAGGGGGCTTCCATATTTTTGAAAGTATGGACTGTTGTTCGAAGCAAAAATGGTCAATTTAAAACTAATTGATCGTACTAACCATGACCATATGTTGGATCAGATTAAAACAAGCTTTAAGGGGCAAGGTTGTTAAATTCGAAGCACTGATTCTAAATGGAAACCAGCAAAAGTTGTCAACTGTATTCCATGAATTGGAAAAGTTCATGTTGGTTTTTCAGTGTTTCATTTGAGATGATTGAATTTAGATTCGAAGGATGAGATTGTTGAGTTCGAAGCCCTAAATTTGCTTGTAAAGACAAACGGAGATAAAGTCAAACCATGCCAAACAAAGAAAAAAGTCTTAGCTGTATTGAAACAAAAGCAATTACATCAAAAGGCCCTCTTTGGGTACAAATTCAAGTTCATAAAAGTAAGGAATATAATAAATAACAAGATCATGGAATTTGGTCCAGCTATGGTCAATAAATTTCTGTTATTTTTTTATTCTATCTTATATTTTCTTCAAGCTTGGCTGTTGAAGTTGATGGGCTCTTACTTGATAAAAGAGTTCTTCAGCCTTTATTTCAAATGTTGTTTCTTTTAACCCTTGTTCCAGCTCATCTATATCCAAGTCATCTTAGTACGCAAAGTCTTTATTCTTGAAGTCATCATATTCCTCGATGAGGTTCTTTGCTTCTTACTGGGTATGAACTCGAAGGGATGAAAGTTGGCTCAAAGATTGGGTGGTGACCACAAAAGTCTGGTGCTACTGAAGAAGCAACGGGAGTTGGTCCAAAAACATTTAGAGTTCTGCTTGGGTGATGGGGTTGAGGACGTGACCCCGAGTCATAGCATCACAAGCCCATCGAAAGTTTTTGAGAGGAACATCGTCTTCAAGAATATTGAAAGGCAAGTGAGAAAAAGCTGCAAGCAGAAGTTGGGCTTGCTTTCGCTGAGCTGGAGTAGGGGGAGGTGGAGGCTTATAGGGGGGAAAAACCTTGTCCGCAGAAAGGGTAAGCCTCAGTTCTTCTATCTAGCGGGGATTTTGCGGAGGAGGAGGTATAGAAGCTTCCATTTCGAAAGAAGGAGGAAACTGAGGGGCATTAACACAATCAAGCCAGTCAGAAGAGCAAAGCCTCGCCTTCTGGGCTAAGAACGATGGGTTATACCCTTGTGCTTCTTCTGGGCGTCGGGTAGCTTGTATTATCTTTATAGGCATGGAGGATGTGTACCATGCTACAAGCAGATTATCCTCTAAACTGCGTTAGCGGTCGATGGGCACGTAAGGATAAACCACCGAACTCCGAGCATCAGAAGGGAATTCTAGAGGATCAGTGAACTAGACAAAGTGATGATTAACTCGCTCCCTTAACTTCCATGCCTCAAGTTCTGACCAGCTTCTCCAACCAGAAGCCCCAGAGGAAGAAGAAATCATAGCCTCATCCCATGCAGAAGATTGTGAATTAAAAGAAGAGCTTCCAATGTCCATTTTTGCAAAATTTTGGGTTAGAGAATTATGAGTAGCAGGTGCGTAATCCAAAGGTTGATAGTTTGCAAAAGCTTCCATGACTTGAATATAGGGAAGTAGGTAAAGGTGGCTAATCAATGCATGAAGGTTCTTTCGAGGAAGAACAACATCATCAGATGACTCTTCGTATACTCGATCAATAGAAGAGAGAATTGGTTTGTCCATAAAAGATGTATCAGTCTGTTCGAATACTAAGGTGGTGGGGATGTTCAAAAGATTAAAAGAGAATTTAATGCAAATGATGAATGACGGTTGCATTTCTGGAAGAATGCAAAGCCCATGCACGTTCTAAGATGTGGATAAAAGACCTTGATCCACTACATATTTTGTATAAGCCAATTACAATTCAGCGCGTGGCAGAATAAGGGTAATATGAGAAGATTATTCAAGTCTTCGATCGTGATCGTACATGTGGCAGTTAGTATTGGTTCTTACAAGATCTGCGTAGCACTGGATCAGCAAAGAGATACAAAGTGATGTGGCTTCAACGGTTACTCACATTCAAATTCAAATCATGAAGGAAGCCTAACTGCAGGTAATGGCATAGTGGAACTAACTATAAGGCAACATGATCAGCGATCATGGAGGAGCGATTGGACGGTTAGAAGTGCAGTTCGATACTCATCCTTGAGAAGTATAAATAGCAGAGAAAGCCCCAGAAAAACACCCAGACTCAGATCCGTAAAACCAGTTTTATCAACTTTATTTCTTTTACAGTTTTTACATTTCCTATTCTTTACATTGCTGTACTTTAAAACTCCTGCATTGTACTTCGTTCATAGGAGTAGTTTCAAGTAGATTGTTACTGTAAACTTCTATGAGGCTGAATTGGATCATTGTAAGTCTTTCATTTTTACTTAATGAAATGCTGCAATTGTTCTTTATTTAATCATTATCAGTTAATCCTCCTAAGTAAAGCCATCAGTAAAAGTCCTCTTCATTGAGGCTGAAAGAACTAAAACACAATCGTCTGATAATTGGTTGGCAATTAATATTCTGTAAGGACTGATTGATCCTTACTGGCACGCTCATAATTACAAAAATAACTTTCGAAAACCAAAAAAATCAACACACACATTACGATAATTCCAAAATCAATTAATAATACTAGTAATCTAGGAACTTTGAAAGATCTTCGCTCACCTAGGTAAAATTTGAGAAAACATTAATTACGAGGCCATCTTTCACGTGATTCTAAAGTTTTTAAATATTGGGTAGAGAATTGTACATAGGCTCATCACAAATTTCATGTATTTATAATTTGAACCATGCGTTATTTTAGTTTCTTATGTGTAAATTATTTATTAAAAAAATATTAGATTAATATGATAATAGTAGAAACTCAATTTCATTATATTTATTTCAAAAAGAATAGACAAATATATAATTTTCAATTGAAAGTATATGCCAATATTATTAACACAAATATGATAAAATTACTGATTAATATTGTCATATCAATTTAATTGTTTTTCTTGAATAATTCATACACAGAAGTCCAAAAATAGACATACTGAATTATCAAAACAGGACTACGGTGAGTCTGTAAAGTTTTTTCTCAAATATTTTATAAATTTTAAATTATGTTTTCCAGCATGTAAATCTGTAATTGTGTATATATGCACATAACTAAAATATAAAAACTATATTATAAGACTAAAATTTATTTTAAGGCCTCGTTTCGGAACAAATTTTTTTTAGTAACTTTTTGAATTTTTGGCTAAAATATGATATAAAAAAAAATAATATATTTGGGATGACTTTTGGATTTTTTACGAAAAGATGTGCAAAAAGTTGAGAGAAAAAAGAATTTTTGACTTTTTGGTATAAGTTGTTGGCTTTTTGATTTTTTTAGTGACTTTTTAGCTTTTTGACTGAAAAAGTCATTTGCTAAACGAGGCCTCAGTGCCACTTCATTAAGTGTCACTCAAAATGAATTTCAAGGATAAAAATTATTTTGTATTTTATATGTGATACAATGAGAACTTTACGGGAAATTATTTAATAATCTCAAAACACCACGTGACTATATTTCAAGCCAATCACTAATTATTTAGCCTCTATGTTGTTTCACATTCTCAACATAAATCGTGGGCTTTTATTCTTCTCTACCAATCAAAATTTTATGAAATATTACGTGTCCATACTCCAAAAATACTGAATAATCACCCGAATCTTTCCTTACAACCATGTAATGAAGAGAGTTTCAATGGGTGCTAGTTCTATTTATGTATAATTACTATTTCTATTTTGTCTCAAAAAAGATATATATATATATATATGATGAGTAGAAAGTTGGCAAACCTTGCACAAAGCCATGAAGGGAATATCAGTATGGCTATCCCCAAGCCCAATCTCAGGTTTAACCTCTCCAAAAGCCTTCTTAAGAGCACCAGCTTCATGCTTACCCACAAGCACACCAGGCTGAACAACAAACCCAGTAGCCCTCCCCTTATAAATCCCAATCTCAGTCCCCAAAACCATATCAACTCCCAAAAACTCCTTCAAAAACCCTTCCACCATAACCCTCGGATTCGCCGTCAGCACGCACCGCCTCCCACAAGACGAAAACACCCGCCACGACTCCGGATGCAGGTCCGCGGAGTAAAACTTCGGCAAAACAGCCTTTGCCACCGACTTGATATCCGAAACCCTCATTCCGGCAAAGGCTGCGAAGATGAGGACTTGAATTCCGGCGGATTCGGAGACAAAGTAGTAGAGAATTCCAGCGAGAGGTGAGGCTAAGAGCAAGAAAAGAAGCCGGAGAACGCCTCCGACCTCGAAAGCGACTAAGGCGAAGTAAGGGAATGAGCTGCGGCCTCTGAGTAAGGTTCCGTCCATGTCGGCCATCACGGTGTGCTTTTCGCGGCCGATGGAGGGGCAGTTTTCGACAGTTGGGAAGTCTGGTATGGCCATTGTTATGGGGATTGGTTTTGAGGAAATAAAATTTATTGAAGTTTAATTTTGATTTTGGTTTTGAGAGATGGGTATTTATAGGAAGGGAAATTATTCAATTTTCATTCAATATGTCTCGCGATCTCATATTTCTCAATCACATAATACAATACTTCATATACTCACTTTTTCTACTAATCACAATACTATGAAATATTACGGCCTTATTTGGGAACAGGTTAATTTAGTAACTTTTTGGCTAATTGGCTAAAATATGAGCTAAAAAAAACTAGTATGTTTGGGATGACTTTTTGGCTTTTTATGAAAAGATGTGCAAAAAATAGAGAGAAAAGAGAATCTTGGATTTTTTGGTATGGATTGTTGACTTTTTGACTAAACGGGGGAGTTCTCAAACGAGGCCTACATTTCTATATTATGAAATTACTGAATAATTACCTTATAAGTTGAGGTGATGAGAGCGGGGATGGGATGGGACAAAAATGAGGAAGGTGGCGCCGAGAATTCCAAAAGGAAATTGGCGGCCGCTAGATTCGAGTGTCCATTTCTTGTTTTTGAAGGAAGAGGGAAGGGTGAGTTGTGTGTGCTCCGATTGTGTTTCATTGTTCGAATCGCCATTATCTGTCTTGTTCTTGTCTTGTGTTGTTATTCACTCACAATCTTCTTGCATGATTTCATTCACAATTAAAATAAGAGATTAATAAAGGAAAATGCTTGAAATCTCTAAAGTATAGTTTATTCAATTGAAAGATGTTACCTATGATTTTATTTTTCATTTTGTTTTGTCACTTTAAGATATAAATGAGTGAATCTTATATATATTTTTTAAAGGTGTGAGCCCACTCTATGGGTGTGCTTAAAATATAAATTTTAATTTTAAATGCATTTTTTATATTATTTAAGTGATGAATGTGTTTTTTAATAAGTTAAGTGAATGTCTTACGTTCAAGTCTTGTGCCCCTCTTTTAACTATTATTTTTAAATTTTTTTTTTAAATGGAGAAATTAACACTTAACGCAAAAAGAGAAAGCAGTTTGGCAAAAGTAGATAAGGAAGTTCATGAACACTGAGTGAGGTGTTCACTTTTAAAATAATAGTATAGATGAATGTGAATGTAATCTTATTTCTTATCTTATTTTCTCACTCCAAAATACAAATGAATGGTTTCATATATATATATATATGTATGATATGGATCTCATTACTATATATCTAAGATAGAGAAGAAAAAAAAAGTAGGAAATAAGATTATGTATAATATTTATTTTTATTTTTTTGTCAATCTATATGAGACTAGGAGTTGAACCTGGGACAACAACCACTTGCGCTCTTCAATTTGACCCACAATAATGTGATATGATAAATATCACTTTTTGATTTATACACATTTAATCATATTGACCCAACTGTGTTGTCATATCATTGTAAGTGAATTTGTAAAAGGTTGTGGGGTTGCACCCTTCCATGTTTGTGTAATTTTTTTTCTTCCATTGGGATGTAATTTCCCCAATTTTAAATTATAGGTCATTAGCATTTTTTATAACATAATTTGGATAAAATACATTTATTGTCGAGTAAATAGCATTGGTAGTCTCTATATTTTTTGCATTTGGTTATTTTGATCACTACAGTTTTAATTAGCTAAATTTTGACTTTTTTTAAAAAAAAATTATATCAATTTGGTCTAGTTGGCAATACCATTAGAGTTTTTTTATGAAAAATTATCATTAAGTTTGTTGAATTTAACTCATTAAGTTGACCAAGTTCATAAATTTATCTCTAAAAGCATAACATATGTTGCTCATGTGTATATTTTTTATTTAAAAAAAAATGTTAATAATTGTAATCAATTGGACCAAATTAAGATATAGTAAAAAAAATTCAAAGTCAAAATCGAGTCAAATAAAATTTCAAGTTCCAAAATTAAAGGGAAAAATTCATTTTGCCCCCTTAGGCCAGAGCACTTTACCACCAAATGGTTCAAATATAACTAGAAAGCCCAAGTAATTTTAACCAAAGTGCAACCATTTATCCGTTAAACCCTATACTTTTGATTTTTGGTTTTTTTTTTTTTTTTCTTCTCTATCCTCTCTAATTTTTAACATTAATTCATTTAAATTACAAATTTAATTCTTAACTTTTTAATCTAACTTAATTTAGTTATATTTTAAATTAATTCTTAATTCTTATTTAGTTCATATTTTAATTTAGTTATATTTTAAATCAATCTATAATTGTATTTTAATTTAATTTAATTTTAATTAGCATCTTAATTTAATTTTAGGTTTGGAGAACATGGAATAAAATTATCTTTTTGTTATGTTAATTTTATTTTATTTTTTCAAAAAACAAACTCACTTTAAAAAATGGCATGTGATAAACTTTTCATTAGTTTGAATAGAAAAACTAGCGGTGACACTTTATTCCAAAACCATATGGAAGCTTTTTAGCTATATTTGAATTATAGGGGGTAGAGTACTACGACCTAAAATCACAAGAAGGTAAAATAAAATAAAAAAATTTCCCAAAATCAAATAAGGGCCAAAGTATACGGACTAATTGGTGTGATTTATTCATTGTGCCCCTCAAAGTATGCGTTTTATGTTACTTGCACTACAACATTTTCTTAGTTCAATGACACTTGAAAATGCCACAAAATTACTCCTCTAGTGAAATTTTTTAGTCTTGTGACATTTTGAATAAGTGTCATTTATACCCATGCCACGGTAGATACTAGTGGCACCTCAATGACACTTGCAAGTGCCATTACACCATCATGGCTAAAGATTTCAATGATATTTTGATGTCGTGATAGACACTATTCGTAACACTAAAAAGTACTATTATAAAAAATAAAAAAAAAACTTAGTGGCAATTCACTAACACTTGCAAGTGTCATTACACTATCAAGGTTAAAGGCTTTCAATGACACTTTGATGTCATAGTTGATACTATTCGTGACACTACCAAGTTCCATTAAAGAAGACTTATAATCTAAAAAAAGCCACTATATACTTTTTTAATGGCGCTTGTTATGTCACAATTAATATTTTTAACAACTTTTATAAATGTCACTAAACCCAATTCATTTGTGCCATAAATGGATATAAGTATCATTGGAACTTATTCGTGATACGACCAAGTACTATTAAAAAAAAGACTTAGTACCACTTCACTTACTACAAGAAAAGTGGGCTTAAAAGACGGAAGCATTTGCGACGGCATACTTGCTGTCTCAAAAAGTGACATTTTGCGACGACACAACTTGTTGTCACGAAAAAAGTGAATCTTTGTGACAGCAAAAAATGTTGTCGTTAAAAATGAGAGTATTTGCGACGGCAAAAAATGCTGTCGCTAAAAAAGAGAGTATTTGCGATGACACAAATTGCTGTCACAAAAAAAGGAGAGTATTTGCGATGGCAGAGATTGCTGTCGCAAAAAAATAGAGTTTTTGCGACGGTACCAGCTGTAGTCGCAAAAAAAAAAAAGTGTGTTTTCTGCGATTGTAATAGGCACCGTTGCAAAAAATAAATAAATAAATAAATAAATAAATAAATAATATTGTGGCTTTGAGACGGCTTCATATATATACAGTCACAAAATGGTTTGAATAAATGCAACGGTATTTTTCTATCACAAAAAAAATTTTAAAAAAATGACATTGCGTCTTACTCTTTTGATATAACATTTCTCTTTTTTCATCATTTTTTCATCTTCCTATTTCTCTGTTTTTGTCTCTCTCTCTCTCTCTCTCTCTCTCTCACTCACTCAACACTCTTCTTTGTCTGTTTGTCTGTCTCTCTCTCTTTTTCTCTGTGTCTCTTGCTCATCTCTCTTCTCTCTATCTCTCTCATCTCTCTTCTCTCTTTCTCTCTCTCTCTCTCTCTCTCACACTCATCTTTCTTCTCTCTTTTTCTATGTCTTTCTCTCGTTCATCTCTTTTCGCTCTTTTTCTCTCTCTTTTTGTCTATTCTCGGTCATCTCTTGTTTCTCTATCTTTTTCTATTTGTCTGTCTGTCTATCTCTCTCTCTCCCTATTTCTTCTTTATTGTGTTCGCTTTGCTTACTTTCACTCTCTCCCTCTCTTCTTCTCTATTTACCAAGTTCCCTCTCGATTTATTGATCCACTACAAGAAAATGCACTTTTAACGACCACTTTTGTCTCTCTTTCGCTCATCACTCTATCTTTGTCTCTTTATCTCTCTCTCTCTCTCTCTCTCACACCACCTATCTCCTCTACCACTTTCACCACTACTGCAAATGCCATTCCACTACCACCACCACCACCACTACCACTGGTGCCACTTCACCTCTACGACTACCATTACTACCACCATCGCTACCACTCCACTACCACTTCTGCTACTGCTACTACTACTACCATTACCTCTCCTCCACCACCGCCACTCCATCTCCTCTACCACTACTTCAACTTCACCACTAATCTTTTTCGTCATCACTGCCACCACCACCACCGCCTCTTATCCACCAGCTTCACCACTACTACCGCTCCCTCTCTTCTACCACAAAAAATTAGTTCCTGGTTTGGAGTAACAAAAAAAAAAAAAAAGGGTAGTAGAAAAATATTTTTCATTGACCACAAAAAATTAACTTTATTTTAACAAAAAATATTTTTTATTAAAATATTACTCCTACTTCTACCAAATAAAATAAAAAAAATCATTAAAATAAAAATGAAACAAATAAATTTTCAACCTTGGTACCTGGAAAAAAAAAATTCATTAACTACAAAAAAAAAAAAAATTTAACAAAAAATAAAGTTTTTTGGCGACGGCAATCCCCTATCGAAAAAAAAAAACTAAATTAAACAGCGTCGTTTTGTTGTTTAAATATTCATTTGTGACGGAAAGTAAAAAAATAAAAAAATAAAAAAATAAAAAAAATAAAACTTATTTATAAGTCCCTTTTCAAACACTTAGGATGAGCTAAGTCTTGTGTAATTTCTTATAGAATCTTTTATTTTTCCATTCCTGATCAGTTTTCCCCACCTCAACCAAAAATCCCTAATCTGTTGAACCAAAATCCCCAATCTCAAAAACCAAAAATCCCCTTAAACCAAAAATCCCTAATCTCTTTTTACGGCTCTCTCTCTCTCTCTCTCTCTCTCTCTCTCTTTCAACAGCGAGCGGCGGTAGACGATGACGAGAGGCAGACGACGACGAGCAGCAAACGACGGCATCGAGCAGCGTGCGACGACGGGGAGTGAGCGATGACGGTGCGAGCAACAAACGACGACGGTGAGCGAGCGATTTAACTTAAAGTTAGACTCTTGAATCATCAGGTAGCTTGTAAGTTTTTTAATCCAAGCAGGTTTCCAGGCAGCTCAAACTATAACTGGTTAGAATCAATCCTTCAAGCATTTTAACTTCATTATCATCATAAGGTTGACAGTGGATTTCTGTAATCACTTAGTGCTCATAGTGCTGACATTAAAATAGTTTGTCTCCCTCTCAATTTTTCATCATAGTTGCTTGAAAGCAAATATTTGTGGAAGCTGCATGATTTCAACAATAATGAAACAAAAGCGTCGGATGAAATTCATCTATATGAATGCATGAGAATGAGGAATCAATTAACATATAAAGCATGATGCTTTTTGGTTATTTTCTGATGTTGTCTCTTAGTCAGAATTAGGGAACAAAAAAGTGTAGGCTAAGGATAGTGCTAAAGCATGTTACTTTAATGAAACACACTGTTTTTTCATTCTCTTAGTTGGACATCCTAAATCATTTGAAGAAGTAGGTCATATCTACTTCTAGAAATCACACAAGTATTTGAAGTTGGTTGCAAGTAATTTAACTAGAATTTAGATCTCCATATGAATGCATTAATGCATCTTTCTATTTTACCTAAGACTTAATTGGAAGTAATGTATTTACGAAGCTACTCTCAAATTTTTAGCCTAGGAAATTATACATGTCTACTTTCAGCAAAGGGTTCAATTCTTGAGCAGCTCTTAGTAGATGGTGAACTAAACAAAGCTTACATATTGGGATCCTCCGGCATCAAATTCTGTAATTTGATGCTCAATTAATAAAAGGTGCATTTTATGATTGTTATTTATTTATTTATTTTTAAATTGGTTTTCATTTTATCAAAATTTTAATTTTCTTTGTTTCTTGTCTAGGTTCAGGGAATTGGTGTGACCACTGGAAACAATGTGCCTACTTAACACCATCAAACTTAATAGTCCTCAATATAATCTGTGCAAACAACAACCCCCCCTTCCCCTCCCCCCCCCCCCCCAAAAAAAAAAATTTTTGAATTCTACAATGGTTTTTTCTCCCAATCATACAGAAATGTTCTGCTATTGGAGCTGTGAACAGTGAATAGAATTACTTCCATTTTATTTCATCTACTTCTCTACTATCAAATTACTTTGTGAAACTCGGCAATGAATGAGGAATGAATATGGTTCATGATACATTCTAATTTCACCTTTAAAGATAATTTTCACCCCATGCTTGCATACATTTATATTCTCTCCTCTGTCTAATTTTTCTTCTCTGGTACTGATGTATGTGGATATCAAGGGAAGAGTTACTACATTCATCTTTCTACTTTCATACATATTATACTTTAGAAAGTGTTTGTTAAGATTTTGTAGAAAGGCCTCTCTCTGAGTTTACATCACTTCCAATCAAATAGAAAGCCACAAGGGCACACCATATCTAGTTTTTATGAAGTTTCTGTCACGACCCAAACCCGCCCCTATGGGTTTAGCACCGTAACCGGCCAGTAATTCGTGATTACCGAAGGCCTGCTTAACAATAGAACAGTAAAACAGAGTACAGGGGCTGGCGGAAGCCAAAACAGTAATTTAAACAATGTCCAATGAGCTGTGACAGTCTGTATGCAAAAAGATTTTTCATACATATATACAATCAGTGCAAAACAGTATGTACAACATTTACAATCATTCAAAACAGGAACCTAATCCCTATTAAACAGTACAGTATCAGTCTAAACAGTTATTACAAAACAGATGCAGAGACAGACGAGGGAAATAAAACACCCTTAAGCCATAGCTTGGCAGGCTCGGAACCTCGCAGTGAGGCACAGTGGTTGACTTGACAAAAAGGGGAGTCTAACCTACGCTCCTAGCTCCGGTCTGGTGCCTGAACACCTACATATATATATATATATATAAACAGTGAGCTAAAGCCCAGTGAATAACATAATGCGTAAAGAGGTTAAGAATGAATGTCTTTTCAGTATTGAAAACAGTCAATTGATTCAGTATATCAGTTATTTAGTCATAACAGTCATATGTGGTACATCCATTAGCATAGCAGTACAGTAAACAGTAGGTCTTAAAAGACCGAACAGTCAATGATGGCCATCACAACAGTAAACAGAAGTTCCAAGATAGGAACTGACAAAGATCTCTATAACAGTAGCAGTAACAGTAAACAATAGTTGTTATGGATGCCACAATACAGTTCAGAATAGATGACAAACATTCAATCAGTAAACAGTATCAGTTCCGAAACAGTACAGTTTAAACAGTCACATTTGAACATATCTTTACACAATTGTTACTCACAGAGTTCTGGGCTATAAGCAGCTAGAGCGCGTCTCCGAAAGCCAACCCTAAACAGTGACAGAACGAACACACACTAAGTTCACATTCGGGAATCAAAGACTTAGTCCCTACTAAGACTCGGTGTGGTTCTACATCTATATCCTCATTAAGATGCCTTAAACTAGGCCTAAGAATGCCTAGGATGGAATGAGGATGCAAAGATGCACTTTAAAATATTTTTCAAAATTTTCAGAAAACAGGGGATCCGCTCGAGCGCAGGTTACTCTACTTGAGCGGACATGCAGACAAAGGTTTCCGCTCGAGCGTAGACTTACCCGCTCGAGCGTATTGCAAAACAGTCAAAAGTGCTGGATGTGTGAAAATCACGCTCGATGGGCGCTCAATATCCGCTCGAGCGTAAGACACAAGGTCCCGCTCGAGCATAAATTACCCTGCTCGAGCGGACTGCAAAACACAACAAAATGCTGGGAGCACGATTTTCACGCTCGAGTGCCAGTCACCCCGTACGAGCGTGAGTTCAAAATCTGGAATTCCCAAATTTGAACCTCAAGCTCAAATTCAACTTTCAATGTACCAAATTCGATTCCTTTGGGCCCAATTCCTGGAAAACACTTGTAAATACATAGTATGACATGATTTAAAACTCAATTTGTAAAATCAAGGCCCAAAGGTGAGGGAATTAAACCCAATTTCAAACAACACTTCAAGAACATGATGAAGGTGTAACATGCAAGACTTTAAACCACTTTCAAGCTTTAAATACTTGCTCTACTGAGCCAATTCATCCAAAAACAAGATGAAATCATGGACTTTAACATAAACATGAACATGCATGCACCAATTGCCATGAAATCAACATCCAAATGCAAGGATATAAACATGCATGCAAAGATTAAGCTTCCATTCAACAATTTAGCACCAATTCTAGACTCCACCCTCAAATGGACCATGAACCATGCAAGAACAATGTTAAATACATCAATAAAAGGTTGAATTTTCTACCTTGGGTCCCCCAATTACAAGTCTAGAAGCTCAATCAAGCAAGAACTCCTTTAATCTTCTTAATTTCCAAGCAAAATCAAGCAAAACAAAATGAAAACCAACTCTTCTAGGTCCCTCTCTCTCTATAGTCGGTTTATGTCTCTCAAATGGCTGATGAAATGTGTTAAGGCTCACATATGTGAATCAACTAAAGGCTTAAGACTTGGCCCACTAAGTGGTAGTTTGGTAATTAGAGCCAATTATGCAATTTAGCTTATTTTAATCTAATTTAATCATACTAAATCACATTTCAGATAAATATGCCATAAAATCTTATAAATTCTAATGATCATAAAACATCAATCAATTTCAGATTCGGCCGCCGATAAGGCCTTCAATTCGCAATTTAAAGCATAAAACATGGATAGATAAGTTTAACAGTCAACAGATAGATATGCATTTAAACTAGCGCATTCAATCAGTCAGTTCAGTATTTCAGTCGATTCAATTACTTTTCATAATCAGTCTCAGTTTAGCAGTAATCAGTGGTTAATTGGTAAACAGTGGCGAGGGTTGTTACAGTTTCCCTCCAAAATGTTACAGTGTTTGTCTTCTAGTCAAACATGATGTGAATTGCCAAATTATCAATAGTTGATTTCATCCATTTCTTTGTTTATTTTAAGTAACTTTTATTACTATAAGCTGTTGCAGACCAATTATGAAATTGAATGTAAACACTGGGCATTTCACTTTCTATCTGCAGGTTGAGCTCTTGGTTGGTGAACCGTTTTATTATGGAAATGATAGCATGCTTCCATTTTACAATATGTCTTGATTTGAGCATCAAATAGTGTGTCTAAACTAGGAAATATTGCTTTCAGTTTTGTCTCACATTGAAACGCTTAGTTTTGTAAGAATATCACTTGTAATGATCATTTTGGATGTATTAATGAACTTGGCACGCACGACTGCCCAGGCATGAGAGACTTGTGGGAGAAGACGGGCGTATTAATGGTGTGAAGTCTTTGTTGTATAGATCAACTTTAGGAGTCTATAGTGTTCTCAATGGGTCTTATAACACCTGCAAATTAAGTTACTCTATCAACTGAGAATGTCATGATTGAGATTTAGACATGTTTTTATGTGGCCTCTTCATTCATAACTGTTATATTTAGATGTTGGCTTTTATTGCCACAAAAATCTGAAATTAGATATTATTGTATTTCTAATTGATGAGTCAATGAATTGGCCACTCAAAAGGGAATGCTACTTTCAATTGGACGTAAAGTATCCTTCAAGGTTCTCTCTTTCTCTCTGTGTCTCTCTCTCTCTCTTCGGTTTTTCATATTTTAGATGGTGGGGGCATGAAAGAGATGAAGATTGGTGTTGATCGTAGTATGTCATTGTGTCCCTATGGACATTGCTTCCATGTAGATTAGACTAGGAGCCTGTTCCTCCCTCTCCTTATGCTAAATAAGGTTTAACAATACATCAACTAGAATTTGTGGATATTTGCCCCCTCATATTTTTTAATGGTCAAAATACATTCGCCAAGTGCATCGTACTTTTCCTCCCCAATTAGATATGCTCGTCGGTTTACCACAGGATAATTGATTAGCTTTTAATATTTATAGTCATCTCTTTTCTTTCTTTTTCCCCTTTTTTTCAGGCAACCATGGGGGCCACATATTGATTTGCAAGATTCTCATTTCCTGGCTTTAACTGCTGCTGAGCATCAATTCTTGCAATCAGAGTATGATGACTATGGTGTTGCAAACAGTAGTCTTGCTTGCATCCGCTCTGTGGCTATCATTGTATGTAACCCAAATACCTACTGAAAATTTGACAACTAGTATTAGTTTTGCCTTCCTAATATTAGGAAATTGGAGTTTTAAGTATTCTAAAAAAGCTATTTTATGAACTTTTTGTCTTGAGGGCAAAGCAGAATTTAGAGTAGTGGAAGATTAATCAAAAGTTTGCTATACAGTTGATGTTAATCTTGCTTATACGCTAAGTTCTGATGGTCACTAGAGATTTTGGGATGGTGCAAGAGTCGTCAACATTCTTCAATGTAAGTCCAAGATGATGATGTTTAAAAATTTTGTGTACATATATGCATATAGGAAAATATACATAAATGCATCAATGTCTACTACTTCTATCTTCATTATTTTAATCATGAATGACTATTTTGTGTAGAGATATACATGTATTTACATTCATTAATGCCTTAAATACTTTATGAATATTTACATTTATGACCATGGTCATTGACATGATAGAGCTTCTATTCTCTTGGATAGTCAACATGTTGGTCCTTTTCTTTGCAAAATCTCATTATACTTTACATGTTAGTGAAATGACACTTCAGCCTAGATGATGCAGCAGCTCAAAATTACTGAAATTTAATCTTCCATGATAATTTGCCATTAAGTCAAGTCTTAAATCTTAGAATTTGAGGTGTTGACGCTCCAAAATCACCAAACAGTGTCGGATTAGCATGAAACTTGGCACACACAACCGCCTAGACACGAGAGACTTGTGGGAGAAGACGAGACTTGAATTAGGTTCCTGGTTTGGGAGTTAGAGCCGGATTTTGATCTAGGCAAACTAGTTCCTTAAGAAACTTAGAATTCGAAGTGTTGACGCCCCAAAATCACCAAACGTCATCGGATTAGCATGAAACTTGGCACACACGACTGCCTAGGCACGAGAGACTTGTGAGAGAAGATAAGACTCGAATCGGGTTTCTGGTTTGAGAGTTAAAGCCGGATTTCGGTCTAGGCAAATTAATTCCTTAAGAAACTTAGAATTTGAGGTGTTGATATCCCAAAATCACCAAACAACATCGGATTAGCACGAAATTTGGCACACACGATTGCTAGGCACAAGAGACTTGTGAGAGAAGACAAGACTCAAATCAGATTTCCGGTTTGGGAGTTAGAGTCAGATTTCACTTTAGGCAAATTAGTTTCTTAAGAAACTTAGAATTCGAGGTATTAACGTTCCAAAATCACCAAACGGCGTCGGAGTAGCACGAAACTTGGCACACATGACCGCCTAGGCACGAGAGACTTGTGGGGGAAGATGGGACTCAAATCAGGTTCCCGATTTGAGAGTTAGAGCTGGATTTCACTCTTAAGAAACAAACTAGTTTATTAGAAATAGAATTTGAGGTGTTGATGTCCCAAAATCACCAAACGGCGTCGAAGTAGCACAAAACTTGGCACACACGACCGCCTAGGCACGAGAGACTTGTGGGAGAAGACGAGACTCGAATTGGGTTCCTGGTTTGGAAGTTATAGCCAGATTTCGGTCTAGGCGAAATTATTTACTTAATTATCTTTGTAATTGTATAGTAGTTACATTTTTATGTTTTTTTTTTGTAATTAACATATTAACACATAATTATATTGCCACTAATTATATTTATTTTTTGTTTTTAGATATTTCCCGAATAGGAGTTTTGTTTCTTATGGAATGCATATCTGTAAAGAATGCAACTAATTTTTGTTTTTGTTACTCACGGAGAATGATGAGCAAAACTTGTAATTTTGGTTTATGTTATTTTGAATTATGAACAACATTATGTATTTAAACATTATATATGTATTATGAAACATTATGTAATGGGGTAATTTTGTTGATGCGTAGTTAGGAATGCAAGAATATTTTTATTATGGAGAAATTGTTTTTTCTATACAGGAATTTTTATATTATTATGCAATTATTGGTTTCTTCTTCAAATATTTTTCATTTAATACGGGTAATTTTAATATTTTTATTAATTTTATTAATTTTATTTTTTTTGCAACGGCACCACACCGTTGCAAAAAACAAGTAATTTTAATAATTATATTGCATTTTTTTTTTGCGACGGAACCATACCGTCGCAAAAAATATTATGACCATTGGCGACAGTGGGCATGCCGTCGCAAAAAAATAGAACCATTCGCGACAACATTTTTTGCTGTCTCAAATAACATTTTTAGCGATGGTAAAACGATATCGTTGCAAAAAGTCTGACTTTTTTACATATTATAGTCGATAGCAAATTGCCGTCGCAAAAGGTACCAATTGCCGTCGCTAAAAAAAAGCGACGGCAAGTCTTTTGCAACGCCCTCTATTGTGACCCTCCATTTGTCGTCGCTAAAAGTCATTTGCTGTCGCCAAAACTTTTTTGAGACGGCATGAAGAGTATTTGAGATGGCACCGTGCCGTCTCAAAAAATCAAAAATTTTGTAGTGACTAACACTTGTAAATGCCATTACACTATCAAGGCTAAACACTTTCAATGACACTTTGGTATCATAGTTGACACTATTCGTGACACTACCAAGTACCATTAAAGAAGACTTACAATCTAAAAAATGCCACTATATGCTTTTTTTTTTAATGGCGCTTGTTATGCAACAATTGATATTTTTAACAACTTTTATAAATGTCACTAAACCCAATTCATTTGTGCCATAAACGGATATAAATCATTGGAGCTTATTCTAGTGACACTTTGCAAAGCTACTACCGCTACTTTGAAATACCACTCATATGTTTTTTTCAGTGACACTTTTAAAAGCCACAATTAAGCATGCGTAAATGCTTATAAACATTATTTATTTTATAAAAAAATTAAATATTAATTACCACATCCTATATTGAAATTTGCCATCCATTCATCTTGTAATATTTTCATAATAATAAACAAATATTACCACCATAGGATCATCACATCAAAAATAGAGAAAATTCAAACCACAATTATTTTTTAGTCTAAAGATATAAATTTATTCATATTTGTAGACACCCCATTTTTGACTGACCTTAAGACTCAGATGTCACCGATTGAGCACTTGGTGATGTTGCATATCGTGCTCGTTCAGAGGTTTCAGAGTCTCGGCTGCGAGCCTTACCTCCGGACTTTCGGACTCTTTCATGCTTTGCCTCGGTTTGCGAACCAGGCTCGGTTTTCTTTGTTTCTCTTCCAGAAGGGAGGGAGAGGTCTCGTAGACCATCTCTCAGTGGCCGTGGGCTGCGTTTCGTGGTCGTAGGCCATTTTGCCCGTTTGGATTCCGGTTTCCGATTTTTCGGAGCCGTTGGCCGTGTGCCTCGGTTCGGGACCGCTTAACCACCTCCGTTTGCTCCGATTTTTGGCATGCATCTTATTTACTCCCTCTTGAGGGACACTGTAGTCCGAGAGACCAACTTCGTGGTCGAACACCACTCCCGGTGCCTAACAGTCAGTTTTCGGGGCCCCGAGCTGCGCGTTTTGGCCCCCGAACCTTCATTTTGCATCGGTTTTGGTTCATTTTTGGTGGGGACCTCTGTTTCATTGTTAGGAAGATCGTAGAAGGGTGGGAGGCCAGTAATTGTTCTGACAACCAATTTTATCCCTTCATCGCCCTCCGTCGCCTGTTTTTTCTCACTTCAGAACCAATGTTGACCACCCTTGGGCCATTTTCTTTAAACCTAAACCCCATATTTGTGTTGTACACATCTGGGAGGCCACCAATATTTGGTGGCCGGCCGGTAATTGCACTTGAACCTTTTGAACCCCTTTGAAAAATGGGCTTTTCTCTCTCCTGGTTCACTTTCTCCAGCTTTTGACCACATGGTTGTGTTGTGCACGCATGGGAGGCCACCAATATGGGGTGGCCGGCCACTAATACTGCTTGAACCTTTTGACCCTTGGCCGACCGGCCATGGGGAGGGCCGGCCGGCCACCTGCAGCCTTAATAACCAGCCGGCCATGATCCTCACAACAGGTACAGTGTAGATACACCCTCCTTTTCCCCCCAGATTTTGTATCCGGGGGGCCAACTTTTGGGGGGAAACTTGAATTGTTTTCCCACCCATTTTTCCCCCCTTTTCTCCCTCTCTTTTGCCTATATAACCAGCACTCCCAGCTGTGTTTAGGGGTTAGAAAAATTGCCTAGGAGCCTTGCATACATACACCCTACATCTCTCTCATTCAACCATCAAAACACCCTTGGTTCTACACCCTTTACTCTACAAGCCCTAGCACCACTCCACCTCACTCCATTCCAGCAGCTTGGAGGCCATTTCCAGAGCTTAGGAGCAACATTTCTTGAACCAAAAGTTGTTGAAGGCTTGGTCTACAAGGGTAAGTCTCCTCCTCCTCTTTTCTTGTATTTTTTTGATCTATATCTTATCTCTTTGTGCTTGCATAATTGGGCTCCGACCCAAACTATAAATAGCCATGTTTTGAGCTCATTTTCATATTTGTTTAAGGGCCTCTCCCTGTTTGAGGCTTCCTTTTTATACTTGCTTCTTTACCTCTCTTGTATGCCTCTTTCTTGCATAGTATTTTAGGCTCATTTGTAAATTGTTTTGAGCTTGGTTATAAACTGAAAAGTTACTTATTTTGAGCCCTTCTTCAACATTGTTGAAGGGCTCTTCACTGTTTGAGGCTTCCTTTTGTCACTTGCCTCTTTACCTCTCTTTTGGCCTCATTTTTGCATGCTTTGTTAGCCCCTTGTGCTTGTATTTTTGGGCTCTGGTCTAAACTGTAAATAGCCTTATTTTGACCCTCTCTTCATATTTGATCAAGGGTCTTTTATTGTTTGAGGCTTCCTTTTTGCTCTTTGTATTATAGCTCTCTTTTACGTCTTATTTTGCATAGTATTTTAAGCTTGCATGTACACTGTTTTGGGTTTGGTCACTAACTGCAAAATATCATGTTTTGGGCTCCTCTTCAACATTGTTGAAGGGCCCTCCCCTGTTAGAGGCCAGAAGCCATCACTTGCTTCTTTGTCCCTATTTTGGCCTTTTTCTTGCATAATGTTTTAGGCCTGCTTGTATTTATTTTCGTAGCTTGTTGTAAACTGTAAAGTACTTCATTTTGAGCCCCTCTTCAACTTTGTTGAAGGGCTCTTGGCCATTTAGGGCCAGCAGCTTCTACTTGCTTCATTATCTCTCTTTCGGGGCCATTTTTGCATGCTAGCTTAGCCCTACTTGTGTTCACCTTTTGGCCTTTCTTAAAACTGGAAATATGCTTGTTTTGGGACTGTCTTGATTCTGTCTTCATACTTCATGTTCAAATAATGCATGCTTTGCAAAGCCATAGGTCATTCCATGTACCTAATTTCATGTTTCGGGTCTCATTCCATGCATCGGGTGCCATGTTTCTATGATTCGGGGCTGTTTTGCATCATATTTTGCTACTGAAATTTGCATGTTTGTATGCCATATTCCATGTCTTGCCATGCTTTTATTAGAGTGGCATTTGTGTCTTAGGTTCGGTCCTCGGTTTGCGTGCATGTGTGCACGCATCTCGAGTGTCTCATTTCCATCTGATGGCCTCCTATGTGAGTGTGACTGAGGTCCACTTGTGTTGGTGTAAGTCCATTATACATTGTGTATGCCATTTCATTTCATAGCATTGTGTATGCTAGGTTGTATGCTAGTGCATTGTGTATGCCATGTTACCTCGTGCATCGTGTATGCCATTTCATAGCATTGTGTATGTTAGGTTATATATTAGTTGCATTCATGCATGTCATGCATGTCATGCATATTGCATTGTGCTTGGGATAGGAGTTAGCCCGAGCACGGGAAACAAGGGACGTTTCGTACTCTGAGTGACGGAACGTGTCTCAATTCCCAGTCACCGACACTTCGGATTATCCATGATGGAGTCTCGGTCTTGTTGTGTTTTCCTATGCATTCATTCCATATTGAGTTATGCAATTCGACTCCTCGGCCATCATGCATCGAGATGCGTGATTGGTGGCACGAGGATCGAGGCATGCATACATGTGCAAAAATACATTGCCATACCCCTTTCTTGCTCTCTGTTGCAGTAAATCAAGAATCAGCAGCCTTCCAGAGCTTGGCACACTTTCCAAGAACAATTGCAAACAGAGGCTAATTGGGGCATCGCAATGGATTTCCGCGCAAGGCAACCCAAACATACATCATTCATCAGAGTTGAGGCAGTCCCTAGCTTGTATGCTAATTTATAGCTTTCTTAGTTAATTTGTTAATTAATTAGGATTTTTGTATTTATTCGGGACTGTATTATTTATTCATTTGGGACTGTACATTATTTATTCGGACCCTCTGCGCGAGGGCAATGTTGTAATAAGTGTGCGTGTGTGTGTGATGTATGTCTTCCAACCCCACGTCTTTCTCCCTTTTATTTACCAGCTTATGATGGTTAGATTAGGGCATGTTTCAATTAGCATACAGTATAATAGCATGTTTGCATTCATTCATCTGTTTTGCATGCACCGGGCTCGGCGCATCATACTAACTGCATTTGTATTTCAATTCCAAGTTGAATACATGTTAGCTGTAGCATTCCATATGCCATGTTTAGGATAGCCGAGCCTGCTATAGTTGCATTTTTGCATGTGTTACATTAGGCATTTCTGTATAATTAGGATCATGTATGGATTTCTAATTAGCTTCTGTTTTGGCTTGGAGTACTCGGTGAGTTTTTATGCTTTAGCATCCTTGCATGTGTGTGAGTGATTGCCATGATAGCATGCTTACCATGAGACTATGTGCTTATATGATATAATTGCCTGAATGCCTGTGGGTGAAGGTTGGGTTATTTGGATTGGAACAATGCATTGACTGTGAGTTTTAAGTCCACTAGATAGTGGCAAAACCATGCTTTTCTAAGCCCACCTGAGGGTGGCAAAATCTGCATTTTAAGCCTACTTGCGAGTAGAAAACCATCTTTCAAAAACAAACATGAAGTGTTTTGTTCCAATTCAGGCGACCCGGTCTATACTTGTATGCTATGCGCATCACATAGTAAATCTAGGCTAATAACCGGAATAAGAACAAATAATGTTTTCAAAACTAGATATCATGGTTAGTAGAGGCCGATCTTTGATCGGGCGAGCGAGGGTGCTCATGAAGTGACCTTCCCCAATCGTACCCAAGTTCCCGAGCCGAGGCAACTTTGGTGATGACGGACACGTGGCCTTAGGCACGAGTCAGGGTTTCCTAAATTTCCCAAAACAAAATATTTAGGTGGCGACTCTGTATCTGGCAAAGCAATCCATGTTTGGCACTTCTTTAAAAAAAAAATCTGTTTTCTCAAAACGATTTGCCGGATTTGGACTCTTTGGTTCAAGATTAAGAACCGTGACACAAATCTGAGTCCTGAACTGTAGCGAGGTCCCCCGCGGACGTGTTACAGTTTCTGGCGACTCTGCTGGGGAATTAGAGAACTTGACTCGAACTCATGATATCTGGTTTTGACTACACTTATGTGTTTCTTTGCATTGCATTTGCATTGGTGCGCCTAGGACACCGTGTTTGCCATCTGCTATTCCTGAACGGTTTGCCGGAGGCTTGTCTTGTCAAGACATGACCATAAGGCTGACCGGTTGTGGGCTCTGCCAGTATGGGAACACAAACCCCGGTTTTACCGGGGCACCCTTTTTGACCATTCGACCTAGTGCATATTCGGATCCATAGTGACCATTCCAAACTAGGATAGGTTGCTTACCCGATATAGGTTGTTTGAAACCACTGCGTGCATAGTGAAACCCTAGCTCCTGACAAAATAGGATAGGGAAACCCTACCCCAACATAAGGGTGTTTTGGCTCTCACTTATCTGCTATGTGCTTTTAGAGTGCGTCTCTACAGGGAATGCATGTATCAGTTTATGAGTTTGGGCATCAGGCCTGCGGGCATCAGTCAGTGTTTGAGAATCAGTTATCTGCGGGTATCAGATTCAGTTTTCGGGGACAGTGATTCAGGGATAATGATCAGTGTTGGAGGACAGTGTGTATTTAGCTTATCGACTATGTGTTATTATGCCCAGCCGTGTGTTGTGTATTTATTTTAAGCTGTTATGCTATCCGTTTATCTGGTTGTTTATTTCCTTGTTGCTTTATTTATCTTTTTGCTAGGACAGTTTTAGCACAATTGCTTCCGACCTAGTAGATATTCCCCAAGCACTTTGGACAAGAGGTCGTCGGCTCAATCGATCTGAGGATCTGGTTGACGGACAGCCAGTGTTCCATTCTCTACCCCCCGTTGTCAGGAGAAGGCCGAGGAGGCGCAGTGTGTCTGAGCAGAGGTTACCGGAATAGTGGTCTACCCTAACAGTGAACTGTCAGGTTGAGGTTTCAGTATCTGCCATAGAAATACATATACCAGTCAGTCAGCAGGATCAGCAGAGCGTAGCCGGAATGGAGGAAATGATGCGTCAAATGCAGGAGAGCATGAGACAAATGCAGGAGGACGCTGTCTGCCAAGCAGAGTTCTCTAAACAGCAGGCCACAATCATGGCCCAACAAGCTGAGCTCATCACCCGGCTCCAACAGCAAACCGGAACATCAACCTCACACCCAGCACCTCCTCCACCAAGGGTCCCGTTACCCGAGCAGGCAGCTACTGTTCAGAATGCCCTGCCAAACACCCAGAACACCTTACCAAATGTCCAGAACATCCAAGGGGACACAGACCTTCCAACGGGGCCAGCTCCGCCCCCACTTCCGCCTCAACTATCCAAGACCCATACACCCGCCAACCACCCGGACTCTCCCTTCGAGTTCGAAGTAGACCATACAGCACTGACACTGAGCAAGCTCGAGAAGCTTTTCAAAAATCACAAGGGGTGAAGGCTATTCCGGATATCGAAGACGGATATACCGATGTGGCCGTGACATTACCGGATAGATTTAAAATGCCGCAGATTGATCGCTTCGATGGATCCGGGGATCCCATGGTACACGTCCGGCTATTTTCAGATATATTGCGGCCAATGGGCCTAACCAGACCACAGAAGCTTTCGCTATTCAGCCGGACCCTCTCGGGTGTGGCCGCCATCTGGTATGCGAAGCTGGAGGATGATGTCAAAAGGAGTTGGGATGAAATGGCCGAGGCCTTTGTTGCACAATACTCTTACAACACCCAGATCGAGATTACAACTCGTGATCTCGAAACAACAAGGCAAGAGCTCAAAGAGAGTTTCTCGGATTTTGTGACCCGGTGGAGGGCGAAGGCCTCGATGATGACTTTAAGGCCCACCGACAAGGACCAGATCAGGATGATTGTGCGCAATCTCCAACCAAAACTGATGCAAAAGATGATTGTACTCCCCTTTCCCACCTTTTCTGATCTGCACGAGATGGGGGTACAAATTGAGGATGCAATGAAACAGGGTCTGATTGACCAAGATCAGGAACAGCGCAGGAGGACTTTCAACCGTAACAACAATGCAGGCCCGAGTGGTGCTGTAACTGCAAGAACTTCAGAGGTGAGCATGGTCACCACCATCCCCCCTCCCCTTCCGAAACCCATGGCAGCCACACCTTTCTCCGGTGCATCTGGAAGCAATACCCAAACCACTAAATACCAACCCAGAGGCCAAAGAACCTTTACATCCCTATATATGCCCCTGTCCAAAGCTCTAGGGGTATTAATCAGGAAAAAGCATTTGAAACCCCTGGAGCCAAGGCTACTACCAAATCCACTACCTCTCTCTCATGACCCAGCTAGATACTGCGCATATCACCAACAGCACGGTCACGACACCGACCGTTGTTTTAGGCTACGTCACGAGATCCAGGATCTTATTGACAAGCAGGTGATCGCGCCTCCCGACAAACCCAATGTCACGACAAATCCCCTCCCACCACATAACCAAGCTCCCCCTCCCAACAGAATCAACTTTATCCAAACTGGGGTCGTGCCTTACGATCCTAGTGTCTATATCACCCCATCCCACCTACCTAAGTCGGAGGTGCTCCTTCCCGACTGCACCGACTCTTTGTGCATGTTGGACATTTCCACAACCCAACCAGAGCTAACGGTGGTGACCATTGAAGATGGGGCACGGCAGATTTCAGAACAAAGTGGAATTGTTGAGTCTGGGATTGAACAGTCTGGGAGTTTCACCAGGGAAGCCTATGATCCGAGTGAGTACATTCTGTCAGCAGGCCAGATCGGTTCGGGTATAGAATTGTCAGAGAAGGCAGAGTTGTGTGTGATCCGGTGGGATGGATTTGAGCAAGGGGCAAATGATTTGACGGCTGTGGAGGAGGACTTTGCCAACCTCCAATTTTTAGATGACCAAGAATCAGGGGGTGCGGCAGTCAACTGGTTTGATTATGAGGAATCGGCAGAGGTCACTAGATGGTTGGATGATCAACCAGATGTTGTGGAAGAGTTCCAACCAGAACAGAGCCCAGCAGGGGCAGGGATATTAGCTGTGGCCGGAAGGGCCGAGAGTCAGAGTATATTGCCGGAGAGCGCCGGTACGAAGAATTTCGCTCGAAACTAGGATAGTGTGAATGCAGGGAGAGCTGAACAACAAACCGTGCTAACATAAGTGGAACAAGAAAAGATTTGGGATTCTGAGAGAATTCGGAAAGCCAAAGCCCATGAAGGGGTTGAAAGTGCTGTGGGCACGAGGTCAGAAGATGTTGTGAGCAGGTGGGTTGAAGGTGCTGAGAGTACAATCATGCCAGAGCCAGACAGGTGCCTTTTTAATGCTAATGGAATGTGGTGGGAAGACGAAGATTTATGTCTTGCCCACACAAACGACGATTGGGGAAGTAATCAACCAGATGACACCTGGTATCTCGATGAAGTTGATCACATGACAAGAAGCGGGCAGTATTTCAAGCCCTCGCACCTTGACCAGCCAGAGGCATCTGGAAAGGACAAGGAAGCTGAGAAGCAGAAAGAGAAACAACTTGAAGAGGAGGCTATGCTCAAACAGTTAAAGAAAATACAAGCAGACATCTCCATCTGGGGACTGCTTATGGCTTCACGAGTGCACAGAGAGGCTGTCCTATCTACTATGGACAAGGCCAAACTCTCTATAGATACCACACCAGAGCAGCTAGTTGGACTGGTCTTTCCGGGAGGAGGTTCCCCGGCATTATCCTTTTCAGACAAAGAACTACCGCCTGAGGGCGCAAATCACAACAAACCCCTGTACATTTCTGTGGAATGTAGAGACAAGTGGATACCGGTGGTACTTGTTGATACCGGGTTCGCCATCAACGTCTGCCCAGCCAGAACAGCGTATGCAATTGGGTTGAAGCCCGTGGACTTCGTGCCGACTACTCAAGTGATCAGAGCCTATGATAATACTAGCAGAGAGGTGATGGGGACTGTCAAAATTCAGACCCAGGTTGGTCCAGGACAACACAACATTGAATTCCATGTCTTGGACGTTCCCGTAACCTTCAATCTACTCTTGGGGCGACCGTGGTTGCACCAAGTGAAGGCAGTCTCTTCCACTTTACATCAGATATTGAAGTACCCTCACGGGAAGGGGGTGGCTATTGTCTTCGGGAATTCGTCTATCCATCTGCTGCCAGAAGTGTCCACACCAGTCTTGGAAATCGGGCATGGCACGGAGGATGTGTTTTTATCAGGGTTCACTCTGGTTGAGGCTCGGGTGGTGTAGAATATCATGGCTGTAAATGAAGGAGTGTACGTCAGTGCTCAATCTGTCTACCTCATGAACAAGCTACAACACATCCCCGGGATGGGATTAGGAAGGAGCGGCCGGAAGGGCGTCGCAGCATTAGCCGAGGTGCCACACAACCCTCATACCTTTGGACTAGGTTATCTGCCCACCAAAGAGGACTGGGTAAGGAAGGGAAAGGAAATGGCTGGAAGAGCTAGAGCAAAGCAGGCTGGGAAGCCTTTTGAGCTGATGCATAGGCCCATTCATGGTACCCTGAACGGACGCTTCGTCCGGGAGGGGGAGGACTTTCCGTTTTGTGGTTTCCCAGAGCCATGGCTGAACGCGGAGAAGAAGCGCGTGCCAGGTTTCGAGATCTTTTTCGACCTGCAATTACCCGGGGAGGATGTTGCCGAAGAGCAGACGGACCCATCGACTGAGGTTGAGCAGTGTAAGGCAGGGGATTCCGAGGGCGCTGAAATTGAAATGGGGGTAGCACTGACATGTCTACTTTCAGATCCTCCGATCGACCAAAAGTGCTTGGGGGATAACTTCTCGGTTTCCATGATTGGGGATGAAACGGCTGCGAGCCTACCAGCAGCTATCTTGGATGCATCTATCGCACCCTCTCTCACTTGGCAATACGAGGAGGGATTTTTGTCCAGCGGCACCGAGTCAGGTAGTGAGCCGGAATCTGATTCCACTGAGTCTTGTGAGTCGGAATCAGGTTCCAGCTCGACTGAGTCTGAGTCTGGTAATCCTGGGGATGATAACCCGGATACCACAGTCTTGTCCAGGTCGTCTTTTTCTTTCTCATTTGAGTCTGTTGTAACTGAGAATTCGGATGATTTGGATGAACTTAATGAGAATCAAGTAGCTGTGGTTTCTGAGTACTTTTCTGTGCCCTTGATTTATTGCATAAACTCAGACTTTCAAAATTTTGATAAAAACGACGAGGAAGAAATTCCTCCAGTTTTGCAACGTTTAATTGAACAAGAGCAGGAGAGATTTGTCAAACCCCTGATGAATGAAATCATTACCGTGAATGTTGGTACTGAGGAGGACCCGCGGCTGGTCCAGATCGGGTCCACGTTGTCTTCGGAGGAACGCGAGCACTTAGTCGCTTTATTAAAAGATTTCAAAGATGTTTTCGCGTGGTCCTACGAAGACATGCCTGGAATCGATCCTGAGATTGTACAGCATCGGATTCCTCTTGACCCCGAGGCCCGACCAGTCAAACAGAAACTCAGGAGGATCCGCCCGGATTGGGCTCTCAAGATTAAGGAAGAAGTCACTAAGCAAATTGACGCAGGCTTCCTGCTGGTATCAGAATACCCGACTTGGTTGGCCAACATCGTTCTAGTGCCGAAGAAGGATGGCAGGATCCGAGTATGCGTGGATTTCAGGGATTTGAACAGAGCTAGTCCGAAGGACGACTTTCCCTTGCCGCATATTGATAACTTGGTGGAGTTCACAGCAGGGCATGCTTTGCTTTCGTTCATGGATGGCTTCTCCGGCTACAATCAGATAGTAATGGCACCAGAAGACCGGGAAAAGACTGCATTCACCACCCCGTGGGGGACATACTGCTATAAAGTCATGCCGTTTGGGCTGAAGAATGCTGGAGCTACTTATCAACGGGCCGCGACCACAATATTACATGATATGATCCACAAGGAGGTTGAGGTGTACGTGGACGACATGATTGTCAAGTCTAAAGATAGAGAGGGCCACTACACCGCCTTGCACAAGTTTTTTCAAAGGATCAGAGAATTTCGGTTGCGGCTGAATCCTCAGAAATGTACATTCGATGTTACAGCGGGAAAAATGCTGGGGTTTCTGATTACACAAAGATGCATCGAAGTTGACCCTTCCAAAATGAAGGCCATCTTAGAAATGCCACCACCAAGGACTGAAAAGGAAGTGCGAGGCTTTCTGGGTAAAGTGCAATTCATAAGACGGTTTATCTCAAAATTAACCTTGACTTGTGAACCACTTTTTGGTCTTCTGAAGAAAGGCAAGAAGTTCCAATGGGATGGCCGATGCCAGGCTGCATTTGAACAGATCAAAGAATATCTACAGAGCCCGCCCGTTTTATCACCACCAGAACCAGGGAAACCGTTGATATTGTACCTTTCAATGACTGAGACCACCATGGGCTGCATACTCGCACAAGAATCTGAAGACAAAGTGGAGAGAGCCATCTACTATCTGAGCAAGAAGATGCTAGAGTATGAGACTCGCTACACACCATTGGAGAAGGCTTGCTTGGCTTTGGTATGGGCTACCAGGAAGCTGCGGCACTACCTGTTAGCTCACTCAATAATGTTGGTTTCACGACTCGATCCCATCAAATATCTTTTCGAGAAACCAGCACTTACGAGTAGGCTAGCTCGTTGGTTGCTGTTGCTCTTCGAATTTGATTTGAAGTATGTAACACGCAAATCAGTCAAGGGAAGGGCAGTAGCAGAGTTCCTAGCCGATCATCCGGTAGAAGGGGGTGAAGCAGTCGAGTACTTATTCCCAGATGAAGCTATTTTGCACATCGACGATGAAACTTGGACGATGTACTTTGACAGAGCGTCAAATCAACACGGGTATGGGATAGGGGTGTTGCTGATAGCACCCGACAATTCCCGTATCCCTCTAGCCTTCAAACTCCGATTCAAAGTCTCGAACAATGAAGCAGAATATGAGGCATGCATTGCCGGTTTGGAAGCAGCCCTGGAACTAGGGGCAAGACGGTTGGACGTCATCGGGGACTCAAACCTTGTTGTGTTTCAAGCAAAAGGAGACTGGAAAGTAAAAGAGGAAAAGATGATGATGTATCACCAGACCTTGGATTTGCTAATTCCTCGGTTTGAGAAGCTAAACTTTACTCATCTACTAAGAGAGAACAACAGGTTCGCAGATTCTTTAGCAACTCTATCTTCCATGATAGACATCCCATACGGAGTCCGGATGCGTCCAGTCATTATTGACCAGAAGTTTGTGCCAGCCTACGAGTCGATTGCTGCTATAGATGAAGTTTAGGACGAAAACCCCTGGTATCATGACGTTTGAAATTTCCTGGAGAAGGAAGCATACCCGCCAAGGGTAAATGCCAAGGATAAAAGGGCAATAAGAAGATTGGCCGTTCAGTTCATCATCTGTGGGGGTAAGCTGTATAGAAGAGGTCATTTGGGAATGCATAAGCTGTGTGTTGATGCTGAAGAGTCGAAGCGTCTAATGGAGGCCATCCATGGAGGAGAATGTGGTGCACACATGAATGGAGTAATGCTAGCACGGAAGATCCTCAGACAGGGTTACTACTGGTCCACCATGGAGGAGGATTGTATCAGTTTCGTCCGGCGATGCCACAAGTGTCAAATTCATGCAAATCGCATGAACATCCCGCCGTCGAAGCTGTACAACATGACTTCACCATGGCCATTTTCAGTCTGGGGAATTGATGTGATCGGGGCTGTCACTCCGAAGGGGTCAAATGGGCATGAGTTCATCCTGGTTGCGATAGATTATTTCACGAAGTGGGTCGAGGCCCAATCTTATGCGGTGTTGAAGGCTTCACATGTTGCGAAGTTTATCAGAAACAACATCATCTGTCGCTACGGGGTCCCAAACGAGATAATTTCAGATAACGGTTCCCACTTCAAGAAGGAAGTGATTGATTTGTTGGAAAAATACAACGTAGCTGTTCATAAGTCATCCACATACCGGCCGCAAACCAATGGAGCGGTTGAGGCTGCCAACAAGAATATCAAGCACATATTGCAGAAGATGGTGGAAACCTACCGGGACTGGCCAGATAAGCTGCCGTTTGCTCTGTGGGGCTACCGGACTTCAATCAGAACTTCTACTGGGGCGACTCCGCATTCATTGGTTTATGGGATGAAGGCTGTTCTACCTATTGAGATTGAGGTTCCGTCATTGCGAGTATTGGCTGAGTGTCAAATAGCTGAAGCAGATTGGCAGCAGAGTAGGTTTGAGGAACTCATGCTCTTCGATGAGAGAAGACTGAAAGCACTGTACCACATTCAAGGCTATCAACGCAGAATTGCCCGGGCTTTTAACAAGAAAGTTAAGTCCAAGAATTTAAAAGAAGGAGATTTGGTGCTCAAAGACAATCGAGCTCCCATCTACGACCCAAGGGGCAAGTTCAGACCCAATTGGACGGGTCCCTACATCATCAAGTCAATCTAGTCAGGTGGAGCTGTGGTTCTGATGGATCTAGATGGCTTAGATTTCTCCCAACCGATCAACATGGACAAGTTGAAGAAATATTACCATTGAGAGGCTCGCTAGGCCGAAAACCCGAAAGGGCGACCGAGGCAAAACTCAGAGCACAAAAAATTTGAAATTATAAAAACTGAGCTCGCAAGGTTGAAAACCCGCAAAGGGCGGCCTTGGCAAAAGTTAGAGCGTAAAAGGAGAGCAAAAGTACCTGAGCGAACCTAAGCCTGAACTACGTAAGGCTTGATTCCCATCTTTAGGATACGTAGGCAACTTCATCCTGAAGTTCAGCCATAAACATTTTCCCCGATCAACTTTGTCCATTTGATCATCTCAGTCATCCTTATCCATCAGCATTCATCGTGATCTCCGGTGCAGTGCTTTTCAGACTAGGGGCAACTTTCCAGTTGCTGGAATCCGGGGTTGTGCATCTCAGTGACAGATCTCAGGCGTGTCCAGTTCTGATCCATATCGAAAATAGTTTTGAAAAGTTTTAATAAAAGTTGACTTTGTTCAAACTAATCTTTTTACAACTAAGACCATTTTTGGACCAAAGCGGAAAATTTTCAGTACCCACAACCTTCAATTTCATTGATTTTACAACAGAGTTCTCCTGCTCTTGCATACGAATTGAAGTTGCTTTTTATTACACTCATAAAGAAAACTTGAAAGTACTAAGAAAGTAATAAATCCGGGGCATGGATAAGTCAGGTGTCCCTGCGCCCCCTCCCGGAGCTCGTAGAAGCCTCTGATGCCAAGCTGGGCCCAGTCTGTGTCTCCTCATTGAGCCAGTCCCAGCACTCGTCAGACAAAGCACAACTGAAAGTGGAAGCGGGGGCCAGGAGCTCTCGAGTCCTCCATGCCGTGGCATAACGGGCAAGCTGAGCGCCTCGGACCAGGAATGCAGCCGGGTACTCTATCCCCTCTGGTGGGCAAGTCTGATCATGGCCAAACTGGCGTTGGAACCGGAATGGGAAGTAAAACACGCAGTGGGTCAGACCAATCAACTGGATCCCGACCAGCCGGGACATGCTTGGCGCTGCCCTTTGCTCAATCTCCCGGCGATGAGTTACAACATGTCTCACCAGCCCAAGATTCAGTTGATCAGCCTGACACACTGTGTCTTTTACTTCCCATTCCGATTCCGGCGCCAGTTCGGACATGATCAGACTTGCCCAGAAGATGGAATAGAGTACCCTGCTGCATTTCCGGTCTAAGGCACACAGCTAACTCGGTATGCCACAGCATAGAGGACGAGAGAGCTTCTGACCCCCGCTCCCACTTTCAGTTGCACCCTTTCTGGTGAATGTATAGCTTGGCTTGATGAAGAGGCGCAGGCTGGGCCTACTTTGGCATCAGAGGCTTCCACAAGCTCTGGGAGGGGACGCAGGAACACCTGACTATGCCCCGAGTTTATTTGCTTTAATCAGTACTTTCAAGTTTTCTTATGAATGTAATAAAAAACAACTTCAATTTGTATTCAAGAGTAGGAGAACTCTGTACTGAAATCAATGTAATTGAAGGTTGTGGGTACTGAAAATTTTCCGTTTGGTCCAAAAATGGTCTAAGTTGTAAAAAGATTAATTTGATCAAAATCAACTTTTATTAAAACTTTTCAAAACCATTTTTGATATGGATCACAACTGGACAAGCCCGAGATCTATCACTGAGATGTACAACCCTGGATCGCAGCAACTGGTAAGTTGCCCCTAGTCTGAATAACACTGCACTAGAGATCACAACCGAGCTCTTGAATGCATGATAGACAAAGATGACCAACATGATCACACGAACAAAGTTGATCGGGGAAGTGTTTATGGCTGAACTTTAGAATGAAGTTGCCTACGTATCCCAAAGATGGAAATCAAGCCTTACGTAGTTCGGCTCTGGTTCACTCGTGTATTAACACTCTCCTTTTGCGCTCTAACTTTTGCCAAGGCCACCCTTTTTGGGTTTTCAACGTTGCGAGCTTAGTTTTTATTATTTCAAATTTTTCATGCTCTAACTTTTGCCTAGGTCGCCCTTTCTGGTTTTCAGCCTAGCGAGCCACTCAGGGATAGTATTTCTTCAACTTGTCCATGTTGATCAGCTGGGAGAACTCTAGGCCATCTAGGTCCATCAGAACGACAGCTCCACCCGACCAGATAGACTTGATGATGTAAGGGCCAGTCTAATTAGGTCTGAGTTTGCCCCTAGGGTCGTGGATGGGAGCTCGGTTGTCTTTAAGCACCAAATCTCCTTCTTTCAAATTCCTGGGCTTAACCTTCTTGTTGAAAGCCCTAGCAATTCTTCGTTGATAACCCTGGACGTGATACAGTGCTTTCAGCCTTCTTTCATTACAAAGAGCATGAGTTCTTCGAACCTGCTTTGCTGCCAATCTACCTCAGCTATCTGACACTCAGCCAATACCCGTAATGACGGAACTTCAACTTCGATAGGCAGAACAACCTCCATCCCATAGACCAAAGAATATGGAGTTGCTTCAGTAGAAGTTCAAATTGAAGTCCGGTAGCCCCAAAGAGCAAATGGCAGCTTATCTGGCCAGTCCCGGTAGGTTTCCACCATCTTCTGCAGTATGTGCTTGATGTTCATGTTGGCGGCTTCAACTGCTCTGTTGGTCTGCAGCCGATATGTAGATGACTTATGAAAAGCCACGTTGTACTTCTCCAACAAGTCGATCACCTCCTTCTTAAAGTGGGAACCATTATCTGAAATAATCTCGTTTCGGGACCCCGTAGCGACAAATAATGTTGTTCCTGGTGAACTTAGCAACGTGCGATACCTTCAACACCGCGTAAGATTGGGCCTCAACCCACTTCGTAAAATAGTCTATCGCTACCAGAATGTACTCATGCCCGTTGGGCCCCTTTGGAGTGATAGCCCCAGTTACATCAATCCCCTAGACTGAAAACGGTCATGGCGAAGTCATGTTGTACAGCTTCGACGGCGGAATGTTCATGCGGTTTGCATGGATCTGACATTTGTGGCATCGCCGGACAAAGCCAATACAATCCTCTTCCATGGTGGACCAGTAATAACCCTGTCTAAGGATCTTCCGAGCTAGCATCACCCCGTTCATGTACGCTCTGCACTCTTCTCCATGGATGGCCTCCATTAGGCGCTTGGATTCTCATCTTTTCTTTTTTAACTTTCCAATCTCCTTTAGCTTGAGATACAATAAGGTTCGAGTCCCCGATGACATCCAATCATTTTGCCTCTAGTTCTAGGGCAGCTTCTAATCCAGCAATACATGCCTCATATTCTGCCTCATTGTTCGATACTCCGAACCGGAGTTTGAATGCTAAGGGTATGCGGGAATTGTCGGGTGCTATCAGCAACAACCCTATCCCATACCCGTATTGGTTTGACGCTCCGTCAAAGTACATCGCCCAAGTCTCTTCTTTGACATGCAGAATGGCCTCGTCTGGGAACAGATACTCAACTGTTTCATCCCCTTCCACTGGGTGATCGGCTAGGAACTCCGCTATCGCTCTCCCTTTTACTGACTTGCGCGTCATGTACTTCAGATTGAATTCGGAAAGTAGAAGCAACCAACGGGCTAGCCTACCCATAAGTGCCGGTTTCTTGAAAAGATATTTGATGGGATCTAATCTCCAAACCAGTATTACAGAGCGAGCTAACAGGTAGTGCCGCAGCTTCCTGATAGCCCATACCAAGACCAGACAAGCCTTCTCCAGCGGAGTGTAGCGGGTCTCGTAATCCAACATTTTCTTGCTCAGGTAGTAGATAGCTCTCTCCACTTTGTCCTCAGACTCCTGTGCAAGCATGCAACCCATTGTAGTTTCAGTCACTGAAAGGTACAGAATCAACGGTTTTCCACGTTCAGGCGGTGACAACACAGGTGGGTTCTGTAAATATTGCTTGATCTGTTCAAAAGTAGCTTGGCATCGGCTGTCCCAATGGAATTTTTTTCCTTTCTTCAGGAAACCAAAGAGTGGTTCACAAGTCAAGGTTAATTTTGCAATAAACCGTATTATGAATTGCACTTTACCCAGAAAGCCTCGCACATCCTTTTCAGTCCTTGGTGGTAGCATTTCTAAGATGGCCTTGATTTTAGAAAGATCAACCTCGATACTTCTCTGTGTGATCAAGAACCCCCGCATTTTCCCTGTTGTAACACCAAATGTACATTTCTGAGGATTCAGCTGCAACCGATACTCTCTGATCTGTTGAAAGAATTTCTGCAAGGCGGTGTAGTGGCCCTCTCTTTCCTTGGACTTGACAATCATGTCGTCCACGTACACTTCAACCTCTTTATGGATCATATTATGCAAAATTGTGGTCGCAGCCCGTTGATACGTAGCCCCATCATTCTTCAGCCCAAACGGCATCACCCTATAACAATAGATTCCCCACGGGGTGGTAAAAGCGGTCTTTTCCTAGTCTTCAGGTGCCATCAAAATCTGATTGTAGCCTGAAAACCCATCCATGAATGAGAGCAGCGCATGCCCAGCAGTGAAGTCTACCAATTCGTCGATATGCAGCAGAGGAAAGTCGTCCTTCGGACTGGCTTTGTTCAAATTCCTAAAGTCCACACATACCCGAATTCTACCGTCCTTCTTCGGCACCGGAACTATATTAGACAACCAAGTTGGGTATTCAGATACCAGCAGGAACCCTGCATCAATTTGCTTGGTGACCTCTTCTTTGATCTTGAGAGCCCAGTCCGGGCGGATCCTTCTGAGCTTCTGCTTAACAGGTTGGGCCTCTAGGTTAAGAGGGATCCGGTGCTGTATAATCTCAGGATCGATTCCAGGCATGTCTTCGTAGGACCACGCGAAAACATCTTTGAAATCTTTTAATAAAGCGACTAAGCGCTCGCGCTCCTCCGAAGACAACGTGGACCCGATCTGGACCAGCCGCGGGTCCTTCTTAGTACCAACATTAATTGTGGTGATTTTATCAACCAAGGGTTTTACAAACCTCTCCTGCTCTTGATCAAGCAAATATTTCAAAACCAGAGGAATTTCTTCCTCGTCGTTTTCATCAAAATTTTGAAAGTCTTGATTAATGCAATAAATTAAGGGCACAGAAAAGTACTCGAAGGCCACAGCCACACAATTCTCATTAATCATTTCCAAATCGCCTGATTCCTCTGTTACAACAGACTCAAAGGAAAAAGAAAAAGACGACCTAGATAGGACTGTGGCATCTGGGTTGTCACCCCCAAGAATACCGGACTCAGACTCAGACGAGCTGGAACCTGATTCCGACTCCACAGACTCGGTGGAATCAGATTCCGGCTCACTACCTGACCCGGTGCTGTTTGATAAGAAGCCTTTCTCGTATTGCCAGACGAAGGAGGATGCGATGGATGCATCCAGAATGTTTGAAGATAGGCCCACAGCCGTTTCATTCCCAATCATGGACACCGATAAGTTATCCCCCAAACACTCATGTACGATCGGAGGATCTGAGAGTAGACAAGCTAGTGCTACCCCCATTTCAAACTATGTGCTATCGGAATCCTCCTCCCTGCACTGCTCAGCCTCAGCTGGTAGGTCTGTCTGCTCTTCGGCAACATCATCCCCAGACAACTGCAAGTCAAAGAAAATCTCAAACCCTGACAACCGCCGCCTCTCTGCATTTAGCCATGGCTCTAGGAAGCCGCAGAATAGAAAGTCTTCCCTCTCCCGGACAAAGCGTCCATTCAGGGTGCCCTGGATGGGCCAGTGCACCAACTCATAAGGCTTCCCAGCTTGCTTTGCTCTTGCCCTTCCGACCATCTCTTTTCGTTTCCTCACCTAGTCCTCCTTAGTAGGCAGATAACCTAAACCAAAGATATGTGCGTTATGCGGCACTTCGGCCGATGCTACAACGCCTTTCCGGCCACTGTGCCCTAATCCCATCTCGGGGATGTGCTGAAGCTTGTTCATAAGGTAGACTGATTGTGCACTAATATATAGCCCCTCATCAACGGCTAGTATGTTCTGTACAACCTAGGCCTCGGCTAGGGTAAATCCTGACAGGAACACATCATCCGCGCCATGCTCGATATCCAGAACTAGTGTAGAAACCTCTGGCGGCGGATGTATTGACGAATTCCCAAAAACTATAGCCACCCCTTCCCGTGGGGATACTTCAATATTTGATGCAGGGTGGAAGAGACTATCTTCACCTGGTGCAGCCACGGCCGCCCTAGGAGTAGATTGAAGGTTGCGAGAACGTCCATGACATGAAAGTCAATATCCTGTTGTCCTGGACCAACCTGAGTCCGAATCTGTACAATCTCCATCACCTCTCTGCTGGTGTTATCATACGCCCGTATCACCTGGGCAGTTGGCATAAAATTCGCGGGCTTCAACCCGATAGAATATGCCATCCTTGACGAGCACACATTGATAGCGGATCCTGTGTCAACAAGAACCACCGGTATCCATTTTTCTCTACACTCCACAGAGATGTAGAGTGGTTTGTTATGGTTTGAGCCCTCAGGCGGCAGTTCCTTGTCAGTGAAGGTCAACGTCAGGGAAGCTCCTCCCGGAAAGACTAGCCCTACCAACTGTTCAAGCGTGGTGTCAATTGAAAGTTTGGCCTTGTCCATGGCAGAAAGGACAGCTTGTCTACGAACTCTTGAGGCCATAAGCAGTCCCCAAATGGAGATGTCTGCTTGTATCTTCTTAAACTGTTTCAGTACAGCCTCCTCCTCGAGTAGCTTTTCTTTCTCCCTCTCCGCTTCTTTGTCCTTTCCGGACGCCTCTGGTCGATCCAAGTGTGGGGGTTTGAAATACTGCCCACTCCTAGTCATGTGGTCAACTTCGCCAACATACCAGGTATCATCCAGTTGGCTTTGCCCCTAATCTTCGTCTGTGTGGGCAAGACATAGGTCGTCGTCTTCCCACCACATACCATCAGCAACCGACAGATACTTGTCCAGTTCCGTCACAACTGTTCCTGTGCCCACAGCACATTCCGTTCCTGTGCTCACAGCACGTTCCGTTCTTGTGCTCACAGCACGTTCCGTCCCTGCAGGGGCTTTGGCCTTTCTGGCCCTCTCAGAATCTTCGATCCTTTCCCGCTCAAACTGCTTCAGTGCAGCCTGCTGTTCAGCATCTTTCGTACTCAAACTGCCGTATTCTGAGCAAAATTCTTAACACCGGTGCTCTCCGGCGATCCATTCTGATTCCCGGCCATTTCGGCCACTGCTGAAGTTCCCATCTTCGACGGACCCTGTTCTGGTTGTGGCTGCTCAACAATATCCGGCTCGTCACTGAGCCACCCAGTAACTTCTGCTGACCCTTCCAGATCAAACCAGTTGACAGTCATGTCCCCCGAATCCTGTCCGTTGAAGAACTGAAGGTTGGCAATGTCCTTTTCCAGCTCGGCAAGGTCATCCAGCCCTTGATTAGGTCCATCCTCTCGAACTACACAGATCTCTGCCCCAATCGGCAACTCTACCCTCGGCCTAGCCTGGCCTGCTGATGTGATGTAATCACTCAGGTTGTACATGAAGCTCGCAGACCCCTTAGGCTCTAAATTCGCATTCTCATCTGCCCCCACAGTCGACCCAATTCTATCTTTGATAACTGCCACCATCATTTCTGGTTGGGTTTGGGAGATGTCCATCATGCACAAGTCAGTGCTGTCAGGAATGAACACCTCCGGCTTGGGTAGGTAAGAAGGGGTGATATATATACTAGGGTCGTATGACACAACCCTAGTTTGGATCAAGTTGATGCATTTGGGAGGTGGAGCTTGGTTATGTGGTGGGAGAGGGTTGGTGGTGACATTCGGCTTCTCTGGAGGCACGATCACCCTGTTGTCAACGAGATCTTGAATCTCATGACGCAATCTATAGCACTGGTCGGTGTCGTGACCATGCTGTTGATGAAAGACACAGTATTTAGCTGGGTTATGGGAGAGAGGAAGCTTATCGGGCAATGGTAGCGGCTCTAGGGGCTTCAAATGCCCTTTTCTGATCAGAACCCCCAGAGTTTTGGACAGGGGCATGTATAGTGGAGTGAAGATTCTTTGGCCTCGGGGTGAATACCTGGCGGTTTGTGAGCTACTTCCGGACGCACCGGTGAATGGTGTAGCTGCAAGGGTTTTTGAGGTGGGGGTGGTGACCATACCCACATCTAAAGATCTGGCAGCTGCAGCACTGCTTGTGCCTGTATTCGTACTGCGGTAAAATGCCCTCTTAGGCTGCTCTCTTTCATGGTCAATCAAACCCTGTTTCATGGCATCCTCGATTTGCACTCCAATCTCATGTAGATCTGCAAAGGTGGGAAGGGGGAGGACGATCATCTTCTGCATGAGCTTGGGCTGGAGGTTGCGCACAACCATCCGTATTTGGTCCTTGTCGACCGGCCTGATGGTCATTATCGAGGCTTTAGCCCTCTAGCGGGTCACAAAATCGAAGAAGCTCTCCTTTGGCTCTTGCCTAGTTGTTTCAAGATCACGAGTTGTGATCTCGATCTGCGTATTGTAGGAGTATTGAGCGACAAAGGCCTCAGCCATCTCCTCCCAGTTTCTCTTAGCAGAGTCCTCCAGCTTTGCGTACCAAATAGCCGCTACACCCGATAGGGTCCGGCCAAAGAGGGAAAGTTTCTGCAATCTGGAAAGGCCTATCGGCCTTAAGATATCCGAGAACAGCCGCAAATGTACCATGGGATCCCCAGACCCGTCGAAACAGTCTATGTGCAGCATTTTAAATCGGTCTGGCAGAGTCAGGGCCGAGTCGGTGTATCCATCCTCTATATCCGGAATGGATTTCACGCCTTGAGACTTCTTGAACAGCTTTTCTAGCTTGCTCACTTTTAGCGCTGTGGGATCCACCTCGAACTCAAATGGGGTATCCACTATATTGGTCGGCGCTTTGGACAGCTGGGGCAGGATTGGGGGTGGTGCTGGCCCCGTTGGCACGTCCGTATTTTCCTGGACGTTTGCGGTCTCCTTGAGTATCGGAACTTTTGGTGGGGGAGGAGCTGGGTGTGAAGCAGATGCTCCGGTTTGCTACTGTAGCTTGGCAATTAACTCTGCCTGTTGGGCCACTACTTCTGCTTGACGTGCAGCCACTTCTGCCTGACGGGCAGCATCCCGCTGCATGGCTTGTATAGTCTCCTGGAGCTAACGCATCATCTCTTCCATACTTGCCATATTGTGTTGATCTAGCTGAATAACCGATATATCTGTTCCTGTGGTAGACTCGGAAACCTCAGTCTGACTACTCACTGACGGGAAGGACCACTGATTTGGCAACTGCCGTACTGATACACTACGCTTTACTGACCTCTGTCTAGTAACCGGGAGTAAAGAAAGGAACACTTCTTGTCCGTTTATCAGATCCTCAGATCAATTAAGTCTTCGACCTCTAACCCAGAGTGCTCGGGGAATATCTGCCTGGTCGGAAACAATGGTGCTAAACTACCTTGCAAAAAGATAAATAAGCATAATAAGGAAACAATGAGCAGAAAAACGGACAACATAACAGCTTAAATAAAGACAACACACAGTTGGCAAACACAAGCTGAAAGAACTGTTCTCAACCACTGATTACTATTCCCAAATTACTACCCCGAATCTGATACCCTCAAGTAAAATTGATTCCCCAAATACTGATGCCTGCAGGCCTGATACCCAGACTTACAAACTGATACATGCATTCCTGTAGAGGCACACTCTAAAAGCACATAATCAAGCAAGTAAGAGTCAAAACACTCCTATGGAGGGGTAGGGTTTCCCTGTCCTATTGTCAGGAGCTAGGGTTTCACTACGCATACAGCGATTTCAAACAACCAACAATCGGGTAAGTAACCTATCTTAGCTTGGAATGATCACTATGGATTCCGATATGTACTAGGTCGAATGGTCAAAAAGGGTGCCCCGGTAACAACCGGGGTTTGTGTTTCCATCGTGGCAGAGCCCATAACCGGTCAACCTTATGGTACGCAGCCTCAGGCAAACCGTTCAGGAATAGAAGACGGCGAACACGGTGTCCTAGGCGCACCAATGCAAATGCAATGCAAAGAGACACATAAGTGTAAACAAAATAAGATATCATGAGTTCGAGTCAAGTTCTCTAAGTCCCCAGCAAAGTCGCCAGAAACTGTAAACCGCCCCGAGAACTCCGCTCTCCGCGCGCGAGGGCGCGAATCGTTTTGTTCATTAGCTACTACAATTCGGACTTATGTCACGGTTCTGAATCTAATCTCACAAAGTGCAATGTGAGACTGATAAATCACCAAAGAGTCCAAATCCGGCAAATCGTTTTGGAAAATCGATTTTGATAAAGAAGTGCCAAACATGGACTGCTTTGCCAGATACAGAGTCACTACCTAAATATTTTATTTTGAGGAAATTTAGGAAACCCTGACTCGTGCCTAAGGCCACGTGTCCATCATCACCAAAGTTGCCTCGGCTTGGGAACTTGGGTACGAGAGGGGAAGGTCATGCAATGAGCACCCCTGCTCGCCCGATCAAAGGATCGGCTTCTACTAAACATGATATGTTGTTTTTGAAAACACAGGTGTTCTTGTTTGATTATTAGCTAACTTACTATGTGATGCCCACAACACACAAGTATAGACTAAATCGCTCGATTTGGAACAAAACATCTTATGTTTGTTTTTCAAAAATGGTTTGAACATACTACTCGCAAGTAGGCTAAAACGCAGATTTGCCACCCTCAAGTAAGCTTAAAACAACATGATTTGCCACTCCGCAAAGTGGGCTTAAAACTCACATTTTGATGAATTGTTCCAATTCAAGCAATCAAGCCTTCATCCACAGGCATTTATGCAGTTAAACACTTAAGCACATAGCCTCATGGAAAGCATGCTAAACATGGCAATCACTTACACTCATGCAACGATGCTAAAGCACAAACACTCACAGTGTACTTCGAGCCAAAACAGAGAACTAGTTAGAAATCATGCATGATCCTGGCTATGTTAACAATGCCTAATGCAACACATGCAAAATGCAACTAAGATAGGCTCGGCTTATTCTAAGATGTCATGTGAATGCAACTAGATAACATGTATTCAAATTGGAATTGAAATACAATGCAGTTAGCATGATGCGCCGAGCCCGGTGCATGCAAAACAGATGAATGAATGCAAATATGCTAGCATAAGAATACTAATTGAAATATGTCCTAAAACTAACCGTCGTAAGCGGTTAAGCAAAAGGGAGAAAGAAATGGGGGTTGGAAGATATGCATCATACACACGCACGCTTATTACAAAATTCGCCTTCTCGACGGAGGGTCCAAATAATAGCTTAACTAGCTACGCTAATTAAACTAATTATTACAAACCAAATTAATTAACTAACTTAGCTAATTAATTATTACATAACCAAATTGAAACAAATAGCTATACTAAGCTAGATGAATATTACAAAACCAATCAAATGATTAAATTACACAAACTAATCATGAATACTGAAATGGCCTCGCAGGCGATAAAGAGATGCATGCTCGGTCGGCTTTGCTCGGAAATCCACTACCATGCCTCATATTGCCTCTGTTTGCACTGTTTTAGACTTCTGAAAACTGTGCCAACCTCCAAAGTACTCCTGATCCAGCTCATGGACATGCTGAGAGGTCATTGGCCAAGGGGAATGGCCATCGGCCAGAGAATAATGGCCATCAACCAAATTTGAGGCTATCGGCCAATTATTGATAGCCGATCGGCACACTTGATAGTCGATCGGCCACTTCTTCTTGCAAACTTCTCCTTTTGCTGCAACAGAGCACTAACAGAGACATGGCAGAGTATTTGCAAGAAAATGTGTGTGTAACCACACTCCTTATCATGTTTAAAGGTCAAAGGAGTGTAGTGCTCGGCTCTCGAGCCATTAATCACGTATTTCAATGCATGATGGTCAAAGAGGCCGAGTTGCACAAATCAATATCACATGAATGCAGAAAAGACACAAAAATGCCTTAATCTCTATCATGCTTGATCAAAAGGGTCGTCGACCGAGAAATGAGGCACGTTTCATCACTCAAGTATGAAACGTCCCTCGTTCCTTGTGTTTAGATTGAAACCCTTTCCAAACACAATGCAATGCAAGGCATGTACACAATGCAATGCAACAAGCATGGAAATGTCATGGAATGCAACAAGCATGCGACAACATGCAATGCACCAAGCATGCAACAACAATACAATAGAACAAGCATGCAACAACATGCTATCTAACAAGCATGCAACAACATGCTACCTAATCAACATGCTAAACATCATGAACATGCAACAACATGCAAATAACAATGTCATGTAACAATATGCAAACAAACATGCAATGGTAAGGACCATGTAATGCAACACTTAGTGGACTTAAACCGCATATGGGCAGACCTAAGAGGGTCCAAAACAGTGGCCAATAACACCAAAACTAAGGCACCAAAAGGCAAAACATGCATGCACACACATTGGTCCATAAGCTAGGCAACAATGCTCAACCCTTAGAGGCATTCAAAGAGTGAAAGAAATGGAAGCATGTCAAGTCTATATGCTCTGAAATGTCATGGTAAATGATGCCAAATCATATACATGACACAAACAAAGCATGCTATGGTGCCTAAAGCTTGAAACTAACAAGGCACTTGCACTATAACTATGCAATACATGAAGCATATGGCCAAGACAACCCAAAACAGTCCTAGATCATGCCAAAATGAGTCTAAAACATGCATGGAGCATCACCAAAACAAGCTAACATGAAGGGCATGAAGCATGAACTTGCAAGGCTAATAAGGAGTATTACACTACACCTATCAAAGCCAAGCATGAGGTGACTTCAATAACAAAAATCAGAGTTATATCATCGCAAAATAGCCCCAAAAACACACTGAAAGGATAGCTCGCAAGTTTAGGCATGAAGGCATACGCAATGACTCATGTTAAGGCATAAAACACAAACTCTCCAATGCATTGAAAGAGTGACAAATGTGAGTGCATGAACATGAAACATGAACTGAAATCACATAACAAATGATGCCAAATCATGTAAATAGCCCAAGTAATGCATGCTAGTGGACTTGATACACAAAGCTAACAAGCTAGAATGCACCATGGCTATACAAAGTAATGTATGTATGACCAAAACAATACAAATCAGACCTTAAGCATGGTAAAACATAGCCAAAAGCTTCTTGGAGTTAAGCCAAAACATGCTAGAATGATGGTCTAAACACATGATGCATGTTAGGCTAGTGAATGGAAATGCACTACAAGTGCATGGAGCATGCATGGGGCTATCAAACCAAACCTTAATAGAGGTAGATCATGCTAGAATGAGGCCAAAAACATGCTAAGATGGGGCTAAAACAAGCTTGACAAACATGCTCAAATATGAGGCATACAAAGCAAGTAACCAAGCAACAAGGAGAGGGGATGACCCTCTCCCATTTGGGACCTCTAAACACCCCTTCCACCACTGAAATTCCTCTGAGTTTCAGTGGTGAGAAGGCCAAAAGAAGGTGGTCCCAATAGCTTAAAAGAATAGCATAAAAACAAGGCCTAACAAGGCACAAGAGGGGGTAGACCACCCCCAACACAAAAGAGACCTTAAACAAACATTACAAGCATGAAAAATCAAAACTTTTTGCAGTAGGAAGTTAGGCCTAAAACAACATGCAAGTAGGTCCAAAAGCTTAATCAAAACAAAGGGTTAAAGGGCTAGTTGATTCACCCTTGTAGAACCATTTCAAAGCTACAACTCCAGCAGCTTTTTTGAGCTCAAACCAGTCCAAGAACTCCAAAACCAACCTCAAGGTACCTCAACAACAAAAGGATGGTGTTTCACTAGGTGTTTGTGTGCAAAAGTGTGAAAAAAAGTCACTTTCAAGCACAAACAAGCACAATATAGAGAGAGAGGAAGAAAATATAGAGAGAGAGGAAGAAAATATAAAGAGAGAGTGATATATAACTTGTATATCAAATTCTCAGAACCTCTGAAAAGGGAGAGGGGTCTCCCTTCTTATAGAAATTCAATTTCTAAGCTTGTTGGACAAGCTAAGGTCTTGAATTCAATCCCTCCATACACGTGTATGGAGGATGAAATCTGTGCTCACTAGCTGTCACAGCTGGCACAAAATATCTGCAAAAGCAGGTGGAAAGGTCTCGGCCAAAAGATATGGTCGATCGACCAAAAGGGGTGCCGATCGGCTACCATCAATGACCGATGGCAAGAAGACAAGGCCAATAAGCACAAGGTTGGCCGATGGGTTGTAGGGATGGCCAACAAGCCACCCTCTTCCCTCAGAAGCAAAATCATAAGTCCTTGGTCCACAACCAAGCACAAAACAGACAAGTTGAGAGATCCTAAGGCAAAGCGCGCAGCCGAGACCTTCAGGAACTCAAAATGGACACGAGCATAGATGATCATCGTGTGTTCAAACGATGACGTCCAAGTCTTGAGGACGGTCAAAAATAGGGTGTCTACAGATATGAGTTTCAAATAATGTATGTTGGGTATTAATATGTTGTTTGTAGACTCTAGAGTTTCTCTCTAATGGATTGGAACAATATTGTTGTGCGTTTGTGGGCTCTCTAATTCCCTAACAACTGGTATCAAAGTCGATGGTAGACGATTTATGGGTCGGATCTCTTGGAGCATGGATGTTGTTGGCTTTGGGTTTGTACAGAAACTCGCAATAGAGCCAAAAATCCATGACAACTCTTGATGGAACAAAGAAAATTCTTGGTGCACATGGCAAGATTAGACTACGACAAGGTAGCTCTCAATGAAATATGGTGGCTCACAATGGAGTGTGTGTAGGTGGCCCAAACTAGACTCAATGTTGCAAAGTTATAGATCAAGATTAAAAGAGAATGTATAATGATATACAATAAACTTGCTAATGATAGATCAAGACTTGAGGGAAAGCATAAAGGGGTCCAATGTTTGGTTCACACATGAGGGGAGATTGTTGAAGCATGTATAAAGATAGAGTCTCATATCAGATAAAGAGTAAAAGAGATGAGTCTTAATATACATTAGATAGGCTTTCAACTTATACGTTTAAGATTTTAAGTGGGTATGAATTCGATATAATAGATTGAGCTGATATTATTGCGTGCTTGTAGGCTTCCTAATTTCCTAACATGCACACCCTCTCAAAAGGTGATTTATGTCCTCACTAAATGCTTCAAAAGGTGATTCATGCCATCTTATTTAAATGGATAAATTACAAATACACCCACTAAGATTTGATTAAAATTTGAATCGCCTCATGTGATTCTGGAAATTATATTTCACTTCCTAAGATTTTTAATTTCATAACAAATTATTCATTTTATTAATAAATCATCAAGTCAGTTAACAGTTTTTAATGATATTAGAAATATGTTTCAATTAATAATTTAGGCAATTTTATTATTGTATAAGAGAATAATTATGAATTTTATTTTTTTAATTAATTCTATTAAATAAAAAATTTTAATAAGAGAATATTTATAATTTTCTAAATTATAGGAGATAATCTATAATTTAAACAAATTTCAAGGGGTCTATTTGTAATTTATCCTATTTAAATCATTGACACAATCTTACAAACCCTATTATTTAAATCAATAATACAATCAAATCCATGACCCTTGTTATACGGTGGAGACAACTAATCTGACGATCGAGGTGGGCAAACCCTGACCGCCTGAATTCTTGCTAATAAATAATAATCAAAGGATTAAAAAAAATATAGTCTAAAATATACACAGTTCCTGCTTTAAAAAGGAAAATTGTTATATATTTGGGATTTGATTATTTAGTGTATTTTTTAAAAAAATTTATGAAAAAAATATTAAAAAAATAAAAAAATGATATGAAGTGCACTTATTTAGATTATTCTTAAATAATCCCATTTCTTATGTTTTTTCCTTACTCTTAAATACAAGTGAATATGTCTCATATACTTTTATTAATGTGAGTTCTATTAATTTATATCTTAGAGTCAAAAAAAAAAAAATTAAATATAACACTGCATTTAAAAAAAAAAATTGTTTAATTTATTGATAAAAATCAATCAAACAACTTAGGCTTCATTTGGGAAGTCAAGTTTGGGTTTTTTTTTTTTTTTTAGTTATTTTAGCCAAAAAAATAGGATTTTTAGCTCAATAAAACAAAATATCATATTCAACCCATAATTATTACATTCTTTCTATCACAAAAAAGTCAAAAAAGTCAAAAGTCCTTCCCAAACGAGACTTTTTAGCCCCAGGCTAAAATAGGCAAAAAAAAAATCAAAAAGTCAACCCACTTACCAAACGAACCCTTAGATACAAATGTGAACCCACCAGTTTTGTTAAGAGTAATGTTAGAAAAAAAAAAAAAAACACACACACACACACACACATATATATATATCCACAAGAATAATACTATATACATCATTTGATGTACTAATTAGTGTACTAACAAGTGATGTGACATAATGTTAGAGGTTTTGAATATTTATAAAGGCGAATTACACTAACAGTTCTTATAGTTTGGAACTTATGTCACTTTGGTTCCTGACTTTTCAATTGTGATACATTTTACCCTGAATTTTTAATTTTGTTCCAAATAAGGACAATTGAAGATACCATTGATTAATTTCAAGGACAAAGTTGTCAATTTGATAAAATATGAATTAATTTGACAAAAATAAATGTCAAAAGGATATTTTTGAATTTTTAAAAATTATTTCTACTCACCAAAGAGAAAATTATGTAAAATTGATAAATCTTTTACACATTAATTAATTTATTTATTTTACCAAATTAATTTTTGTTATATGTTTGGATGATGATTATGTAATGGGTGGTTGTTTTTATTTTCGTTAAATTAGTTTTTATTTTTCTAAAAGTCAAATATGGCAACAATTTTGATATTATTATTAAACCAATCCATTAAGGGATGTTTTGGAAAGTTAGTAAAAAGTTGACTTTTGATTTTTTTAGTTTAATATTTGTTTATGGTGTCAAATCAAATTAAAATGACCAAAATATCCTTACCCAACATACGAAATTTATTTTTTTGTCATAGGCCCCAATTTGTAATTTCACACTTGCATTTTTATAACTTCCCAAACCAATTTTGTTGCGTTTTTGCCACTTGCGTTTTTTGACCTTTTGACAAAAACGTGGCTTTTTATTTTAGTTCCCAAAACGGCACTAAGTCTTCGTTTGGCATTGGCTATTTTAACTAACTTTTTTGTGTTGGGACTTTTTTAGTCTCATTTGGTTTGATTTTTTTGACTTTTGTGAGAGAAAAAGTGTAATGATTATGATTTGGATGTGACATTTTGTCTTATTGGCTTATGTAGCCAATTTTATCTTTTTGTACTTTTTTAATAAAAAATCTAAAAAAATCTAAAACTAAAAATAGTTCATATATTAAATATATCGATTACACATTAAAAACCTAATAATCATCCATTATATAATTATCATCCAAACACATAATAAAAATAAATTTGATAAAATAAATAAATAAATTAATGTGTAAAAGATTTATTAATCTTCCATAATTTTATCTTTGGTTGATAGAAATAATTTTTAAAAATTCAAAAATATTTTTTTGATATTTACGTTTGTCAAATTCATTTATATTTTATCAAATTGACGATTTTGTCTTTGAAATTGGGCAATGATATCTTCAATTGTCCTTATTTGAAACAAGATTCAAAATTCAGGCTTAAATGTGCTACGACTGAAAAGTCAGGTACCAAAGTGACACAAGTCCCAAACTATAGGGATTGTTAGTGTAATTCGTTCTATTTATAATTTGTATAATGGGTTAGGTCAATAATAATGTAATAACACATGTTGGTATACTAATTAAATATATCAATTAATGTATGTAGCATCACCGTATTTATAAATTCATTTACAATGATGAGAGTTGGGCCCACTATCGTTAACCAATGTAACAAATTAAAAATTAACACATATTTCACCATATTATTATGAATAAAATTATGAATATAATTTTTTAAGGTTTCAAATATTTTCCTTTGTTTAATGTGTAATTTAATTTTTAAAAATACATACAATTATTAAGGCAAAACGACCACGTTAAGAATTAAACGTTGTCGTTTGGTTTTTGTCTTGACATATTACTTTTATCTTGTCTGGATCCTAATAAATGCATTTCATGGAAGTAGTCTTCCTTCTCTGTCTTTGACAGTTCTATATCTATATCTGTCTGTGAATGTATATGTATATATAAATATATAAATGTGTGTATCTATCTCTGCATGTTCATGTTGATGACCTGACTCTCTTTTTCAGTTCTTTGAAATCTAGTGTTTGGATTTGTTGAAAAAGTTCCAAATGACCTATCCCTGTTCTTTAGATTTTTGAATCTGGGGCTTGGGTCTGTAAAAAAATTCAAAACAAACTCTTGATTATCCCTCAATGTTCTTCATGTAAAGGCCATTCTTGCTCGTCCAAACCTGAAAAATTTAGGTTTTTTTTAAAAGAGAAACAATGAAGAAAACAAAGTTCGACACAGTTGTGTCAGTGAGTCGACACAGATCGATTCAAGTTTTGATGGGTGCATTGTTTCTGTATCTACTCTTGATGGGTTTAGAAATCCCTCTTGTGCTCAAAACTGGGTTAGGGTTTGGATCAGGAGACGGGTCTCTCTACGCACAGCTAATCAGGATCAACGAAGAAGACGAATCGACTCAGAGTGAAGCTTCAGATGTTGAAGAATCGTTTAGGGTTTCACAGAGATCGTTTGTCCGAACGCGACAGCACAAGAAAGTCTCGGGCTTGGTGTTCGACGATAGTGCATTTGGTAATAACAGTGTGCTTCACAAGATGGCAATCAATGCTTTTGTGGTTGGGAAGAAGCTCTGGGAAGAGATTTCGTTGGGACAAGTTGGAGTTGAATTGGAAAACAAAGCAGAGAATTTGTCTGATTCGTGTATGCATTCGATTTCAATGTCGGGTGAAGAATTCAGGAATTCGAACCAAATTATGGTGATTCCGTGTGGATTGACATTGGGATCACACATTACAGTTGTGGGGAAGCCACATTGGGCTCACCCCGAGTACCACCCGAAGATAGCATTGTTGAAAGAAGGAGATGATAGTGTGATGGTTTCTCAGTTTATGATGGAATTGCAGGGGTTGAAGACGGTGGATGGGGAGGACCCACCAAAGGTACTGCATTTCAATCCAAGGTTGAAGGGAGATTTCAGTGAGAGGCCGGTTATCGAGCAGAATACATGTTATAGGATGCAATGGGGGTCGTCGTTGAGGTGTGAAGGGTGGAAGTCTAAGGCGGACGAAGAAACCGGTATGTGTGAATTCATTGTAGCTCTGCATTTATCATTCTTGACGATGGTTGATTTGGTAGTTGTTACTAATGCAACATGAGTACAATGAGCTAATTTGGTGGAAAATTTATTTGAAAACTTTATGATGTAATTGGTTAAATATTGATCATCCTTCATCAAATCTGATTTGATGAAAAAATTGCTAAAAGTGTGCTCCATCCATTTCATCAAATATGTATCAAATCAAGGGTGAGCATTTCTTTCACCAAATTAAGGATGAACTAAATCCTTCACCATATTTCCAGTAGTCATAATTGATGAAATTTTAAAAAAAGAGTAAGGTTTGGAGATGGTTTTCTTTTATAAAAAATAAAAATAAAATAAAAAAAAAGAGTATTAGGATAAATTCGGAAATTTTCAAAAAAGAAGAAGAAAGAAAATCATGAAAAAAGAGAAAGGATTAGAGTGTTCCATAGGAAGTGATTTTCTGCTTGTCGTCTGATGGTAGATGTTTGACCTGAAATTGAAGTCACTGTTTATCTATGATGTTAGCTGAAACTTTCAGCTTTGGAGCAATTCGTAGTAGTTACCTAGTCTATTGTTTTCATTCCATATACTTGCTTGGTCCAATGATTACTTGCTTCAAAAGGTCCAATATGATTTTTGCAAGTTTATAGCCAGTGTCATTAATTCCTCAATTATAACATTTGGTTATTCAGATTGGCTCATTTTTTAAGGTCTTATGAAGTGGATGGACAGGTGAAATGTGAGAAATGGATTCGTGACGACGATGATCACTCAGAAGAGTCGAAGACTATATGGTGGTTGAACAGGCTGATAGGAAGGACCACAAAAGTGACAGTGGACTGGCCATATCCATTCGTAGAAGATAAGTTATTTGTTCTTAGCTTGAGTGCTGGCTTGGAAGGCTATCTTATCAATGTAGATGGGAGGCATGTTACTTCTTTTCCTTATCGCACTGTGAGTATCCCCTCCTAAACGTGCTGGTATTGTGAAATCATGATGAACATGGATGGCCTCAAGATGCTTATGATCTTGACAGGGGTTCACTCTTGAGGATGCAACAGGACTATGTATAAAAGGGGATGTTGATGTGCATTCTATATTTGCTGGCTCGTTACCTACATCACATCCCAGCTTTGCTCCACAGAAGCGTCTGGAGATGTTGACTAAATGGAAGGCCCCACCTCTTCCTGATTGGGATGTGGAGCTTTTTATAGGCATTCTTTCTGCGGGCAATCATTTTGCTGAGAGGATGGCTGCGAGGAAGTCCTGGATGCAGCATCCATTAATCAAATCTTTAAATGTTGTAGCTCGGTTTTTTGTAGCTCTGGTAAGGCTTGCTAAAGTCGCATGTATTATTTCCTGACAGACCTTTATGTGTAAAAAACCTTAAGTTGTGGTTGCTTACTCGTCTAGGAACTTTTATTTTGACAGCATGGAAGAAAAGAAGTAAATGTAGAGCTAATGAAAGAGGCAGATTTTTTTGGGGACATTGTCATAGTGTCATACATGGACAATTATGACCTTGTTGTACTGAAGACGGTTGCAATCTGCGAATATGGGGTGGGTGGTTCTTTAAAATCCAGAGATGGCAACTTTTATTTTTCTTAGTGCTATTCACGTAAATCATTGATAACTGCATTTGGTTCAGGTTCGCAGTGTGGCCACGAACTATATTATGAAGTGTGATGATGACACATTTGTTAGGATAGATGCTGTCATCAAGGAAATGAAGAAAGTCCACAGTGGTGGAAGCCTGTATGTGGGCAACATGAATTACCACCACAAGCCCCTGCGTTATGGTAAATGGGCAGTGACGTATGAGGTATACTTTTGAACAGATACTTTCCCCTTGAATATGGTTCAAATAGCTGGTAAAAAGTGTAGGCTTTTCTATCTTCTTCTTTATTATTATTATTATTAGTTACAGCTTAAAATGAGATTTAAGTCCTATGGTCCTGATGTTGCTTTTATTTAATTTATTGGTTCTTGCATATATGAGACTGTAGTTTTATTTTTCCAGAACTGTAGTTTAAAAACAATGCTCAATTAGTACACATTAATGTGTGTTTGGAAGGGGAAATATTGGGTACACACCTAACCTTGACATAGTGCACAAAGTAATTGTCCAAGACTTGAACCCATAACTTCAAGGTTATTAGGCCATTGAACTAATAATCACCCCTTTTTCCAGAACTGTAGTTTAGTATCTAGAATTTTTAAAATATTTGTATTTGTCTATTTATGTACTTTTCCTCGATGGATTCTGCATAGTTCTCATGTAGTTGAAAATTTCTTTGCTTTTCCACAGAGATGAATGTTGATTCAGGGCTGAAATAATATTTTCATCTGTCAGGTGTGCAAAAGATGATTTATTTGTAAAATTGGAGATGTTGGAAGTAGTGTTATTATTAAGTTATTGTTGTGGATTCAATCACTAGAGATTTGATGCTTCTTTATTTTCCTCTATGGCTGCAACTCCTGCAGTTTGGCCGGGCTAGGGGCAACTAGGCCCAACCCCGAGGCCTGCCAAAGGTCAATGCAAGCCCGGACAAAGCCAGACATGAAGCATGTGCTATTGCAACCCAAGCTGGACCGATCCATAATAGAACAGGTTCGGGCTAGACTCGTGTTGCCAGACAAATGCTTTGAAACGTAGATTGGCAGAAGTGGGAAATCTTCCTAGAGTGTGATGGTGTTCATTAAGCTCTAAATAAAGAAGGAAAAATAAACAAACAAAATAAAAACACGGGTCTTCCAAGGTTATGGTTCCACTCATGTACAGCAATATTCATATATGAATATGCATCATACATACCAATTTATAGTGCATATTTACACATATTTGTGTGCACGGACATTATTAATTCGGGCTCGGGTTGGTTTGGGTTGGCCAATATGTGAGAGTTCAGGCCTGGAACGATTTCACTTCGGGTAGGGATTTTCTTGGGTTCGGGTAGGGATTTTCTTGGCTGTGCCCAATGTTTGAAACATACTTGCCCCCAGCCCATTAAAAAGTTGGATTGGGTTAGGGTTGTTTGGATTCAGCTGGTTTGACCGCCCTAATTTCCTCATTTGTTTTTAAGCCATTGCCAATCAGTTGTGACATTTTATTACCCTGCTATCTATTGTACTGAAATTGGACGGGATCATGTGACCCTGTGAGATGTTTTCTGACACAGCTGAAGTTTGAATATTTGAGAATGCAGTCTGCTTCTTGTCCTTGTATGGAGGTTGAGAATTTTTCCTTAATAATGCTCTCAATACATTCCTGCTTTAAGCAGGTCAAACACAAAGGAAATTGTGTAGCGCCTAGATTTCTTCTCTTACATATGACTCTTGCTAAGCATTAAAACAACTGTTTTAATCAGAATTTTGTTCTTGTAACATCTCATATGCCAATCTAACATATGGTTCTATCTTTGATCTGTAGTTTTTTTTTTTCCTCCTTCAATTCCTTCTCTGAAATTGCAGGAATGGCCAGAAGATTATTATCCACCCTATGCAAATGGGCCTGGTTACATAGTGTCATATGACATTGCACGTTACATTGTATCCGAGTTTGAAAAACACAAGTTGAGAGTATGTTCTCCCTTTCCTTCTCTACCAATGTGTGTTTTGGGGTTTGTGATTCGCTGAAGGCAATTGTATGATGTTATTGACGTTTATTTATTTGTCATGGTACAGTTGTTCAAGATGGAAGATGTGAGCATGGGCATGTGGGTAGAGCAGTTTAACAGTTCCATGCCAGTTGAGTATGTGCACAGCGGGAAATTCTGTCAGTTTGGTTGCATTGACAATTATTATACAGCCCATTATCAGTCTCCAAGACAGATGATATGCATGTGGAACAAATTGCAACAAGAAGGGAAAGCCCAGTGCTGCAACATGAGATGACCATGGTCATCATGATGGGTTAGCCTAAATATTTTAAGCTAGGATGGGGACAAGTTTTGCAGTCATAGCTTGTACATGTTAGTATTGTTAACATTAGAATATTGGGGCTTTCTTCTGTTTACTTTTTTAATCTATTCATTATTCAATTTTTTCTCTCTTTTCCCTTTCTAAGGCCCCCTCTTTTGGCTTGACCAGAAGATATTGGATGAACAAGGTTGCTACCGGAAATAGGCTGGGAACAATCTTTACGCTGTGTTTGGTTGGGGGATTTGGAGAGGGATTTGGAAAGGGAAAGGGAAAAGGTGTGTGAAACTATGTGAAATGTAGGTATATTTTTTTCACATTTCACCTACCTTTTCCATTTCCCTTTCCAAATCCCTCCTCAAATCCCTCAACCAAACACAGCATTAATGATTTGGGTTCTGTATCTGGAGTTGAAAAAAAACAAAACAAAAACAGAAATGATTATTTACTGTTTAATTTCTTTGATTTCAGAGTGAAATTTCACTAAGAGAAATTTGGATGTGCAAAGTTAGTAAAATATATGTTTTTTGCACTAGAAAATCTAAAATTGATTGTTGATTGCAAAAATTAGGTGCTTAATTCTAGATCACCTCATTTAGTCAAGCAAATCAACATTTCAATATAGAAGAAATTTATAGAATTTAATCAATTGAATAGAATAATCAAATGTATCAACCTAGAATGATTTCATAAAATTTATCAAATGATCAATATAACAAACGAAGTACAAATTGAAAGTAATTAAAATAAAACTCTTTGCAAAGAGATTTAGACGAAGCATATTGTATACCACTAAAATTACTTTAAAACAATTTCTTCCGTCACCAATACTTTAATCATCTGATATTTCACCATAGATTTTAAAAAATGGTAGATTAAAACTACAGGTGCAATTTGGGCGGGCTCAATCCGAGCTCAGCTGGAATTTGTTTAGGGTTTGAACAAAATATTTTTGAATTTGGTATGAGTTTAGACAAGCCCGAATTAAATTTAGGTGGGCTTAGGTGAAGATATCAAATAATCGGAACAACCCGAAACCCGAATTATATATAAAAATATTAAATATATATAAATTATTAGCCATTGGATAATATGAAAGCAATTTAAATCATTAGATCATATTTAATATATATTATATGCATAAGTAACAAAATATAAAATCTTACTTTTTTTTTTTTTCTCTTACTCATAAATTGTAAATACTACCATAACGATATCTTTCTTATATTGTATAAATTTTTTGTTTTGATATTATTAATGATTTTATAAAAAAAGAAGAAAATAGTTTAATTTTGACAAATTAATTAAATTAGTTGAATGAAAAAAAATAAAATTGAAATATTTTTTGCATAATTCGGCCAACTTGGATAATTTGGGTTTAACTTGGGTTCCGCTTGGGTAGACAATCTCGGGTTACAATATGGGCTTAGACAGGTCAGAGCAGCTGTCAGCATAACTTGAGTAAGGTTTGGATAACATCTCAATCCGTCTGAATCTATCCGAGTTGCACTCCTAATTAAAACTCGGGGTACTTACATGTAGGTCCTAATAAGTGAATTTATTGTCTAATAGGTCCTATGAGAAAAATTTGTCATAAAAAAAATCACTAACTGTAAATTTTAGCGACAATTTATAAAAATCATGACAAAAAAAATCACTAATTGTCAATTTTTAGCGACATATGTAAAAAATTGTCACAAAAAAATTATTTTTAGCTATAATTTTATCAAAATTTATTTTCAATAGGATTTGATGGGAATTAAGTCCGATTATTAGGACCTATTGATAGTTTACCCTTAAAACTCTAAAGCATAATGTAGGTAAGATTTAACAAAATTTACAACTCTCCTCTTAAATTAAATTGCTAACTCTCTCATTTTAGGAAGTGGGGTAAAAGTTACTTCCCAGCTTTTAATCCACTTCTCTCTCTCAGAAAAAAGTTAAAAAATAATTTTTAATTATCTTCCCAAAAAACCTAAATATTTTCAAATTAAATTCAAAATTTATATTATAACAATATAAGGGAGAAAGAGAACCATTTATAAGAGAGAGAGAGAGAGAGAGAGAAGAGAGAGAGACAGAGATATGAAATGGAACTGAAGCAGGAGATGGGAAGTCAGATTTGGGCTCTCAATTAGTAATGATTCAGACTCGAACCCCAAATGTGAGACTCTCACAAATCTAAATTATTTATGATGTGAATTTCATACATATATGAATAAATTTTACGTATACATAGAGAATTAAGATCACTGAGAGTGTCAGGATAGTCTCGAAAGGGATCTCAAACATTTTCCCTCAATTTATAGGTAAATGGAAGGAAAAGTAACAAATAAAAAAAGAATAGAAAAATGAAAAGAAAATAGAGGAAGAGAAAAGGAATGTGATGGGCATGGTCATGGCAGTTTTTTCTTTTCTTTTCTTTTCTTTTCTTTGAACGTATGGCAGTGAGCTTGCTGCCCACGTTTTAATATATAACAAATAAAAAAAGAATAAAAAAATGAAAAGAAAATAAAGAAAGAGAAAAGGAATGTAATGGGCATGGTCATGGCAGTTGTTTTTTTTTTTTTTTTGGAACGTATGGCAGTGAGCTTGCTGCCCACGTTTTAATATATAACCACATATATATATATATATATATATTAACAGTTGTCACACGTAATATGTGTGCAATTCAAATAAATATAAATAAAATAAAATATTTATCATATATTATGTGGTAGTTAAGTGAAGAGTCTTATTCATTTGACATAAGTCTAAGGTTCAAATCCCCCCCTTTTATCTATTTAATTTTTTTTTATTTCAAATAAAAAAGTAGACACGTGGCAGCATAAGAAACAAAGGTTTCAAGATACCATAAGAGGTGTTTACTTTATAATAGATAGATAGATCGATATATTTGCTTAGTAAGGATGAAAGTTAGGAAATTAATAAAAAAAAAAGAAGGATCGAATATACTATTAATAATAAGGAAGTGGGAGTTTTTTTCTCTAATATTTAAAAAAAAAAAAAACCTATTTTTAGAATTGATTTACTTTTCAAACTATTTGAAAAATTAACTTGTTTTTGAAATCGCATTTTAAAAATATGATTTAAAATTGAAATTGTATTTTTAACATGCCATTTCACCTTGAAATCGCATGTTGAAAATGCGATTTCACCATGTCATCATAAATTATATTTTCAACCTGCGATTTCAAGGTAAAATTACATGTTGAAAATGTAATTTTAATTTCAAAATCGTATTTTTAAAATGTGATTTCAAAAAGTAAGTTAATTTTTCAAATAATTTGAAAAGTGAGTCAATTTTCTAAATAGGTTTTTATTTTTAGAATATTTAAAAAAAAAAACTCAGGAAGTGGAGGTAAAAAAATATAAACAAAGGAAGTATGCTAAGTTTTAATTTAATATTCTATCACCAAAATACCACCTAATAAAATTAAAATACAAATATCACTCTCATCAAAATATTTAGGATAAATTACAAATACATCTCTTGAGATTTGCTTAAAATACAAATTGTCCCTGTGAGATGGAAAATTATAAATATTTCCCTGTGATAATTTTTTATTTAACAAAATTAATTAAAAAAATGAAATTTTTAACTGTTTACCTATACAATAAAAAAATTATTTGAATTATTAATTGAAATAAAATTTTAAAATTATTAAAAACTGTTAATTAATTTGATGATTTATTAATAAAAGGACCTGTTTATTATGAAATTAGAAACCATAGAGGGCATAATGTAATTTCTAGAACCGCAAAAGGTAATTTATAATTTAAGTAAATTTCAGAGGATGTGTTTATAATTTACCCAAATATTTAGTACTTAAAAAATAAGGGATTTCACAGTAATTGTAACAGAAGTAGTAGAGGTGATGGTTGATACAGTTATGGTGGCATAGCGTATAGCGATCCTGGTTTTCCTCGTCATTTATTTTATTCCGGACTTGGGTTCCATCATGGTTGTTGTTGTCTATATCTTGTTTCCGTCCTCTAAATCCTTTGTATTTGAGTTTTGGGACGTGTTGGGTGAGTTTGGAACAGGTTGGTTGGGTGTTGGAACAAATGGTTGCTGTCCAGATTTTGGTTCCTTCACTTGAGTGAGGCTTTTGTCGCTCGAGCAAGCCTTGGGTTTTTGCTTCTTCGCTCGAGCGAAGGTTCTTGCGCTCGAGTGAGCTTTCTTTGATGTGTCTCTTGGCTCGAGTGAGCACTCTTGCGCTTGAGCGTGCGTCTGCGTCTTTGAAAAACCTGAAGGTTGGTATTCTTCGCTCGAATGAGACTTTTGTTGCTCGAGCGAGCGAGCTCTATATTTTGTGTTTCTTCGCTCCAGCGAGAACTCTTGCGCTCGAGCGTGCTTCTGCGTTGCAGACTTGAAACTTTGCATTGTTCGCTCGAGCGACGCTTCCTGCGCTCGAGCAAGGTTTTTTTTGTGTCTGGTCGCTCGAGCGACCACTCTTTCGCTTGAGCGAGCCTCGAATATATCAGATCGCAACAACGTGTTTTTAATCACTTTTTCATCCCATTTTTCACTCCAAACCCTAGATCCGACTCTCTCTTTCTCTCTTTCTCTCCACAAAAGCCCTTGATCTAGAGTGTCTCAACCCTACTCTCTTTGTTAAAAAGCTAGAATATCTCGTGGGCTATCATTTGAACCGAAAAAGTGTGGATTTGGAGCACTTTCAAGTTTCTTCTTCTTCTCCTTTGGGTTTCTAACTTCGAGGTAGGGATAATCTACTCATTCTTATAAGTTTTGACATAAATGTTGGTTATTTTGTATGGACGGTGGTGTTTGGGAGTTTTGGGTAAAGTTAGGGTTTGATTTGAAATAATAAAAGAGGGGTTTTCTTATTTGGGCTTCACATGTGTCTATGAGACCTTGCTAATGGATTAATAGTATATTATGGGTGAAATTTGGCCTCGATTGCAATATTTGAGAAAAGGAAAAGATTTTCCCTAATTGGAATTAAATGAGTTAGTTAGTGGAAATATGAAATTGGTTTGGTAATTATGAAATTGGGAAAGTTGGTGATGTAATGGTGTAGTCGGATTGATAAATCACTCACCTATGGAAAAATTGATAAATTATCTGTTTAGAAATAATTGTTTTGGGCTATTGGTGAAGGATAGCCATAATTGTTGTAGAACTGCATGATGATTAGCTAAATTGAAACTAATCAACGGGATTATGTCATTGAATATGACGGTTGGATTAACACATTGAATATGTGCTTTAATTGATCATGGTATATGGTAAAGTGTTTAAATACATTGCATATGTATATTGTGTGGGAGGAGATAAGGGATGTACTCCATTATGTGTGAGGAGATAGGGGATGTACTCCACTGTTTGGGAGAAGATAGGGGATGGACTCTATTGATAATTAAGTTGGCCGGAGTATCCGGGGTGAAAGTCCCGAAATCTTATATACGTTTGAATGACATTGATGATTGAAGTGTTGATAATATGAGTTGTAGTCTCATTTTGAATTGTTAATGATTGAAGTATTAATAATATGAGTTGTAGTTTCATTTTGAATTATTTGAGTGAATAATGACCCACGCTTATGAATTAACTTGGGTAAATGAACAGAAGTGGATTTGAAATATGGATGTACTTGTTGGTGGCCTTGTAAAGAGTGTAAATTGGCTTATAAGTGTTAACCATTTGTCGAATGCTAATGTTTTAGTTATTTCTCATATTTGGTTTAGCATATCTCTACTGGGCTTTGGCTCACCCTACTTGGGACACCATTTTCAGGTATAAGCGATATGTCACCTTTAAGAGTATAGCTTGGGAGGTTTTGATGCTGAAGGCTTCATTTTGTTGTTTTGCCTATATTTGTACTTAAATGTAAATCTAAGCCGAGGACTTTACTTGTAAAGGAGTTAGAACTCTTCTTTTGTGTAACCAAGTAACAACTTGGAAAGATGTAAGCCACAGGGCATTCTATTATTTTTTGCAAACATTTGAAACTTATATGAAATACCCTTTTGTAATATTAACTCTGATGTATGTATGGAGATGTGATTATCTTTCATGAATATAGAACTGCTAAATGATGGGATTGTGTATTATTTTGAGGGCGTTACAACTTGGTATCAGAGCGTACCGGGTTTGAATACTTTGGATGTGTGGGAAGTGGTTAGTACCACTGTAATAACCCTCACCACTGATTACTGTTAAACTGAACTGATTATGACTGATAATTGAGCTGGATAAAATACTAAATTAACTGACTGAAAACTGGAACTGAATTAATTGAATATATATATGTTAATTTGCATTTTATCTGTTTGATTGTTTAATTATCTGTTCATGGTTATATGCTTAAACTGCTAATTGAAGGCCTTATCGGCGGCCGAACCGGAAATCGTTTAGTGTTTCATGATCATCATAATTTATGTGATTTTATGGTGTAATTATCTGAGAATTGATTTGGTATGATTAAATTCGATTAAAATAGGCTAAATTACATGAGTTGGAGTTATTTGCAATTAGACCACACTAGTGGCCCACTATCTCACATACATTTGAGCCTTCACTTGATCAAACACAACATTTGCTCAACCATTCTCCATGCTTTAGCCGACTAGAGAGAGAGAGAGGCAAGGGAGAGAGTTGGATTTCACCTCTTCATGCTTGGTCTTGCTTGGGAATTAAGAGGATTGAAGTATAATTGCTAAATTAAGTTACCTCACCTTGTAATTCAAGACCTAGGTAAGGAAATTCAACCTCTTATTGTTGAGTCTATGTTGATTCTTGCATAATCCATGTCAAATTGTAGAGCTAAGTCATGTTTTAATTCATATATGTTGGATTATGTTAGAAATCATGCATGCATGGTTGTGTTGTTGAATTTTGAGTTGATTTCATGGCAAATTGTCACATGCATGTTCATAAATAAGCTTAAGTCCATGTTTTCAACTTGTTTTGAAAAGAATGAGCTCATTAGAGCATGTTTTGAAGTTTTGAAATGGTTTGAATTCATGCATGTTTGCATGTCCTTCATGTTCATGAAAATTGGTTTGAAATTGAGTTTGAATTAAACACCCTTGGGCTTTGATTTACCAAATTGATCTTTGAAATACATAATGTTATGTGTTTACAAGTGTTTTCCAGGTTTTTAGCCCAAGAGGATAAAAAATTTGGCTTTTAAACTTGATTTCGAGCCTAGGACTCAAATATGGAATTTCCAGATTTTGGGCCTACGCCCGAGCGAGGAAGTCCACGCTCGAGCGTACACTCTGTGATTCTGCCTTCCGCTCGAGCGAGAAAAGTTACGCTCGAGCGTGAAATGTGTGCATCCAGTTTTTTTTGCATGAGTTCACAGTCCGCTCGAGCGAGGGAATCCACGCTCGAGCGAGGACCTGTGTCTTACGCTCGAGCGAGGGTCGAGCGTCCATCGGGCGTAAATTTGAAGCATCCAGCATTTTTACTGTAGCACACAGTCCGCTCGAGCGACGGAATTCACACTCGAGCGGAGACCCTTTGTCTGCATGTCCGCTCGAGCGTAGAAAGCCACGCTCGAGCGAGACCCCTGTTTCTGAAAATTTTGTAAAGTGTTCAAAAGTGCATCTTTGCATCCTCTTTCCATCCTAGGCATTCCTAGGGCATATTTAAGGCATTTTAAAGAGGATATAGATGTAGAACCACACCGAAGCAAATTAGGGATTAAGTTATTATCTTTCCCAACTGTGAAACTTAGTGTGTGTTCAATCTGTTAACTGTATAGGGTTGGCATTCCGAGGAGACGCTCTAGTTCACTGTAGCCCAGAACTCTGTGAGTAACAATTGTGTAAAGATATGTTCAAAATGATTATCTTCTGAGTACTGAACTGAACTGTTTACTGAACTGACAATGTTTATTGAATGAATGTATGTCCTATATTCTGAACTGTACTGTGGCATCCTTAGCAACTACTGTTTACTGTTTACTGTTACTGTCACAGAGATCTCTGTCGGCTCCCTCGTGGAACCACTACTGTTTACTGATTGATGGCCATCATTACTGTTCGGTCTTTTAAGACCTACTGTTTACTGTTATGCTAATGGATGTACCACATATGACTGTTTACTGTACTGAATAACTGAAACACTGATTGAAATGAACCGTTTTCACTACTGTAAGGACATTCATTCTAAACCCCTTTACGCATTATGTTATTCACTGGGCTTTAGCTCACTGCTTATATATATATGTAGGTGTACAGGCACTAGACCGTAGCTAGGAGCGTCGGGGTAACTCCAGTTTTGTCAAGCCAACCACTGTGCCTCACTGCGAGGTTCCGAGTCTGCCAAGCTATGGCTTAGGGGTGTTTTTATTTCCCCGTCTGTCTTTGCACAGTTTCTGTAATACTGTATAGGCTGTTAACACCGTTACCGTACTGTTAATAGGGATTAAGTCCCTGCACTGTATGTTTGTAAATGATGTATGTACTGTTCCGTACTATGTTTATATGTATATGTCTGAAAAATCTTTTTGGCATGCAGACTGTCACAGCTCATTGGACATTGTTTATTTACTGTATTGGCTTCCGCCATGCCCCTGTACTCTGTTATACTGTCTTACTGTTAAGTAGGCCTTCGGTAATCTCGGATTACTGGCCAGTTACGGTGCTAAACCCATAGGGGCGGGTTTCGGTCGTGACAGAGTGGTATCAGAGCGATACTTAACCACGAGTTATACCGCACACACGTGTCCAAATGAGCTATAGGGTGTCCTAGAAAAGCGATTAGGGCATTCATGAGCATGATAGTGTGTGGTGACTGAATATATGTTAATGTGTTAATCTGTTTAAACACATGACTGCTTATGTGATAAACGGTTTAAGTATGTAACTGCTTATGATTGAAACTGTTATAACTGTTTATAGCGAAATGGATAATGCAAACACTGCAAATGAATCTGAATCCTCATCCTCTGAGGCCAGAATGGCCAGACTGGAAAGAATGATGGAACTGATAACTGCTAGACTGGATCAACAACAGAACCAACAGCCCCCACTTCCTCCTCCGATACAGCCGGAACCGAATGTGAATGTGAATGATGGGGACATAATTGCTCTCACCCAAAAGTTCAGCAAAATGAAACCGCCATCCTTTCAGGGAGGCCTCGAACCGCTAAAAGCTGAAGCATGGGTTCTTGAGACTGAGAAGCTATTTGAAGTGTTTCCGTGTTCGGAAGCGAATAAAGTACTGTTAGCTACCTTCACCTTGCAAGAAGAGGCCAGAAGGTGGTGGATGCTGGTCCGTGACACCAACAATGTAATGACTTGGGCTCAGTTTAAGGAGTCCTTCTTCGAAAAGTATTTCCCCCAGTGTGTCAGGGACAGGAAAGTGACTGAATTTGAACAACTGAGACAGGCCACAATGTCCGTTGCGGAATATGAGACCAAGTTTACCGAGCTTGCTAGATATGCTCCACATATGGTGGACACTGACTACAAGAAGGCCAGAAAATTTGAAGGCGGCCTGAATGTTGCAATACTGGACAGAATTAGTGTTTTAGAGCTACCGACCTATGTCGGTGTTCTCGACCGAGCATTGATGGCTGAGTCAAACATCGAAGCTGTGAAACAATCTGAAACGCCGGTATCTGAATGGCGTGGGAAAAGACAGAATTTCAAGTTCAAGAAAGGCAAGCATAACTCATCAAATAAGAAACAGAATACAGGGTCAACGACTACTTCTAGTCAAGGAAACCATCCCTTTCCGCCCTGTTCCGGATGCGGTAAGAACCATAAAGGAGTTTGTTATAAAATCTCTGGTGCTTGTTACAGGTGTGGCAAAGTGGGCCACATGGTGAAAGATTGCCCTTCCACTGCACCGGGCAATAGTAAAGCTGCAGGCAGCGCCGCAGCATCAACTGTAGCACCAAAGCCTAACCCCAAAGCTACCGGGAAAGAGCCTATGAGGCAGGGCCGTGTGTTTGCCCTAGTACCGGGAGACGTGCAAAATACTGAAACTGTTGTGTCAGGTATCCTCTCTATTTGTGCTCAAAATGCATATGTACTGATTGATTCGGGGTCTACACATTCTTATGTATCGCATGCTTTCTCGCGAAAATTAAATAGACCCTTAGAACCCATGAATTATCTGCTAGCTGTATCATCACCCGCAGGAGGATCCATGACATGTGCTTATGTGTATCCTGCTTGTGAGATTATTGTTGGGGATATGCAGCTGTTTATTGATTTACTGCCATTAAACATTGATCATTTTGATGTAATATTGGGGATGGACTGGTTACAAAAATATCATGCTACTATTGACTGTGTGACAAATCAAGTTGTTTTCCGTCCACTTGATCTACCTGAATTTGTATTTAATGGGAGTGGAGTAGTACCTCCCCTGTATCTGATCTCTTCTGTGAAAGCTGTTAAATTGATTAGAAAGGGGTGTAAAGGATATCTGTGTTCTGTATTGACTGTATCTACTGATGATAATGCTAGTGTGAACAGTATCCCCATAGTCAGAGAGTTCCCAGATGTTTTTCCAGATAATCTGCCAGGGGATTTGATTGACAGGGAGATTGAATTCACCGTTGATGTGATTCCGGGAACACAGCCAGTATCTAAAGCTCCCTACAGAATGGCTCTGACTGAATTGAAAGAATTAAAAGTGCAACTGCAAGAACTGTTAGACAAGAAGTTTATCAGGCCCAGTACTTCACCGTGGGACGCACCGGTTTTGTTTGTGAAGAAGAAAGACGGCTCACTGAGACTGTGCATTAACTACCGTGAACTGAACAAGGTAACTGTGAAAAACAAATATCCATTACCGCGTATTGATGACTTATTTGATCAGTTACAGGGTGCCCAAGTGTTTTCCAAGATTGATCTTCGATCGGGATACCATCAACTGAAAGTTAAACCAGGGGATATTGATAAAACTGCTTTTAGAACGAGGTATGGACACTACGAATTTTTGGTTATGCCTTTTGGAGTTATCAATGCACCTGCAGTATTTATGGACCTCATGAATAGAATCTTTAAACCGTACCTTGATGACTTTATTGTTGTATTCATTGATGACATATTGATTTACTCCAAAAGTATAGAACAACATGAACATCATCTGAGACTTGCCCTACAGACCCTAAGAGAACAGAAACTGTATGCTAAACTGTCTAAATGTGAGTTTTGGCTTGATCATGTTATGTTTTGGGGGCATGTTGTTAGCAAAGATGGAATTTCTGTTGATCCGCAGAAAATTGAAGCTGTAGTGAACTGGCCTAGACTAACAAATGTGACAGAAGTTCGAAGCTTTTTGGGATTGGCTGGATATTACAGAAGATTTGTCAAAGATTTCTCCAAAATTGCCTTACCATTGACTCAACTGACTCAGAAGGGGATATCATTTGACTGGACTGACCAAAGGGAATCAGCGTTCCAAGAGTTGAAAACTCGACTTGTGACTGCACCTATTCTTACCTTGCCTTCAGGTACGGATGGTTATATTGTATTTAGTGATGCTTCTCATAAGGGTTTGGGATGTGTTTTAATGCAGAATTGGAGAGTTATTGCTTATGCTTCCCGACAATTGAGACCTCATGAAAAGAACTACCCAACCCATGACCTGGAACTGGCTGCAGTAGTGTTTGCACTGAAAATCTGGCGTCACTACCTGTATGGGGCGACATGTGAAATGTACACTGATCACAAAAGTCTGAAATATTTCTTCACCCAGAAAGAACTGAAAACGGAGATAGCTAGAACTGATTAAAGATTATGATCTCCAGATTCTGTACCATCCGGGAAAAGCCAACACCGTTGCCGATGCACTGAGCCGGAAATCGATTGCAAATTTAGCTTGTTTGCTCACTGGACAGAAAGAGTTGCTTTGTGACCTTGAAAAATTTGAAATTGAAATTGTTCTGCGAGAACAAGGTGGAACAATAGCTGCTATTTCTGCTCAACCGGCATTGATCGAAGAAATTAAAGAGAAACAGCAACAGGATGACTTCTTGAAGAAGATCATCGAAGAAAGAGAATCTAAACCGAGACCGGGATTCAAATTTGAAAACAATGTACTGAAATTTCAAGAAAGACTGTGTGTACCGAATGGCACTGAACTGAAAAGAAGAATTCTGCAAGAGGGCCACAACTCAAAATTTTCTATCCACCCAGGGAATACGAAAATGTTCCAAGATTTGAAACAGAACTTCTGGTGGCCGGGAATGAAGAAAGAAATTGCCGACTTTGTGTCAAAATGTCTTCATTGCCAACAAGTTAAAGCGGAACATCAGCGACCCGCAGGCTTACTGCAACCCTTACCCATACCGGAGTGGAAATGGGAGCATATCACGATGGATTTTATCGTTGGATTGCCTCGCTCCAATAAAGGTATGGACTCAATTTGGGTTATTGTTGATAGACTGACCAAATCTGCTCACTTCTTACCTGTCAAGACAATTTATAATGCCGACAAGTTGGCTGTAATTTATATTGATGAAATTGTTAGACTGCATGGAGTGCCTGTGTCCATTGTTTCTGACAGGGATTCGAAGTTTACATCGAGGTTTTGGCAGAGCCTACAAACTGCATTGGGCACTGAATTGAGGCTGAGTAGTGCCTATCATCCTCAGACAGATGGACAGTCAGAAAGGACCATCCAAACTCTGGAGGATTTATTGAGAATGTGTGTCCTTGATTTTCAGGGAAACTGGGAAAGCCATTTGCCATTGGCTGAATTCGCTTACAACAACAGTTATCATTCGAGTATCGGTATGGCGCCTTTCGAGGCATTGTATGGTAGAAAATGTAGATCTCCGATTTGCTGGGCAGAAGTTGGAGATGGGCCTTTGCTTGGGCCCGAGATTGTTTATGAAACAACTGAAAAAGTGAAACTAATACAACAGAGATTGAAAACTGCACAGAGCCGACAGAAAAGTTATGCAGATGTCAGAAGGCGAGACAGGGAGTATGAAGTAGGTGATCACATCTTTGTGAAAGTGACACCGATGAAAGGCCAGACTCGTTTTGGAGTCAAAGGCAAGTTAGCACCGAGATATGTCGGACCGTATGAGATTATTGAGAAAATCAATCCGGTGGCGTATCAAGTTGCGCTTCCTCCTGAAATGGAGTATATGCATAACGTCTTCCACATTTCGATGTTGAGAGATTATCTCCGGGATCTTTTCCATGTGATTGAGCCTACTCGGATAGCGTTGAGTGATGACTACACTTACGAGGAGCGGCCTATACAGATTGTAAACAGACGGATCAAGAAACTGAGGAACAAGGAGATCCCGTTAGTAAAAGTTGACTGGCAAAACCATGGTGGCGTGTATGCCACTTGGGAAAGAGAAGATGACATGGCCAAGAGATATCCTGATTTATTTCCACTGGATCCTGTTTTCTTCCAGAATGAAGTAAACTCGAGTTTAGAGGACTAAACTCTTTTTAAGGAAGGGAGACTGTAATAACCCTCACCACTGATTACCGTTAAACTGAACTGATTATGACTGATAATTGAGCTGGATAAAATACTGAATTGACTGACTGAAAACTGGAACTGAATTGATTGAATATATATATATATGTTAATTTGCATTTTATCTGTTTGATTGTTTAATTATCTGTTCATGGTTATATGCTTAAACTGCTAATTGAAGGCCTTATCGGCGGCCGAACTGGAAATCGTTTAGTGTTTCATGATCATCATAATTTATGTGATTTTATGGTGTAATTATCTGAGAATTGATTTGGTATGATTAAATTCGATTAAAATAGGCTAAATTACATGAGTTGGAGTTATTTGCAATTAGACCACACTAGTGGCCCACTATCTCACATACATTTGAGCCTTCACTTGATCAAACACAACATTTGCTCAGCCATTCTCCATGCTTTAGCCGACTAGAGAGAGAGAGAGAGGCAAGGGAGAGAGTTGGATTTCACCTCTTCATGCTTGGTCTTGCTTGGGAATTAAGAGGATTGAAGTATAATTGCTAAATTAAGTTACCTCACCTTGTAATTCAAGACCTAGGTAAGGAAATTCAACCTCTTATTGTTGAGTCTATGTTGATTCTTGCATAATCCATGTCAAATTGTAGAGCTAAGTCATGTTTTAATTCATATATGTTGGATTATGTTAGAAATCATGCATGCATGGTTGTGTTGTTGAATTTTGAGTTGATTTCATGGCAAATTGTCACATGCATGTTCATAAATAAGCTTAAGTCCATGTTTTCAACTTGTTTTGAAAAGAATGAGCTCATTAGAGCATGTTTTGAAGTTTGAAATGGTTTGAATTCATGCATGTTTGCATGTCCTTCATGTTCATGAAAATTGGTTTGAAATTGAGTTTGAATTAAACACCCTTGGGCTTTGATTTACCAAATTGATCTTTGAAATACATAATGTTATGTGTTTACAAGTGTTTTCCAGGTTTTTAGCCCAAGAGGATAAAAAATTTGGCTTTTAAACTTGATTTCGAGCCTAGGACTCAAATATGGAATTTCCAGATTTTGGGCCTACGCCCGAGCGAGGAAGTCCACGCTCGAGCGTACACTCTGTGATTCTGCCTTCCGCTCGAGCGAGAAAAGTTACGCTCGAGCGTGAAATGTGTGCATCCAGTTTTTTTTGCATGAGTTCACAGTCCGCTCGAGCGAGGGAATCCACGCTCGGGCGAGGACCTGTGTCTTACGCTCGAGCGAGGGTCGAGCGTCCATCAGGCGGAAATTTTGAGCATCCAGCATTTTTACTGTAGCACACAGTCCGCTCGAGCGACGGAATTCACGCTCGAGCGGAGACCCTTTGTCTGCATGTCCGCTCGAGCGTAGAAAGCCACGCTCGAGCGAGACCCCTATTTTCTGAAAATTTTGTAAAGTGTTCAAAAGTGCATCTTTGCATCCTCTTTCCATCCTAGGCATTCCTAGGGCATATTTAAGGCATTTTAAAGAGGATATAGATGTAGAACCACACCGAGGCAAATTAGGGATTAAGTTATTATCTTTCTCAACTGTGAAACTTAGTGTGTGTTCAATCTGTTAACTGTATAGGGTTGGCATTCCGAGGAGACGCTCTAGTTCACTGTAGCCCAGAACTCTGTGAGTAACAATTGTGTAAAGATATGTTCAAAATGATTATCTTCTGAATACTGAACTGAACTGTTTACTGAACTGACAATGTTTACTGAATGAATGTATGTCCTATATTCTGAACAGTACTGTGGCATCCTTAGCAACTACTGTTTACTGTTTACTGTTACTGTCACAGAGATCTCTGTCGGCTCCCTCGTGGAACCACTATTGTTTACTGATTGATGGCCATCATTACTGTTCGGTCTTTTAAGACCTACTGTTTACTGTTATGCTAATGGATGTACCACATATGACTGTTTACTGTACTGAATAACTGAAACACTGATTGAAATGAACTGTTTTCACTACTGTAAGGACATTCATTCTAAACCCCTTTACGCATTATGTTATTCACTGGGCTTTAGCTCACTGCTTATATATATATGTAGGTGTACAGGCACTAGACCGCAGCTAGGAGCGTCGGGGTAACTCCAGTTTTGTCAAGCCAACCACTGTGCCTCACTGCGAGGTTCCGAGTCTGCCAAGCTATGGCTTAGGGGTGTTTTTATTTCCCCGTCTGTCTTTGCACAGTTTCTGTAATACTGTATAGACTATTAACACCGTTACCGTACTGTTAATAGGGATTAAGTCCCTGCACTGTATGTTTGTAAATGATGTATGTACTGTTCCGTACTGTGTTTATATGTATATGTCTGAAAAATCTTTTTGGCATGCAGACTGTCACAGCTCATTGGACATTGTTTATTTACTGTATTGGCTTCCGCCATGCCCCTGTACTCTGTTATACTGTCTTACTGTTAAGTAGGCCTTCGGTAATCTCGGATTACTGGCCGATTACGGTGCTAAACCCATAGGGGCAGGTTTGGGTCGTGACAACCACAATGGGTTTGTCTCGCTTGTTAGAGACTTATGTATAATGTTATGTGTTTTGATAACATGCTTATGTGACTATATGGGTATGGGATTTAGTTTCTAGGATGTTGATCGGGTTTATGAGTTTCTGGGAGTCCTGTTGGAAAGGCACTTGATCAATGTTGTTTCTGACTGGAACTTTAGTAACGCCACGGGACGGTCATTATTCGGGGAATGAAATTCATAAGTGCTTATGTGATTATGTGCTTATTTGAAGTGAATTACAGTTGTCCACCGTATTAGGACGCAAGTGAAATAGTTTCGGCACATTTGTGAATGTGCTAATCCTTTTGTTACCTTTATTAGGATGTCAGGACGAGGACGTGGTGGTAGGTATGGTAGGCCTAGGAGGCAGGAGATGCCTATACCGGATGAAATTCTGGCACAGGAGGAGGGAGTTGGTCAGGCCAACGTGGCTGAGCCAGTAGGTCAGCAGGCCATGGGCGCTTTAGCCCGCGAGATGGTAGGAGCATTGAGGGAATCCATGGACATTCTCAAGGCTGAGAATCAAGTCCAGGCCCATGTAGTTGAGGCAGGGTCGTCCTTTTTGAAGAGGGAGTTTTTCCGGTTGAATCCGGATGAGTTTTTGGGTGATCCAAAAGAGCCACTGAAGGTTGATGAGTGGCTTGAACAGATGACGAAGACGTTTGAGATGCTTGGCATCGAAGAAGGAGGTTTGAGGGTGACCTTGGCGTCCTTCCAGTTGAAGGGAGACGCGGGTCAGTGGTGGAAGTTTGTTCGAGGGCGCATTGGAGGGACTTGGGAGGCTTTTGTCGACGCCTTTCAGGAGAAGTTTTTGCCTTCCACTGTTAGGGAGAAGTTGAGAGACCAGTTCTGTTAGCTCAAGCAGCTGAATACACCAGTGGCGGAGTTTGAGGCCACCTTTACCAGCTTATTGAGGTTTGCACCAGAGTTGGTGGTGACCGAAGAACGTAGGTGCTTAGAGTTTGAGAAGAAATTGAGGACCAGACTCATGTTTCTAGTGGCTGGGTCCATTATTAGGGAGTATGGACGCCTTGTGCAGGCTGCAGCCCATCTTGAGACCGTTATGTATGCGGAGGAGGAAAGGATGAGGGGCTCCAAGAGCAGCCAGGAAGGTCAGGGGGACAGTAAGAGGCAGAGGGGTTCTAACCCTCAGCAATCCTAGGGAGCACATTCTAGATCTACATTTCCAGTACCGAGTTCAGGTTTTGGGAGAGGCGGTCAAGGAGACATCACTTGTTACAAATGTGGTCAGCTGGGCCACAAGTCTCCAGCTTGCCCGCAGAGGGGAGGAGGGCAGAAAGCAGCTTCTTCTTCGGCTCGTTCTCAAAGCCAAAGTCAGGGCAGAGGCTAGCCGCTCACTTGTTATCAGTGTGGGCAGGCGGGGCACCTGAAGAGGTTTTGCCCATAGTTAAGTGGCATATCTGGTTCAAGGCAGACGTAGAGTTATCAGCCAGCTCAGTTAGTTCAGGCCTCGAGGGCCAATCAGGGAGCCTCTTCGGCTCAGTCTGTACAACAGTCTTATGCTCCAAGAGGTGAGTAGGTAGATCAGAGACCTACAGGGTGCGTGTATGCTGTTACAACGCTGGACCTTGTACCGGCTCCATCTGTTGTGAGAGGTACCTTTTTGCTTTGCAACTCGATTGCTAATGTGTTAATTGATATGGGTGCATCCCACTCTTTTATATCTTCTGCATTTGCATTTGTTTTGGGGTTGGAGTTGGCACAGTTAGCATCTTCTATTTGTGTTGTATCACCCATTGGGGGCGAGATGGTTCTGAAACAGGGGTGTCAGGGTTGTGATATAGAGGTCGCTGATCGTCGGCTTCCCTTTTCTTTTGTGCTGATGGATATGTCTGGGCTTGATGTGATTTTGGGTATGGACTGGTTATCGTCATACCGAGCTGTTATAGATTGCTACCGTTAGAGGGTTACTGTATGTACCTTGAACGGGGATTGTTTTCATTTCTTGGGAGATCGAGTTGGTAAGGTTTTACCACCGGTGTATAATCCGCGAGGGCGGAGTGAGCTTAGTTGTCTTCTCGCTAGCTGTATGAGTAGTGAGTGTGATGAGACCCAAACTAAGTAGTGAGTGTGATGAGACCCAAACTAAGTTGCCCAGAGTGGTTTGTGGGTACTCGGACGTCTTTCCCGAGGATCTTGTTAGTTTACCACCCCATCGAGAGATTGAGTTCTTTATTGACTTGGTGCCTGGCACGGCACCGATTTCCATGGCACCGTATCATTTTGCCCCAGCTGAGTTGAGTGAGTTGAAGATTCAACTCCAAGAGTTGCTAGATAAGGGCTTTATCCGCCCTAGTACTTCGTCTTGGGGAGCAACGACCCTCTTTGCTAAAAAAAAAGATGGGGCTTTGAGACTTTGTATTGACTATCGAAAGTTGAATCGGGCTACAGTTAAGAACAAGTACCCTATGCCTCGTATAGATGATTTGTCTGACCAGTTGAAAGGATCCCGTTGTTTCTCTAAGATAGACTTGAGATCGGGTTACCATCAGTTGAGGGTCAGGGATGAGGATATCCCGAAGATGGCATTCCGTACGCGGTATGGCCATTATGAGTTTCTGGTGATGCCTTTTGGGCTCACCAATGCACCGGCTGTGTTTATGGACTTGATGAACCGGATCTTCCGAGAGTTCTTAGATCGCTTTGTAGTTGTTTTCGTGGACGACATTCTGATTTATTCACCTTCTGAGGAGGAGCACGAGGAACACTTGAGAGTGGTGCTTGAGTTACTTAGAGCCCATAAGCTGTATGCCAAGTTTGGGAAGTGTGAGTTCTAGCTGAAAGAGGTTAAGTTCTTAGGCCATGTGGTATCCGGGGAAGGGTGTTTGTTGATTCATCCAAGATAGAGGCAGTGCAAGATTGGGCATAGCCTAAGAGTGTTTTTGAGATCTGCAGTTTTTTGGGATTGGCTGGTTATTATTGTCGATTTGTAAAGGACTTCTCTAGGCTAGCTTCACCTTTGACTAGATTGACACGGAAAGGAGTCAAATTTGTATGGAGTGAGACTTGCGAAAAGTCGTTCCAAGAGCTTAAGGTTAGACTCACCACCGCTCCAGTCTTGATTATTCTGGAGAGGGATTTGGGTTATGCAGTATATTGTGACGCCTCACGAGAGGGTTTGGGTTGTGTATTGATGCAAGAAGGAAAAGTAGTAGCATATGGCTCACGACAGTTGAAAACACATGAGAGGAATTACCCTATTCATAACTTAGAATTGGCAGCTGTGATATTTTCCTTGAAGATATGGAGGCACTACCTTTATGGTGAGAGATTTAAGGTGTTCTTGGATCATAAGAGTCTGAAGTATCTGTTTACACAGAAGGACTTGAATTTGAGGCAGAGAAAGTGGATGGAGTTCATAGAGGATTATGACTTCGAGTTGCATTATTATTCGGGGAAGGCCAATGTTGTGGTCGATGCCCTAAGTAGGAAGTCCATTAGTGATGTAGCTTGTATTGCTATCCCAGAATGGGAGATGTTGGGTGCTCTTAGCGAGTTTGACTTGCAACTGGACGAGTCCATTGAATCTGCAGCCTTGTTTTCTATAGTTGCACAACCTACACTTGTGAACCGAGTGTTAGAAGCACAGAAGAGCGATTTTGAGGTAGAATCCCTCAGGGAGAAGATCTCTAGTAGGAAAGTAGAGAAGGGCCTGACTATGTATCCCGACCTGAGTATGAGGTACCGAGATTGCTTGTTTGTGCCAGAGTCTTTTCGAGAGGAAGTACTTCGAGAGTTTCACCATTCACGCCTTGCTGTGCATCCGGGAGGCACAAAGATGTATCATAATCTGAGTCGCCAGTTTTGGTGGAGGGTTATGAAGAAAGATGTGGCGGTGTTTGTATCAAAGTGCCTTACTTGTCAGCAAGTGAAGGCTGAGCATCAGAGGCCAGCGGGTTTTGTAAAACCCAAGTTGTGTGTAGGATTATTTTATTGGATAGATTAGTAATTAAATTAATTTATATGGGTTATTTATTAATATCAAAGAATTAGTTATGAGATGGCATTATATTTTCTATTACTTAGATGGGTAATTTTGTAACTTTGAGAAATTAGGTTAATAAGCCCACCTATTGTGGCTTTAAGTCTTGGGAAACAAACAAAACAGAGGCTGGGAATTGCTCCATAGGCGGCTAGGGTTTGAGAAGGTAAAAGAAAAAAAAAGAAAAGAAAAAGAGAAGAGAGATTCAAGTGAGGTTGCAATAGGGATTGGAGGCAGCACGTTGGTGATTTTGGGACACCCATTGGTTAAGGTAAAATCTGTCTTTACTGTTAATTATTAAGTTTATGTTGAGGAATTTAACAATCAATGCATTAAGGGGATTTGGAAGATCTATAGGTGCCTACTTAGGTTTTGAGAATTGGGTGCAATGTGTAAGTGTAACTTTGGGTGGGTAATAGAAACAATGGAGTTTTGTATCATGGGCAAGGGTGTGTTTGGCCATAAAGTTGGGTTAAATGGTTTGATCACTTGGATATTAAAATAATACATTAATCTAATATGGTGGGGCTTTTGTGGATGTATGTAACACGCAAAAATATTAATTTATTTGAGGTTTTGTTTATTAGGTTTGTGTGATTGAAGTGGTGGAGCTGGGTGTTTGGAGTTGGTGTTGGAATATTATTTCTAAGCATTTGATGTAAGTAACCCTCTATCACTATTGGTTCATTTTTATTCCTACTGAATCGTTTAAAATTATAAATATTTATTTATAGCTTTCATGTTCTCTTAAAATAAAATATGGGCCAAGTACAAAATACCATCGAATATTATTATGAAAGTTATTTGAATATGTTGTGAAACTATTCTAAAAATTGTACCAAATGTTTATTCTGAAAATATCGAATATTTTATTTTAAAGTTGTGTATTGTTTGAATTTTGAACATTACTTTAGTTTGACTATGATTTGGACCCTAGCCAATGGGGGTTATTTATTGGCACAGAAACTAGTTTCTTTTGGGGCTTTACCACCAGCCTATGTGTGGTTTTGGGCCTTGTCACAGGCTAAGTGACCGTAGTCACCAAGACTTGGGTTTTGTAAATCGCATCATTGAACCATTGAATATCGAACCATCAATTTTGAACAACGAAATTTCATCGAATTACCTCATTGTCTTTTCAATTAAAATGTATTGCTACACTGTTTATTTTGAGCTATGAAACCATCTTACAAAATAATTGTTCATTTATTGAATGGTAGCAAAAAATATATTTATTGGTTATTGACTATTTCTTTTTGGTATACTTGATCCAACTAGCAGTGATCGTTGGTTATTTACCGGGCTATCTAGCTTACCCTTATTTTATTTTTTTCAGATACTGAGAGTAGAGCTGCGTGGGGTTTTTACTTGTGGGAGTGCCAAGAGTAGGACTATGATTTAAGCACTTGGATTATTTTTTTTATTTTATTAGTGGACTTGGTGGACAATTTCATATGATAAGAATTATCTATTTGTATGGTTTTTAGCATTATAATATTTAAGGATTTAATTTGAGTATTTTACATTGTTTGTTATGTGTTGGACTCTTAGCCTTGCATGCTCACTTAAATGAGTGTGCGGCGTTGTCATGAAGCTTGGGGCGTGACAGGTTTGTTACAACCTTTGCCTATAGCTGAGTGAAAATGGGAGCATGTCACGATGGACTTCGTTGTAGGTCTTCCGAGGACTTAAAGGGGTAGTGATGCCATTTGGGTGGTAGTGGACCGGTTGATTAAGTCGGCGCACTTTATTCCTATGCGCGTGAGAGATTCGGTAGATCACCTTGTCGACTTGCATATTCGGGACATAGTGAGGTTGCACGGAGTCCCAGTGTTGATTATCTCAGATAGAGATCCGCATTTTACTGCTAGGTTGTGGCAGAGTTTGCAAAGTGCCTTGGGTACTAGATTGACTTTTAGTACGGCTTACCATCCTCAGACTGCGGGCAGTCCGAGTGCACTATTCAGATACTTGAGGATATGCTTCAAGGCTGTGTCCTTGACTTTAAAGGGTTGTGGGAGAGACACTTACCCTTAGTGGAGTTTGCCTACAATAACAGTTTCCAATCGAGTATTGGTATGGCATCGTTTGAGGCCTTTGTATGGCCGACCGTGTAGGTCTCCAGTGTGTTGGGCCAAGGTGGGTGATGCACCTCTGTTGGGTCCAGAGTTGGTTCGGGAAACGACGAAGAAAGTAGCACTTATCCGTAAGAGGCTAGTTACAGCCCAGAGTAGCCAAAAGAGTTATGACAACCGTAGGAAGAGGCCTTTGTCATTTGAGGTGGGTGATCACGTCTTTCTGAAAATATCACCTAGGTGGGGTTTGATGAGGTTTGGGAAGAGTGGGAAGTTGTCCCCTTGATTTATTGGCCCTTTTGAGATCCTTGAGTGGATTGGGGAGGTTGCATACCGTCTAGCTTTACCGCCGCAGTTGTTCGGAATGCATGACGTGTTTCATGTTAGTATGCTTCGGAGATATGAGCCAGATCTATCACATGTGTTGGATTGGACCGACTTAGAGGTAGATGATGATGCTTCGTATGAGGAGAGACCAGTGTGGGTCTTGGATAGGCGGGACCAAGTCTTGTGAGGCAAGACGATTCCCTTGGTCAAGGTATTGTGGAAACATCATGGAGTTAAGGAAGCAACTTGGGAACGTGAATTGGAGGTCTGAGAGAAATATCTGGACCTATTTGTTGATATTTGAGCTTATGTGGAGAATTTTGTTTTGTTGGTAAATTCTAAGAACATTGTATATGTTTGGATTATGGAAGCATTGAAATTGTTGAATATGTTTCGAAAATGTGAGTTTAATTTAACATTGTATATGTTGAATGTATTGTGGAAATGTAATTATGTTGTTAACATTGAATATGTTATGGAGATATGAGATATATGCATTGAAATTAGTTGAATTTCACTAGAATGCATGTTGATAATGGGTATTGAGCTACATTTATAAATTGTTCTCTTGAGAAGAGATGGAATGATCGGTAGTGGATCATGTTGGTAAGTGATGTATTGTAATCATGTTGAGAATTAAAAGATCACAATTTTGAAACTTATATTTGTAATTTCGGGGACGAAATTCTTTAAGAGGGGAAGGTTATAGCGATCCCGGGTTTTCCCCTCATTTATTTTATTCCAGACTTGGGTTCCGTCATGGTTGTTGTTGTCTATATCTTGTTTCCGTCCTCTAAATTCTTTGTATTTAAGTTTTGGGACGTGTTGGGTGAGTTTGGAACAGGTTGGTTGGGTGTTGGAACAAATGGTTGCTATCCAAATTTTGGTTCCTTCGCTCGAGCGAGGCTTTTGTCGCTTGAGCGAGCCTTGGGTTTTTGCTTCTTCGCTCGAGCGAAGGTTTTTGCGCTCGAGCGAGCTTTCTTTGATGTGTCTCTTGGCTCGAGCGAGCACTCTTGCGCTCGAGCGTGCATCTGCGTCTTTGAAAAACCTGAAGGTTGGTATTCTTCGCTCGAACGAGGCTTTTGTCGCTCGAGTGAGCAAGCTCTATGTTTTGTGTTTCTTCACTCCAGCGAGAACTCTTGCACTCGAGCGTACTTCTGCGTTGCAGACCTGAAACTTTGCATTGTTCGCTCGAGCGACGCTTCCTGCGCTCGAGCAAGGTTTTTTTGTGTCTGGTCGCTCGAGCGACCATTCTTTCGCTTGAGCAAGCCTCGAATATAACAGATCGCAGCAGCGTGTTTTTAATCACTTTTTCATCTCCTTTTTCACTCCAAACCCTAGATCCGACTCTCTCTCTCTCTCTCTCTCTCTACACACTCCTTTTCTCCACAAAAGCCCTTGATCTAGAGTGTCTCAACCCCACTCTCTTTGTTAAAAAGCTAGAGTATCTCGTGGGCTATCATTTGAACCGAAAAAGTGTGGATTTGGAGCACTTTCAAGTTTCTTCTTCTTCTCCTTTGGGCTCCTAACTTCGAGGTAGGGATAATCTACTAATTCTTATGAGTTTTGACATAAATGTTGGTTATTTTGTATAGACGGTGGTGTTTGGGAGTTTTGGGTAAAGTTAGGGTTTTATTTGAAATAATAAAATAGGGGTTTTCTTATTTGGGCTTCACATGTGTCTATGAGACCTTGATAATGGATTAATAGTATATTATCGGTGAAATTTGGCCTCGATTACAATATTTGAGAAAAGGAAAAGATTTGCCCTAATTGGAATTGAATGAGTTAGTTAGTGGAAATATGAAATTGGTTTGGTAATTATGAAATTGGGAAAGTTGGTGATGTAATGGTGTAGTCAGATTGATAAATCACTCACCTATGGAAAAGTTGATAAATTATCTGTTTGATAAATTTATTTATCTGTTTAAAAATAATTGTTTTGGGCTATCAGTGGATGATAGCCATAATCGTTGTAGAACTGCATGATGATTAGGTAAATTGAAACTAATCAATGGGATTATGTCATTGAATATGACAGTTGGATTAACACATTGAATATGTGCTTTAATTGATCATGGTACATAGTAAAGTGTTTAAATACATTGCATATGTATATTGTGTGAGAGGAGATAAGGGATATACTCCATTATGTGGGAGAAGATAGAGGATGTACTTCACTGTTTGGGAGAAGATAGGGGATGGACTCCATTGATAATTAAGTTGGCCGGAGTGTCCAGGGTGAAAGTCTCGAAATCTTATATATGTTTGAATGATGTTGATGATTGAAGTGTTGATAATATGAGTTGTAGTCTCATTTTGAATTGTTAATGATTGAAGTATTAATAATATGAGTTGTAGTCTCATTTTGAATTATTTGAGTGAATAATGACCCACGCTTATGAATTAACTTGGGTAAATGAACAGAAATGGATTTGAAATATGGATGTACTTGTTGGTGGCCTTGTAAAGAGTGTAAATTGGCTTATAAGTGTTAACCATTTGTCGAATGCTAATGTTTTAGTTATTTCTCATATTTGGTTTAGCATATCTCTATTGGGCTTTGGCTCACCCTACTTGGGACACCATTTTCAGGTATAGGCGATATGTCACCTTTAAGAGTATAGCTTGGGAGGTTTTAGCTTCATTTTGTTGTTTTGCCTATATTTGTACTTATATGTAAATCTAAGCCGAGGGCTTTACTTGTAAAGGAGTTAGAACTCTTCTTTTGTGTAACCAAGTAACAACTTGGAAAGATGTAAGCCACAGGGCATTCTATTATTTTTTGTAAACATTTGGAACTTATATGAAATACCCTTTTGTAATATTAACTCTGATGTATGTATGGAGATGTGATTATATTTCATGAATATAGAACTGCTAAATGATGGGATTGTGTATTATTTTGAGGGCGTTACATCGCGAATGCCATGGATTTGAAATTGTTGATAAGAGAGAGAGGCATTGTAAATTGATGAGAGAGAGAACAATGCAAGAAAAAAATTAGAGAGAAATTCTAATTATTCACTACAAGAATTTGCACATTTGGCGACTAAACAAAATTTAGTCGCCAAAAAGTTGACTTTGGGCGACTAAAATATCTCTTAGTCGGCGTTGGTATAGTTTTTAGTCACTAAAATTTTTTAGTAGGGAAATATTATTTATTGGCGACTAAATTACCTTTTTGTCGGCAAAAGTGACCCTTTTAGCGACTAAAAAATTTATTAGTCGCCGTTAGTCTTAATTTTAGGCTACTAATTTTTTTAGTTGTTATATATGAATTTTTGCCTACAAAATAAATGGTAGTAGCCAAAAATAGGTATATTTTTTGGTTAATCTTTAGTGACTACAAAATTTAGTGGGCAAATACAAATTTTTTCCGACCAAATGGAGATTTAGTCGCCAAATATACATTTGGCGACTAATAAAATAGTCGCTGTTTCTTTTCCTACGGCTACCAAATAGGATAGTCGCCCATAATAACACTTTTGCCGACAAAACTTTTTTTTAGTTGCTAAATCTTCAAAATTTTTAGAGCGCGCGCGGGGACTCTTTTAATGCTGCCTGCCCCTTTCTCTGTTACATACAACAACATTCAAACCTTAGAATCGGACACCAAACCGAAGAGACAAACACCCCACCGCAGCCCACCGTACGGAAGACATTGCCACGGCCACGACCATCACCACCACCGCAAAGCACCATCAGCACAACCACAGATCTCAGGTTCCCTCTCTCTCTCTCTCTCTCTCTCTCTCTCTCCCTCTCTCTAGGTACTATCTGTTATCTCTCAAGTCCTTCTCGTACCCTTCCTTCCATTTCGATTTCTCTCTCTACATCTCAGCAAACATTCTCTCTCTATCTCTTCTCTCTCTCTCTCTACCTATGCATACATATTCACATGTGTATATGAGTGTACAGATCGATTTTTCTTTGATTCTGCTCAATCTGCGACTGTTCTCGACCAACATTAGTTTGATTTTGACATAAATCTTAGCTCTGGAATGACAGAGTTTGAGATTTTGAATTGTGTTTTGAGCGGTACTCGATTCCAAAGGCGTTGAATTTGAGGAGATTCGTGGAATTTTTGCGATTATTGGACAGAAATCTGTGAATTTAATTGAGAATTGTTTTTTTGGAGATTTATTTTGAATTTGAAGTTGATGGAGAAAGTTGAGCGAGGGGATTTCCCTCCTAAAAAGGCTCAATTGGAGACGCCGGTGAAGAAGCTCGCGAGGCAGCTGGATTTCACTGGGTTTGGAGCTGCATCGGCGGCCGTGGTGTTGCTTGAGCACCCTCAGCAGCTGGCGGCTCAGCCCCTACTGCAGCGGACGGTTAAGCAGATGCAGCCGCCGCCACCACAGCCACAGGTGCAGCAGCAATAGCTACTGTCGATGCCTTTGCAATCTCAGTCGCCTCTTCCTTTGATACGCCCTGTGTAAGTCTACAATTATCGATTCTGCTATGCTTTTTATTCTCAAAGTTGCGAGTTTGTTTTTGTTTATTTTATTTTTAAAAAAAAATGGTCTTGAAAGCTGAATATTGATTTTGAATTTTCAAATTTGTGAAATTTTCCAAGGGTTTTGATGTTCTGGTTCTCTCTCTTTCAAATTTGGTTATTTAGTTATAACTTTGCAAGATCAATTATTACTGTCCATTGCCCTTTTTTTGAAATGTCTGTTTTTGTATATATTTCAGTCATGTGATGCTTAATAAAATCTCAAATTTAAAGTTTATGCAATTTTTTTTAATTATTATTTTTTTTCATGTGTTGGGGATGCACAATTAACTTTTTATTTCAGTTCATTTATATGCCTTTTGTGTTTAAAATCGGAAGTTTGTTATTGTGAAATTGAGATTGGTTTCCTTATTAATCCTTTGGGGGTTGGGGGAGCGTGTTAAATCACTGTGGAAAGGGTCCTTCCTCACATTCCTAGGTACTATCTATAACTGTAACTAGTTCTTAAAAAGATCATCAAAACTGGCTGGTCTATCGGACGAAGTGATTCTCAATAAAATATGGTTTATAAATTGAGCCAAACCGAATTACTTGGTAAGTTCCTGTTGGGACTTGGTCAGGCCACTGGATTGACCAATTTGATTTTTAAAATTTTTTTTTATAGCTTTTCTGTAATAACCCGACCCTCATATGTGTTTCTGGTATAATTTCAGTCCCACGTTCTGTGCATTTAAATGCTTATTGTGAAATTAAGTTTAATTAAGTAAATCCTATGATTTAGGATGCATATCTGTTTGATAAGAAAAATATCTATCACAATTATAGTGTTTGGATCAGAAATTGAGAGCCTTAGAGGCTTGATAATCCGAAATTGATTTCACATTTGAGATCAGCATAATTTTTAAGTAATAATAAGCATTTTTGTAGAAATTCAATTTGGGATGATTAAACTGATTGATTTTTGTTTTATCTTATATATATATACTTAGCTCTTTAATCAATTGACTTAGAATTCTAAAACTTAAAATATCTTCTTCTGTAAGAGAGAGAGGGGAGGTTGAGATGAAGAACTAAGGGGGAAGAAGTTTTTCAAGGGAGAAGAGTAGGAATTGAGAGAATTTGTAAAGATTTGAGGCAAGGTATGCATGAATCACTTTCTCTTTAACCACCTCTTAAATTTCTCTTACTTTCATGGAGATCAAGTGTGTGAATATTGTCCTCTTGAGAAGTATTCTTGATATTTAGTTGTTTTGAAGGTAAATTGAGTTATAAAGAGGCATGGTAATTTATTTCTTGGATTTCAATTAGAATTGCATATTTATACCTATGTCTTGTTTGTATGTTTAAAGGAATTGGGTTATGTTGTAAATTGATAAGGGTTAAGTTAATTGAGCTTGTAACTTAAGCTTCTTGTGATTTTATACATTTGAAACCTATGTTATCATGATATTAAACTCTTGTGTTGCATTAATTCCTCTTAATTTTATGCTTTGAATTGATTTGCTAAGTTGAAAGATTACATGAATTTCGAACTGCTCACACAGGAAAATCGCCGCACGTGCGGGGGTCATGGCCGCACGTGCGGGAGTCATGGCCGCACGTGCAGGAAATGAAGAATTTTTGGGCTTTTGGCTACTGCTAAAAAGGCACGTGCGGGCTTCATTGCTGCACACGCGGGACCAACCGCCGCACGTGCGGCCCATGCTGCAAAACTTTGGTCGCTCTGTTTTACGTGCTTGGTCCTCTGGTATTTTTGAAATCTATATTTGATGTTCTGAAGATATTTGTAAATTCATGCGAAGTGAAATGAGTCAGAAAATGAATTAAGAAGGAAAAAGAATTAATGTATAAGTTGTGCCTGTGTGTAGGTCATAACCCGGAGGAACAAGCACTTCGCTACAGCACTGTGAGTAGTAGTACTGTTGTAGTATGCTTTACTTATAGCTAACAATTACCATTAACACTCTGTTAATTGTAGGTTAACTATGTTAACGTATATGAACGATTAAACAAATGTGTACACCTCCGTATGATTCTGATTAATAGTTAATATTAACATTCTATTCTCCGTAAGTAAATTACGTCGTTTCTTAATGCATAAAGGGAACTTATGTTCATTCTTGAATAACGGTTTCAGTGTAAATATGAGCGCATACCGTTTTGCTACTAATGGGCCTGAGGCCGTTCAGTTATAAGTCATTGAGTATGGATATCTCCGAAGAATCAGAATAATTGGAAAAGCTATGTGTATCCGTATGAATCTGAAATAATTATGTTGTGTTACATATGGACCCGAGGTCGTTTAGAACCTACGATATGAATGCAAAGGTTTAACATTATTATGTACTCTCTGTAATAGTTACTATTCTTATTCTGTTATACGCGAGACAACTGTGTTAATCTGTAACTAAACCATGAGAAACTTATGTGCACTATTGTATAATGGTATTCTTAGGAAACTGAAATTATTATGTTTCTGTTTATCCGTTTCGGTTATGCTATGTTATGACATGATATGGATTGTTCGGTCTTTAAGACCTAATGATTTCTGGTATGGAACAAAGTACTGTATGGAACTAAGTGCTGCAGTGTGAGTCACCTCTAGAATCCGTGCGAGACACCTCTTGAGTCTATACATACATGAACTGGGCTTAAAACCAATCTGGGCCTATGGCCATTCTGTACGATCTGTTAGGCCAGAGGCCATTCTGTGTGATCTGTTAGGCCTGAGGCCAATCTGTATTTTTTGGTATGAAACAAAGTGCTGTACGGAACTAGGTGCTGCAGTGCGAGTCACCTCTAGAACCCGTACGAGACACCTCTTGGGTTCATACATGCATGAGCAGGGCTGAGGCCGTTCTGCATTCTGGGCTTAATGCCACTCTGCTTAAGGGCTTAATGCCACTCTGTTTAAGGGCTCAATGTCACTCTGTTCAAGGGCTTAAAGCCATTCTGTTTAAAAACTTGGCCTGTGGCCGTTCTGAAAACAAATACAGGATAAGTTTAACTATAAGTTCTCTGCCTTTACATATCTTGTGATTCAAGTTAACCATTGGATTATTTACATACTATTACTCACTGTGCTTGGCTCACTTTATGTTATGTCTGTCTTTGCAGGCACTCAATCTGGAGGTCAGTCTTACCCTGTGGCATTCGTTCCTTTTTTGTCAACCTCAGAGTGTCCAGGCACCCAGATGGAGGCCGCTTATTTTGTGGAGTTTTGTTAAGCTCTCGATTTTGGTACCCTGAATGTTTGTCTAAGGTTGAAGTGTATACAATCCTTTGCTTTCCAATGTGTTATACGCCCACGTATGAGGCTGGGTCTGTATATGTATATGTGCATAACTAAATTCTCATATGCATATCACTGTATGTTCATCTACCTTATACAATGTTTGTGATCCTGGCATAGCAGTGATAGCTCAATGGATATTGTTTTATGTTTATTTTTGATATTAATGCTTCCGTTCAGGCCCCATATCTTATGTACATCGAGTTAAGTGCCCGTTTTGAAGTGGTCATGCCCAAACTTCTAGGGGCGGGTTTGGGGGCATGACATTTTCACTCATGTCTTAGGTTAATTTAAACGTGCTTTGTGTTTTATTTGTAAGATTCAGCAATGGGGTATTTTGAAATTGAGTGATAAAGTGATGTTAGAGCATAGAATGTAGGTTACGGCTCAATTTTTTGAGAAATTACCCGATATCATTTGGTGCCAAGAAACACATATGAATCCATTCAAATTTTTTTTTTTTTGACATGGAAAAATAGATTTTTAACCACTAGGCATAACTAAATGGATTATTCTTGTGACTTCCAACTGCCAGTAAATATTTTGCCCTATAATTTAATACTAGAATGCTTCTACTTTGTTGTTCTAATGACGTTATTGAAATGCCATCTGACAGCTTTTGAGGCATATTACTTTGGCTCATGGAAAACTGTGGAGCGCTTACAAATTAGGAATGGGGTCATAACCATGCTTTTGTTTGATTATGGAGATTTAATTGAAGAAAATGTTCCCATTTCCAACCTGCGAATAAGGTCAAGAAAAGCCACTTTGTCAGATTGCACCTGCTTTCTAAGGCCTGGACTTGTTTTTTGTGTGCTATCGACCCCTCAAGGTACTGAAGATTCAAGTGATGATGAAAATCAGGATTTAATAAGTCCCCATTTATTTTTGTCTGGAGCTGCTAAATTCTGTGCTTTTTAACATTGTAAAGTTTGACCACACCATAGTTCACATCACACTGTTACTGTTAGTGAGTTGATACTTGATGTCTGTACATTATGTTGTGGTAGTTTAAGTAATATGTTGCAGCAAATATACAATCCCACTTATTTTACTCTTATAACGTCTTCGGATTTGATAAAATCTTTCTTGTGTCTGGAAATGCCTAGGTTAATAGTTTGCATAATAGGCGTCTGTTTGGTTGCATGAATCTGCACTTCTAGTGAGTGCCATTCCTTCTGGTTGGGCATGCAATAGTTTATAATATTTACTATTGCCTTGATTATGCATGAGTGCTCATAATTTCTGTCCCTGTACATCATATGTTTGATGAATTTGAAGTTTCTATGTTTTAGTTTACTAATTTGATACTTTGTTGTAGATTTTGTTTTGCTGTAATCGTACCATGTGGACCATTCTATGCCTTGTTTCTTTGGACAATATACAGATTTTGGTGCTGTGGTGTTACCTAATACACTACTTGCACCCATTTTTGTAATTCTTTGCCCCATAAAATAACTCATGCTAGCACAGGGAGGTAGTGACACAAATGTTGCAATTGACCAAATATGTCTAAATTTTTAAAGATTCCCCATTATTGCAATACACGAGACAAGTGATTTTGTTTTTTAGCCTACTTTTGCTGGTCATCTCTTTGATTCTCCTTCCATGCTCAACCTGTTCTTAGTCAAGTTATTTGTTCATGAAAAACTTGGTGTTTAGTTTAGACATACATGTTTGCTCTTGTATAAATTGGCTTGCTTTGATAAGGGCATATGTCATATTGCAAGATTATTATCTTCTACGTTTTTCTGATGTAGATCTGGGTCGATGCTAAAATAAATTCTATCAAGAGGAAGCCTTATGAACCTAAATGTACTTGCCAATTTTATGTTAGCTTTTATGTTACCCAAGGCCCTCTTGATATGGCAAAGAAAACACTCAGTAAAGAGACCGTCTTGGTGCAACTTGATCAAATTTCCATCCTTCAAAAACCTGAATGGAAGCCTTGTGAAAATGAGCATTACCATTGGGAATTCTCTGAGGATTGCTCTTCATTGCAAAAATATAAATTGTTTACTGGAAAATTCTCGGCTGATATTTCTTGGCTACTTGTTGTCTGTACTTTAAATCTGGCATGCATATAAGCCTTTTAAGATATGTGAATTGTCTAAGGCAATACAACACCCACATATCAAAACAAACCCAATTTCTGTTATTCAGCCCAACCACCGTACGGATGTCACAACCACCTTCCTTGTGACAAATAGGACATGTAATAACAGGCGGAATGCAATTAGCATGTATAGACAAGAATAACATTTTCTTTTTACTATTAACTTTTTTGTTTCTTGTTCTTTTTGTTAATTTTAATTTTTTATAATTATTTTATCTTTACTCCATATGTATTTTGTTTGAAGGCTGAGGAAGCTGCTATTGCTGCATTGAAGAGAGCTCTTGGTGCTTTGAGCGTTCATCTGGCTTCAAATACTTACCTGGTTGGTCATGCTGTGACCCTGACTGACATTATCATGACATGTAACTTGTTTTCGGGATTCACTAATGTCATGACTAAGAGCTTTACTGCTGAGTTCCCTCATGTTGAGAGATACTATTGGACCATGGTTAACCAACCAAATTTCAAAAAGGTGATAGAGGCTGTACTCTTGATCTACTGCCCCCAAGTAAGATGATACTGGATGAGTGGAAGAGGCTGTACTCCAATACCAAGACCAACTTCCGTGAAGTTGCAATCAAAGGTATAAATTCAATTATGAGCTTAATGTTACTTGTTAGAATCTATAGTAATACCTTTATACTGCATTTGAGCCTTCTTTTTTTTCTTCTTCTTTTGTTTGTTGGCATATGAAATGTTACGAGCGTGAGATTGGTTCTGCTGACCCCTCTATTTGTTTTTGGTGTGTTCCACCTCCTTGTGTGTAAATGCCTCCACTCCCTTCCTCCAAAAAGATAAATAAAAAATGATGTAGTGTTAATTTTTTTTGGTACATGTGTAGAATGCATACATGTGTAGAAGTACCAAATTTTCTTTGTAATCTTGTTTATTGGTGCGAATCATAAACAGAATGTATTATTATGTAGTTGTCTTACCATTCTATTGATGTTTAAGTGAAAGTATACTTTTGTTTAACAATTCGTCTTACCATTCTATTGATGTTAAGTGAAAGTATACTTTTGTTTAACAATTCACCAGCATTCCACGTTAAGTAAACTTCACTTTACCTGTTGTTTAGTTTGCACCCATGCCAGAGTAATTACATCTGCATTTTACTGATATAACCAAAAAGCTGACTGAATACAAAATTTGACAAATTAACATCATTGAAAATGGAAAGTAAGGGATAAAAACATGCTAATATTATGTGTATCTTGTTGACACTTATTGCTGTCACAATAATAGAACATTAAGAGTTGCTGTAGAAAGCAATTTGAATATATTGCTTAGCCTTTTATTGGGTAATTGTTAGAAACCCTTGATTTTTCTTGCTAGTCTGGTGTATGCACAAGATGCTCAATGTGCTGTCATAATAATTCTCTGTAACCACCTGAAGAACACAGATCCCTTTGTGTTGTCCCGAGTTGTATAGTTAGCTTGACTCTTATCCTTTTCGATTGCATTAGGTAGTCTGGTGTACATGTTTCTTTCAACTCATAATTAACAAGAACTTCTATAATTCTGTATGTGTAGCTCCATTTCATATCAATTTATTTATTTATTTTTAGTGGGTAATATTTATCTCAATTAGTGATGAACATGTATTTAAATGGTTCCCAATAAATAAAAGTTACAATGGTTCCCAATAGCTCCATTTCAAGTGGGAGAAATATCAAATGTGGGGTGACTGGTGGGTATTCATTGTCATTGTATTTCTTTGTATGAAGATATGATATTAATTATGTTGCCTTCTTGTTTCTTTCTATGATAGTGGATTGGAATTGGGCCCTCACAAAATCATGGTGGGAACTGCTATTAGTGGCAAGGCTTTAAGGTGTGGATTGTGGGATAGATATGTTATCCAGGTTCTTAATGAGGAAAGGATATGGGTGTTGTTTGTATGGTTGTGGGTGTGCATTTATGGCTTTGATTTTGACTCAAATGGTTGCTATATTTGATTGGTTTACATACTCCCCACAGTGAAAATTTTGACATTGAAAAGCCTTTTGGTAGTTAAAAATTTTGAGTTAAGAAAATGATTTCCGCTTGGATTCCAATACGACAACAATGCATTAAACTTAACCGAAAAAGGGCGTTAAGGGGGCGAAAATGTGAATCAGCCCCCGAATGACCATACGGATGTCACGGCCACCTTTGCCGTCACAAATAGGACCTGTGACAACAAACGGAATGTAATTAGCACACGTAGTTTGGGAGTTAGAGCCGGAAATGCATTAAACTTAGTCGAAAAAGAACATTTTGGGGGCGAAAATTCATAACAGCCCCCGAACCACCATGTGACTCACGCGTGTAGTTTCCCCATGACAAATAGGATTTGTGAGAACTGACGAAATGTAATTCGGACCCGTAAGTAGGGAGTTAGAGCCGAATACGCACTAAACTTGGTCGAAAAAGGGTGTTTCAGGGGTGAAAATTCAAAAAAGCCCCCGAACCACCATGTGACTCACACGGACAGTTGTCCCATGACAAATAGGACTGGTGAGAACTGACAAAATGTAATTCAGACCCGTAAGTAGGGAGTTAGAGCCGAATACGCCCTAAACGTAGTAAAAAAAGAGCGTTTCGGGGGCGAAAATTGAAAACAGTCTCCGAACGACCGTGTAGCTCACACGGATAGCTTCGCCATGACAAATAGGACTTGTGAGAATTAACGGAACATAATTCGGATCCGTAGGTTGGGAGTTAGAGCCGAATACCCCCTAAACTTAGTCGAAAAAGGGGCGTTTCGAGGGCAAAAAATCAAAACAGCTCCCGAACGACCGTGTGTCTCACACGAATAGCTTTGCCATGACAAATAGGACTTGTGAGAATTGACGGAACGTAATTTGGACCCGTAGGTTGGGAGTTAGAGCCGAATACGCCCTAAACTTAGTCGAAAAAGGGCATTTTGGGGGCGAAAAATCAAAATAGCCCCCGAACAACTGTGTGTCTCACACGGATAGCTTTCCCATGACAAATAGGACTTGTGAGACTTGACGAAATGTAATTTGGACTCGTAGGTTGGGACTCGTAGGTTGGGAGTTAGAGCCGAATATCCTCTAAACTTAGTCGAAAAAGGGCTCTTCGGGGCGAAAAATCAAAACAGCCCTCGAACGACCATGTGTCTCACATGGATAGCTTCGTCATGAAAAATAGGATTTTTGAGAATTGATGGAACGTAATTCGGACTCGTAAGTTGGGAGTTAAAGCCGAATACGCCCTAAACTTAGTCAAAAAAGAGCGTTTCGGGGGCGAAAATTCAAAACAGTCCCCGAACGACCATGTAGCTCACACAGATAGCTTCGCCATGACAAATAGGAATTTTTAGAATTGATGGCACGTAATTCGGACCCGTAGGTTGGGAGTTAGAGCCGAATACCTCCTAAACTTAGTCGAAAAAGGGCGTTTCAGGGGAAAAAATCAAAACAGCCCCCGAACGACCATGTGTCTCACACGGATAGCTTCTCCATGACAAATAGGACTTATGAGAATTGACGGAACGTAATTCGGACCCGTAAGTTGGGAGTTAGAGCCGAATACGCCCTAAACTTAGTTGAAATAGGGCATTTCGGGGGCGAAAAATCAAAACAGCCCCCGAACGACTGTGTGTCTCACACGGATAGCTTTGCCATGACAAATAGGACTTGTGAGAATTGACAGAATGTAATTCGGACCCGTAGGTTTGGAGTTAGAGCCGAATACCCCCTAAACTTAGTCGAAAAAGGGCGTTTCGGGGGCGAAAAATCAAAACAGCCCCTGAACCACCGTGTGTCTCACATGGATAGCTTCACCATGACAAATAGGACTTGTGAGAATTGACGGAATGTAATTCGGACCCGTAGGTTTGGAATTAGAGCCGAATACCCCCTAAACTTAGTCGAAAAAGGGCGTTTCAGGGGCGAAAAATCAAAACAGCCCCCGAACGACCCTATGGCTCACACGGATAGTTTCGCCATGACAAATAGGACTTATGAGAACTGACGGAACGTAATTCGGACTCGTAGTTTGGGAGTTAGAGCCAAATACGCCCTAAACTTAGTCGAAAAAGGGCGTTTCGGGGTCGAAAATTCAAAACAGTCCCCGAACGACCATGTGGCTCACACGGATAGGTTCGCCATGACAAATAGGACTTGTGAGAATTGATGGAACGTAATTCGGACCCGTAGGTTGGGAGTTAGAGCCGAATACGTCCTAAACTTACTCGAAAAAAGGCTTTCCGGGGATGAGAATTCATAACAGCCCTCGAATACGCCTTACACTTGGTCGAAAAACTTGCAACACTTGGTTAAAAAAGCAACAAATTTATTAAAATAACATCTACATATTCTAATAATTGCTTTTATATATTTATACGACGAAGAATTACACATTACATTGTTTGTGCAGTTGGTTGGAATAAATATTGCATGATACATATATTTATATATATATTATACCATTATATCATATTATTTATCTACTATAGATATGGGTCTTGTTGTTGGTGAAATCACAAGCTTTTATCTTGATAACACTTCTTGGGCACAAACTTATCGGTATGTGTAGACACCCCATTTTTGACCGACCTTAAGACTCAGATGTCACCGATTGAGCGCTCGGTGATAGTGCATATTGTGTTCGTTCTGAGGTTGCGAAGTCTCGGCTGCGAGCCTTGCCTCCAGACTTCGGGGCTCTTTTGTGCTTTGCCTCGGTTTGCGAACTAGGTCCTGTTTTCTCCGTTTTCTCTTCCCGAAGGGAGGAAGAGTCTCGTAGACCATCTCTCAGTGGCCGTAGGCTACGTTTCGTGGTCATAGGCCATTTTTCCCGTTTGGAGGTCGGTTTCCGGGTTTCGGAGCCGTCGGCCGTGTGCCTCAGTTCGGGACCGCTTAATTACCTCCGTTTGCTCCGGTTTTGGCATACACCTTGTTTCCTCTCTTTTGAGGGACACTGTGGCCCAGGAGACCACCTTCGTGGTCATACGCCACTTCCGGTGCCTAACAGCCTGTTTTCCAGGCCCCGGGCCGCGCGTTTTGGCCCCCAAACCCTCGTTTTGCATCGGTTAGGGTCCATGCCAAGGAAGGTGGTAGGATGGTGGGAGACCAGCAATTATTTCAAAAATCATTTTCTCTCTCCTCCAGCCGATTTTTCTGACAGAAAGCTGGTTTTTCCCACTTTTGAGCCACAATTTCTGATTTTTCATACCACCATTGTGTTGTGCTCACCTGGGAGGCCACCAATATGGTAGGCCGACCAGCTTTTTCTTCTTGACCCTTTTGAACCTTGCTAGAAAGCTGGTTTTCCTCTCTCCTGGGTCACTTTTTCTGGTTTTTCACCTTGCAGCTGTATTCTACTCATCTGGGAGGCCACCTTTCTGGTATGGCCGACCAGAAATTCACCTTGACCCTTTTGAACCCTGGTCGTCCGACCAGGGCATGTGGTAGGCCGACCACTTGAACTGGTCGGCCACCTTCCTCCTTTTTGGCCTTCTCAAGTGCTTCACAGCTGTGCTAGCTATGAAGCATTTGACCCACTCTCCGAGATTTTGACCCTCTTTTTGATCCTTTTTAGTTGGTTTTGCCCCCCTTGCTTAGCTTCTTGGAGAAGCTTGACTCTTTTGTCAAGCTTCTTGAGGAAGCTTGACCCTTTTGGTTAAGCTTCTTTGAGAAGCTTTGCACCCCTCTTGAGACTTCTCCAAGAAGCCTTATCTCTCTTCCTCTATAAAACCAAACCTCCATCTCCATTTGCAAGGGTTAGAAAAAAAAAGCTGAGGCATATACATACAACTCTCTATATCTCTCTCATCCAAGCTCAAAACACCTTTGTTCTTGGTCATTTACACTACACCTCGTAGCCTACCACCTCCACCATCCATTCCAGCACTTTGGGACTGATTTGCAGAGGTTGAAGGTTCACCAACTTGGTCCAGAAGTTGCTGTATTGCTGTGCTACAAGGGTAAGTCTTCATTTCCCCTTTTCTTGCATTATTTTGCTCCATAGCTTAGCCCTATTTGCAAGCATTTCTGGGTTTTGTTATAAATTGTAAAGTGTCTTATTTTGATCTCCTCTTGAAGTTTGATTGAGGATACTTTTCTGTTTGAGGTCTCCTACATCCTTGTATGCTTTATCTCTTTTAGGGCTTATTTTGCATGATATCTTAGTCTTACTTGCAATCATTTTCGAGATTTTCCATGAACTAAAAAAAGTCTTATTTTGGGCCCCTCTTGAAGTTTGATTAAGGGAATTTTTTTGTTTGGGGTCATCTTCCTCTTGGCATGCTTCATTTCTTCATGATTAGGGCTATGCATTAGAGCATTCGCATTGGCCTTGGTTTGGCCTCTTAGCCATTGAAATCCAATGGATTGTTAGTGGCTTAGATGTGTCTTTGAGCTTCAAAATCATAGAGGGGTGACCCTCTCACCCCTCATTCTCTTTACTAGCTTTGTTGGCCTTCCAAAGGGCCCCTCACTTGCATGTTGTGAAGTCACTTTTTAGGCCCAATTTGGTGAGTTTCAAGGTCTGCCTTAGCTCTGTCCAGAGCCTCTTTGACCATATTTTATGTCTATCATGCATGTGTGGAGCAATCCTCCTTAAGGCCTTTCAAGGGGACCTTTCATTGCATGCTTTGTTGACCAATTTCAGGGTCTTTTTGGTGAGTTTTAGGGCTGTCATAATTGATTTCCAGAGTTGGTTTTGCCATGTTAAGTGTTCTTGTTGTATGTGTTGAGTAACCCCTTGCATGGCCCTCCAAAGGAGCTCATCATTTTTGCATGCATTGGATGCATTTCAGTGGTTATTTGGGGTTTATTTGACATACCATGTCTCTGTTTTTGGCTGGTTTTGTGACCTCTCTTGTGCTTCATATACATGCCATGTAAACCATGCTTACTAGCTTAGGTTGCATGTTGTTTTAGCCCTTCATGTGAGCACTTTTGGGCCATGCTTGAAACTGATATTGTGCTTATTTTGGACTGCCTTGGCTCTGTTTTCATGCCTCATGATCAAACAATGCTTGCTTTGCATACTTGTGGTTCAATGCATTTGCCTAGTTTTAAGTTTCGGGGCCTATTTCATGCATTAGATGCCATATTTCCATGATTCGGGACCATTGCGCATCATATTTCAGTGCTGGAAATTGCATGTTTGTATGCCATCTTTCATCCCTTGCCATGCTTTGGTAGAGTGGCATTTGATGCCTTAGGTTCGGTCCTTGGTATTCGTGCATGTGTGCATGCATTTTGGTTGTCTCATTTTCATCTGATGGCCACTGATGTGAGTGTGGCTGAGGTCTACTCATGTTGGTGTAAGTCCACCGTGTATTGTGTATGCCATTTCATAGCATTGTGTATGCTAGGTTGTATGTTAGAGCATTGTGTATGCCACGCTACATCGAGCATTGTGTATGCCATTTCATAGCATTGCGTATGCTAGGTTGTATGTTAGTCGCATTGTGTATGCCATCTCATTTGCATTGTGTTTGGGATAGGAGTTAGCCCAAGCACGGGAAACGAGGGACGTTTCGTACTCCAAGTGACGAAACGTGTCTCAATTCCCGGTCGCCGACACTCCGGATTACCCATGATGGAGTCTAGGCCTTGTTGTGTTGTCATGTGCATTCATTTCACATCAAGTCGTGCAATTCGACTCCTCGGCCATCATGCATCGAGATGCGTGATTGGTGACGCGAGAATCGAGGTGTGCATACATATGTGAAAATACTTTGCCATGCCCCTTTCTTGCTCTCTGTTGCAGCAAATCAGAAATCAGCAGCCTTCTAGAGCTTTGTGCAGCATTCCGACATTAATTACAAACAGAGGCGAATTGAGGCATCGCAATGGATTTCCGCACCAGGCAACTCAAGCATGCATCATTCATCATTCAGAATAGAGCTGAGGCGGTCCATGGATTTGCATACTAGTTTATTGCTTTCCTAGTTAATTTGTTAATTAATTAGGATTTTGAACTTATTCGGACTGTATTATTTATTCGGACACTCCGAGCGAGGGCACAATTGTAATAAGTGTGCGTGTGTGTGATGTATGTCTTTCAACCCCACGTATTTCTCCTTTTTATTTACCAGCTTATAATGGTCAGTTTAGGGCATGTTTCAATTAGCATACTTATGCTCGCATGTTTGCATCCATTCATCTGTCTTGCATGCACCGGGCTCGGCGCATCATACTAACTGCATTATATTTCAATTTCAAGTTGAATACATGTTAGCTGTAGCATCATCATATGCCATCTTAGAATAGCCGACCCTATTATAGTTGCATTTTTGCATGTGTTGCATTAGGCATTTCTGTATAGTTAGGATCATGCATTGATTTCTAACATAGCTTCTGTTTTGGCTTGGAGTACTCGGTAAGTGTTTATGCTTTAGCATCTTTGCATATGTGTGAGTGACTGCCATGATAGCATGCTTACCATGAGACTATGTGCTTATGTGATATACCTGCCTGAATGCCTGTGGGTGAAGGTTGGGTTATTTGGATTGGAACAATTCATCGACTGCGAGTTTTAAGCCCACTAGATAGTGGCAAAATCATGTTTTCTAAGCCCACCCGAGGGTGGCAAATCCACGTCTTAGCCTACTTGCGGATAGCACCATCAAACCATTTTCAAAATAAACAAACATGAGATGTGTTGTTCCAATTCAGGCAATCTAATCTATACTTGTATGCTGTGTGCATCACGTAGTAAATCTAGGCTAATAACCGGAATAAGAGCACATAATGTTTTCAAAACTCGATATCACGGTTAGTAGAGGCCGATCTTTGATCGGGCGAGCGGGGGTGCTCACGAAGTGACCTTCCCCAATCGTACCCAAGTTCCCGAGCCGAGGCAACTTTGGTGATAACGGACACGTGGCCTTAGGCAAACGAGTCAGGGTTTCCTAAATTCTCCAAAATAAAATATTTAGGTGGCGATTCTGTATCTGGCAAAGCAGTCCATGTTTGGCACTTCTTTCTAAAAATCTATTTTTTTTTTCAAAAACGATTTGTTGGATTTGGACTCTTTAATGATTCATCGGTCTTGCATTGCACTCTGTGAGATTAGATACAGGACCGTGACATTGAGTCCTGAACTGTAGTGAGCCCAAATGAACAAAACGGGATTTCCCTTCCGGGACGTTCGGTGACGTCTACAGTATGTCTTATTCAATACATCCGCGGTTCAGCCATTCATAAAGTAAGTTATGTCACTCACTCAATATTTTATTATGTTTCATTGAATTTTGAACCAAATTTTGTTTTTTGATAAAATTTCAATCTACACAGCAAACACCTTGAAGAACTTAAGGTCAAAATGCCTCGTGTTGACGATCATCAGCTTCGGCGTGAACATTTTGAAACTTTTCACATTTGGTTCAAGGAACATGCATGTATTTAAATCTACAGATTCTATTTACCTAAGTCAAACTACATTTGAAATTTTACAATTTTTATTTTTTAAAATAGGTTCAAACTTTGCGAAGGACTAGTGATGTCACATTTTCTGAAGAGATTACTGTATTGGCAAATGGTCCTCATAACCTAGCAAGGAGGTTCAACGGGTATATAATGAATGGGTTTTGGTATCGAGTAAAGGCCATGGATGACCGTCGAGCCACACAAAATTGTGGTGTAACTTTGAAGGCAGATACCATAAGTTATGCTAGTCGGAAAGACAAGAATCCTCGTGTAGGGTCTGTGTACTATTATGGACAATTGACAGATATTGTTGAGATTCGATATTCCAATGAGAAGAAGCATGTGTTGTTTAAGTGTGATTGGATTGACAACATTCACGGGAAGATACAAGATGTCTTCAATTTTACGTTAGTCAACTTCAATCATTTGTTGTACCGAGATGATCGAATTACCAATGAACCTTTCATCTTGGCATCCCAAGCAGAGCAAGTTTGGTATGTTGCAGACCCATTACAACCAGACTGGCAAGTGGCGGTGAAGACGTCTCAAAGAGGTTTATTTGATATGAGTTCAACTGATCTACAAATCGAGCCATATATGAGCCAAAAATTGGAAGAAAACATAATGCTTCGTGATGAAGAAGTTGGTTGGGTGAGGGAAGCCGCAGAAGGGGAAACAGTTGATGTTCAAATAGGCTGAGGTTACTTTGTTTCTAATGTCAATTAAGGCCAAGGTTGTAGTTAATCATCAGTTTCTTAATTTACTTTGTCTTTGTAATTGTATTAGTTCAATTAAGGTCATATTATAGTTGATGACAAACCATTGTCTATGTTTCTAATATCAATTAATGTTATATTGCTTGCAGATTATTATGGGAAGGAAGAGGAAGCCTGATCATCCTCGGCGCATGATGTCCGATGTGGTACGTAAGAGGACAGCAGCGGCACCACCATCAGAGGAGGCATCACATCGACCACCATCAGAAGGGCCATTAGTGCCACCACTATCTGACCAGCCACCGCAGCGACCACTATTAGTGGCACCACCATTAGAGGAGGCATCACAGCGAGCACCATTAGTGCCACCGCATCGACCACCATTAGTGGCACCACAGCAGCTATCGACTACTCAGCCTCCACGCCTACCATTGGTGCGTCCACCATCAGTGGCACCACCATTAGAAGAGGCATCACAGCGAGCACCATCAGAGGGACCATTAGTGCCACCGCATCGACCCCCATCAGTGGCACCGCAGCAGCTATCATCCCGACTAGAGTCATCGGCTTGTGAGCCATCCGCAGGTATATAAATTTGTTTTGATTTGTATGAAAATTATTTAAATATATATTTATTTGTTCTCATTACATATAACTTGTTTATTTTCATTGTATTTTTCAAACCCTTCAACTTCTTCATAGCCTCCCTCAGGTATAAGAAATTGATTTGTATTGACATTATTTAAATTTGCATTTGTTTATTATCATTGCATATTGTTTATTCTTATTGTATCTCGCAGGTCATGTTAGTTCTTCATCAACCTCGAGTAGGCGTGGTAGAGGATGTGCCAAGGGCATTAGGGAGTGGGGTACTGGTACAAAGTTGGACATACAATTTGATGAAAATTACTGTCCAATAGGGGATAACGTGTCTAAGTTAACTACTCAACTTGGCATTATTGTGCGAAATGATAACATTGTTGCTCTTACTTTTCTTGACTGGAACACTGTGCCTGATGACATTCTTGATGCTATTTGGAAGGATGTGAAGGTAAAAGTATATTTTTGTCCAAAAATTTAAATTCCAAAATTGTGTTATTATTATTTAAACTTTGAAATTGTGTTTTATAGGACAATTTGAATATATGTCCAGAGGAGTACAAGCCAATATGCATAAAAAACTGTAACAACATATGGAAGGATCACAAGAATAAGATTAAGTCTAAGTATTTCAACCCTAGAAGCGAAGATCCTAATCTGAAGGATGATGTTCCTTTGCACATTGTGCCAAGCCAGTGGGAAGAACTTGTGGAGTATTGGTGTACTTCCGATGCTGAGGTATACAAATAAATTATATGTATGATATGTAAACATACAAATCATATTTATATACTTACATTTGTTGAACCTATTATAGAAAATTGCAACTAGGAACGCTAAAAATCGGCAAGCTCACGGCATAGCTCATACCACAAGGCGTACTACTTTCGCTCAGATACGGCATGAGGTTTATATTTTATTGTTTTATTTTTGTATATAAATAAACATTGTATATTTTCAAATTATTTGGATTCTAATTTTCATATTTCTAAAAAAATGTAGATGACCAATAAGGGGAAGTCTACTGATAAGATGAATGTTTGGCTTATGACACGTAGAGTAGACGACCCAGAGGTTATCCAGACCTTGGTAGTTTCCAAACACCTTTGATTGTATTTAAAGTTTATTTTTTATTTGTTGTGTGTCAACCATCTTAATTTGGCATATACTTGTATGTCTTATTCAATACATGATGAGTTTAATGGCCAACTCTCTATGCTACCTGAGGATTGTCGGACTTTGGAGGCTAGGAATGCCATTTTTCATGAGTTGATAGGTCATGACAATCATGGATATTGTCGCACATACGGGAGAACTGTGCCTCGGAGAGCAGTGTATAAAGATGGTACTGGGCCATCACAGTCAGCACCCCAGCCATCGACTATTGTTCAGATCACCCAGCAGGTTCGTGCGGAGCTAAGGGATGAGTTGAGGGAGGAGCTGCGAGCAGAGTTCTCTACACATTTACAGCAGCTGAGAGCTGAGATGATGGCCTTTGTGTCACAGGGGGCAAGTGTGGATCCCAACAGACAGGTACGATATAAATTAAATTGTTTGATAGTTAAATTTTCACATAACATTATGTATAAAATTCGAATATGATTAACACATTATGCATTGACTATCATAGGCTCCTGATGCATCGAGTGGCCACCGGGCATTTAGGGAATCTGCAGAAGACGAGAATCCATATACACCACCACCAGAAGATCAGGTATAAAATGTATCTTTACATTCTAAGCTCAAATGTATCTTTGAATTCTTTGCATTGTAAGCTAAGAGACTTGTGGGAGAAGACGGGACTCCAATCGGGTTCCCGGTTTGGGAGTTAGAGACGGATTTCACTCTGGGCAAACTAGTTCATTAAGAAACTTGAATTCGAGATGTTAACGCTCCAAAATCACCAAAAGGGGTCGGTTTAGCACGAAACTTGGCACACATGACCGCCTAGGCACGAGAGACTTGTGGGAGAAGACGGGACTCCAATCGGGTTCCCGGTTTGGGAGTTAGAGCCATATTTCGGTCTAGGCAAACTAGTTCCTCAAGAAACTTGAATTCGAGGTGTTGACGCCCCAAAATCACCAAAAGGGGTCGGTTTAGCACGAAACTTGGCACACACGACTGCCTAGGCACGAGAGACTTGTGGGAGAAGTCGGGACTCCAATCGGGTTCCCGGTTTAGGAGTTAGAGCTATATTTCGGTCTAGTATATTTCGGTCTAGGCAAACTAGTTCCTTAAGAAACTTGAATTCGAGGTGTTGACGTCCCAAAATCACCAAAAGGGGTCGGTTTAGCACGAAACTTGGCACACACGACCGCCTAGGCACGAGAGACTTGTGGGAGAAGACGGGACTCCAATCGGGTTCCCGGTTTGGGAGTTAGAGCCCTATTTCGGTCTAGGTAAACTAGTTCCTTAAGAAACTTGAATTCGAGTTATTGACGCCCCAAAATCACCAAACAGGGTCGGATTGGCACGAAACTTGGCACATACGACCGCCTAGGCATGAGAGACTTGTGGGAGAAGACAGGACTCCAATCGGGTTCCCGGTTTGGGAGTTAGAGACGGATTTCACTCTAGGCAAACTAGTTCTTTAAGAAACTTGAATTCAAGGTGTTAACGCCCCAAAATTACCAAAAAGGGTCGGTTTAGCACGAAACTTGGCACACACGACCGCCTAGGCACGAGGGACTTGTGGGAGAAGACGGGACTCCAATCGGGTTCCCGATTTGGGAGTTAGAGCTATATTTCGGTCTAGGCAAACTGGTTTCTTAAGAAACTTGAATTCGAGGTGTTGACGCCCCAAAATCACCAAAAAGGGTCGGTTTAGCACGAAACTTGGCACATACGACCGCCTAGGCACGAGAGACTTGTGGGAGAAGACGGGACTCCAATGGGGTTCCCGGTTTAGGAGTTAGAGCCATATTTCGGTCTAGGCAAACTAGTTCCTTAAGAAACTTGAATTCGAGGTGTTGACGCTCCAAAATCACCAAACGGGGTCAGATTGGCACGAAACTTGGCACACACGACCGCCTAGGCACGAGAGACTTGTGGGAGAAGACGGGACTCCAATGGTGTTCTTGGTTTGGGAGTTAGAGCCCTATTTTGGTCTAGGCAAACTAGTTTCTTAAGAAACTTGAATTCGAAGTGTTGACGCCCCAAAATCACCAAACGGGGTCGGATTGGCACGAAACTTGGTACACACGACCGCCTAGGCACGAGAGACTTGTGAGAGAAGACGGGACTCCAATGGGGTTCCCGGTTTGGGAGTTAGAGCCCTATTTCGGTTTAGGCAAACTAGTTCCTTAAGAAACTTGAATTCGAGGGTGTTGACGCCCCAAAATCACCAAACGAGGTCGGATTGGCACGAAACTTGGCACACACGACCGCCTAGGCACAAGAGACTTGTGAGAGAAGACGGGACTCCAATCGGGTTCCTGGTTTGGGAGTTAGAGCTCTATTTCGGTCTAGGCAAACTAGTTTCTTAAGAAACTTGAATTCAAGGTGTTGACGCCGCAAAATCACCAAACGGGGTCGGATTGACACGAAACTTGGCACACACGACTGCCTAGGCACGAGAGACTTGTGGGAGAAGACGGGACTCCAATGGGGTTCTCGGTTTGGGAGTTAGGGTCGGATTTCGGTCTAGGCAAACTAGTTCCTTAAGAAACTTGAATTCGAGGTGTTGACGCCCCAAAATCACCAAACGGGGTCGGATTGGCACGAAACTTGGCAAACACGACCGCCTAAGCACGATAGACTTGTGGGAGAAGACGGGACTCCAATCGGGTTCCCGGTTTGAGAGTTAGGGTCAGATTTCTGTGTAGCCAAAATTATTTACTTAACTATCTTTGTAATTATATAGTAGTTAATTTTTTATGTTTTTATGTAATTAAAATATTAACACATAATTATATTGTCATTAATTATTTTTATTTTTTATTTTCAGATATTTCCTGAGTAGCAGTTTGCTTCTTGTGGAATGCAGGCGTGTGAAGATTGTGACAAACTTTTGTTTTTGTAACCCACGGAAGAATCATGACGAATACTTTTATTTTTTATTTACGTTCTTTAGATTTGTGAACATTATGTATGTATTATGCAACATTATGTGATGGGATAATTTTGATGATGTGTTGTTATGAATGGAAGAATACTTTAATTATGGATGAATTTTTATTTATATACAGGAATTTTTATATTATTATATAATTATCGATTTTTTTTTTTAGTTATTTGTATTTAATACATGTAATTTTCATATTTTTAATAATTGTGTTGTAGTTTTTTTTTTTTTTTTTTTTTTCTTTTGAGACGGTATTATATTGTCTCAAAAAAGGTTTTTTGCGACGGTAGCATAGCCGTCGCCAAAGATATTGGCATTACTAGTTAATTGAAACACCAGGCCTTTAGCGACAGTATCCTTCACCGTCGCAAATACTATTTTTAGCGACGGTATTTTAACCGTCGCAAATAACCATTTTCAGCCACGGCATTTTTTCGATCTCAAATAAAACTTTTAACGACGTTTTTAGCGACAGTACTACAGTGCCGTCTCAAAAACTTCAAATTTCTACACATTAATAGCGACAGTATTTTGCCGTCGCTAAAAGGCACTTTTGCCGTCGCCTATATTTTGCGACGGCGTCATACCGTCGCTAAAGGCCTTTAGCAACCCCCTTTGTTGCGACTCCCCTATTACCGTCACTAAAAGTCCACTGCCGTTGCAAAAAAGCTTTTGAGACGGGGTTTTTGGTATTTGCGACGGTATTTTACAGTCGCAAAAAAGCAAATTTTTTGTAATAAGCTTATTTCCATAACTCTATCTCCCCATATTTTTTTTATACTCTTTTTATGGGTTTTAATTTAAATCTATATTAATGATCCGAACTATTTATCTCTTAGACACCGTAATGAAGGTAATCTATATAAAAAATTACAAAAATTATCTTTATTACGGTGCATTTTGTTTTATAAAATGTATGATTTAGATTTAATTATATTTACTGTTTATTTTATAAAATAAAAATGCGATTGTTCCCCTTTTTGTAATTGTCCAATATAACTTTTTTTTTGCATGAATGACTTTCATTATAGGACTTACAAAATAGACAATTTAAATCATCAATGTAGATCCAAACTAAAATTCATAAAAAAAATATATAAAAAAATATGAAGTGATAAAGTATGAAAAGAAGTTTATCCTTTAGGTAAAAACTCCAACCCGGTGCGTGAAGGGTGTTTCACAATACCCAAACTCAATAAACTTGTTTTTTATTCATATTTTTCATTTCAATTCAATACTTATAAAGGGTTGGGCTTCCTTAGTCAGACTGGAGGATATTGTTGGGTCCGTGGGAGTCCACTATGTGTTTCGTTTTAATAATCTGAACTATTCAATGTGTAAAACTCATTGAGTATTATATGCTTGAAAAAAATCATATTAATCAGATATCGATAGCTATTTTATCGGATCAGATTTCAGTCAACCGTTTATTTTTTCACAGTTTATTTTTTTTATACAAAACTAATTTGATCACGTACTTATCGATATCCGATCAACGTGATTTTCTATAAACATATAGTACTCGACGAGTTCTACACATTGACGGTTCAGATTATCAAAACGGAATCCGTAATAAGCTCTCACAAGCCCAACAATACTCTCAAATTCGATCACGGACTGGAGGGGAGCCTAATAGAAACAATTTGCTTTATCATTTTCTTTTATTTTATTTTTCCATTTTGAGACTTCAGCTGGTAACAATTTTGTCAAACAAGCTATACAGTTTCAACTGAAGCCTCAGGAAGACTAACTCAATTTTTCTTTGATTTTAAGGGGATGCGCGAAGCCCAGAAAAATCTAGATGAACCCCAAGCTTAGCTCATTGTTAGAAATCAGAGTGTAAACTAGTCAAAACCAATTAGTACAATGATTATAATCACTTCTAAATTTTAGAGCAGTGATTAAGCGTTTTAAAATTAATATTTTAATTTTAACTATAGTGATGAGACATAAAATATATATATATATATATATATAAACATCTTATCACATGGTGAGTCTTATCATTAGAGTTCCTCTTAGAACTCTCAAAATTAAAACTTTCAACCATTTTTTTTGTGTAAATTTTATTAAGTATGATTGCCAGTGTGAACTAGTCAAATCAAATTAATTAATCTATTATTTAAGGTTATTTTTGAAATTTAATAAGTTTAACTGTGAATGTAAACTAGTCAAATTAAATCAATTAGTAAATTATTTAAGATTAAGAGGATGTTGACATGTGCTAAATTAGTATACTTTTTAATTTTTTACGAAAAAAAGTAAAATATGGATTGAATTTGAAGTTGTGTGGTAGAGATGTGATACAACTCAAATGAGATGATTGTGACCCAAATAAGATAATGTGGTAAAATAGCACATGTCAAACAGTGTCTAAGAGTTGTTTTGAAAAGTGCTAAATAAGTTGATTTTTTTTACTTGTTATGAAAAAATACATAAAAAACAGAGAGAGGATGTGACTTAAATAAACCAAAAAATTAATAAACTGACTTATAAATCAAAAAAAAAAGAGCTTAATTAACATTTTAATAAGTTTGGCTAGAAGTATAGGGTTAATGAGTCAAATTAAACCAATTAGTATATTATTTATGAGAATTTTCAATGTGCATCATTTTCATGATGTATATTGTAAGAAATTTATGATTTTTTAGAATAAACGCAATGAATGTTTATGGTGTATTATGTCATTTTGTGGTAAAATGGGCCTGGTTACACAGTGTCATATGAGATTGCACGTTACAATGTATCCAAGTGTCACAGAGTCTCTACCAATGTGTGTTTTGGGGTTTGTGATTCGCTGAAGGCAATTGTATGATGTTATTGACGTTTATTTATTTGTCATGGTACAGTTGTTCAAGATGGAAGATGTGAGCATGGGCATGTGGGTAGAGCAGTTTAACAGTTCCATGCCAGTTGAGTATGTGCACAGCGGGAAATTCTGTCAGTTTGGTTGCATTGACAATTATTATACAGCCCATTATCAGTCTCCAAGACAGATGATATGCATGTGGAACAAATTGCAACAAGAAGGGAAAGCCCAGTGCTGCAACATGAGATGACCATGGTCATCATGATGGGTTAGCCTAAATATTTTAAGCTAGGATGGGGACAAGTTTTGCAGTTATAGCTTGTACATGTTAGTGTTGTTAACATTAGAATATTGGGGCTTTCTTCTGTTTACTTTTTTAATCTATTCATTATTCAATTTTTTCTCTCTTTTCCCTTTCTAAGGCCCCCTCTTTTGGCTTGACCGGAAGATATTGGATGAACAAGGTTGCTACCGGAAATAGGTTGGGAACAATCTTTAATGATTTGGGTTCTGAGTCTGGAGTTGAAAAAAAACAAAACAAAAACAGAAATGATTATTTACTGTTTAATTTCTTTGATTTCAGAGTGAAATTTCACTAAGAGAAATTTGGATGTGCAAAGTTAGTAAAATATATGTTTTTTGCACTAGAAAATCTAAAATTGATTGTTGATTGCAAAAATTAGGTGCTTAATTCTAAATCACCTCATTTAGTCAAGCAAATCAACATTTCAATATAGAAGAAATTTATAGAATTTAATCAATTGAATAGAATAATCAAATGTATCAACCTAGAATGATTTCATAAAATTTATCAAATGATCAATATAACAAACGAAGTACAAATTGAAAGTAATTAAAATAAAACTCTTTGCGAAGAGATTTAGACGAAGCATATTGTATACCACTAAAATTACTTTAAAACAATTTCTTCCGTCACCAATACTTTAATCATCTGATATTTCACCATAGATTTTAAAAAATGGTAGATTAAAACTACAGGTGCAATTTGGGCGGGCTCAATCCGAGCTCAGCCGGAATTTGTTTAGGGTTTGAACAAAATATTTTTGAATTTGGTATGAGTTTAGACAAGCCCGAATTAAATTTAGGTGGGCTTAGGTGAAGATATCAAATAATCGGAATAACCCGAAACCCGAATTATATATAAAAATATTAAATATATATAAATTATTAGCCATTGGATAATATGAAAGCAATTTAAATCATTAGATCATATTTAATATATATTATATACATAAGTAACAAAATATAAAATCTTACCTAAATCTTTTAAGCTAGGATGGGGACAAGTTTTGCAGTCATAGTTTGTACATGTTAGTGTTGTTAACATTAGAATATTGGGGCTCTCTTCTGTTTACTTTTTTAATCTATTTATTATTCAATTTTTTTCTCTCTTTTCCCTTTCTAAGACCCCCTCTTTTGGCTTGACCAAAAGATATTGGAGGAACAAGGTTGCTACTGGAAGTAGGTTGGAAACAATCTTTAATGATTTGGGTTCTGTATCTAGAGTTGAAAAACAACAAAGCAAAAACAGAAATGATTATTTCTTGTTTAATTTCTTTGATTTCAGAGTGAAATTTCACTAAGAGAAATTTCAATATGCAAAGTTAGTCAAATATACTTTTTTTACACTAGAAAATCTAAAATTGATTGTTGATTGCAAAAATTAGGTGCTTAATTCTAAATTTTTTACTAAAAAGTTCAAATTGAAGGTTCCAAAATAACAAATTTTAAATTTTTTTTTATATTAAATTAGTAAAATTTCAGTGTATATATGGTGAAATTTTTCTGATTCTGCACAGTGAAATTTTATTGTGCAAAATGAGTGAAAAATACTATTTGAACTCTAAAAGACAAAAAAAAAAAAAAAAAAAAATTGAAGGTCAATTGTAAAAGTTAGGTTCATAATGCTAAGAAATTTCACTGGCTGACGCCAATGTAATTGTACAAGTCAAGTAAAATATCATAGGCATCAATTAGAAATTGATAGACTTGGCAAAATTTCACTAATTGAAGGTAGTATAATTACACAAGTTAGACGGTGAGTTAGTGAAATTTCATTGATTGAAACCAATGCAATTGCACTAGTCAATGAAATTCACTGACTAATTCCAGCAAAAATCTAAAATCAATGAACTTAAAAAAAATAAAAAAACACAACTCAAATAACATAATTGAATCTTTATCAATCAATAACATATAAACCAACCAGATCGATAGTAGATGGATGGTATTGGAGAGAGAAAGAAAGAGAGAGAGAGAGATATATGAAGCAAATGATGGGATCAACTACATCAAAATTAGAGATGTGCGAATGGTAGCAAATGTTGGTTAACGGTAGAGTGAGTTGTATTGAACGACGGTGGAACAATATTGATGGATACAGCAATCGTAATGTCCCAAATTCCGGGCCCGTAATAAATTAAAGTAAACCTGAAATTTATAATTTCAGATAACTAATAACTTCAAATTTACAAATCATCTCAAAAAATAATTTACACAAATGTCTTCAAAATATAATTTATATAATTGTCTCTAAAAAATAATATAAATTGATAGGCCCAAAATATCTAACTTAATAAATCCCTTTAAATGCTTTAACCCCCATCGCCACTAAATTTGTTTCGCACCTAAAAAATAAATTAACTCGGCAAGTATACAATACGATAAGAATAACAATGTTTGGATAGAGAATAAAATGACAAGGATCCAACAAATTTACAATATCGCACAAATGATTCAATTCAATAATCAAATAATTTATCAAATTATATAAAGAAATCAATTTAACATATGATAACTTGCCCATGACTAAATACTCAATCATGCTCAGTACATGACCAGTGATCGACCTCATTCACCTTACCCAAGCACAACTGCTTCTCCGGACATATTGGTGTTGCTTATTATCAAGGTCCACTTGATCCATGTACAGAAAATTTTCACATCATTTAATCAAGCAAATCAACATTTCAATATAGAAGAACTTTACAGAATTTAATCAATTGAACAGAATAATCAAACATATTAACATAGAATGATTTCACAAAATTTATCAAATGATCAATATACCAAATGAAGTACAAATTGAAAGTAATTAGAATAAAACTCTTTGAGAAAAGATTTAAAGGAAGTATATTGTATACCACTAAAATTACCTCAAAACAATTTCCTCCGTCACCAATTCTTTAATCATCTGATATTTCACCATAGATTTAAAAAAAAGGTAGATTAAAACTAGGGGTGCAATTTGGGTGGACTCTATCTGAGCTCAGTCAGAATTTTTTTAGGATTTGAACAAAATATTTTTGAATTTGGTATGAGTTTGGACAAGCCCAAATTAAATTTAAGGTGGGCTTCGGCGAAGACATCAAAAAATTCGAGTAATCTGAAACCCAAATTATATATAAATATATAAAAATATTAAATATATATATATATAAATTATTAGCCATTGGATAATATGAAAGCAATTTAAATCATTATATCATATTTAATATATATTATATATATAAGTAACACAATATAAAATCTTACCTTTTTTTTTTTTTTTTTTTTGCCTTCTTGACTCATAAATTGTAAATACTACCATAACGACATCTTTCTTCTATTGTATAAATTTTTTGTTTTGATATTATTAATGATTTTATAAAAAAGAAGGAAATAGTTTAATTTTGACAAATTAATTAACTTAGTTGAACTAAAAAAAATAAAAATGAAATATTTTATGTGTAATTTGGGCAATTTGGATAATTTGGGTTTAACTTGGGTTCGGTTTGGGTAGACAATTTCGGGTTATAATTTGAGCTTAAACAGGTCAGAGCAGGTATCCGCATAACTTGAGTTAAGTTTGGATAACATCTCAATCTGTCTTAATCTGTCCGAGTTGCACCCCTAATTAAAACTCTAAAGCATAATGTAGGTAAAGTTTAATAAAATTTATAACTCTCCTCTTAAATTAAATTGCTAACTCTCTCATTTTGGGAAGTGGGGTAAAAGTCACTTCCTAATTTTTAACTTACTTCTCTCTCTCACAAAAAAATTATAAAATAATTTTTAATCATCTTTTCAAAATATCTAAATATTTTCAAATTAAATTCAAAATTTATATTATAACAATATCAGGGAGAAAGAGAACAATGTATAAGAGAGAGAAGAGAGAAGAGAGAGAGAGAGAGAGAGATATGAAATGGAGCTGAAGCAGAAGATGGGAAAGTCATATTTGGGCTCTCAATTAGTCATGATTGAGACCCAAGCCCTACATGTGAGACGCCTACAAATTTGAATTATTTATGATGTGAATTTTACTTACATACATATATATATATATATACATATGAGTGAGTTTTATATGTATAGAAGGTCAAAATCATTGGGAGTGTGAGGTCATTCTAAAAAGAGTCTCAAACATTTTCTCTCTAATTTATATGGCAGTGACTTTTCTTTGTTTTGAACGTATGGCAGTGAGCTTGCTGCCCACGTTTTAACATATAACCCCATATATATATATACATATGGCATCGCTTGAAAAGAAAAATATTTGGTAACTCAAAATTTTGTGGCTCAAATGGTTTAAATATGTCAAAACGACGTCGTTTTACACTCATTTACACTCAAAACGACGTCGTTTTGAGTGATTTGAGCCATTTGAGCCACAAAATTTTGAGCTACCTAGCATTGTTGGTTTGAAAAATGGGTTGATTTTTTAAGCTTTTTAATTTTTTTGATTATTTTAATTGGGAATTAATCTGATTTGAAAAGAACTTTTGACTTTTTTATTAAAAAAAATGTAATAATTATAAGTTAGATGTGATATTTTATTTTATTAGACTAAAAAACTTATTTTATTTTTTATAACTATTTTAGCCAAAAAATCTTCAAACTCAACTTTCCAAACATAGGCTATATATATTTGTTTAGTAAGGATGAAAGTTAGGAAATTAATAAAAAAAAAAAAAAAAAAAAAAGAAGGATCGAATAAACTATTAATAATAAGGAAGTGGAGGTAAAAAGATATAAACAAAGGAAGTATGCTAAGAAATATCACCTAATAAAATTAAAATGTAAATATCACTAATCAAAATATTTAGGGTAATTTATAAATACATCTTTTGAGATTTGCTTAAAATACGAATTACTCTTGTGATTTAAAAAATTACAAATAGCTCCCTGTCAGAATTTTTTATTTAACAAAATTAATTAAAAAAGTGAAATTTCTAACTGTTCACCTATACAATAATAAAATTATATGAATTATTAATTGAAATAAAATTTTAACATTATTAAAATATGTTAATTAATTTGATAATTTATTAATAAAAGGACATGTTTGCTATGAAATTAGAAATCATAAGGGGCATAATGTAATTTCTAAAACTATAAGGGGTAATTTATAATTTAAAATAATTTCAAAGGATGTGTTTATAATTTATCCAAATATTTAATACTTAAAAAATAAGGGATTTCACAGTAATTGTAGTAGAAGTAGTAGAGGTGATGGTTGACACAATTATGGTGGCATCGTGAATGCCATGGATTTGAAATTGTTGATGGGAGAAAGGCATTGTAAAATGATGAGAGAGTGAACAATGCAAGAAAAAAATTAGAGAGAAATTCTAATTATTTAACTTTTTTTATTCATTTGAAAAATAAATAATATGTAAAAAATGAAATTTATACATTTAAAAAAAAAATTAAATATAAGTATGTTATTGTTGGATTAAGAAAGAAATATATACATTAATTATGTAGCATATTGATTTTTCATTAATATCCTTTTAAACTAGAGAAAATTGGTGATAAATCCAATCTAAAGAGAGTATAAGACATTAGTTCTAGTGGATATTTTTTGATTGGTGAAAGGTTCACACTTTGTAAAATAATTTGGTTAGAAGTGCTGAAGGACATTTTATTTTCAATTTTACCTCTTAACTTTTTTTTATCTATTTGACTTTTCATTAACTATCTGTTTAAATTTTTTTAATCTATTCAAATTTTATAACTATTTGTTCAATTTTTTGCTTTTAAATTCTATCTATCTGTTTACTTTTTTCCTAAATGCTATCTATTTGTTCAATTTTCCTTATCTGTTAAAATAACAATTTCTTATTGGTTACTTAAATTTGAAAGCTCATTTTTCCTATCTGTTTGAAATTCACAAACTAATTTTTCTATCTTTGGAATTATCCACCACCAACACTCAAATATTTTTTCAAAAATTCACAAACTATAATTATCTATTCAAATATTACACAAAATAAATGTTTTTTTTTTAAAATCTATTCAATACAACAATGATGAATCTAATTTTTTATTTTGTTTTATATAATCTATCTGAACAAATCAAGAATGGTGAATCTAATTTTTTTATCTGATCAATCTCTCTCTCTCTCTCTCTCTCTCTCTCTCTGATGTAGGACAAGATTTTAAGAATTTTTATATTTTTAGTTTTAATATTTTTGATATATTATTTTATTAGGATTCTTGTAATTTATTATAAATATTTTAGAATTATTAAGGTTTCTTAATTTTATTATTTTAGAATTAGATTTTGACTAGGATTTTAAATAATTTAGAATTTTAGTTTCCTATTCTCTTAGGTTTTCTAATTTGTGTTGATTTAAGTTTCCTAATTTATTTTAGAATTACATCTGCCATTTTCCATACTGTAGACAGCCCATTTTTGACCGACCTTAAGACTCAGACGTCACCGATTGAGCGTTTGGTGATGTTGCATATTGTGCTCGTTCTGAGGTTGCAGAATCACGACTGCGAGCCTTGTCTCCGGACTTCCAGACTCTTTTGTGCTTTGCCTTGGTTTGCGAACCGGGTCCCGTTTTCTCCGTCTTCTCTTCCCAAAAGGAGGGAAAGGTTTCGTAGATCATCTCTCAGTGGCCGTGGGCTACGTTTCGTGGTCGTAGGCCATTTTTCCCGTTTGGAGCCCGGTTCCCGATTTTCGGAGCCATTGGCCGTGTGCCTCGGTTCGGGACCGCTTAACCACCTCCGTTTGCTTCGGTTTTTGGCATACACCTTGTTTCCTCCCTTTTGAGGGACACTGTGGCCCGAGAGACCAACTTCGTGGTCGAACGCCACCTCTGGTGCTTAATAGTCAGTTTTCGGGCCCCCAGACCGCGCGTTTTGGCCCCCGAACCTTCGTTTTGCATCGGTTTGGTTTCATTTTTGGCGAAGACCTTATTTTCATTGTTAAAGAGGTTGTAGGAAGGTGGGAGGCCAGCAATTGTTCTGAAAACCAGCTTTATTCCTTCATCGCTCTTCATTGCCCGTTTTCTTCACTAGAAAGCTGACTTTTTCCATTCCCGGGCCACTTTTTCTGACTTTCCACCACACCATTGTGTTGTACACACCTGGGAGGCCACCAATATGGATAGGCCGGCCATTAACTCCCCCTGACCCTTTTGAACCCTTCTAAAAAGCTGGCTTTTCTCTCTCCTGGTTCACTTTTTCTAGTTTTTGACCACACAGCTGTGTGGTACACAGATGGGAGGCCACCTTTTTGGGGTGGCCGGCCAGCAAATCTTCTTGACCCTTTTGACCCTAGCCGGCCGGCCACCTGAACCTCTTGAACCTGGCCAGCCAAGCTTCTCTCTCCTGGTGCATGCCAGCTGTGCCAGCTGTTTTGCACCAGGCCCCTGCCCGAGGGTCTGCCCTTTTGGGGGGGAAATTTGAATTGGTTTTCCCCCCTTTTATTTCACTCCTCTTCCTCTATATAACCAGCACCCCACCTCCATTTCTAGGGGTTAGAAAAAATCAGCCAAGGCTCACCCCATTCTCCTTCCATTTTCACTATTCCAAGCTCCAAAACCCTAGTCTCTTGGCCATTTTGCACCACAACCCATAGCACCACACCACCATCATCCATTCCAGCCCCTTGGAAGTCATTTGCAGAGGTTGAAAGCTCATTTCCATGGACCAAAGGCTGCTGGAAAGTTAGGCTACAAGGGTAAGCTCTTATTCTCCCCTTTTTTGCACTATTTTGTTCTATATCTTAGTCCCTTTTGCTTACATTTTTGGGCTTCGTCCTGAACTGAAAACAGCCTTATTTTGAGCTCATATTCATGTTTGATTAAGGAATTTTTTCTGTTTGAGGCCATCTGCTTCCCCTTTCCCTTTATTTCTCTTTTAGGGCTATTTCTTGCATGATATATTATCCTTGCTTGTGAGCATTTCTGGGCTTCGAGCCAAATTGTAAAGTACCTTATTTTGAGCCCCTCTTAAACTTTGTTGAAGGGCTCTTCACTGTTTGAAGCCAGCTACTACCTCTTGCTCTCTATCTCTCTTTTGGGGCTATTTTTGTATCATATTTTGGCCTTACTTGTGAGCATATTTGAGATTTTCCATAAACTGTAAAGTGTCTTTTTTTGAGCCTCTCTTCAACTTTGTTGAAGGGCTCTTTGCTGTTTGAGGCCTTTTGCTGCCCTGTTTGTTCAATCTCTCTTTTAGGGCTGTTTTTGCATGATACATTAGCCTTATTTGTAAGCCCTTTTGGACCTCGACCTAAACTGAAAAAAGTCTTTTTTTGACATCATCTCCATGTTTTCTTAAGGTCCCATTGCTGTTTGGGGTCATCTTCCCCTATGCATGCTTCATTCCTCCATGATTAGGGCTATGCATTAGAGCACTTGCATTGGCCATGGTTTGGCCTCTTAACCACTGAAATCCAGTAGATTTTCAGTGGCCTTGATGTATCTTTGAGCTCCAAAATCATAGAGGGGTGACCCTCTCACCCCTCATTCTTTTTACTAGCATGTTTGGCCTTTCAAAGGGATCCTATTTTGCATGCATCGAAGTCACTTTCCAGGCCTCATTCTGAGTGTTTTGAGGTCTGCCTTGGCTCTGTCCGAGGCCCCTTTGGCCATATTTTATGTCTATGTTGCATGTGTAGAGAAATCCCATTCAAGGCCTTTCAAAGAGGCCTTTCTTTGCATGTTTCCGAGACTGATTTCAGGATCAATTTGATGAGTTTTAGAGCTATCATATTTTATTTTCAGAGTTGATTTGGCTATGCTAAGTGTCCTTGATGCATGTGCTTAATAACCCCTTTGTATGCCCTCTAAAAGAACCCATCATTTGTGCATGTGTTGGCTGCATTTCAGAGGTTATTTGGGCATGTTTTGGCACATTTTATTCACTGATTTTTGCTGGTTTGATGAGTTCTAACCTGCTTCATATACATGCCATGTAAACCATGTTTGCTAGTTAAAGTTGCATGCCATTTTAGTCCATCTTGCTAGCATCTTTTGGCCATGCTTTGAACTAGAAATGTTCATGTTTTGGGACTGCCTTGGTTTTGTCTTCATGATTCATGATCAAATGATGCATGCTTTGTATAGCAATAGGTCAATGCATGTGCCTAGTTTTGTGTTTCGGGACCATTCCATGCATCGGGTGCCATGTTTCCATGTTTCGGGATCATTTTGCATCACATTTCAGTGCTGGAACTTGCATGTTTGTATGCCATATTTCATGCCTTGCCATGCCTTGTTAGAGTGGCCTTTGTGCTTTAAGATCGGTCCTCGATTTGCGTGCATGTGTGCGCGCATCTCGAGTGTCTCATTTTCATCTTGTGGCTACTGATGTGAGTGTGGCTGAGGTCCACTCGTATTGGTGTAAGTCCGTATTGCATTGTGTATGCCATCTTAGTTCATAGCATTGCGTATGCTAGGTTGTATATTAGAGCATTGTGTATGCCATGTTACATCGGGCATTGCGTATGCCATTTCATAGCATTGTGTATGCTAGGTTGCATGTTGGGATCGCATTCATGCATGTCATGCATATTGCATTGTGTTTGGGATAGGAGTTAGCCCAAGCACGGGAAACGAGGTACGTTTCGTACTCCGAGTGACGGAACGTGTCTCAATTCCTGGTCACCGACACTCCGGATTATCCATGATGGAGTCTCGGTCTTGTTATGTTTATATGTGCATTCATTTCATATTGAGTCGTGCAATTCGACTCATCGGCCATCATGCATCGAGACGCGTAATTGGTGGCACGAGGATCGAGGTGTGCATACATATGTGAAAATATATTGCCATGCCCCTCTCTTGCTCTCTGTTGCAGCAAATCAGAAACCGGCAGTCTTTTGGAGCTTCGTGCAACATTCCGAGATTAATTGCAAACAGAGGCTAATTGGGGCATCGCAACGGATTTCCGCACAAGGCAACTCAAGCATGCATCATCCGTCACCCGGGACAGAACTGAGGCAGTCCGTAGGCTTGCATGCAAATTTACTGCTTTCCTAGATTAATTTGTTAATTAATTAGGGTTTTGTACTTATTCGGACTGTATTATTTATTTGGGACTGTATTATTTATTTGGACCCTCCGAGCGAGGGCAATTGTGTAATAAGTGTGCGTGAGTGTGATGTATGTCTTCCAACCCCCACTTCTTTCTCCCTTTTATTTACCAGCTTATGATGGTTAGATTAGGGCATGTTTCAATTAGCATACTTATGCTCGCATGTTTGCATCCATTCATCTGTCTTGCATGCACCGGGCTCGGCGCATCATATTAACTGCATTATATTTCAATTTCAAGTTGAATACATGTTAGCTGTAGCATCATCATATGCCATCTTAGAATAGTCGAGCCTATTATAGTTGCATTTTTGCATGTGTTGCATTAGGCATTTCTGTATAGTTAGGATCATGCATGGATTTCTAACATAGTTTCTATTTTGGCTTGGAGTACTCGGTAAGTTTTTACGCTTTAGTATCCTTGCATGTGTGTGAGTGACTGCCATGATAGCATGCTTACCATGAGGCTATTTGCTTATGTGATATAACTGCCTGAATGCCTGTGGGTGAAGGTTGGGTTATTTGAATTGGAACAAATCATCGACTGTGAGTTTTAAGCCCACTAGATAGTGGCAAAACCATCTTTTCTAAGCCCACCCGAGGGTGGCAAAATCCGCATTTTAAGCCTACTTGCGAGTAGCAAACCATTTTCAAAAATATACATGAAATGTTTTGTTCCAATTCAGACGACCCAGTCTATACTTGTACGCTGTGCGCATCACATAGTAAATCTAGGCTAATAACCGAAATAAGAACGCATAATATTTTCAAAACTAGATATCATGGTTAGTAGAGGCCGATCTTTCCCGCTCACGAAGTGACCTTCCCCAATCGTACCCAAGTTCCCGAGCCGAGGCAACTTTGGTGATGACGGACACGTGACCTTAGGCACGAGTCAGGGTTTCCTAAATTTTCCAAAATAAAATATTTAGGTGGCGACTCTGTATCTAGCAAAGCAGTCCATGTTTGACACTTCTTTCAAAAATCTGTTTTCTCAAAACGATTTGCCGGATTTGGACTCTTTGGTTCAGATTGAGAACCGTGACAATTTGAGTCCGAACTGTAGTGAGCCCAAAATGAACAGAACGGGACTCATCCTCCCAGGGCGTTCGGGGACGTCTACACATGCCAAATAAAGAGATATTTTGAATGTTTCAATTGCTTGCCCCTTTTCCAAAAGTTGTATATAGAAAAGTTTTCTTTCTGAAAGTTCTTCTCTATATGCTTCAACTGGTTGACAAGATTAATTAGATAAGTATTGAAAATCAAATTAAATTGCTCCACACCAAGAAAATCAACACAGTGTATTTTATGTTGATGTTGGATACTCTTTGGACTCTGCTCTATCTTAGATTCAGTTGGATATTCAATTATCAATCTTGGAATATCAAGTGTATCATCAATCAACTTCTTTGGTGCACATGTCAACTTTATTATCTCATCCTTTATTTCTTCTTTTTGAGTTCAAATTGATCTTCTTTTGCGATCTCATAACCATCATAATAATCATGAGATGATAGTTCCGTTATTAGAAGCTCTTGGCTAATTTCAAAATTTTTCTCTCGTTTCACCTCTTGATCGTCTTCTTCAAACTTCTTTATCAAAGTAATTTCAGTGACCTCTTTTTCATCAATTTCAACGTTCTCGTTGTTGTTGAAATCAACTTGATTTTCTACTTCAATAGAATGTCTGTTTAGGTCTTCAAAATTTTGAAACATTGAGGTACTCAAAATCTTTTCTTCTTCAATGTGTGGTTGAGTGTGACAAATTTGTTGACCTACAAGACTTGATTGACTCAAACTTGGCAGAACCGTAGTCATGTTCCTCGAATAATCTGTATCCACAATTCCATAATAATTATTGAATTGCGAAGAATATTGTGAATCAAAATTACCTTAGAACAATTGTTTTGATTCAAGCTTTCTTTGATATTGTAGATACAATATTTGCCCATGATTGAAATTACTTTGATCAAGAAGTTTGAAGAAGACGATGAAGAGGTGAAACAAGAGAAAAATGTTGAGCTTAGCCAAGAGCTTCTAATAACAGAACTATCATCTCATGATTATTAAGATGGTTATGAGATCGCAAAAGAAGATCAATTTGAACTCAATGAAAAAGAAGAAATAAAAGATGAGATAATAAAGTTGACATGTGCACCAAAGAAGTTGATTGAGGCTACACTTGATATTCCAAGATTGATAATTGAATGTCCAACTGAATCTAAGATAGAGCAGAGTCCAGAGAGTATCCAACATCAATATAAAATACACTTTGTTAATTTTCTTGGTGTGGAGCAATTTAATTTGATTTTCAATGCTTATCTAATTAATCTTGTCAACCAGTTGAAGCATATAGAGAAGAACTTTCAGAAAGAAAACTTTTCTATATACAACTTTTGGAAGAGGGGCAAGCAACTGAAACATTTAAAATATCTCTTTATTTCGCATGGAAGATGACAGATCTCTAATCTGAAATTAAGGATGAGTTCTTTCAAAGTCTGATGTAGGACAAGATTTTAAGAATTTTTATATTTTTAGTTTTAATATTTTTGATATATTATTTTATTAGGATTCTTGTAATTTAGTATAAATATTTTAGAATTATTAAGGTTTCTTAATTTTATTATTTTAGAATTAGATGTTGACTAGGATTTTAAATAATTTAGAATTTTAATTTCCTATTCTCTTAGGTTTCCTAATTTGTATTGATTTAAGTTTCCTAGTTTATTTTAGAATTACTTTTCCTACAAGTATTAGATTTAGTTTATTATAAATAGTTATGTAAGCCTCATGGCAAAGACAACTTTATTCAACTTTTATTCATTCAATCAATAATATTAAGATAGACAATGGAGAACACACAATCCCTATTGATGTTGATCGTAGGGTGGAAGCCATATGGGATGCGATTGAGGAACATCGGCTAGAGGTGCACGAACTTCACAATGAGATTTGTAATCTACTTGCCGATTTGGGACTAATCATCAACCAGAGGCAACCAACAGTTGACAGCAATTGTGTCGGAGGATTCACCCGAGGCCAACTTGTTAGCTTACATTATTTTGCAGAAATTTCATATTTTAACGGTTCAAGTAAGTTTCAAAAAGAAGATTTTCTTGATTGGTTGCTTGATCTTAAAAATTTCTTTAAATTCATGAAGATTTCTCATGAAAAAAAGGTTATATTCGCATCCTACAAACTTGATAAAATTGCATTGAAGTGGTGGAATGGATTATAAGATTATCGAGTTTGCAAAGGTAAAGACAAAATTCATTCATGATTAATAATGAAAAAAAATTTAGCATCAAAATTTTACTTTCATGATCATGAAGATATATTGTCATATACAAATCAAGATACTTCTATGGAGTTGGTAAAAATTTGCAATGAAATTGTAGTTGTGAAAGAAAAGAATTCACATCCAAATATTATTTGTGGTGAGATTGTTTGTAAAACTAATGAAGAAAATACAAAGTCTTGTTCGAGTGTTGATAATGCATTAGCACATGCTAATTTGAATATTGGAGAGAAAGTTTTACAAACAAATCATAAAAATATTGAGGAAGAAGAAGATCTGATTGAGCCCAATAACAAAGAGAAAATAAAAGAAGAGATAATACAACCGCTGCATAGAACAAAGAAATTGATTGATGCTACACTTGATATTCCAAGGTTGATAATTGAAGGATCAACTGAATCTGGGATGGTGCAATATCAAGAGGGCATGCAAGTTCTACACAAGTTGAAGCATATAGACAATAACTTTCAGAAAGTAGACTTCTTTGCATATAATTTTTGAAAGAGGGACAAACAACTAAAATATTCAAAATGTCTATTTATTTGGCATGGAAGATGGCAGATCTCTAATATGAATGCGAGAGCGAGTTCTTTCAAAGAAGAGGAAACTGATGTAGGACAAGATTTTAAGATTTTTTGTATTTTTAGTTTTAATATTTTTGATAAATTATTTTATTAAGATTCTTGTAATTTAGTATAAATAATTTAGAATTATTAGGTTTCTTAATTTTATTATTTTGGAATTAGATTTTGACTAGGATTTTAAATAGTTTAGAATTCTAATTTCCTATTCTCTTAGGTTTTCTAATTTGTGTTGATTTAAGTTTCCTAGTTTATTTTAGAATTACTTTTCCTACAAATATTAGGTTTACTTTATTATAAATAGCTATGTAAGCCTTATGGCAAAGATAACTTTATTCAACTTTTATTCATTCAATCAATAATATTAAGATATTTTTCTCTTCCTTGTGGATTCAAGGTTATATTTTTCTCGTGGATTCGAGGGTCCCTTTCGTCTACTAGAACGATATCTAGTCCCGTGTATTCCGCTACGTCACTCTCTCTCTCTCTCTCTCTCTCTCTCTCTCTATTTGTTGCAATATGTTTTATCTTCATCATCATCATCATTAACAACAACAACGACAAGAAGTTTCAACAACAACAACAATGAAGTCGTTCAAGAAAAAAAAACAAACAAAAACAACTAGGATGAACATCTTCAAATTGATTTGAAAGAAAGAAATAAGATGAACATCAAAGTAGTACCAGTAGCAATTGATTTTTAGACAGTCCAATACTGCAAATCCCAAATTTTTCGGCATTTTGCCAACTTTTCTCAATTACCCAACAGAGTATAAATCACCTTGTTAGTGACAATGATTCAGACAGAGCAGCCACAAATTAAGAGCCGGTTCACGATAGCGAGGCCGAGGAATGATACGCCATTGGTGACGCAAACTAGTTTCTCTTCGGCGACACCGTCTTCTTCGCCTAGCGTCGCCGTCACTGGTTAGTCCTTGAACTCCATTTTATGTTTCCTTGTCTGAACCTCGCCAGTGTAAGATAGCAACATCAGATTTGGGCTGGGTTGGAGCGGCGATAAGAGATAGAAGGGAGATGAGTTGCAAAAAGGAAAAGAGAGAAGCTGAACTATGATGCTCCACTATCAGATCTAAAAGGAGAAGGAAAAGATGAAGCGTATAAAGAGAGAGAGAGAGAGAGAGAGAAACAATTAGTCAAATCTGCCGTGGGCGTCGCATATCTAAGATTGGAGAGAGAGAGAGAGAGAGAGAGAGAGAGAGCGAATGATCTGAGATCGGAGACCGATATGACGACGATGGAGGTAGGAGCAGCAAGGTTGAGGTGGCTGACGAAGGAAGAGCTGGAGTTGGTGCTGCGGTGGTGTAGTTGAAGTTCATGCTCTACAAAGTCGTCGACAAGCTCATGGAGGTGCTGCGGTGGAACAATTTCGTTTCTAGAAAGATCTGGCTAGAGAGAAAATAGATAGAGAAAATGAGTTTGAGAGTGTGTGAAATAAGGATGAAAGAGAAAAGTGAAATTAAACAGATAGAGAGAAAGATGGAGGAGAAACGCATGAATTTTGTATAGGCATGTTCTTGTGGACACACAGCATTTAAGTGTGTAGACTTCTGGACAAATAAAATACTATAAATTTAAATTGGGCAAATTACAAAAAAAAATCCCAAGGTTTAGCGTGTTTTGCAAATTCAACCCCAGGTTTTTAATTTTGACAATTAAAACCTTGTAATTCATTTCGTGTCACAATATAAGTGCCCCTGTCAATCTCCGTTTCATGAAGTAACGAAGAAAACCATTTTTGGCGCCTAAACCAACCCAAAATGACATCGTTCCTTATTAGACCCACATAAAAGCCTCCAAATCCTTAATTTCACCAATTAGGGTTACAATTTGCCCCAATTTCTTCGATTTCGTCAATTTAGGGAAATACGAACGACAAATCCACTGCTAAACGAAGCTCCATTTTTAGCCATTACGAAATATGAGTGAAGAAAATAGCTGAGGTGGAAACAATTGGGGTGAATTGACTCGTTGCAGTTGTGGAATGAGAGCAAATATTCGAAATTCATGGACCTATGCGAACCCAGCTAGGAGGTTCCTTGGTTGTCCAAATTATGGAGTAAGTTTCCTAGTCCCCTGAATAATATGAAATTTGTGTATATTATTGTTCCCTAAAACCTGGCTTTGATTAGTATTTTGTAATTTATTTACTTGATTTTTTTTTTGGGGAAAAAACGGGGCTTGTGGCTTTTTCTATTGGTATGATCCACCCACCTGTCCTCGTGGTAGACAAGTGTTGCCGAAGTTGTTGGACAAGATTGCAAGCTTAGAGGAAATGATAACTGAGATTGCAAGATTGAAGGAGGATGTTCAAACTTATCGCCGTAGACAGAAGTGGATTGTAGGTGGATTAATTGTTGCAGTGATTGTAATTGAAATGTTAACAATGAGCAGTTAGGGAATGTAGGTTACTTAGTTAGTTAGTTAGTTAGGTAGTTAGCATTTATGGTTTAGGAAATGTAATGCAACAACAGATTAGGAAATGAAATGTAATGCAATTATGCATTTGCCAATGTGAACTTAATGTATAATTTTGAATGCAATGATAAATCGTTGTTTTGTTTTTAATGTGTGTTCGGATTGTGGTAATGTTTGTTTGGTTGTATTCATTTTGTAATGAATTTGATGCATTTGCAAAGCCAATGCTCCGAATGTGCTTGACAAAATGTCCAAGTGAAGGGAAAATAGATTACAAGCCATTGTTCAACTTGTTTCAAACCAATATATAGCATAATCCAAGCATGTATAATAACCATTCAATTGGTCAACCTATTCCACTTGTTCAACTTGTTCCAAGTGTGTAAAAAACAAAGCATGTCAAAAACAGATTAGTAGCCATTGTTCAACCTGCTCCAAACCAATATACAGCACATTCTAAGCATGTATAATAATCATCCAATTGGGTACATCATGTATAATAAGCATATATAATAACCATCCATATATTGCTCTAAACCAATATACATCTTTCACCATTACAAAAATAAGCAATTCACTATCCATAATTTGTTTTCAGGTCACATGGCCATTACAAAAAAAAAAAAAAAACCAATTCATAATTACAACATTCAGTTCATTGTGTCTCTATTAACACTAGCCTAACTATTTAACACCTGTTCAACTTCATTCCTTCTCATGGTTGCTGCTGGTGTTGATGTCCTCGTTGTTGATGCCCTCTGTGGTGGCTGTTGTTGTGGTTACCGGTTGATGCTTCCCCAGATATTGCATCTGATCTGAATCCCATGAAAGTTTGTCGACTCCTCACCTGTTAACAAAAAATTGTTAAACCACAGTTTGAGCATATATGGAGATCAATTACAAGTAGAGCATACCAATACATTACTTACATTCTTTGATGAACTTACAGCTCCATCTTTTTTACCCTTGACAAGCCCCTTGCATGTTCTTTGATTATGATCATTTATACCACACTTGGAGCATTTCAGGCTGGTACACTTCCTCTACAACTTGAATTGGTTTTAAGGCTCATTTGGGCCTCTAATTCTCTGATTTTGAGGCCTACCAGTTAGCATTTTCAACTTAGGAGAAAGTAAAGGCTCAGAACCTGTCTTAGGCCACTGATCTTGGCCATTAAGTGGATTTATCAGTGTCTCATAAGTTCTCAAGTAGGTCTTTTTTTTAAAAGCCACATGCACATAATCCTCAACTCTCTCTTTTTGAAAGAAAATAGCAGCCACAACATGAGGACAAGGGATTCCAGTTAGATCCCACTTGAAACAAGTGCATGCCCTATTATCTAAGTTGACAACATAACCATGTACTCCATATCTAACTTCAAATAGAGCACCTTTTGACCAAGTAGGTATCCATACTCTAGATTTTACCTTTGACCGCTCAACCTTAGTTTGTATATTTGCACATATTGGCCCTTGGTACTTCAACATTTTGTCCCTACATTCATATAGCCTCACCATCAAAGCCCTCCTGATCCACTCTAACATGGTGATGATGGATCTATCTCTAGTTGACAAGACCCAATTGTTAAAAGACTCTGAAATATTGTTCAACAATCTATTACACTTTGTTCTGGGATTGAATGCATGCTTACACCACTGAGCTGGATTAAGTCTCATCATCCAATCATATGTTTTACTGTCTACACTATGCAACTTAGTCATATGCTTCTCCCAATCGACCCTTGTATATGCCTTTGCAACTTTCTATACACAACTCTTTAGCTCCTTCCCTCTAAACTCCTTTTTAAAATTTGCATAAAGATGTCTGAAACAAAACCTATAATGGCCTTCAAGGCACAATTCTACAAGAGTTGGAACCAATCCCTGCAAAACATAAATGTCAAAACCATGACTAATGAAAAACATTAAGGAACATAACAGACTAATGAAAAAACCATTAAACATATATATACCTTTTGGTGATCAGTGATGAAGGTCCATCCATGCTTTGCACTTGTGCCAATACATTCAAACAAATTCTCTACAAACCAAGCCCAACTTTCTTTATTCTCACTCTTAGCCGCTGTATAAGCAACTGACATCATGTTGTTTCCATCCCATCCCACAGTAGCAAACAATTGTCCTTGACAAGGTCCTTTCAAATGACAAGCATCTAAGCCAATCTATGGCCTCACACCAGCTAAAAACCCTCTTCTGATAGAGTCAAGGCACACAAACATTCTCTGGAATCTAGGCTTAATTTGAAGTTGGGGCCTCTATACATTGATGTCAACTCTTGAACCTGGATTGGTCCTTATTAACTCCGCAGCATAATCCCATAGTTTTGTATATTGTTCAGCATTTGTTCCCTCAAGTTGCACCGATACTTGTTTCCTAGCTTTATAACATTTCATTTTGGATACTTCTACAACACAGTCATCTTTCACAGTGTCCTTAAATTCATTTATTTTCCAAGTAGGGGTGGTCTTGAATTTGTTCACATACTTGGATGCCAAAAATGTACTAGTTACTTGTCTGTTCTTGTAACTTCTGTTGCAAGTGTATGTAGGTTTGTATGTCTTAATTTGTAATGTGTTTTCTCCACTCATCTTAGAGGCATAAAGCCTCCACTCACACCCATCACTACAGTTGACTTGAACCTTCCATGTCTCACTTTTTGTGAATTTGACATCATAGCCCCCTTTCACTGCATATTCCCTTACAACATCTTTAAATTCAATGGCATTATTAAACAACATTCCAATTTTAAATTCAAACTTAGCCATATCAACCTCAGGCCTAAATTCAGGATACTTTGGCTTCCCATTACCCTCCTCATCAGATCCTTCAAGGGTTAATAATTCCTCCTCAGATGAATCCCTATCATTTACAACACATTCCTCAAATGCATTGCTTCCTTCTCCATTTGGTTCTTTCTCTACATTACCATCAAACATGATATCATCCTCAGTTGGGTCATCCTCATCCTCAGTACTAGCTAAGAAATCACTATATGATGAGTCATTATTTTCCTCATCTTCATTGTTTGCTTCATCTTCATAGTCACGATACTGAGGATGTTGAGCATTTTCATCATCATTTACAAGGACATCAGTAAGGAACAAAACAGGGTGAGGGGTGTCTACATTGTGTGGCACATGATGCTCAACAAATAATTCTAATGTGTTTGCAGAGCTTAGATATTGAAACATTTCTAAAACATCTTGGTCAGTACCTAATCTTCTTAACCCTCTAACCAAATCTTCTGTGGGAATCCTATAAAAAAACTGTTTGTAATCACATATCCCTAACTTCTTCACCATATATGTTAGCTCAAGCATAGAAAATGTATCAACATCAACAGTATCAAACACATGTACTTTACCTTCAAAGTAACTCCTAGGCCTACCATCACTATCTATAAAGTACCCACTATGATGTAAAACCAATTTCATATTTATATTATCCATTGCTGCATTCACAAATAAACAAATATATCACCAAAAAAAAAAAATGCATCAAAAATCAATGGATTGAACAGATGGCATAGGACCAACAATGGAGATAAAAAATTTGATAAATCAGTGGTCCATCACTCAATCAATGTAGTGGTCCATCAATCGAGATAAAAAATTTCATAAAGCATCCAAGACATTAAAGTAACCAACACACACATACCCATGCAATAAAGCAATATACAAACACAGAGTTTGCCATTACTTTATTCACAGAATTAGAAAAAGAAAAAAACAGAACTTCATATACAAATTACAAGAAGAAAGAAACAAAAGAAATCGTATAAATCACTTACCAACACTCCAAATAATAGTAACCAGTAGTACTTTAAACCTTGGTCCAAATTTGTTCCAAATCGCAACAAACCCTTTGTTCTAAATCGACGAAATCGAAGAAATTGGGGCAAATTGTAGCCGTAATTGGTGAAATTAAGGATTTGGAGGCTTTTATATGGGACGTCTTTTTGGGTTGGTTTAGGCGCCAAAAATGACTGTCTCCGTTACTTTATGAAACGGAGATGGACGGGGGCTTACATTGTGACATGAAATAAATTATAGGGTTTTTATTGTCAAAATTAAAAACCTGGGGTTTAATTTGCAAAGCACGCTAAACTTTGGAATTTTTTTTTTGTAATTTACCCATTTAAATTTATGTGAAGAGTGCCTTATATATATAAAGTTAAATTAAATATAAATCTTTAGTAATAAAAAATTTCATATCATATAAAAAACTCAATAAAATTAAAATTAAAATATAAATAAGGTCGATGTAAAAGTAATAAATATATTTAATATTTAATTGTAAGAAAATTGAATATTTGAATAAAGTGAGAAAAATAGAAGAAAATTGATACTTCAATTAGTTCCAAATTTTTTCTATTGATCTGTTAAGTCCTATTAGTGGAGAGTTTCTTTTTGTGTCGTCCTATTTTTGATTTTGATAATGTTTTAGTGGATAACTATATCCTTTTATTAATGTAACATGTATGATGTGATACTCCAATGTGACATGCATTAATGTGACATTCTAACGATGTGACACTCCAAAAAAATTAAAAACTCCTTAGTGTACTTTTTTTAAATGTAACAACGTGATAGGTATGGTGTGACACTCCAAAACTTTTACTCTAAAAAAATAAAAACTTCTTAGTATACTTATCTCAAATATGACAACGTGCTGCGTATGATGCGACACTTAAAAAAAATAAAACAAACTCCTTAGTGTATTTTTTTTCCAAATGTGACAATGTGATGGGTATGATGTAACACTTCAAAAAAAAAATTTTAGTGTATTTTTCTCAAACGTGACAACGTGACGAGTATGATGTGACATTCTAAAAAAAATTAAAAACTCCTTAGTGTACTTTTTCCAAACGTGACATCGTGGCGGGTATGATGTAACATTCTAAAAAAAATTAAAAATTTCTTAGTGTACTTTTCCCAAACGTGACATGTGACATTCCAACGTAGCGACTATGATGTCACTCTAAAAAACTTCTTAGTATACTTTTCTTAAATGTGACAACGTGACGGGTATAATATGACACTCTAAAAAAAATTAAAAACTCTTTAGTATACTTTTTCTAAATGTGACAACGTAGCGGGTATGATATAATACTTCAAAAAAAAAAAAAAAAACTCCTTAGTGTACTTTTTTCAAACGTGACAACGTGGCAAGTATGATGTGACATTCTAAAAAAAATTAAAAATTCCTTAGTATACTTTTTCCAAACATGACAACGTGGCGGGTATGATATAATACTATAAAAAAAAATTAAAAATTTCTTAGTGTACTTTTTCTAAACGTGACATGTTATACTCCAATGTGGTGAGTATCATGTGACACTCTAAAAAAATTAAAAACTCTTTAATGTACTTTTTACAAATGTGACACTTTAACGTGGAGGGTATAATGTAACACTAAAAAACTCTTTAGTGTATCTTTTTCAAATGTGACACTCCAATGTGGCGGGAAAATGAGTCATTAGACATCCAAAAGGACTAAATGGATTATAAGAAAAAATATGGGATTATATGAATTACAAGTCTAAAATATGAGATTTATTGGTTAATCTCCCTTGTAAAATATAGTAAGTACTTACAGATTAAATAGAAATATTTTAAATATTAAATTTTAGACATAATTAGATATAAGGATTAATTGTTGTGACATTTGTTTTTTTTAAAAAAAAAAAAAAAAGAATAGAAAATTTTATTTTTGAAAAAGAAAAAAAGAAAATAAGAGAAATGCGCCACATAGAAAGACAAAAAACGAAGGTAAACAATGTTTTTAATAATATATACTCTTTTTATCACAAAATAATAATTCTTTTTGAGAAATTTAGCCTGCGTTTGGTTGTGTTTTGTAAATGTAATTTGAAAGTATGAGTTGTATTTTAAGTTTGTGTGTTGTGGAATTATGATTTGAGTGTAGAAAATTTGTTTGGTTATGGTTTTTAAATAGAGTGTTGAAATGTGTTTTGAAGATGTATTTTGAATTAAGTTTTAAAAGTTTGATGTGACATGTGAAATAAGAAAATTTGTTTGGTGATGTGTTTTGGAAATAGTTTTCAAAACTTAATTCAATCAATAATTTATAATCAAACACACAACTCACATATCGATATCCGTATTTTTTATCAACAGTAATAACCAAATTATTTTTAAAATACCGAAATTAAAAATTGATTTTTTTTTTTAGTAATTTTTTTTGAATAATTTTTTTTCCAATTTTTTTTTTCATTTTAAAATAAATCTATGTCAATTATTTTGTGTCAATTAAATTTTCTATCAATTCATTTTTTACGCCTATACAAACATCTTCTACAATACGTTTTTTATTTTTTTTTTAAATTTTGTTAAAGTCAACAACTTTTGAGAATACATATTAATAAAAATTAACATAAATACACTAAGTGTAATATTTTAAAATACAAATCATAACGTAAACCTTACAAAACATTATCAATTTTTTTCCTCACTTATTACACATTATTAATTTAGTAACTCAGTATACAGATGTAATATTAAATAAAAATTATTAATATTATAAAAAAATAATAGATAAGAAATAAAAAGTAAAAAATAAAAATAAAAAATAACCTGAACCTTCTGAACTTCAGCCTTTCTATAAAAAAAAATAAAAACAACCTGAACCTTCTGAACCTTAGCTTCAGATAATCACCTGTTGGAAGTCGGTAGGGACAACCGGGAGGTCTACCAGCCGGTCATCCGGCCGGTCATCCCACCTCACACCACACTCAGTTTCCAAACAGATTTTCACCTGTTGAAAGTTGAAAGTTGTAAACAGATTTCCAAACAGCTTCAGATAATCACCTGTTGAAAGTTGCAGACGATTTCCAAACATATTTTCATCTGTTGAAAGTTGTAAACAAATTTCCAAACAGTTTCAGATAATCACCTGTTGAAAGTTGCAGAGACGATGAAGAAGGCAAAAACATTGAAAGTGGAGATACAAGCTGCCAAACAGATTTTCAAAATGTAATTTGAATTAACACGCAGAATCAACTTTTGAACGTCGTATCCAAACGTCATGCGCGAGCTCACGTGTTGAAAATTGATTTGAATTCACAATCAAACAGAGTTTTTTTTGTAATACAATTATTACACTTTAAAAAAATTGATTTTTCAAAATTACCCTTTGACAGTACATTTTTGAAAATATCAATTATCATAATTGTACTTTTTGTGTTGTTAATGAATTTAAAAGAAGGACAAAATAAGAAATTCATATTATTTAAGTCCTTATTTTTTAAAAGGAACTAATATTTTGAGATAATGAAAAATAAAATAAAAGGCTAATATTTTGAGACAAAGGAGGGAGTATATAAATAATATGTTATGATGGTAATAGTATCTTTTTTTAAAATTTAAAAGTAAACACTATTTTTTCAAATTGTTTTTTAAGCAATGTAAAAGTTCACGTAAAAGGGATAAGTTTCATAACTCGTCTCTTTATATTTCTTTTATATTCTTTTTATAGGTTTTAATTCAAACCTATATTGATGATCTGAATTATTTATATCGCAGGCACCGTAATGATGGCAATCCACGTAAAAAATTACCATCATTATGGTGCATTTTGTTTTATAAAATGTATGATTTAAATTTAATTATATTTATGGTTTATTTTGTAAAATAAAAATACGATTGTTCCTGTGTTTGTAATTGTCCAATAAAACCTTTTTTTTACATGAATAACTTTAATTGCAGGGCTTATGAAATAGACAATTTGAATCATCAATGTAGATCTAAACTAAAATTCATAAAAAAAATATATAAAAAAAAACATGAAGTAATAAGATATGAAAAGAGGCTTATCCTAAAAACTCCATCTGAAGGGGTGTTTTGCAATACCCAAATTCAATAAACTTGTTTTTTATTTATATTTTTCATTTTAATCCAATAATATAAAGGGTTGGGTTTCTCTCTGGTTTGTATCGGAGTGGAAGATATGGTTGGATCCATGGGAGCTCACCATGGGTTTTGTTTCAATAATCTAAACCGTTCAATATGTAGAATTCGTCGAGTACTATATGCCTGTAAAAAATCACATTAATTGGATATCGATAGCTATCTTATCGGATCAGATTTCTGTCAACCGTTTATTTTTTCACCGTCTATTTTTTTTAATACAAAACTGATTTGATCACATAGATATCGATATCTAATCAACGTGATTGTTTATAAACATATAGTATTTAACGAGTTTTACATATTCAACGGTTCAGATTATTGAAACGGGACCCATGATAAGTCCTCAGGGGCTCAATAATACCCTTGTGAAGACTGACTAAATTTTTCTTTGATTTGAAGGGGTAAGCGCCAAGCCCAGAAAAATCTAGATGAACCCCAAGCTTCGCTCATTGTTAGAAATCAAGTGTGTGAACTAGTCAAAACTAGTTAGTACAATGGTTATAACCACTTCTAAAATTGAGAGCAGTTAAACGCTCTAAAATTAGAATTTTAGGTCAAGTTTGAGAAGACTAAGGCCTATTTTGGGAAGTTGGTAATAATCAGTTTTTTGGTAAAAAGCTGCTTATAAGCAGCTTATAGGCAGCTTTTTTGTGAGAGAGGAAGTTGGTAATAATCTGAAAAGCAGATTATTACCAACTTCCCAAAAGAAGCCTAAATAAGTGTACTTTTTGATTTTTTATGAAATATGAATTGAATTTGAGTTGGGTTTGAAGTGATGTGTTAGAGAGGTGATGTGACTTAAATAGAATAGTGACTTTTTGACTTTTTGAATTTTTTAAAGGATGCCAAACTTGGCCTAATTTTAGAGGATGCCAAATTTGAGTTCTAATGAAATATATATATATATAAAAAGACATAAATATCTTTTCATATGGTGGGTTTTATCATTAGAGCTCTTTCCAAAGTTTTAAAATTAAAATTTTCAATCATTTTTTTGGGGTAAATTTTAAGGGTAATGATACATCCCACTAAAAGTGGTGCTCTAAAGCACCACTAATGAGTTGGCAAGCATTTAAAAAAAAACAAAAACAAAAAACAAGACACAAGCAGTGGGTCTCATCCATTGCCACATCACTAGTGGTGCTTTTAGAGGATCACTTTTAGTGGTCTCAAGCATTATTGAAATTTTAATAAGTATGATTGCCAGTGTGAACTAGCCAAATCAAATTAATTAATCTATTATTTAAGGTTATTTTTGAATTTTAATAAGTTTCTGTGAACAAAAAGTAGTCAAATTAAATTATTTAAGATTAGGCCTCGTTTGAGAACAGGTTTTTTTAGTAATTTTTTTAGCTTTTTCGCTAAATTATGATGTAAAAAAAATTAATATATTTGGGATGATTTTTTGACTTTTTACGAAAAGATGTGCAAAAAGTAGAAAGAAAAAAGAATATTTGACTTTTTGGTATAGGTTGTTGGCTTTTTGACTTTTTTAGTAACTTTTTAACTTTTTGGCTTAAAAAGTCAGTTGCCAAACGAGACCTAAGCACTTGTTTGAGATTCCCTAAAAAAGTTAAAAAGTCAAAAAATTATTAAAAAAAAAAAAAAAAAAAATCTATACTATTTGCAAGGAGTGTGTGGGGAAAGTTAGAGGGCAAAATCGTAATTTTGCTCTTTCAATTAGCCAGGCCCACGGTGCACTCAGTGTACTTGAAATTTACATTTCCCAAGTGGTGTTCCACGTGGTACAATGCAAGCCACCAATTCCCATTAAAAAAATTTTTTTTGAAATGTAGCGTCCTTTATTTAAGGGTTATTTGGGATAACCTAAATAAGTGTATTTTTTGTCTTTTTATGAAAAAAAGTGTAAAAAAGTAGAGAGGTGATGTGATGAAAAAAAAAAAAGAGATAAAAAGATAAATTATTTGAAGTATGCCAAACTTGGCCTTAGTCCATAGCACGTGGCCCGTTAAATTAGTCAGTGTACTTTGCATCCCAAATATTTTAATACATATATTTTTTAAAAAGTCAAAAAATTATTTTAAACATACATATTTTTTTTCTTTTTTCTTTTTATCAAAAAATCAAAAAAATGCACTTATATAGTTCATCTCAAACAACTCTAAGAGGATGTTTGACATATGCTAAATTAGTATATTTTTTAATTTTTTACGAAAAAATATAAAAAATATACAGTACTCAACGAGTTTTACATATTGAACGGTTCAGATTATTGAAGCGCGACCCGTGATAAACCCTCACGGGCTCAATAGTACCCTTCAATAATACCCTCCAATCCCATTACAGATTGAAGGGAAGTCAATCCCTAATAGAAACAATTTACTTTATCATTTTATTTTATTTTTCCATTTTGAGACATTAGCTGGTAACAATTTTGTCAAACAAGCTATACAATTTCAAAGCCCCATGAAGACTCAATTTTTCTTTGATTTGAAGGGGGAAGCGCCAAGCCCAGAAAAATCTAGATGAGCTCATTGTTAGAAATCAAGAGTGTGAACTAGTCAAAACTTAGTTAGTACAATGGTTATAACCACTTCTAAAATTTAGAGCAGTTAAAAGCTCTAAAATTAGATTGTAATTTGAGTTCTAGTGATGAAACATTAAAAAAAAAAAAAAAAAAAGCATAAATATCTCATCATATGATGAGTTTTACCATTAGAGCTCTCCCCAAAGTTTTAAAATTAAAACTCTTAATTTTTTTTGGGGGTAAATTTTAATAAGTATGATTGCCAGTGTGAACTAGCCAAATCAAATGAATCTATTATTTGAGGTTATTTTTGAATTTTAATAAGTTTCTGTGAACGTAAAGTAGTCAAATTAAATCAATTATTAAATTATTTAAGAGTATGCCTCGTTTGGGAATATGTTTTCTTTAGTAACTTTTTAATTTTTTGACTAAAATATGATGTAAAAAAAATTAATATGTTTGGGATGACTTTTTGACTTTTTACGAAAAGATGTGCAAAAAATAGAGAGAAAATAGACTCTTTGACTTTTTGGTATAAGTTGTTGATTTTTTGAAATTTTTAGTAACTTTTTGACTTTTTGACTAAAAAAGTCACTTGCCAAACGAGACCTAAGCACTTGTTTGGGATTCCCTAAAAAAATTAAAAAGTCAAAAAAAAAAAAAAAAAAAAATCTATACTATTTGAAAGAAGTGTGTGGGGAAAGTTAGAGAGCAAAATCGTAATTTTGCCCTTTCAATTAGCCAGGCCGACGGTGCACTCAAGCATCGTTTGACAAGTGACTTTTTTAGTCAAAAAATCAAAAAGTCAATAAAAAAATCAAAAAACCAACAATCTATACCAAAAAGTCAAAGATTCTCTTTTCTCTCTATTTTTGTTCATCTTTTCGTAAAAAATTAAAAAGTTATTCCAAATATATTAATTTTTTTACATTATATTTTAGCCAAAAAATTAAAAAATTACTAAAAAAACATATTTCCAAACGAGGCTCAGTGTACTTGAAATCTACATTTCCCAAGTGATGTTCTACGTGGTACAATGCAAGCCACCAATTCCCATTAAAAATAAATAAATAAATAAATAAATTGAAATATAGTGTACTTTAATTAGTCCATAGCACGTGCCCGTTGAATTAGTCAGTGTATTTTGCATCCCAAATATTTTAATACATATTTTCGTTAAAAAGTCAAAAAATTATTTTAAACATACATATTTTTTTTCTATTTTTTTTTTATCAAAAAGTTAAAAAGTGCACTTATATAATTCATCCCAAACAACTCCAAGAGGATGTTTGACATATGCTAAATTAGTATATTTTTTAATTTTTTACAAAAAAACGTAAAATATGAATTGAATTTGAAGTGATATGGTAGAGAAGTGATACGATTCAAATGAGACAATTGTGACCTAAATAAGATAATGTGCTAAAATGGCACATGCCAAACCGTGCCTAAGAGTTGTTTTGGAAAGTGCTAAATAAGTTGATTTTTTTACTTATTACAAAAAAATATGTAAAAAATTAAAAGATGATGTGACTTAAATAAGTAAAAAAAGAAGAAAAAAAAGAAAAGCCTAATTAGCATTTTAATAAGTTTGGCTACGAGTATAGGGTGAATAAGTCGAGTTAAACCAATTAGTATATTATTTATGAGAATTTTCAGTGTGTGCATCATTTTAATGATGTATATTATAAGAAATTTATGATTTTTTAGAATAAACACAATGAATGTTTATGGTGTATTATGTCATTTTGTGTGTGCATTCTAAATTTACAAATAATTTTTGTTATAACAAAATTATGACATTTTGTATTTTATGTTACGAAATTTTATAATTCTTTATGAAAAAATTATGAAGAACATATCATGTACACCTTCTTCGGATGCATAATATCCTCTCCCAACCCAATTGTTTAAGGTTAATTTAGTAATGTAATATGCAACCTTGTATTTTTTTTATAATACATCTACTTTTTAGTTTATCCCGCACGGACACTAATTAATTAACAGAATTATAAGTTAATTGACACACAGATATATAGATATAAAGGGAAATTTTTGGAGTGATGGACTCCTAATTATGACATTTGCGTTCTTTAATTATAATTAATTATATTATAACTCATTGTAATATTAATTATAATTTAATAATTTTATATTATACATATATGATACTTGATTATAACCTTTTTTTATTTTTTTATTATAACTCTCATAATATTAAATTATATTATTTATAATAACTAAATTTATAAATAACATAATTTGTATATACTATACACTCTTTAACCATAACCATATACATAATTTAGGGCCTGGCTTTGGTCAAGTCCTTAATCGAACTGGACGGCGCTGTTGGGCCCGTGGGGGCCCACCACGGGTTCCGTTTTGAAAATTTGAACCGTTTAATGTGTAGAACTCGTCGAGTACTATATGCCTGTGAAAAATCACGTCGATCGGATATCAATAGCTATGTGATCAAATCAGTTTTGTATAAAAAAAAAATGGACGGTGAATAAATTAACGGTTGATAAAAAACTGATTTGATCATATAGCTATCGATATCCGATCAACGTGATTTTTCACAAGCATATAGTACTCAACGAGTTCTACACATTGAACGGTTCAGATTTTCAAAAAGGGACCCGTGGTGGGCCGACACGGGTCCAACAGCACCGTCCAATCCGATTAAGGACTGGACCAAAGCCAGAGCCTATAATTTATGATTAGATGAGGTGATACTCTATTATTTTTACATATAAAGGGACAAACAGGAGTTTCTGTAAAATCACAATCCCACTTCAGTTCATTGTATATAAGTAAAGAGTGGCGCTAGGGACCCCCAGTGGGGCACCCCCACCCCAGTAGGCCGAAAAAAAAGTTTTCCTTTCAATCACGCGGTGCCATGTGGCGCTCGGAAGGGGGGCCGGGGGGGGGATTCACTTGGGGGGTGGGAGTCTCAAGCTTTATTCATAAGCAAAAAGACAAAATGAAGGAGCTTAAAAATCACAACAATAGGAGTTGTCATTGGTTTCTAAATTTTTTTGAGTTATTTTAATCATAAAAGATAAAATAAGTTATTTTAGTTATAAAAAATAAAACATTATATTTAATTCATAATTATTATACTTTTTTCTCATGAAAAAAGTTTAAAAAATCAAAAAATTCTTCTCAAACCAAACTTTTTAACTTAGATTAAAATAATTAAAAATTTCAAAAAATGAGCCCACTACGAAGCCTAGTGCACGTGTTTGGATTTTAAGGGCCTTAAAAATCACAACGATAGCAGTCATCATGGTTTACGTGTTTGAATTTTAAGGGGTTTAAAAATCAGAACAATAGCAGTCATCATGGGAAAAATGATTTAGACTTTCAAAAAAGAAGCTTTAATGGGACTCTAATTTATTTTTTTTCTTCTCTTTTTTTGACTTTTACTTTATTATTTTTATTTTTTATTTTTTTTTATTTATGACAGCTCATTAGAGCTGTACTACTGCAGCTCTTGTCATCATGGTGTACGGATTTGATTTTTAAACAACATTTTAGTTAAATATTTAAAAAACGTGACTGTGCCACATTGGCTTGAAATATACCACTATTAACTAGGGGTCCGTTTGGCAAGTTGGTTTGTGACTATTTTAGTCACAAAAGATAAAATAGATTATTTTAGTCACAACAAACAAAATATTACATCCAACTCATAATTATTACACTATTTTCTCACAAAAAAAAGAGTAAAAAAAGGTCAAAAAAATCATTCATAAACTAAACTTTTTAATCCAAAATTAAATAATAAAAAAAATTAAAAAATCAAAAAATCAACTCACTTCTCAAATGGAGACTAGCTCTATTTGACACTTCTAGAAACATTGGCTTGTATAATACCCCTATTGACTATAGGGGTGAGCATGGTCCGGATTGGACCGGATTGGGGGTAAAACCAGGACCAATCCATTATTTACGGTTCCTGAAAAATTGGAACCAATCCAATCCGTTTATATCATGGAATCAATCCGAACCAATCCATTTAACCACGGATTGGATCGGTTTAGGACCACGGATTCACATAATTAAATAACAAAAATATATATATATATAACACTTTAATTTCATAAAAACATAAACATAGCGCTATATTAGTTCCACAATAGCAACATGTCTTTCTATAATAGCGACATACTGTTCTAGAATTTAAACAACCATAAGAAAATTGGTTTCATCATAAGTATTTAAACAATCACAAATTAAAACTAAAAACTAACAAACAAAAGTAATAAAAGAAGATATTATGCGGGTTTAGGTTTGAGTTTAGGTTTTATATGGAATAAGAGAAGATACTATGGGGAGGATGTATAATAAAAATATAGACTATTTGTATACGGTCCGGATCGGTTTCAATCCGGAACCGTGAGATTCAATCCGAAACCAATCCGTATACTACGGATTTTTAATTGTTTAATCCGGAACCAAACCACGGATTCAAAAAACCAATCCAAACCTATCGAATTGGACTGAACTGAATCGGATTACGAATTTTACGGATTTCTTGCTCAGCCCTAATTGACTATCTCTATCTGGCACTTCTAGAAATATTGCCGTATTTGGGCAAAATATTTGGTAGAGTAGCTGGGCACGGTCGCCCCAATAACACCCAACCAACCATTAAAAAAAAATAAAAAAATCATTTAATACACATTAATATATATTTAAAAGAAAAAAAATTGAATATACATTAATCTTTAACATAATACAATTATTCCGAGATTTGAACTCATTGCAAAAGCTTATTAGGATAAAATTTTACCATTAAGTCACGGAGAAATTTACAATGTACACATTTTTAAATAGTACACATTGTAAAAAAATTTATTATTTTTTTATAAACGTTATGATTATTTGTGAGGTGTTATGACATTTTGTAATAAAATTATAAATAATGAATTTATGATATGCACCCTAAAATTAAGAATGATAATATTATGACATTTTATGATTTTTATTATGATATTTTGAGATTTTGTTATGATATTTTTTAGTGAAAAAAAAATTATGACTTTTACAGGGAAAAAAATTATGACATTATGAATTTAAATTATAAAATTTTGTAAAAAAATTATGAAAGACATACATATACACAGTTTTGAGAGTTCATTCCAACCAACCATCACTCCTATAAATTCCTATCCACTTCCTCGTCCAATTGAAACAAGGAAAACTAAAACAACCTTTTCATCATCAAACTTTTTTTGGGGGGTTATTCTATCATCAAACTTTGCCTGCTGCTTGTTTTAGTGTAATATCTACAGATCCAATATGGGTTTTGTTGTGGGAACCATAAGCATCCTTATTTCAAGCAGTGTGTGTTTGTACTTGCTCTTGGTTCTCATCAACCTCTTTCACAAACTATGGTGGACTCCAATTCAGATACAGCGTATGCTGAATTCACAAGGAATTGGAGGCCCAGGCTACAGATTCATCCATGGAAACACCAAAGAAATCCGCACCATGAGAGCCGAGTCCATTAGCAAACCCATGGATTTATCCCATCAAGTATTTCAGAGACTCCAGCCTCATATACACTCTTGGCTCAAGATTTACGGTACTTATCATTAGTTTCATAATTTTATTTTAGTTTTGGCAAATTACGACAGTAGTCGCTGTATTCACATTTTTTTTAAATGAAAAATACATAGAAAAGTGACATGTATTATATTTTTAAAAAGAAATTATGAACTTATTAGACTTGGTGAGTTAATGTCAACCAATTTAATAATTATTTACATTAAAAATTGTTAATGACATTATCAATTAAATTAAATTGACACAAAATTTAAAATTAAATAGATGTTTGACATCACTAATAAAAGTTAAAAAATTATTAAAAATAACAAAAGTTCATACTGTTTGGAGCTTTTGGACGGGAAGTCTGTGGATAAAAAAAAACAAAAAAAAGTCAATGATAGCAGTTCAGTGCTGCATTACATTGCCCCCCACAAAAAAGAAAACGTGACACAATATAAGTCATAGATTTTCATTAAAAAAAAAAAAAAATTGAAATGCATAGCATGACAGCTCAGTGCTGTTGCATGTGTCAGGAAAGACAACCCCATAATTTTGATATTTGTTATAATATTTTATTATATATATTTTTTTGTAAAATGTCAAAAATTTATTTCAAATATATATATATTTTTTCTCTATTTTTTTAACTAAAAAGTCAAAAAGTACACTTATATAGATCATTCTAAACAATCATAAAAATTGAGTCAATTGAAAGTTTAAGTACCAAAATAATACAGTAGGCAAAATATAGGACCAGCAACGTAATTTATCTTTTTATTTTCTTCAAACCTAGTTTAATTTTCATTCTTGATTTTAAATTACATGTCAAAACATATAACGATATCAATTGTAGTGTATCTGTGTCGAGAATATCAAATCAATACATACCAAGAATCAAATAAACTCGTCATGAATTTTTCAATTCATAAATAACTCTTCTAAAACTCAACAGTCATGTTTTATAAAAAATAAAATTTTAATTTTTATATTTTAAGCAACACTAGCTTTATCTTTATATGAGGGATAACATATATATATATATATATATTAATATACATAATTAATCTGTTGAAGTGACGGTTTTGTTATTAGGGGAATGTTTTACACTTACCCATAGTAAGAAAAATTACAATTTTTGCTTGAAAATTACAAATTTTTGTTAGAAAAGTTACTATTTTCCTTATGAAAGTTGTGATCGGTAAAGTTGTGAATAACCAAAGTTTTATTTTTTCTTATAAAAGTTAATACTTTTTGCAAGGAGCAAAAAATTATACTTTTTGTGATCAAATTATATTTTTTGTGGGAAAAATCATACTTTTTATATAAAGTGCATATTATACATATCATTTTTCGAGTTCACATGGTAGCCTTTCTCCTATTATGAATCGATGTCAATATCTAATTCACAATGTCACGCATTGCAAATTGGCTACTTTTGTTTATTCATTTATTTAATTATTGGTGGTGAAACAGGAAAGAATTTTCTTATGTGGAATGGTCCAAAAGCTCAGTTAGTTATTACAGACTCGGAGTTTGCCAAAGAAATACTCAAAAACAAAGAAAAAGCTTACATTCAAATGGAAATAGAAGGCTACTTAAAGAAGCTATTGGGTAATAACAGTATTGTGACATCTGAAGGTGAAAAATGGTCAAAGTTACGAAAACTAGACAACCATGCTCTTCATGCAGAGAGTTTGAAAGTATGCTTATACTAAACAACTTTTTCTTCTTCTTTTTCTTATTATTATTATTCTTATGCCATACCATTAAAATATTGATGATAAAATGTCTAATAATTTAAAAATTGTTAAATTAATTACAAATCAATAGAGTGCAAGTAGGTGTATAATATGAATCGTGCTCCATTTGTATGAAGGGTATTGGTGTCACATTCACTTATTAATTTTTCTCATATCTAATTCTTATGATAATTCTCCAATAAAGCTTGCATAATGCATCATTATTACCAAATAATTTTTAATTTTGTTAGATTATTGACATAATAATACACAATAAATGGTGTATATCTATTGTATAGAACATGGTTCCAGCAATGATCTCTAGTGTGGAGATGATGTTAGAAAGGTGGAAGCAGTGTGAAGGCGAAGAAATTGAGGTGTATGAAGAGTTCAGATTATTAACATCAGAAATTATTTCAAGGACAGCTTTTGGGAGTAGTTATTTAGAAGGAAAAGACATATTTGAGATGTTGACGCAGCTGGGTATTATAACTGTCAGAAATGTTTTCAAAATCAGGCTTCCTGTTATCAGGTAAATTTATTTTGTTAAGTTTCAGTGTTATTAACAGTAATCCTAACTTGATTATATTTGGATTCAAGTGGCCGTGGCATTATACATGTACTAACTACTTCATTTGATGGGGCCCACAAGATATTAGTGTCATTGCTTCCTAAATAAAGGTGGGATAATTCCTATGACGTGGTTAGTGAAATGTAAGGTACCAAATTAAATACTACCCAATATATTTTCCACAACATTACTTACAAATAATCATTATGAAATATTTTTGTATGAATTTTTTTTTATTATTTATTTATTTATTTATTTTCTTTCTAGCTAATGTAATATAATTCATTAAGATAGAATAAGCTTATAATAGAATATAGATCCTTAACAAAATAATTTTTGGCAGAAAAAAAGAAAAAAGAAATAAATGAAGAAGAGAATTCCAAAATCATAACCTTGTTAGGTTTTTGTCTATTTCACTGACTAGCTTTAGGCTTTCTTTCAATCAAGTAAGGACAACAATCAAATGTAGACAGTTGGGCAGTATCCTTCATTTTTTTTTACCATTTCATTAAAATTTCCAATTCATGGAAGCAGAGAAGAAAAAAAAACTTTCCCTACAAGAAGTATAAATTTTCCAATTCATGTAGATAGTTAGGCCAATGCTTGATGGTTTAGAAAACATAACATCTGCCTTCTAGAAAAGAAACTTTTATTTGTAGTGGTAGTTCAATATTAAAGTAACAAATGATACTGACGCTGCAAATTATAATTACTTGATCTATTCAATTGTACTCAAAGTACAAAATATTCAAAGATTCTAATATTTTCCCAACAAGAAGTATAATTTTGATTGATCATTTATACATTTGTGCAGTCAATTTTGGAAAAGTATCGATGATATAGAATCGGAAAAACTTGAAGAAGGGATACGAGATTCTATTTTAGAGATTATAAAGAAAAGAGAAAACGCAATGGCAGAAGTTGGCAACTATGGGACTGATCTTCTTGGACTACTTGTGAAGGCAAGTCATGATGAAGATGAGAATAAGAGGATTACAGTGGAAACTGTGATTGATGAGTGCAAGGCCATTTACATTGCTGGACATGAAACTACAACCACCTTGCTTTCATGGTCTGTTCTTCTTCTAGCAATCCATACAGATTGGCAAGAGGAAGCAAGAAAGGAGGTCCTTGAGTTGTTTGGCCAGCAACATCCAAATGCAGAAGGCATTCCAAGAATGAAAAAGGTACACTAACACTAGTGATAACAAAATCAAACTACATCTCCTCTAGTACAAATATAATGAAGAACTCATACCATTTAATATTAACTGGACTTTTCTTTTCCTTTTTGGTACAGATGAGCATGATCATTAATGAGTCTCTAAGACTATATCCTCCTATCATGTATATGACAAAAAGAGTTCAACGGAAAGTCAAACTGGGACAACTTATTCTTCCGGCCAATATAAATGTGACTATTTTGACATTGGCACTTCATTTTGATCCTCAAATATGGGGAGATGATGTGTATCTTTTCAAACCAGAACGATTTTCAGAAGGAATTGCTAAAGCTACCAACAACAACCCAGGAGTGTATCTTCCTTTCGGTTTCGGACAACGAAGTTGTGTTGGCATGAACTTTGCAATCAATGAAACAAAAATTGCCTTGTCAATGATTCTGCAACGCTATGCCTTTACTCTATCCCCAACCTATAGTCACTCGCCAGTCCAACTTTTAACAGTTCGTCCGCAACATGGGATTCAAGTCAAGCTTCATCCTCTCTAGTATAGTATAGACAAGTTTTGCTAGCAAGTTGTTTTTTTTGGGTGAATATAGTAATAAACCTTTGCAGTTTCTATTCAATCAGTTATACACCATGATGGCATTTGAAGATTGTTGAACTATAGTGGAGTGAGTGACTAATAAAGTTTTGTAAAAAATATATCTATATATATATCAATAATCACATTAGTTTTATAAAGACATGGTCAATTTTAACATTTATTTAATATAATTAATGCCCTTGACTATTTATTTGATCTCAATATAGTCCCTTCTTATTTAAATTCTGAGGCGAGTATGTTTGATTGAGCATTAGACCCAATGGAGTGGAGACTATTGGAACTTGGAGCTTCATAGTGATCAATGGATTTATAAAGCTTGACTTGTGATGGAGATCAGGCCTTTTTAAGTTTCTGGTGCGTTCAATTGCATTGTAGGTATTAGACATAACTTGGGTAAGAGTTTGTGAGACTTTCAATTATGCCTTCTAACTGTTCGATTCATTGTTTAATAGGAAGTGAGTGTTCGGTGGTAGTGTTTTCACATAGGGTTTTCCAAGAGTCTTTTCATTGTTCCTTCTTTTCTATGATGAGATTGATAAAGCATATTGTTGAATTGCTTGATCGATGGTTTGGTTAATTGAATAGTTGTCTAATTAATTATTGAATTTTCTTGAAATCAATTAATCTCTTGATATCTGTCTTGATCAGTTAAAATTGAAAGTGATATCTTTAATTGACCTACTCACCCTCTCCAGGGTTAATTATTGTCATTGTGATTGTTTCACCTCGCTCTGATATTTCTGTATTTTCTGTAACTGAAATTTTACTTCAAAGAAGTGTTCGCTTTATGTTAATGGAGGAATCTGATCCCAATAGGAAGGGAATAAGGGAAGAGGGTAGGTTGTACAATGGTGAGATTCGAATTTAGACATCACACTTGACGAGAGAGTGAACTATGCCAACTACAATAACATTACGTACTTAGAATTTTTACTCATAATTTTACGTAGAAACATTAACATGTGATTTAGATTCACGCTGCACATAGATTGACAATACACCAATTAAATCTTAACCACACTTCATCTTTCATAGTAATTTTCTTCATTTTTTTCATGTTAAGTAGACTTTTCCATGCCAACTCCTTTTAACTCTCTCATTTTTGTTTGTTTGTTTGTTTGTTTGTTTGTTTCGTCTATGGTACAATACACACTGACACATTTCATATATATATATAAGATATTAGGAAAATTACAAATCAGTGGTACAGTGAAAAAATATTTACATTTTTATAGTGGTGTAAATTTCCTGTGTTTGGTGCAAGTCTTTTCTGTGTGTCCGAGTTACTATAAATTTCATGTGTGTATGGTACAAGTCCTTTTATGTGTCTAGTAAGTCCTTCTCGAGTTGCACTAAGAAAGATTTCATCTATAGTACAATTATTTTTCCATTGTCCCATTTATTTGCAATTTCTCCTATGATACATGTGTGTGTGGAAGACAACCTTTTAGGGGACTCAGGAGCTTGACAATGAAATGGTGGATAGGAATGACACGAGAGTACAAAATTGTAAGTAAGTTGCAGAATAATATGTAGGCATAAAGTTTTCTAGATCACTCAATCTGGAGGTTCCCAGTGAAGCTGGAATATAAAGAAAGAACCCCAACCCCTTCATCATGAAAGTGATTCTCTTATTCACCCAAAAAATGAAAGTGATTCTCTTATTCACCCAAAAAATGAAAGTGATTCTCTGTCTTAGTGGTTGTGCTTAAAAGAAGGAATCCTATTCCATTACTAGACGATATATACATACATATCTTAATATATATATATATATGTTCAATATAATAATGAATTCTTTTAGTTTTAAAAGCCTCTACTTTCCAAGCTGGATCTCATATTATGCTGATAACCTGCAAACTTGTTCCCACCTACCTAGTGGTGGAGTCAGAAAATTAAATTATATGGGGCACTTATTAATTATAATATCGAAATTTAAAAAAAAAATATTTTACGCAAGTTTTTATGATTGATTTCGAGAAACATAAAAAAAAATAATGTTATTTATAACAAGTGTATCACGGACAATATAAAAAAATATAAATATAAGTCTTAAAATAAATTATTTTTTTATACAAAATTTGATTAAAAATTCAATATAATGGTAATATCACGTCATCATTAGTATGTGATATCACTAACTAATAGTAAATAAACACATAGAGAGTGAACCTCACATGTCAAATGTAATTGACAATCTAATAAATTTCATATCTCTATAGTGAGATTACTTATACTTGTATATCAATAATAATGACATCACCGTTACGTTCAAAAATTTTCATAAAATTTTCATAGATAAGATGGTTTATAATAGTCTCTTCATTTTCAATCAAAATAACCATTATTGTTTTCATAATTTTTAAAATGTCATCGATATTTTACTCTAATAATATTTTTGTAATTTTTTTATTTAAAATATTTTCTTTATATTTGCGGGAAAAAAAAAAAAAAAAAATCCCAAAATCACCCCGGTCCTCACTTCCCTCCGCCACTGCACCTACCTATCAGTTTATATCCTTTGTATGCAAATAATTGAATGAAAGTGCCATTTTGTTGAGTGGTTTTGTCATAATTGTATACTTGTTCAGCAACATAAAGACTCATTTTCACAGTCTGGACCACTGACATGGATCACATTCGATCTAACAAATGCCGTTTGCATAAGATACTATGAAATTAGATTTAGAATTTGAAAATCTCTAATCTTGCATTAAATGCACTTTCAAACGTATGATAGAAGTACATTCGGGTAATAAAACACATGAATTTTAGAGAAAAGGATCTCGTGTCATGAGATGTAACCCATAACCCATCTTTTTCCAAGCAGAGCAGAAATTTTCAACCCTTTGCATTAATTGGAGAAATCTTAACATATGAAAGTCAACCTTATTGTAACTTGGGCTTTCAACATTGGAATTCCACAATATTTACAATTTACAGCCAGGAAAAGGTACTTCAATTCAGCCAAGAATTCTTTGTCCTCAATCTTCTCTGTCTTTTTGTCTTCTTAACCATTCATTCGATTATGTAAGAATCTTAAAGTATATATTTTTCGAAACATAATCCAAAATGATTGAGAGTGTATTGCGACAGAGACTAAAAATTTATAGACAAAAAAATCTCGTGCCTTTCAATTCCCTTCAAATTGGAGAAATCACAAGAAGAAAAAGTCAACTAGCAGTTTTATTTGCTTCCAGCATTGGAATTCATTTCCACCCACTGCTCTTCTTCATTCTACAGCAACACCAGAAACCATGCCAAACAGTAGATCACCCATTTCCCTGCAAAACCATCGTAGTCTAAAATTATTGAAACATCAAAACATCAAAGACATCAAAATCTGTAAAAAAAAAACACATTAAGCAGAGGAAACAAAACATAGATCAATACCGGTCTGCCATGGAAGTAGTACTAAGCCATGGTTCCAAGATGCTGCGAAGAAACAATCTGTTGTCGTATTTAACCCACTAGGACAGTTGCACACAAATGAATTGTAAGTTCCAGAATACCCACAAGCTCCATTACTCCTCTCGCAATTCTCACAATTCGTCGGAAATTCGTTGTTGTAATTGAACTTGTATTTAAGCGCCACCCCATATTGCCAACTCGCTGGATCATCGTTTTTCCCTCCAAAACCGTATATGCCGGAGTACGAAGTGCACTGCAATTTCTGCAAATCCATTTCGAATGATGGCCCAAGGTCCACTGGAGTGTAAACACAGCATGTGGCGACAGGGGTATCGAGCCTGCTGACAGCCTGGCATGAAAAAAGCAGGCTACAAACGGCAGCACCATTCGTGTCGCAGAGAGGGACTGTGGCAGTGCTGTTGTTTCCGGGATTGGTTTTGTATATGGGCGATGAAGTTGTCGAGCAGTCGAGCAATGCGAAGGTGTTGTCGTCGTGGAAGCTGAAGGGAGCGTCCCAGTCGAGGCCGAAGCCTTTGCTGGGCTGTGTGCGAGAGCAGGTTGACATGGAAGGGTCTGTGATGTAGAGGACTTCGTTTGTGTAGTCAATGGAGGTTACAGGGTAGCAGCCAGTGTGGGTTGAGAAGGTGAGTTGGTCCTGACTGCAAGTTATGTGAGTTTGGAACCTCGGATCGCCGCATCCAGGGCCTGTGCCAAATGGGTATTTGATGGGTTGTCTGCCACAGGTTCTTTGGCAGGTTTGGCTTAGGATTAAGTAGGGGAAGAGTGTGAGAGAAATAAAGAAAAGAAGAGTCATGGAACAATGCTTGAGCTTCATGTTTGAGAGAGAGAGAGAGAGAGAGAGAGAGGAGGTGAGATGTGAAGTGTGGTGTGATATTTATATATATTGCAACTAGATAGGTGGTGAGTCTCCTCTTTTGGGGGAGACAGAGTAAGGGGATGAAGAACCATGTGCTTTAGTTTTGTGGGGATTGGGTTTATTACTTTCGGTGTTAGGTTGGCTATGTTTTACTTTCTATGATTTTATGACACGGAATCATCTATCTCCAAAATTTTTATACCTATGTCTCAATCAATGCACTCACGGTTACACAATTGTGTCACAAAATTTTCTTATTTTGAGATTTGCACCACACTGGTGGAATGAATCATATATTGTTTGGAGTTGTCCCATCTGTACTAATTATAAAATTTTAGTTTCTCTCTCCTTAATACGTTTTAAGGATAAATGTGGGTTGGGTTTTTCAATTTGGTAGCCGTTTGTCTGGCTAGTATATGTTGTGGTCCAGGAGGGTATGTTGGAATTAGGGGATGAGTATGGTTCGGATTGGGATAGGGTGTGTTGGAATTAGGGGTGAGCATGGTCCGGATTTGTTTGGATTGGAATAAAACCGCTAGTGTATGTCCTGGTCCAGGAGGATGTGTTGGAATTAACGGTTTAGAACTATAGATTCATATAATTAAATAACAAAAAAATATATATAACTTTTTAATTTCATAAAAACATAAATATAGTATCATATTAATAGCGACATATTATTATGGAATTTAAACAATTATAAGAAAACTAGTTCTACATAAGTATTTAGACCATTATAAATTAAAACTAAAAACCAACTAATAAAAGCAATAAAAGAAAATACTATGCAAGTTTGAGTTTAGGTTTTATATGAAATAAGAGAATATACTGCGCGGGAGGGTGTATAATATAAATATAGGCTATTTGTATACGGTCCAGATTGGTTTTCAATCCGGAATCGTGGAGTTCAATCCGGAACCAATATGTGGACTATGGATTTTTAATTTTTCAATCCGGAACCGAACCACGAATTCAAAAAATCAATCCAAACCTACTGGATTGGATTGGATCGGATTACGGATTTTACAGATTCCTTACTCAGCCATAATTGGAAAGTGTCCCATATTGCCTAGTGTATGTTGTGATCCAACAGGGTGTGTTGGAATATGTCCCACATTGCCTGGAGAGTTGTCCTATCTGTGCTAGTTATGAGGTTTTAATTTTCCTCTCCTCAATACCTAAGTTTTAAGATGGTTGAAAACGAATTGGAAGTAGGGATCAAACGATCTGCACTACAATTCTAAGAGTATAGTTCTCCAAACAAGTTTTGTATGTTTTTACAAAAGAATTGAAAAAACCAAAAAAAACTTTTCATTTCTCTGTCTTTGGACTGTGAAACCACATGCCTAAATATTCTTATGTAATAACAACAACAATAGGATCCATTGTAAGCTGACAATCAAGTAACTTAAATTTTGGCACTAATGTCCCTCAAATTACCACAGAACTTTACCTGTTCCGTTACTTCTAATTGAAGCATTCTAGTTCTTCACAGACATGTCGAAGTATGACATGTGCTGGTGTGATAACTTTCACCATGCTTCCAAGTCCAGTTACATAATGGTTAATTATTCTTGTTTGGCTGAGTCATCCTATGCCCCAGTAGTGTTTGACAAAGGCTAAAAAAGTCATTTTCTAAAAAATTTTATGTCTTTACTGAAAATTTTTAAAAGTTGTGTCAAATTCTTTTTCGAGTCTTAGTGTAGAAGAAGTTCAAAAGTAAATATTTTTAAAAAAAACCTAACTTTTTTCACCATTTTTTTTCCTGGTGTTTAACGGACCTTTTAATTTTTTTTGTTTTTGTTTTTTTATTTTTATTTTTAGGGGCTTCTAATCTAATAAGACTTAAAAGTGAAAAGCTTTTTGATTTTGAATTTTTTTTTTTTTTTTATATATAAAGTTCATTAAATATTTAAGAAGTTGCTAAAAAGTAATTGCCAAATCAGCCCCTGGGAATTCAATATCCATCACATGAGACCCCAAAAAAACCCTAAACATAGAACTGCTTTGTAAGACTAAACTGTTGTTGGTGCATGAATTGGTAACTTCCAATTGAACATTTAAGGAACCTTTTTACTATTGATTTTTTAATTATTTTTTCATTACTTAATACCATCACTAATGCTTACCTAATCAAGAAGGAAAAAAAAAAAAAAAAAAAAAGGAGAGAAGAAAAGAAAAAGAGGCACCAGTTTTTTGTATTAGACTTTAGAAGTTTCCTCAACCTTTCAAATGAGTGCTTACCTACATCAGCATCAGATAAGGTAAAATAAGATTGCAGAAAAGAGGGGCTCACCATTTTAACATAGAAGGTGGAATATTTTTACTAATTACAATATTAATTTTTATTGACATAAATGGTGAAAAACTGCATAAAAAACAAATATAAATAAAAATGTTTTCTTATATTTGTATTGAGTTATAAAAGATAGCAATTGAAAGACAATCTATTGATTTTAATTGTGAAAAACCAATTTTTTTTTGGTTGGTTATATATTTGCCAAAATTGTTAAGCTTTATACTTTGAACCCCATGTTTCGAGATATAGAGGTGTGAATCGTACAACCTCTTAATTTTGTTTTTTCTTCTTGAAACCTAGAGGGGTGAATTTGTATAATTTGAAAAGAATTAATAGTTAATATTAATATATAACAGGATTTTTTTGAAAATCGTAGGGTGTGCAATGGCCCCTCTAGGTTCATCCTTGATTGCAGCAAAGAGAAAACAATGAAAAATGCCATTGTTATTATATATATAGATATATTCATACATATCATGCTCAATCACTTTATAGTGGTCACTACCATTGAAATTTCTATGGTTGCTATCTAAGACAATAAATTAATCAATGGAGCACTGAGAACAAGCCCCTCAAAACCACAATTTTGAACCCCCTGCAAAAGCTATACTCTGTATCTTCTGCTTTCACTTTAATTAGTGTATAAATTATGTATTGTTACATTGCAATGGTTGGTTGTTGGCTTGCTGGAGCTGTGCAACAATGTTTGCTGTTTGCAGTACCTTAAATTGGCAGTTTATGATTTTTTATTTTATTTTATATTTAAGATTCTATGTTAGACCATTCATAACTTCTGCTTATTAGTTTATGAGGTAAAAATAGTCTACACAAATTTTAAAAAAAAATTATTGTCTTGAAATTAGGGAATGAATGCATATTTTTTTCCTTTTTGAGAATCCGTGCTAAAGTATTTAGTTCAGTTTTTACTCACACTTAACTTAAGTAGGCTAAAAAAAAATATATATATATATATATTAAAAGGCTAAGAGAAAGCTATTTTTAGCTTCTACTATATGATTATTTATCAACTTTAAGCTTAAAATTAACTATACCAAAGGAGTATTAGCTTAACTGTAGCAAACAGTGGCATGTGAGCCATCTTGGATTAACCTAATTCCTCTGCATTTACCTCACTCAATGCCAGTTTTCAAATCTCATCTTCTTTGCCTTGGGATACTCTCTCCATATATTATTATGCTATTATTATTTTGTATTGTCATTCACTGAAAGGTGATCAGTTCTAGAGGAACTCAAAATTTAAAAGAAAAAAGAGCATATTAAGGTTTTAAAAGTTCAAGGAGGTGGATCTGTGAGCACCCAGCTTCTGATGTAAATCAGTTTAAAAAAATGATCAGATCAAATGAATGACTTTAAAGGAGAAAAGAAGTCAAAGGCTTTGAAGGGGGGTGAAAGAGGCAACAAAATAATAATATACCCATCCAATTGAGCTAAGCACACTTCCTGATTTTCAATGTGCAGCCCAACCATGATGGATCCTGTTGCAGATCTCTCTCTCTCTCTCTCTCTCTCAATCACATGGCACCGTGGCAGGTTATGTCTGAGGTTCTCTAATCACATGGCAGGTTATGAAAGACTGGGATGAACACATGATTCTAACTTCTCAAAAAACATAAAAATAAAAATTGGAAATGTTGTTTTTGCCAAAAAGATTCCAAGTTTTTGCAACTGAGATTTGTTTACTAATCTTCAAAACATAGGGTTCAATTCATCTCTTAAAAATAGTAGACTAACTACCCTAAATACAACAACATTGATGTTAATTTATCAAAAAAATTCCTTTGAAACATTTGCTGTTGCAGTCACGGGTACTATATAACAAGAATCTCAATTCACTGTTTTCTTGAATGAAAAATTCTAGCGTACAGAATCTGATTACAGAATCGGGTACAACTCTATCACATGAGGTGGGTCTTATTAAATGTGTGGATCCTATCCCATGTGAGAGGATTATGTCTAGCTATGTGATCGGATTCTGTAGAACAACTGTTTTTGTATTCATACTTACATAGTGCCTGCCAAAAGTAGCAATGACCCAAAGGAGACTGCCAACTCCTTGCACAGCTTAGTCAGATTATTACTACATGAAGAAGGACAAGGACCTGGGCTGCTGCCAACTGCTGTCACATTTTCCTTCGAACAAGTATGATTGTAGCGGCTTGGACCAACTATTCTGTACACTCTACTACCCACTAGAATAAAAACATCTTTCCTGTTATCCTCTCCCAGTGAGTATATGTATTCCAAAGCAGCTAGAGGACTGTTTGGCACAGAACGAGACTAGATTGGAGAGTTTAGAGTGAAACTGAAAGGAAGCCTAGTACTAGTAAGATTTCCACTTTTTCTTGGGGTTTCTTAGGCTGTCCATATATCACTCTGGCATACAAATAACTGAAAACCATTCACAGTTAAATTGTTGGCACATTAATTCAAGTTTTTATGTTTAAATCGAGTTTGGGGCATTTTACTTACCCCCCCCCCCCCCCCCCCCCCCCCCCAACCAAAAAAAAAAAAAAAAAAAAAAAGTTGGGCCATTTAGTCTGTACTTTCCATACAAGCATGGATTAGTCATGGAGCAATAAAAGTATCCACTTTATATTCCCGCGGATACCAAGTTCTTATTGACATAAGAGTGGTATCTCACCACGGGGAAGATTAGATCGGTGGAATTAGCATTCGCAAAAGTATTTGGGTTGAAGAGAAGAGGCCCTTTTGTAAACACTCCATTCTAGTTCCCACCCTTGGTTATGACATCCACCTCTTTATATCTATCCTATAATAACAGTCCATTGGTTGTAATTTGTGAGCATCAAAACTGTTTTAAGAAAGATCTTTGTTTTCAATTTGTCTCAATATTGAAATGGCATATCTTTACCCATGCCTAATTAAATACACCATAGAACACCTCAAAAAACATCTATCCTATAATAAGAGTCCATAAATGGTAATTTATAGCATCAAAACTGTATCAAGAACAATTTTCTTTTCAACTTGTCTCAATATTGAAATGACATATCTTTACACAAGCCTAAATACACCATAGAACACTTCAAAAAACATCTATCCTATAATAAATTGTAATTTGTAGCATCAAAGCTGTATCAAGAACAATTTCTTTTCAACTGTCTCAATAACAAAATGACGTACCTTTACACATGCTTAAAAACCATAGTTCACTTCAAAGAAACATTTGAGATTACACATGATCTGGTGTACTAACTTACTGATCAGATTAGTAAATTGGCAATTTGATTTTGAACTTTTAAGTATTGGCAGAACAACCATGACTCAATGTCAATAAATCAAGTACTTGTTCTTAATTTTGTAGTGAAAAGTAAGATAATCTTTGAATGTGTCCAATGTCTGCGCAAAGAAAGTAGGAAGGGAATTCTTAATCAAAGCTACAGCGCCAAGGATTTCTTATTCTGAGGGCCCAAATTTCACGCTCCAACCCCTCGTCTTTGGCCCAAATTTCACTTATTTCTACTGGACCTAAAGCCACATAAAACAGAAGAAAAGAAAAACAGTAATGTTGAATTTTCTTCATACACAAGTGAAGGACAGAGCAAAGTCAATTTTTGATATCATCTATGCCTAGGGGCCAAGAAATGATGCAAATGAACACACACACATAATTGACACACAAGATTTATGTGATTCGGTAATTGCCTACATCCACCAAGCAGTGGGATTTCACTATATTTTGAGAGAGTTACAAATACACTTTACAACAATGGAGGAGGATGTGAACTAGAGGAGGAGGAAATACTCTTGACTCAACTCACTCAACTCTCAGCCTTACATCTCTCACTCTAAGTCAGGAGAGAGACGAAGCTCTCTCTCTCTCTCTATATATATCTCTCTATTCTTTTGCTTCACCGCTCTTCACTACTTTTGCTGCGTTCCAACGCTCCCCATTTATACACAAATGGGAGGGCCAAAGTCAAGCTTGCCTACCGATAAGCCACCAACAGAATCGATGGCAGCCACTTTACACAACCAACTTACAACAGCTAGCTTGGCTGAATCTTCAGCCCAATTCTGAAGCCGCATTTCTTTTCTTCATTTTGCAGCTTTCTTTGACTTTCATTTCATGGCTTCCATTCACATGGAGAATCAGAGCCAACACTCGACACAATCACATTGAAATGCTTTGTCCAAATATGCCCCAATTGATGAAGCCACAAAAAGAGGATAAACGTTCTTTGCTACACACACAAATTCGTGTGTTTAAAATCAAAAAATGTGATAAAAAGTTCTAATGAAGAAAAATGAACAGGAAGCAACAAAGGATATATGGTTCTCTTTGGCAATGATAATAACCCTGCTGCAAACTGATTACAAGTCTGCAAATGATTAAAAATTGGAAATGAACTTGAGACAATCTTTCCGGGAAGAGTAAATTAGATTTTCCAAACACGAAAGAAAGCATTAGTTTGAGGGCCAAGATATAGGTGCCTATCAGCCTTGGTGCCTCGTGATATTGGGATAATTTGGACACAAAATGGAAGGGGGTTTAGAGAAAATTTAAAGGGTTTTTGTTTGATGACTGAGTATCTAGCCAAACAAAGGTGCATCTCGACTAATCACGGAACCCACACAAAGTGCCCCTCCACGTGGATCAGGCAAATCTTGGGCAAAGTCCGTGGATGTGATTCATAACACCTAGTGGCGTTGAATCTAAGATCTAGAATGAGCACACCCTAAGCCCCAAGCTGCACCCACTAGGTCAAATGCTAACAAATGCTAGAACAACCTTATTGACCCATGTAAAATTTATGTATGATAAATCTAATTTTTGCAGCAAGAAAGGTGAAAAACCATATTCATCTTTAAATTTATCCTGAGATAGTGATGTGTATGCAGATGGGCACCAATTTGATTGGAAATGAAGATAGCAAGAACATGATTCACAACATTTACAAGTTGCAAGCTGAATTACACTACTAACCAAGCTCAGAAAGCGCTTGGCCTTAACCTTTTTTTTTTTTTTTTTTTTTTATAAAGAAAAAGCTAAGCATTTGAGAGAGTAGGGACAAACTGGGTATTTCAACTTGTGCCAGCACAGACTGTTTGTTCTACTTTTGTTTTTTTTTGGTTTTTGGTTTTTTTTTTAAATAATGAAAAGTTTGAAAGCACCCATCTTTTTCATTTTTATGTGAATATATATATATATTTTTAAATCGAAGAACAATTTATTTATTTATTTTTCGGGTGTTTTCTAAAAAGTTAGTTGTTTCTTCGCCAATGGGGTTAAATAAGAAAATAGCAATGCTAGGAATATAGAATAAATCAAAGAAAATGCAGTTGATGACTAGGATTAAATTAAACCCAATTATGATGGGATTCGGATTCAAATTATTTCTCAGCCATTCAATGTACTTGATGTGACCCATTCTGTATTTTTATTATGTGTTCTTAGCATTAGACCCATTTTTTATTTTATTTTATTATGTCCATTTGTGCTCTTAGTGTAGTGTGCTTCCATTAAGAAAACAAAAATGCGATCAACCTTGAAAAGTTATTCCGAAAATTATCTCAAATTTGAAATTTACAGTATAAATTTAAACTTTTTGTTGTAGGGCCAAAATCAGAGTGAATGCCGTTATTAAATTTAAAATTTTGAATATTTTTGTGAGGAGATTTGTCTTGATATTATGAAAATGATCCCAGCTACCTCCAACCCACCTTGAGAAGTCAAAGTGTGCTCTTTGTAAAAATAGCTCCTAGCTACCACCACCTCAAGCTCACCTCACACCTACCCTTCTTCCCCATCTCATCCCACAAACATAAAAGCCCTTCGATCTTCTTTGATCCTTCATCAATTCACTACCATATACCTCAATATTCAAACTCAACCCCCTCTGTTTTCAGAGAATCAGCCATGGCAACGAGCGACATAAAGCTTATCGGTATGCGGCCAAGCCCATATGTGAATCGAGTACAGTATGCACTTAATATAAAGTCCATTGACTATGAGTTTCTGGAAGAGAAGTTTGGCTCCAAAAGTGAACTCCTCATTCAATCCAATCCCATTCACAAGAAAGTCCCAGTTCTAATCCATGCTCACAAGCCCATATGTGAGTCTCTCATCATTGTGCAATACATAGATGAGTTGTGGACCTCTGGTCCTTCCATTCTTCCTTCTGATCCTTATGATCGTGCCATTGCTCGGTTTTGGGCAGCCTATATTGACGATAAGGTATGGCTAGCTCTTTGAGTAATTCTCTTATATATGTTGCAAGGGCATGTTTGGTTATTTTTATGAAATTGGATATCATTGAGGTTATTGATAGGATTTGGGGAATTGTTATATCAAGATATGGGTTTTAGATATCAGATGTGATTATGAAGGGAATAAGTTATGACATGGTATAAAAATATGAGATTAAGGATTAGATCGGAGTCTACATTATTTGCATTATGATTGGTTACCGTTAGGGGAAATCCTATAAGAAAAGTTGTTATTTTTGTGGTGAAAGTTATAAATTTTTGTGTTGGAAGCTATGATTTTTGTGGTAGAAGTTATGAATAATGAAGTTATGGTATGCTGAAGTTATGAATATCAAAGTTACATCACAAAAATTATAACTTCCATCACAACAATTCATAATTTTTTCATTTTGTGGTAGAAATTATAATTTTATGAATGGTACTTTTTGTGGTACATACCATTCTAATTTCTACCACAAAATGGTGAAAGTTACCAATTTTTGTGATGAAAGATGATTTTTGTGATAAGTGTTACACATTTGTGGTAGAAATTATATATATATTTTTTATATTTTTCATATCAGATGCACTTTCTTTTTTTTTTTTTTTTGGGTGCCCGTGAAGGCTTTTCCTAGTCTACATTCTAATTTTGAAATGCACTTGCATATCATTCTAGACAAAATAAATAATTCTGCATAATTTATTTTTATTTGTAAAGCAATTTTCTATCTCCATTCATTTCATGACACAATCCAAATGGTTGCAGTGGTACCCATCCCTGAAACAAATTAGGATGGCAAAAGGAGAGGAAGAAAAACTAGCAGCTGTAGGAGCAGTGAAGGAAGGGTTGGCATTGTTGGAGGATGCATTTGTCAAGTGCAGCAAGGGAAAGTGCTTTTTTGGTGGGGATAGCATTGGTTACCTTGACATAGCATTTGGGTGCTTCTTGGGGTGGCTGAAAGCGACCGAGAAGCTAGCCGATCTGAAGCTGCTCGACAAAACCACGACGCCACATCTAGTGGTTTGGGCTGAGAGGTTTTGTGCAGATGGTGTTGTGAAGGATATTATGCCAAAAACTGAAATGCTTGTTGAGATAGCCAAGATACTTCAAGCCAAGGCCAGAGGTTCAAATCCCAATTAGAAGTGCCTCTATACATCTAGAACCAAGCCATTTAGCTAGACAGATCACAAGCTGGGGAGACCCTTCTTATGAAAGATGGTGTTTGTATTTTGTATTCTCCATTTGTATTTGGTTAAGGTAGTTGCTAAGATATTGGGCATTGTAGGCCAGTGATACCAAGAGAGAGGTCTCATGTCTAATTTTCCCTAAACTAAAATAAAATGAAGTAAACAATGATGTGGATGTGGTGTTGAACAATCGAAATGGCTTGTATAGGCATGAGTTTTTTGAGGTTTGGCACGTATAGGACATGAGATTTTACAACAAATGCATCACAAGTATTGATTTGAAGTGTTATATATATATATTAAACAAATTATATTTCCTACACCAACACTCAGGGATGGAGCTACGCAGGGTCCAGGGAGGCATGTGCCCCCTTTTTTTTGAAAATTACACCTTTTCCTCTAATTAGAACAAGTTTTTCATTTAATTTTAATTTTTAAATATGTTTCAAAATGTTTATATCTCATGTTTCTTTTCTCTTCCTTTTTAATAAATTCCTTATAATTTACCATTATGAATGTTTAATTTTATCAAAATATTCTCTTATAATTATTTCCATCTCTATCATTTCTCTCTTGTTTTTCTCCACATCTATCTTTTTTATTTTTATTTTTATTTATTTATTTATTTTGTTGTTGTTGTTGTTGTATGCATGATATTAAATTTTAAATTGTGATTATCATCATATTTAGTAACTAAAATAGCAAATAAAAAAAGCATAAGTTAATTAAAACATATCTAAGACGCATAATTTTGACATTAGGTTGATTTTTGATCATTGTATCACTAAATGAAAATTAATTTGATTAAATTTTGCAATTGATATCTTTAAAGATTAATGGTGCCCTCATAAATCGTTCTGCCACTGCCAACACTATATATATATATTAGATTTTAAGTAGTTATGACTGTTGATGTCGATTACTTAAAATGATCTTATTATTTTCTTCCCATTCTTTTTTTTTTTCTCTCTCTCTCTCTCTCTTCTTTGTACCATCCACGTCTACAGTCATAACATAACTACCTGTACTATGGTTCCTATTTTGCTTTTATCTTGAGTGTGAGAAAGTAAGAAAAAAATGAATGATGCCATTTTAGGTATTCCAAAATATTTGAGATGTCATGAGTAAATTACATAGTATTATTTTTTCATCTATTTATGCAACAGATCCTTAATGGAAGGTTTAGATGAATACAAATTGATAATTTAGATAGCAAAGTATAACATTTTTTAGTTGAGGGAGATAAAAGAATATTATGTGTAGTTTAAGAGGATAAAGTGTAATTTGCCCTATACTTGAAGGGTATTTTCATCATAAATGTCTAGATTTAAAAAAAATAAAAAAATGGTGGATGAGAAGGGTTATAATTTTTAGGTCACATTGGACAATAGTTGAGAAAGGTAAAGTGCAATTTTCCATTTTTTTTTAAATGAACTCACTCAATTTTAAAATATAGGCCAAATTACATCATTGATCCCTCTAATTTGAGTAAAATTTCATTTTGACCAAAGTGAAATTCAAAAAAAAAAAATTATAGGGAGAACTAATGTCATGAATAATGAATTACACCAATGGTCTATATAGTTTCTTTTGAATTATACTTTGATCCCCTCTAGTTTTGCATGTGATTTTTTTACCCTTTTAAAATGTTATCGGCACATAACGGAGGGATAGTATTGCAACAAAACTAAAAATATGAGGTTCAATTTGTTGAAATTGAAAGTAACACTTGCTTAAACTATAGGGACTAATGGTGTTACTTACCGTTATTTCTTTTTCCATTCAAAATGTTAACTACACATGGCGGAAAGATAATATTACAAAAAAAATTGAAAATATGAGATTCAAACTGAAGTTACAGAGACTAAAATAACATTTCACTTCAACTATAAAATGTAGTTTACCCTTTTGTTTATCACAATTTATCCATATGCTCTGAACCAATCTGTCTTTTGTTGAATTTGAGTATAACCTGTAACACAAAATTTTATAATGTTTATTTATTTATTTATGGAATAGAACAAGAACAATTACTCAGCATCAATAAGACAAGCTAGCTCTTTCTTTCATAGATTGGCCCGATGGAATTGTTTGTAACATGTGATTGTCCTTTTCTCTTTCTGCCGGCATCTATGGTTGAAATGGTGCTGAAGGCATCAATAAACATCAATATTTCAATTGCTTCAACTTTTCAGTACAATTAGGCCTCTGTTGGTGGAGATTGGAGATTTAGCTGCCATGGCGAAAAGTGAGGTAAAACTTCTAGGTTCATCTGCAAGCCCATACGTGAACCGGGTACAGATTGCCCTCAACTTAAAGTCCATCAACTATGAGTTCCAACAAGAGAACCTGGCTTCCAAAAGCGATCTCCTCCTTAAATCCAACCCTGTTTATAAGAAAATCCCAGTTCTAATCCACGCTGACAAACCTATATGTGAGTCTCTTATCATCGTTCAATACATCGATGAGGTTTGGACCTCTGGTCCATCCATCCTCCCTTCTGATCCTCACGATCGCACCATTGCTTGTTTCTGGGCAGCCTATATTGATGACAAGGTATGGTTCTTTGAATCTTCTTGTTACCAATTGATGTAGTGAAATTTGGTTAGGTAGAACACGTGCCACAAAAATATTCTATCTTCATTTTCATTTTTTTAAATTGGGTAAAAAAAAAAAAAACACTCATCTTTTTTTCTATTGTTCTTTCTATTTTTAAGGTGTAAATATATTATTAGTATTTATTTTTCTTAAATTAATTTCTATTTAAAAAAAATTAAACTAAACCAAACAGAGTAATTACAAGTTGTAATTTACAACTCTCTATAAGTCAAAAGTACAACCTTCTATTGTGTCGGCTCACAAATGAGTACCAGAAAGATCAGAACAAAAGATAAAGAATGGACTTTTTAACTTGAGAGAATTGTTTGGCCCATGCTTCCCCTTGCGGGCTCGTTTTGATGGTCAAAATATTTTTTTTTGGGAGCCCTTCGCAAGGATGGATGTAAGGGGGCAAAATTTTAAAAATATCATATATTATATTTGAAAATTTAAAATTATAAGGATTTGTACCCTCAGATACTTTCACACCCCTATAGTGATAATCTTGGATCCATTCCTAGTCTCTGTGTATTTTATTCGTGAAAAAGATTAAGTCGATCTGATAATCATACCATTTTTATTTTGTTGCATTTGTCTTAAAAAAATAGATAACAAATGTGTTTTTAAAAATAAACTATTCATTTTTTTTTTTAGATAAACGCACTAAGATGAAAAATGTTATGATTAATTATCGAATCATTCTAAATTTTTTAAATGACGATACAAAATGAATGATTTGAATTGTCGAAATGAGACATGTGATGTCCAAATAATTCTCTCAAGTTTAAAATTTTAAATTTGAGAAATATCCAATCCAGAAAGGAGCTCTCTCAGATCCATGTTATTCTTCGAAAACTTTTTAACCCATAAGGTTTAGATTTACATCGACAATAAAAGTAAAGACTTAGTAGCATTAGAAAGTAGGGTTAATTAGTGAGGAATATGTTTTGATGATAAGAATATGCGTTCAAAGTCGTTGGAAAAGCCATCGGTGGCCTACAATGGCGGCTGGTAGCGATGACAGACAAATAGGTGACATTGGATAGACAGGTGAATAGATATGTGACACGTGTATAAATATGTGATATTTGGACAAATAAATAAATTTTTGAATAAATAGTTTTTTTTTTAGTGTTGTTATTAGTAACTCATCAATTATTTTGGACCTCGTGGAGATCGCAGAACCCACAAAAGGAAAATTTTGAATCAACAACTAAAAAACCTACATTTATTTTCTTAGGTCATGAACAAAGTATGTGGAGATGAAATAATAATAACTTCCGTGAGTTTTGTTAGGGTTTTTTTTGGGAGAGACTCTTTTTTGGATGTGTGGGTGTGCATTCAATTAAATGGGTGGAATGTTTTCATAAAGATAATTTTGGGGAAAGAAATTTTTTTTTAAAAGATTTATAAGTGGGGGTCCAAAAAAACGAGAGGTCCAAAATAATAGATGGAGTGCCAATAGCAGTACTCTTTTTGGACAAATTAATGTCTTTTTTACCTAAAAGTTTAAAAAATAGACTTCTGAATGCCCTAGAAAGTAATTAGTTAAGGCAGTTTGTTGCTAATTATGTATAATTCAATTAAAATTAGAAAATTTATATTAAAGAGAGAATTTGATCGAAGCTCAAATTTAGATTCTATAAAGAGAAAGAAAAGTGCCAAAACAAAGGACACTAAAAGAATAAAAAAATAGTAAAAGTTATAAACAAGACAAATTTTTTTTATCTATTTTATTTATTTTTATTTTTTTCTAAAATGAAAAAATCACATATTTGGAAGCTTGAACAATAAAATTCGCTTGGATTCACTAATTTAATCGATAAGCCATTTCCAATCGAACATGGGCTTTTCAGAGCAAATCTCTCAACATTGAGCTGAATTCAAAATTACTATTTTGTCACTTGAAGATCAAGCTGCTCTAAGAATTGGACTGTTATCAAGTGTCTACATCAACAATGCTGTATGGACAAAACATTATATCAAAAAAAATATTTGAAGTGTCAGCATTATATAAGTGATCATAATATTGCAATGGTTGTAGTGGTTTCCATCAATGAGGGAGATTCGAAAGGCAGAAGGACACCACACGAAATTGGCAGCGGCTGAGCGAGTGGTGGAAGGATTGGTGTTGTTAGAGGAAGCTTTTGTCAAGTGTAGCAAAGGAAAGGCCTTCTTTGGCGGGGATAGCATTGGATACCTTGACATAGCCTTAGGATGCTTCGCGAGATGGCTTAGATTTGCAGAGAAGACACATGATTTGAAGCTTCTTGATGAAACCAAGACGCCTAATCTGGTTGGATGGGCTGATAGGTTTCTTTCAAATGAGGCAGTGAAAGATGTTGTCCCAAAGATTGAGCAGATGACGGAGATAATCAAGATGCTTAAAGCCAGAGAACAAGCTCAATCTCCCAATTAACTTGACTCCTATATTTGGGTTTGGGGCAGCATTCAGTTTTAAATGTGATCTTTTCAGTTTATGCTTTTGTTGTCTCTTCATAGAATTGCTGATGACTAAGTGTGCTTGTAGTATAATTGTCTTCATGAGTCATATTACCGTAAGTAAAATTTCTGTCACATGATAATCGACAATGTCCTAACTCAATTTCATCAAACCAAAATCAAGTGATTGTGTGAGGTTCTAATGACAATGTACGCCTCTAAATAATTGACATAAAGATCGGTCTAATTAATTCATTCAATCATATTAAACTTAACTCAAATGAAATCTCTATATTTGTATTCCATTTATGTGAGAGATTTACAAGAAGGTCCACATGTAATATATATTCAATCCTCTTAAAGTTTGAATCCTTAGCATGTGAGACAGTTAAAATGAAGAAAATAACAACAAAAGAATGCTTCATGTGCTACAAATTCCAAGGCTTATGTATGGCTACGCAAAAGGTGGTTATCGAACCCACACAAGTAAAGCCCTTAGCTTGCCAAAAAAACTAACATAAAGAAAGAGTCTCATGCTCTCCAAAGACTTCCCATGCTCTTAATTAGGCGGGATTACCACATTATTTTTTGCACAAATCTATTAGGGGTGAGCACAAAACCCAGTAGAGATATCTTTAAAAAGTATATATATTTAAGTAGTCTTATATATACATGAATACAATACCATGCCATGCTCCAAAATCACAAGTTTAATTCTTTTGAAAATCATATGCAATAATCTTTTAAAGACACTTCATTATCTCAATAAATTCCCAAATTTAAATACGGGGTGACAAATACGACTCAGGTAATTCCTAGACTGGTGTCTGCAAGTAGGCATAATAAGCACTACCAATCATCCACTTTACCAGCTCTTAACCGAAAACACGTGATACCTTCTCTGCGCGTGTTTTCGGTCTTTCACCCTAAACACTCAAGCTAGCTTAAACAATATTATTTGGACTTACTAAACATATTTACCCCAAAATATTTTAAGATCAACAATTGTTTTTTAAAAAAAATATAATAATTTCCAAAATATAGCCATAATAAACATTATTTCAAAGCTATGAAAATGAATGAGTTGAGATGCAATTGCAGAGTTTCCATTATACGATTTTCTACAATGCTCATCATTTGCTCAAGATAGAATGCAATATTCAATAATTCTCCAGTCATTTTGAAATTTCCACCTATGTGACATATTATACCATTTCATATTCACAATCACATTTATTTCCCTTTTCATAGTCAAAGCATATACGTAATCATGCTATCACATAAATTTCTTAGCACAAAATCTCATCCATCCCATGGATGTCTTAATCAACACAACAATAAATAAATTTTATCATTTTTCTAAGAAATTTCCAACAACTTTATAATCATTTTAAAAAAAATATAATTTTCCCCCAAATCTAGGGTTTGAGGAAAAGAAGGTCTTACCTTCATTTTCAAGACATTTTCCTCCATCGAATCCCAGGAGATTTACAAGTTCATAAAGCCATTTTATTTGAACTTTATCATAGTAAAAGTCACTTTTCAACATTTCCAAAATCCCACATTTCAATTTTCAAATCCTTTACACAAAATCTTAACAAAAATGAAGAAGACATGCTAAAGCCATATATATAACTCAAAGAAACTCCCTACCTCAAGCTTTAGGAAGAAATGATGAGAAAAGCTTCAAAATTGATGGCATCAAAATCTGATCTCCACTGTACACAACGTAGCCCTTGATGAGCTCTCCAATATTAATGAAGGAACTGCCAAATCTCCAATGGATTTAAGGGGATCAAGAAATTAATGAAGTTGGGAGAGTTTTTAGATGTATATTTATTTTTGTAGAATGATCATTTCATACTTTAATGATACTGAAAATTTTATTAACATGATAAATTATCACTACAAAAAATTTGACTTTTTGCGACGGTAAATTGCCGTCGCAAATACTCAAAACGACGTCTCAAAAACTTTTTTGCGACGGCAACTGACTTTTAGCGACAGCAAAGGGGGGGTCACAACAAAGGGTGTTGCTAAAAGTTTTTTGCGACGGCAAAGTGTCGTCGCCCCTTTTTTGCGACAGTAAGTTGCCTTTTTTGCGACGGAATTATGCCGTCGGCAATAATATGTAAAAATCTGAGATTTTTTGAGACGACACTGTGTTGCCGTTGCTAAAAGTGGTATTTGCGACGGTAAAAAATGCCGTCGCTAAAAGTGTTATTTGCGACTGGAGTACTTGCCTGTGCTAAAAGTTATTGAGACAGCACAAACACGCCGTCGCTAAGATATTATTTACGACGGCAAACAAGACTGTCGTGAAAGGTTCTTTCCAACTATTGGCAATACCTTTTGCGACGGTAATGCTGACGTCGCAAAAAAAAAAAAAAAAAAAAAAAAAAAAAAAAAAAAAACAGCAATACAAATATTAAAAATATGAAAATTACCTGTATTAAATGAAAAATAACTAAAAAAGAAACCGATAATTATATAATAATATAAAAATTCCAGTATAAAAACAACAATTCATCCATAATAAAAATATTCTTCCATTCATAACCAACAAAATTATCCCATTACATAATGTTACATAATACATGTATAATGTTTAAATACATAATGTTGTTCACAAATCAAAATAGCATAAATCAAAAACAAAAGTTTTCCTCATGATTTTTCAGTAGGTAACAAAGACAAAAGTTAGTCGCACTCTAACTCCCGCTTGCATTCCACAAGAAACAAACTACTACTCGGGAAATATCTGTAAACAAAAAATAAAAATAATTAATGACAACACAATTATGTGTTAATATTTTGGTGGTGTTTGGGAACTTGGTTCCCAAATTTTTTTTCTCATTTTTTTCACTAAAAGACAAAAGTTTTGCAAAACCAAAAAAAACACATCCAAACAAAATATCACATCCAACCCCATAATCATTTCACTTTTTCTCTCACAAACATCACATCCAACCATAAAAAAATCCAACTATCTTCCCAAACACTAAAATTTTTTTATCTAATAATATCCTACAACTAAAAAAACCTACATAAAAACTCACTTCCCAAACACCCACTTTAATTACAAAAAAACATAAAAAAATTAACTACTAGATAACTACAAAGATAATTAAGTAAACAATTTTGGCTAAACAGAAATCTGGCTCTAACTCCCAAACTAGGAACTCGATTGGAGTCCCGTCTTCTCCCACAAGTCTCTCGTGCCTAGGCGGTCGTGTGTGCCAAGTTTCATACTAAACTGACGCCGTTTGGTGATTTTGGGGCGTCAACACCTCGAATTCAAATTTCTTATGGAACTAGTTTGCCTAGACCGAAATTCGGCTTTAACTCCCAAACCGGGAACCCGATTGGAGTCCCGTTTTCTCCCACAAGTTTCTCGTGCCTAGGCAGTCGTGTGTGCCAAGTTTCGTGCGAATCCGACGTCGTTTGGTGATTTTGGGGCGTCAACACCTCGAATTCAAGTTTCTTAAGGAACTAGTTTGCCTAGAGTGAAATCTGGCTCTAACTCCCAAATCGGGAACCCGATTCGAGTCTCGTCTTCTCCCACAAGTCTCTCGTGCTTAGACAGTCGTGTGTGCCAAGTTTCGTGCTAAACCGGCGCCGTTTGGTGATTTTGGGGCGTCAACACCTCGAATTCAAGTTTCTTAAGGACCTAGTTTGCCTAGAGTGAAATTCGGCTCTAACCTCTACTCTTATATTCTCTACTCTTATTACTTGTGTTAATTTTCAGTTCAATGAGTTAAGGAGGCAACCTGAATCAAAACCTATTATGTTGAAAATTGAGTAGAAGATTACTTGAATGCAGCCCATCCAAAAAATGGTCAAACTACATGCTTACTTCAGGCAGTTCTGCAGGTATAAAATAGTATTGCTAGCTAAACATAAATTCAATCCCACATTAGATACTGCTGCTGCCATTCACATAAATCTAGTACATCCAAAAAGTGACCAATATGGCAATTGGGCTTCATTGTTCAAGGCCTACACAAAATGCATTTACACCTAAAAGGTTGAAATAATGAACTAGCATAAATGACCTTACCTTTTCCTCAGTTGAGCACTGCAAGACCTCCAACATTGCATCTACACTGATAGTTGCTTGTCTTGACTGAAAAAACAAAAAGAAGACTTGTTTTATATGCTTAAAATATAAATTCAAGTACACATCTGAGTAAAATGAATAAAACAACAAACTTTCACACACGTGGCTAATGATCCCATATGTCAAGCATATTGACATTTTAACCCAAAATAAGTTTACCATCCTACGAAGTTAATAAGGCCATGAATTCAATAGTTGAATCATTAAGTTATTCTCAATACATCTAGAATTCCAGCCTTGTCCCTGCCTGACACTATTGGGTATGAGTTGGGGTTAATCGGGGTTGGGGATTAATAAAACTAATTTGGTCTAGGTTGGAAATAGGGCATCCCCTCCCTGAACCCCCAGATTTTTTATATATTGATTACCAACATACCCTCTTAATATATGTTTATTATGTTCACTACGTATTAGTTATTTGACTAAGCAAGTACCTTCATGGACTTCACTTCATCCAGGGCAGCAAGGATGTCCATCTCTCTTTTTTAATCCAATGTTCTATTCTCCAAGGATTTCATTGCATCTCCCATCTCTTCAGTTTCCCTTTTTTGCATCTCCCATCTCTAAGGATGTCCAAACCAATGAATAACATCACTAGGATAAAATAACAATATAGGTGAGTTTTTAACCAAACAACTCAGAAAGATAAGAGTACAAAAAAATAACTACAAAATAAATCTAATAATGCTGTTATAATGACATGCCTGCTCTAAAGGAGACTCAAATGCACCTCATCTATATAGAGGTTCTTCAAGAAAGGTAAAATTCGATTATTAACGCAATAAATTCCAACTCTTGTATATACAATGTGGGTAAAGCAATAAATTCCAACTCGGGGAAAAGTACCACCATCCCCAATGGTGAGGGTTTTCTCTGAATCAATCATGGAAATCTTGCAAACTTCATTATCATCTCCACTTGGATACATATTCTTCCCATCGAATGGAGCCTGAGACACGGAAACTTCTGGCTCAGGGCTATTGGGGTTGCTGAAAATGCGAGCTCGTGCCTTGTAGAGGTGGAGTGGCAACAGTGGTAGTAGTAGTGAAAATAACTTGAAAAATACTTTATTACAAATTTTGGCATTGTTATACTTTGTGCCGACATTTTCCTTAAAAAAATAACAAACAAAATATTTATTACACACATATATATACATATATTGACGTATACACAAAGAAACATATATATGAAGATATGTAAACACAATTTCAGAAAACATCATCCTCAACCACATTTTCAGATGCACCACCCAATGAATTTTATTTAATTCTCCCAAAATTTCACTCATTCCTATTATAGTAATGTCATTGAGAAAAACAATCTAACAATTTATAAAGGCCATTTCTTTGTCAAACACAAATTCAGAACTGAAAATTCCAACAATAACAACAACAAAAAAACGCTAAAAGAAATTCTCGCGTGAATCAGATAAGCAACAGTCCAACGCTAGAACAAACTTGAATGCATAAATTGCTCAAAATTTCAATTAACTTACCGATTTCTCGTGCGAAGCTACGAATGCGAAAACCGATCGGTTCCTAAAGCCATGACGATGGAGAGGAACTAGGCCAAGGCGGAGCTCCCTGGGACAAACGGTGCGAGCCGAGATAGAGATTTTGTGAGGTCGTCGGAGAGATTCAAAGGGGAGATACTTTGGGAATGGTAGTGAGGGACACAATGCCATTGAAGGTCTAAGAGTGGAGCTAGGGTTAGGAATTTTATGTGTGAAGAGGACTCAAGCGTAACACTCTGATGCCTGACTGGTGTATGTAAACATATATATATGTCGCTGCCGTGGCTCGACGTCGTCGTCTGCCATGCTCACAGTCGCGAGAGAGATATTTGGTAGAAAAAATTAGGGATTTTGGTTCTAAGAGATTGGGGATTTTTGGATTTTTTTTTTCCCCGGGGGGCAGGATGGGAATGGAAAAAAATGGGGGGGAACCGAGCGGGATTGGGGAAATTTTTTTTTTTTAGTTTCCATCACAAATGAATATTTAAATAATAAAACGGTTTTTTTTTTTTTTGTGACAGAGGTTGCCGTTGCCAAACAAATTTATTTTTTGTTAAAATAAATTTTTTTTATAGTGAATGAATTTTTTTTTTTATTTTTCATTTTCTTTTAGTTACTAAGTTTGAAAATTTATTTGTTTCATTTTTATTGTAATGATTAAAAAATTATTATTATTATTTTTTATTTGGTAGAAGTAGGGATAATATTTTAATGAAAAATATTTTCCATGAAAATAAAGTTATTTTTTTGTGGTCAATGAAAAACATTTTTCTGCGACCCATTTTTTTTTGTTACTAAAAATTAGGAACTAATTTTTTTGTGGTAGAGGATAGGGAGCGGCAGTAGTGGTGAAGGTGGTGGATAATAGGTGATAGTGGTGGTGGTGGTGGTGGCAAAGGAGATTAGTGGTAAAGTTGTGGTAGTAGTAGAGGAGATAGAGTAGCGGTGGTGGAGGAAAGGTAATGGTAGTAGTAGTGGTGGTAGTGGAGTGGTGGCGATAGTGGTAGTAATGATAGTCGTAAAGGTGGAGCGACAACAGTGGTAGTAGTGATGGTAGTGGAATGACATTTGCAGTAGTGGTGAAGGTGGTACAGGAGATGGGTGGTGAGAGAGAGATGAGTGAGAGACAGATAGAGAAGAGAGATAGAGAGAAACAGAGATAGACAAAGTGATGAGTGAGAAGAGATAGACAAAGTGGTCGCTAAAAGTGCATTTTCTTGTAGTGTCTCGATAAATCGAAAGGGAGCTTGGTAAATAGAGAAGAGGAGAGAGGGAGAGTAAGCAAGGTGAACACAATAAAGAAGAGAGAGACAAACAGACAAATAGACAAGCAGACAGAGAGAGAAAGAGAAAGAGAAGAGTGATGAGTGAGAGAGAGTGAAAGACAGAGAGAAAGAGAGAGAGAGAGAGAGAGAGAGAGAGAGAAAGAAACAAGATATGAGCGATAGATAGGCAAAAAGAGAGAGAAAGAGAGCGAAAAGAGATGAACGAGAGAGAGAATAGAAAAATAGAGAGATAGAGAGAGAAGAGAAATGAGCGAGAGAGATAGAGAGAGAGAAGAGATGAGAAAGATAGAGAGAAGAGAGATGAGCGAGAGAGACAGAGAGAGAAGACAAATGAGAGAGATAGAGAGAAGAGATATGAGCGAAAGACATAGAGAGAGAGAGAGAGAGAGAGAGACAAACAGACAGAGAAAGAAGAGTGATGAGTGAAAGAGAGAAATAGAAGAGACAGAGATGGAGAGACAGGAAGATGAAAAAATGGGTGAAGAGAGAAATGTTATATCAAAAGAGTAATACAACATCGTTTTTTTTTAATTTTTTTGCGACAGAAAAATACCGTTTCATTTTTTTTTGTTACTAAAAATCAAGAACTAATTTTTTGTGGTAGAGGAGAGGGAGTGGCAGTAATGGTGAAGATGGAAGACAAGAGGTGGTGGTGATGGCGATGGCGAAGGAGATTAGTGGTGAAGTTGTGGTAGTGGTAGAAGAGATGGAGTGGCGGTGGTAGAGGAAAGGTAATGGTAGTAGTAGTGGCAGTAGTGGTAGTGGTGGTAGTGGAGTGGTGGCGATGGTGGTAGTAATGATAGTCGTAGAGGTGGAGTGGCAACAATAGTAGTAGTGGTAGTAGTGGAATGACATTTGCAGTAGTGGTAAATGTGGTAGAGGAGATGGGTGGTGAGAGAGAGATGAGTGAGAGATAGATAGAGAAGAGAGATAGAGAGACAGAGAAAGAGACAGAGTGATGAGCGAGAAAGAGACAGAGTGGTCGCTAAAAGTGCATTTTCTTATAGTGGATCGATAAATCGAAAGGGAGCTCAATAAATAAAGAAGAGATGAGGGAGAGAGTGAGCAAAACGAACACAATGAGGGAGAGAGAGAGACAGAGAGACAGACAGGCAGACAGAGAGAGAGAAGAATGATGAGTGAGAGAGACAAAAACAGAGACATAGAGAGAAAGAGACAGAGAGAGACAAAGAGAGAAAGAGATAGAGAGAGAAACAAGAGATGAGCAAGAGATAAACAAAAAGACAGAGAAAGAAAGCAAAAAGAGATTAACGAGAGAGAGACATAGAAAAAAAAGAGACAGAGAGAGAAGAGAGATGAACGAGAGAAATAGAAAGATAGAGACAGAGAGAGAGAAACAAAAGATGAGTGAGAGATGGACAGAGAGAGAGAGAGAGAGATAGAGAGAGAAAAGAGATAAACGAGAGAGAAACAGAAAAAGATGAGCGAGGGAGCGAGATAGATAAAGAGAAGAGAGAGAGAAGAGAGACAGAGAGAAAAGAGAGATGAGCGAGAGACACAGAGAGAAAGAGAGAGAGACGATAGAGAAGAGTGATGAGTGAGAGAGAGAAAGAGAAGAGAGGCAGAGACACAGAGAGAAAGAGAGAGACAGACAGACAGACAGAGAAGAGTGGTGAGTGAGAAAGAGAAAGAGAAGAGAGATAGAGAGATAGGAAGATAAAAAAATGGATGAAAAAGAGAAATGTTATATCAAAAGAGTAAGATGATGTCGTTTTTTTTTTTTTTTTTTTTTTTTTGTGACAGAAAAACACCGTTGCATTTATTTAAACCATTTTGTGACTCTATATATATGAAGTTGTCTCAAAGCCACAATATATATATTTTTTTTTTGCTTTTTTTTTTTTTTGCAACGGTACCTATTACAGTTGTAAAAAACTCTTCTTTTTTTTACGACTGCAGCTAGTGCCGTTGCAAATACTCTATTTTTTGCGACAGCAAGTTGTGCCATCGCAAAAAGTCACATTTTTCACGACGGTAAGTTGTGCCGTCTCAAAAAGTCACATTTTTTTGCGACAGCAAGTTCTGCCGTTGCAAAAAGCCACTTTTTGTGACGGCAAATGTGCCGTCGCAAAAAGTTCCGTCTTTTAAACCCACTTTTCTTGTAGTGTATTGAAATCTTTTGATTTTTATTTGTGAATTTTAATTTTTTTTTATTATACTCTATTGAAATATAATATGATAAATAAAAATAGTTTAGTTGTATTTTTTTTTATAAAAAAAATTATAATAATAAAGTGATGGAAAAATTACAAAAACAAAATTTAAAAGATTTGATCCTTGTAACAAAATATATCATGACTTTTTAGTTTTATCAATTTGTACTCTAATGTGTTTCAGTTATTTTTATTCTAAACCATTCGCCTATATTCATTAAGTAAAATCGATGGAAAAAAGAGTATTTTAGCCATCCTCATTTGGGAATTGACTATTTTAATTGACTTTTAAATTTTTTACAAAAAAAAAAGTGTAGAAAGTAAAGAGAGTGATAATGATTTTTTGGCTAAAAATCCCTCTTTTTAAACAAGGAATGTAGGTATATATAAAATGAATAATGTTTTGTGGCACTAAAAAACTGGGCACTAATGCCCCTAATTTCTAAAACTGGTAACTTTGTTTTTTTTTTTTTTTTTTTTTTGCCTTGTTGGGAAATTCGGGGCATTCGTGCCCCTTTTTTTCGAGGCACTGATCAGAATTGTTGTAAAATATCTTTAATATTGTTTTTCGTTAAGTTTAATAACTAAAATATTTTATTTTAATTGATTTTACTTAACAAAAATAGATAAATAGTTTATATTGAAAATAAAATAAAAAAATTTGAATTTGAATTGAAAAAATTAAAAATTCAAATTTATTTTGTTATAAAGGTCAAAATTTTTTTTTTTTCTTTTGTAATTTCACCAAAATTGATTAGTGAAAGAAAGAGTTATTTTGAGTATGACTTATAAGTTGATTTTTTTTGTTTATTATGAAAAGACATGTAACAAAGTAGAGATATAATGTAACCTAAATAAGTCAGTAAGCCAACAACTTGACTTTTTTAGAAATTGTCAAAAGAGACTTTAATAAGTGTCACCCACCTCACTGGCTCATAATCGTCCCATATTTTTAAACAGGGAAATTACGTGGCAGTGGAATGGAATTTTTTTTTTTACAAAAAGGTTAAATTTTTTTTATGATTTTAATTATTAATATTTATAATATTTTAACTTTTTTTGTAAAAATAAATATATATATATATATATATGCACCCCACTGATATTTAATTCTCTCCTTTTAAAATTCTTAGGCACAGAAGGAAGTAAATGAAATTATAATAATAAGGGTTTACAAGTATACCTCTTGAAATTCGTTTAAAATATGAATTTCTTTTGATGATTTAAAAAATTATAAATATTTTTTTGTTAAATTTTTTATTTAATATAATTAATTAAAAAATAAAATTCTAACTACTCTCTTATATAATGATAAAATTATATGAATTATTAATTCAAATCAAATTTTTGACATTATTGAAAATAATATTAATTAATCTGATGATTTATTAATCAAAAGAGGCCATTTTTATGAAATTGAAAACTTCAAAAGGAAGGATGCAATTTTTAGAACTATAAAAACAAATCGTATTTTAAGTAAATCTTAGAAAATATATTTATAAATTTGGAAAATTCTACTAATACACATCCATTGAAAATGTGTACCGTATGCACCCTTAGTTATACTATTTTTATTTATTTATTTATGACCAATTTTCTTCTTTAGTTATGACTCACGGGATTTTTAATTATACCTTATATAGTATTTGGTTATGACTTTTTTTTATTTATATTATTTTAGTTATGACTCAAAAAATACGGAGTTATTTCATATTTTGTCTTTAATTATAAGGTATATATTTGAGAGGTGTGTACTATCAGGGATAGAATCATGATTTCATTATCAGAGGGGCCAAAAGAAAATTAATTTTTTTTCACTATATACATAAACACACATGCACAAATGTATGTTCAATATTATATATAAATTATATATACACATAGAAAAAAATTAAATACCATAGAAATAATTTCTAATAGGATGAAAAAATTCTTTTGTTGCAAAATTGAAATAGATTTTAAGATAGAAAAAGAATAAAATATATATTTTTTATACTGAACTATTTTATATATGAAATGACACATATTTTTAAAATTTTATGATAAATAATATTTTTTATAAAAACAAAAGACCATCATAATTCTCATAATCTTCTCCTAATTTATCATAGTCATTCCCTTATAATTTATTGTAATTTTGTCTAATGAAAAATGATTTGTGGCACTAAAAAGTTGGGCACTAATGCCCCTAATTTCCTTTTTGGGTAACTGTTTTGTTTTATTTTGTTTTTTTCTACCTTATATAAAAATTAGGGACATTAGTGCCCAACTTTTTAGTGTCACAAATCAAAACCGTCGTCTAATATACTATAAATAAGATTTGATGAGTTGAAATTTGCACAGACCACGCGCATTGTATGGTTTGCACCGAGTCTAGCCTCCACGCAATAATAGCTTCTAGAGAGAGTAGACCACTGCAGTCAAGTGTAAAGGGCAAGTACCCCCACGCGCAGTCAAAACAAACACCTCCACTCACCTCTAAGACTTTTTTTTTAAAGTAACCAGTTTAAACTTATTTGTAAACTATTCAGCGTATTTGGTTTAAATTTTTTGGATTAAATTTTTTAAAAATTAAATTTTTTATTTTTTGTAATTTTTTGTTTTTAGTGAATATTTTTAAAATTTTAAATATTTTTTTTTATTTTAAGATATATCTAAAAATAAAAAATTTGTAAAAAAATATTTAAAAAAATTAACAAATACATAAAAATACGAAAAATATACTAAATTTTCGTTTTTTTTGTATTTTTGGCATTTATTGAATTTTTAAAAGATTTTTTCACAAAAATTATACTTTTTATGTGTATTTATGTTAAGTGTGTCTGAAAATTAAAAAAATTCAGTAAAAAAAAAATATACAAAAAATAAGAAATTAGAATTTTTTGAAAATTGTTTTCAAAAAAACGAAACCAAACAAGCTAATTATTATTTTGAAGCAGAGATTGAGACCCTCACAAAAATTTCACCTCCACAACCCCACATTATCTTATGTGAGAGACAGAGAGGACAAAAAAAAAAAAAAAAAAACACATATAAACCAATCACACACATTTTGGGAGTCCCGAGATTTTTCCTATTATTTTGTGATATTAACATGAACTGTGTGGTTTGAGGACGCCTTTTTTTTTTTTTTTTTTTTTTTTTTTTTTTGAACAAAAGAAAACCACTTCATAAACACTTCGATAAAACTGCAAACAGAGCTTTAGGGGGGAAGAAATCCAATTACAAGGATGATAGCCACCTAAAAACAAGTTTTGGCTATCCAACGAGCAGCCCCCATTGGCTTCCCCAGAGCACCAAGAGAAGGACAAAAGAAATTGTCTAGCCAAAGATCTAATGATGATTATTCACGGTTTATTTGAATTTTTCTCATGAAAATTCAGTTTGAACTTAAACATTTTTATTATAACTTTGCCAATATAGTTCACACACAATTTTTTAAAATCATTAAAATTTTTTGCTCTGACAATGCTAAGGAATATCAGAATACCGATTTCCTTTCCTTTCTTTAGAGTCATAGTACTCAGCCTCATCGTTCATTAATTGACACTAATTAATTTATAATGAAAAAATGAAAAAAATTATACTAATTGGTACTATTTAATAATTTTAGTATAAATTGATGTTAATTAAGCCATTAATTGACACTAATTAATTTATAATGAAAAAATAAAAAAAAACTTATACTAATTGGTACTATTTAATAATTTTAGTATTAATTGATGCTAATCAAGCCATTAATTGATACTAATTAATTTATAATGAAAAAATGAAAAAAATTTATACTAATTGATACTATTAATAAAATGATAATTTTTGTAATACTAATTATATTAACTTTTATTAATGAAATAATTTTTTAAAATTAAAACTGAAAAAAATGACAAAATAATCATTTTTATATCATATAAGGGCAAAAAGGACAATTACACATAAAAAGTTATTTTACAGCTTCTTAACCAAACACTACTCAGCTGCTTAAATCTATAACCCACAGCTGAACCAAACAGGTTAACAACTTATGTTCACAGTTATAAGCCATAATCTGTTAAGTTATAATCTATAATCACTTTTTCACAGTTCTACCAAACGTGACCAAAATACCCATATATTGAATCTCAGCGGCACCTTGGAATTCTAGGCAAATTTTTTTTTTTATTATTACAATAAGGGCTTGACTTCTTTCAAGTTCTAAATCGGACTTGACTTCTTTCAAGTTCTAAAGGTATTGTTAGATTCATTGGGTTTCTTTTTGGACCATCTTTTGATAATCCAAACTGTTCACATTTTAAGATTCATCAACTATATCATTTTTGCAAAAAAATCAAGTCGATTACATAATAAAAACCACTTGTTCGGATCAGTTTTGTATGAAATTGATCAAAACACGTGATTTTTGTTATCTGATCGACTTGATTTTTTGCAAGTATAATATAATCGATGAATCCTAAAATGTAAACGGTTCGAATAATCGAAATTGGATCAAAAAATGGGCCTAATCGACCCGACTAGACAGTTCATTCTAATAATAGACTGTTTTCCCTTAAAATAATATTACATAACCAAAATTGTAGCTAAAAATATAAATGTGTACTCAAATTCATTATATATGTGGACACCACAAAGCACTTATTGAATGAGGTGTGTACGATATGCACTTTTGGTTATGACTTATGTATCTTTAGTTATAACCTATTGTAGTATTAATTATGACACATTATAATGTTAGTTATGACATTATTTTAGTTAGAATTTAGGATTTAATGTTTATAATTATACCATTATGTCACGTTGAATTATATTATTTATGATAACTAAACTCATAAATAAAATAACTTATATATATATATATATAAAATAAGGGAGAAGGGTTTTTGAATTTGTGTCAAAAATGTATCAGAGATACATTTCAATTAAATGGCTGAAATGGTTTGTTTTTAACCATTAAGGCTGAGATGCTTTGTGATAATTTCAATATCCTGCCCAAAACAATCCTTTCGCTCTCTCCTACACCCAAACATTATTTGCACACTTTCTCTCTCTCTCTCTCTCTCTCTCTCTGTCTGTCTTTCTCTCTCTCTCCAACTTCTTAGGTCTCAATCTCTTTCTCCTCAAAGATCTCTCTTCCTCTCTCTTCTTTCCACTGCTGCTTCGCTTCCACCGTTGCGTCGCCTCCGATCTCCACCGACAGCCACTCTTCATTTCTTCTCCTTCCCATATCTTAGATCTCAGATCGCCCTTCGCCGTCACCATGTCTTCCCAAAGCAAACGTAGAGATATGGTGAAACTGTAAGTCTCCAATATTAATTTGGTGTAAACTATTTTAATTTGTTGTGGTTGGAGTGGTTGTGATTTCTGAAATGGGTTTGATGGGTTTTAATTTCTGAATGTTGAAATGGATTTGATGGGTTTAATTCCTAGACAAGTTTTCTGTCTTCGGCACTTTCCGACTCATCCCCGTGAGTTTACTCTCTCTGTCTCTCTAGCATATACTAGAGTTCATACATATTCAAATAAATGTATATAAATATATGACTATAGATATTTTCTATGAAATGAGTTTGTGAGTAGAGACCACCATCTACTCTTGACATCCAACAAATGGTATGCTCTCTCCCTGTCTCTCTCTTATTTTGGTTTCTATGGGTATACTCTGGTTTATGTTTATATGGGTTTCTATGAAAAGCCATGAAATTATTGAATTTTAATTTGGTGTAAAATATTTTAATTTGTTGTGGTTGGAGTGGTTGTGATTTTTGAAATGGGTTTGATGGGTTTTGATTTCTAAAATTTGAAATGGGTTTGATGAGTTTTAATTCATAGAAATTCAAAGTCGCAAACAAGTTTTTCGGCTCATCCCCATGAGTTTACTCTCTCTGTCTCTCTAGCATATACTAGAGTTCATATATATTCAAATAAATGTATATAAATATATGAATATAGATATTCTCCAAGAAATGAGTTTGTGAGCAGAGACCACCATCTACTCTTGACATCCAACAAATGGTATGCTCTCTCTCTATCTCTCTCTCTTATTTTGGTTTCTATGGATATCTCTACTCTAGTTTATGTTTATATGGGTTTCTATGAAAAGCCATGAAATTATTGTTGTATATTTGTTATAGGTTTTAGATTGCTTATCAGGCTTCTTTGTTATACCGATTGTATGTGTGAATTGGAAGGACTGTCAGCAAATGAGTAATGTTTTTTTTTTGGTTTATTTATTTGATTGCTAATTTGTATTTATTTATTTATATTTATTTGTTTGTAGTACAGAGAATTATATGTTTCATACAAATTTGTTTATTTATTTATTAGTGCATGACCCATGTCAATGGCACTCAATATAAAAAAACTCACAGTTAAATTTGTATGAAACAATAATATTAGGAATTAATAACTCAAAACACACTCACACAAAAGAGTCTAAGACTTACGCTTAAGAAAGTGAAATGAGTGTTGTAACCAACTAATATTGTAATATCACTGAGACTTTAAGTGTAATATGTTCATCAATTTGCTAATCATACATTTTACTTAATTGATATAGTTTTCTTGGTAAACTTTGCTTGCTAAACATTGAGCTTTGATACACTTCAATTTTGCACAATAGGAGTGAGCGGCAGTGTATGATTTTTCTTTTCATGCCTTTTCTTTTTAAACATTAGAAATGGTTTGTTGATATTGCAATCACGGAGATTATATTCTTTTTTAATTTTAGCCTAAGTTCAAATGAGATCAACCTCTTCAATTAGAACAAGGAAGATTGATAACTTGGGTAAGAATAATAGTGATGGTATAAGAAAGGAATAATTTTCTCTAAAATTATTTAGTAAATTAATTTTCCATGTACTACATAAAAGATTGGATAAGATAAGATTAATTTCCATATTATTTCCTCCGTGCTTTTAGACACCGACATACACTAGTGTATATATATATATGATACACATGTATAATGTTTGCTATAGCATTACCTATATAAATAGGTTAGATATATGTCTACAGAATAATGAATCCCCCCACACACCAACTCCCTTCCACCTTCTGGAACCAACTTTCCCACTATATAATGTAGACCCCAACATTCCTGCATATTAATAAATTATGAAAAACTTTTGAAAAAGTTAAGAACCTTAAATATTATATTAAATGTCTTATATTAATGATGTGATATTTATATCATGTGAGTTTTATGTAAGTCTCACACTTATGTGAGATATTTAGTAAAATATTTAATATTTTAGATCTTTCATATTACTCGTAACTTTTTTCCAGCATTGTATCCGAAGTTACTAGACCTTTTTCTCAATCCAAAAATAAAGATAAAGATCTAAAATAATTATCTTTTTGGGTAAAATTTATTTTACCACCTATGGTTTTACTTCTGAAACAGTTTACTCACCTATCCTTTAGAAATTACTAATAAACTTATTTGTAATTTTGATCATTTTGTACTTTACCTCTTACCATTACTAATTCCATCCAAAATGACGAAAAGTGTGCCACATGCTAAAATAGAGAGTTGGCAATAATTAAAATGCTATTCAAAGTCAAAATGCTATGTTAAAGGACAAATATACACTTGTCCATCATCATCATCATCTTCTTCGATCAATATAATGTTTTTTTATTTTTTTATTTTTTAATCTTAATCACATTTAACAAATAAAATACTAGTAAACTAAATACCGTAATTTATTTTTATAAAATTACCTTAATCTAATTTTTAATTTTTAATTTAATTTCTTATTTAATAACATTTTAAATTAAACACAAAATTTCCATAAATTAACATAAAATTAACCTAAACGCTTTAATTTATTAGCATAAAATTAACTTAATCTAATTTCTTATTTAATAAAATTTTAAAATAAGCATATATATAACTAATTAAATCATAAATTAAACTAAATACCGTAATTTATTATTATAAAATTACCTTATTTATTAACATTTTTAATTTAACATATGAATATATATATATATATATTTAACAAACCAAATCATAAATTAAACTAAACACCTTAATTATAAAAATTACCTTATTTAATAACATTTTAAATTAAACACATAAATATATATTTAACAAATTAAATCATAAATTAACTTAAATACCTTAATTTGTTACTATAAAATTAAATAATAAAATTACCTTAATCTAATTTTAAAATTTTAACCCAATTTATTATTTAATATCATTTTAAATTAAACATTTACATATATATATATATATACTACATTAAATTAAACCATAAATTAACCTAAATACTCTAATTTATTACCATAAAATTACCTTAATCTACTATTTGATTTTTAACCCATTTCTCATTTAATAACATTTTAAAATTAAATTAAATTAAATTAATTTTTTTGATAAAAGATAACAATTAGGGTTAGGGTTTGGTTATGATGAAGAGGCAAGGCTAGAGAGGTAATAAAGTCATTTCACATAATTCATTAACGGGGTTAGAGTTATAATTAGTCCAAAATCATACGGGGAGCTCTCTGCTTATATTCAAACCATAAAAGGGGTATAGTGTTTTAATATTAAATCACTAGGACTAAAGTGAATTTAGCCCTATGTTTTTTGAACCATCTAAGATAATTAAGTTGGTAAGTATTTTTGTGTAAATTGACTAGTGATAAGATCAAAATAGTAAAAATAAAAGAAAAACAATGGGTTATTTACACTAAGACCCCCTAAACTATTAAGAAATATCACTTTGACCCCCTAAATTGTAAAAGCTTACAAATAAACCCCCTAAACTATTGAGAAGTATCACTTCACACATTAGTGATCCCAAATCCCAAATTTAGACCATTGGATCAAAATTGTTTCTTGAATGAAATGAGTAATTTTGAGTTAAATTAACCCAAAATTTGACAATATTATTTATTTATTTATTTTTGACAATTTGGTCAAAACAAAATTTGAATTATATTGGGAAGATAGTTAAAAGTTAATTTTTTCCTTTTTTTTTTAGACATTTTTACAAAACGTGTAAAAAATATGAGAAATAATGTGATACGAAATAGGTTAAAAATTAGAAAATGACTTTTAACCATCTTTCCAAAATAACCCTTTCGGTAAAGATTTAATAATTGGGAAAATTACTCATAGGTCTTGTTTGAAATATGTGTATACTATTTAATCCAACAACTTTTTGAGTAGACCCAAAAGTATTCTCTCTCTCTCTCTCTCTGCTTTTTGCCTTATTTTTTACATTTTCCTTTCTTTTTTTTTTTTTGCGTTTTCCTCTCCTTTTGCTTGTCATGGACGGCGACTGGTGATCACACATTTCTTATTCTCTTTCTCTTTCTAATATATAGTCACCAGTGACCAACGATTACCATTGATTGGGATTCACCGACAACCACCAACCATTCACATCAACTCGTAACTTCATTCTCACCAGCGGCGAAGAAGATGAGTAGATCTACTCAAATCTGATGAGTAGATTTACATGAGATTTGATTAGATCTAAACAAAAAATAGTTACCAATATTCTTTCTATATCTATTCTTTCCTTCGATTTCTCAAATTTTCTACCTTTTCTCTATTACACAAGTCTATTTTTCTGTTTTAATGGAGAAAATTTTCAAATTTTGAATAAGTTGTTTTCGAGTATTAGTTACAGGCGGTGAAAACTGTAAAATTTTGCAGTTTCAATTTTTTTTGGTGCTGGAATGAATCATTGTTTAAAACTGCAAAATTGTACAGTTTCATAACATTCTTTAGAACTGTAAAATTTTGCAGTTTCATAACATGTTTTTCAGTTTGATTAATAAGGATAAATACTTAATAGACTTTTGCTCTGAAACAGTAACATTTTACAGTTTCAAAACTTGTTTTTCAGTTTGATCAATATTGAAGATTATTTGCTTAAACCCCACAAAAATTGAAAAATAACATCTGTTTTTCCATTGTTGCTTTTTTTGTCATTACATTTTTTTTTCTTTTAGTTTATCAATATTTAGCACATTTTGCTATGTTTTTCGCTCTAATTTCTCAATTTATTTTTTTTTTTTGTCGAGCAATATTCTGGATATTCCAATGAGTCTCTAATGATGTTTTTAACGTTCAACGAACGTTCTGAACATTCCGGTAACTTCCATTGGCGTTCATAATGGTCCAATGAACTTCCGGAGACTTTCCAGCAATACTCTGGTGACTTCCCGGTAATATTGAACATTCTGGCAAGTCTCCGGTGACCGTCTGACGGATGTCCGACGGTAGTGGATGTAACAACATCTGTAAATTTAAAAAAAATAAAAAAAATTTTAGTAACAATTAAAAATATATAAGATTAATTGGTATAAATATTTTATTTTAGTATTAGATGGATTTTAAACTTTATATGTGAGAGTTATTGATAAATTCCCTTAATAATTTGACAATGGCCTGGCTTTGTCTCCTATCAGAATCCGTAGGCCATCACATGCTCTATTTTTAAGATCCGGCCCATTAATCTTATAGGCGTGATGTGTAAATCATTTATAAAAATAAAAATAAAAATCATATTAATTTGACAATTATATATGCATAATTTAATTATACTTGTCTTCAACCAAAAAAAAAAAAAGAAGTGAAATTTTAAAAATAAATTATCTGTTTTTTGTGGAGAATTTTAAAAAAGTGAGAAGTAAAAACTTCACCTTGCTTGTTTCCAATTTTCAAAAAATACTTTTCAGAAAATTTTACTTTCTTATTTTTCGTGTTTTTTTGTTTTTACTAAATTTTTTTAATATTTTAAGTAATTTTTTTACTTTTTACACACACCTAACATAAATACACCTAAAAAGTAAAAAAATTGTAAAAAAATCTTTTAAAAATTCACTAAATGTCAAAAATACAAAAAAAAAAAAAAACAAGAATTCAGTACATTTTTTATATTTTTATGTATTTATTAATTTTTTAAAATATTTTTTCACAAATTTTTTACTTTTTAGATACATCTAAGTAAATTGCATCTAAAAAGTAAAAAAAAATGTTTAAAATTTTAAAAATATTCACTAAAAACAAAAAAAACATGAAAACCAAAAAAATCAGTTTTCAAAAAACTTAATGTTTAAATGATGAAGGCATAAGATTTATTTGCATAATTTTATGCATAAATTACTTGTACCTCTATCATTTTTAAATTATTTTTTTACTCTCCACTTTTGTATATCCTCTTTTTTTTTTTTTTTTTTTTATATATATGGAAAATGTGAAATCATTTACTTATAATTATTAGATTTATCTAATTTTTATGATTTAAACACATGAGCCTACAAAATCAACAGATTAATAAAATTTTTGTATTTAACCTAGTGGTTGTGTAATATCTTTTATGGTGTGAGATTTAGAATTCAACTCTTAAGGAGGGGAGTTTGATATCCTTTGTGATGGTTATTTATATTCCTCTTCAAATAATATTAGGGATCATGAAAAAAATATTATAAAATGTATAATGAAAATTTTTTATCCTTTAATTAGTGTGTGGTGTTTTATTGTATGTGTAATCAAAAAATAAAGAATCTTTCATAATCGTTTTCATGATAATTTATTTAATTATTGAGATTGGGCTTGGACTCGATGAACTGATATATTAATTGTGTCAAATTTTATTGACTTTTTAATTATTATAAGCTAGTAACCTATTTTTATGACGTGAATATTCTCATATTTTCACCCCTCTATCATTTGACGAAAAAATCGGTACAAAATTCACGGACCTGAACTGAAGGGTCCAGTGCTCTAACACGTCTCATTGAAATATTCAAAAGGAGATTGAATGTGATGGGAATATGCGTGGTCCACCGGATTATTAATATGGGGTGATTATTTTGTATTTTTGGAGTATGGATTTGTGGTATTTTATAAGATTTTGATTGATAAAAAAAAGATAAGGGCTCACGATTTATATTGAGATGTGGAAATAATATGGGTCTAAATAATTAGTGATTGGTTTGGAATATAGTCACGTGATGTTTCAGAATTATTGAATAATTTTCCATTAATATGGTATTAGATAATTTAATTTAGTGTTTGTTTTGCCCAGTACTAAACTTTAAATAATTTTAGTATTAATTTCGAAAATTAAATAGCGAAAAAGAATAATACTTTATGTACTAATTAATGAACACACTAGTGTACTAATAGATGATATGACATTATTTGTATGGTTTTGGATATTTGTAACTTGTATAATAAATGTGGTTAATAATAATATCATAATACTAGTTGGTATACTAGTGTGTACATTAATTGGTGCATGTAGCACCACCGAGTGAAAAATAGAGGGACAAATCTCTGTATTTTGATTGTTGTGCCATTTTAGTTCATATAATTTTAATTGACTCGATTTTGACCATAAATTTATGATTTTGTCTCAATTTAGTCCAATACATTCTTAATTAAAAAATATGCACATAAGTGACGTGTGTCATGATTTTAGGACAAAATTATAAATTTGCTCAACTCAATCAATTCAGTGATATTTTTTCATCAAAAACACTGAATTGACATAAAATTTAAAATTAAAGGTCAAAATTAAGCTAATTGAAAGTGTAGAGGCCAAAATGACACAATAGACAAAATATAAGGATTACCGAAATAATTTATCCAAAATGAAAAGATTAAATAATATCATGTGTAGTGTGCGGCATGAGAAAAATGAGAATTTTTTCAATTATTTTTTTCTTCATCGAACAATGAAAAGTAATTATATCTTTTTATTTTATCATAACTAAATATAATATTCACTAATTCTATCTAATTATCTATCTCATCTATTATTTTATGTATAATCCTATCTCCTATAATCTTATATTATTCATATTCTTATCCAATTATTCATCTCATTTAATTTTATGATATAATTTATCTCCCACAATCTTTTTAACGAGTAAAGTTGTTATCTTTTACCATAACAACAAATATAATAGCCCACTTGAGTTTGGTGCAAAATATTGTCCAAATTTGATAGCTAATTATTGAAAAAAATAAAATAAAAATCCAGGCATATCAATACGTTGGCCTCACAACAAATAAGACAAGGTTTGGTACTTTGCACGCTCTTTCAACGCGTGAGTATTGCCTTTCAACCTAGTTTTAGAAGCATACCGCCTCGAAGTTTCATCTCCGCAAGAAATTCACAAGAAATTACACTTTTGTCGACGACTTTTGCCGACTTAAAAAAATTATATAATCTTCAACAAATTAAACTTTGGTCCGTCCTCCCCATGGACAAATTCTTTGACGTGTACAATCTTCCACCTATGCAATTACCCGTAACCAAACACGAGGACCAACTTTAGGTTATATATCAACAAATTAAACTATAAAAAGCTTGTTTCTCCACTAAAATACACAATTCTCTCCTCTCTATAGAGCTGAGAAAAACAAACACCACTAGACAAACAACCCTTTTTTTTTTTTTTTAATCTATTCTATAATCTCCTCCTACCGATCACTACTAGTTATGGAGTTTTTCAACAAAGCCAAAGCAGTAAAACTCCGATGCCACCACAAGAAGTACCTAGTCGCCGATGACGATCAAGAAAAAGTCCGGCAAAGCAAAAATGGCTCCTCACGAAAAGCCCGATGGCTAGTCGAATTCGTCCCCGACAACACCCAAGTCATCCGACTCAAAAGTTGCCACGGCCGCTACCTCACCGCGACCAATCAACCGTTCCTCCTCGGCATGACTGGAAACAAAGTACTTCAGACTCAACCGGAGAACATGCGCGACATGTTCATCGATTGGAAGCCCGAAAAGGACGGGTTTCATCAGCTCAAGCTGAGGGCTTTTGGTGGAACATATTTACGGGCTAATGGTGGGTCGCCACCGTGGAGGAACTCGATCACCCATGACAGTCCTTATACTAGTTCGACTAGTAAGTGGATTTTGTGGGACGTTGAGGTTGTGGAGATCCCCGAAAATGAGCCGTTGAACGATTATTTGTCGATGCTTTCGAGCTTTTCGTCGGTTTCTGATGATGTTTTGTCGGAAATTGGGTCGCCGGTGTCAATCCACTCGACTAATTCGCCGAGGTTATCAATTAATCGGACCTATTCTCCTAGGTTGTCTATGCAGAAGGTAAGTTTTTCTTCACTTGTTTTCATTAAATTTTCGATAAATTTCACATTTCACATTCAATCTGACCTTAACTTTTTAATTGTTACTGTGTCAAAAAGTTGACTAATCATGAAGAAATAAAAAGAAAAATGAAAAAGAGCACATCTTTTTTTTAGTGAATTTTATGTAGATTTATTCATAAATACTTAGTTGACTAACAATGAAAAAATAAAATAAAAAAAGAAAGAGGGCACATCTTTTCTTTGTGAATTTTATTTAGATTTATTCATAAATACTTAACCATGAAAAAATAGAAAATAAAAAATTTATTTTTTCTTCATAAATACTTTTATTTTTAGGTTTATCATGATTATCTATAATGGAAATTTTTTGACTAAATGTTAATAAAAAGATCATTGAAAAAAAAAAAATTCAAAAATTAAACCAAACATACTGGTACAAGTGTCAATTATTGACCAACTTCGTAAAGATGGATAGTGTTAGGCAACTTCCCATTTCCCATTGGCTTTAATAAGGTATTTGACGAGTAAAAATTGAGTCATGAATGTTTTTGCAAGTTCTTTCATTTCAGTTGCCAATTTTGACAGAACCTAGATTGGGGTAAGGTTATCGCTCGGTAGGCCTTTCGCTGTATTGGGCGAGGCCCACAACATGGTCCTTGAGATAATTCTTGCCCCTTATTTTTTACAATAAGATGACTAGATTGTTCATTCTAAAACTGAACAATTTTATAATTTCATCACATTTATATTTAAAAAAACAATTATAAGTATGATTTAAAATATACAATTTATTTTTCTAAAAATAGATATGTTAAATAATGTGGTTACAGCACTATCAGATCAACTAATCATGAATAATTTACAAATAAAAATAAAAAGTTTAAATCATCATTAAAAAAATGGAATAATTTGGTATGATCATTCTTTTTTTTGGGGGGGGGGGGGGGGGGGATAACTTAGTATTTAGCCTATTGGACAAACTAATTTAGGAGACCAATTTCACCTTCCACCTATGGAGGTCTCAATTAAAGTCATGGCAAAATCTTATATGGACTATCCTAAGAAATTGACTTTGGAAGGAGCACCTTTTAAGGCTTTGGCCACCCGATAAGTCTATGTGCATTAAAGCCATACACAAATGTCTCACAAGGAATGAGGTCTACATGATGTTTGACCTACATGTGAGACTCACTTCATGTGAGACATTGGGTTTGACTTTTGTGTCTCTAATATTAGTGCTTGACCACCAAGTCAACCCCTTGAGATTGGTATAACTTTTTCAACTAGTGTTGAAATTGAATGGTTTGGAATGATTTTTTAAGGGAATGTTGGGGGGTGTTTCATAATCTCATTTAGCACTTAAAACTGAATATATTAAGTGATAATCAATTAAATTCATTTGATAACCACAATTGATATTGTACGGGGAGCAAATATTCAGGCAAGCCTGTACTCCCTTCTTCCAAGCTCCGCTTCTATCCGATCACCTGCGTACACAAAGGCGGTGAGCTACCCGGCGGTGTGTGGCCGGAAAACCCCTCCGACGGTCAAGTTTAGAACACACACCAGGGGATAGATAGAGAGAAGGGAGAGAGTTGAGTGTTTAGTGTATGCCTCATCAAATGTTCATCTGCTTCCTATGGGGGGGGGCGCAGACTCGCTTATATACCTTCTGCGCCCCAAATCTACTCCCATTCATCTCTCGACACGTGGTGCTGCTATCCCATCTATCAGCACAAATCTTGCTGAACACCACCTAACCAAACTGCCAGCCCACTCTATTGGGAGCTCGGCAGCCGGGCTACAGCTTCTTGGCTGTCAACGACCGTGTTGTGCAGCTAGCCAGAGCGCTCCGCTCGCCGTGCTCCATGTCGACCGAGCTCGGTTGCATCCCGGCATTGCCGAGCTCGGGACAGATCATGCTGGTTTACCATCAGCCTTCCTGCCGAGCTAACTCTTGAACCGTGGAACCACTACGCCTTGCCTGGCGCCGGACATCCCACTTGACCGGCTTCTATATTATGAAGCCAAACAGCCCGGTCCAACCACGCCTTGCCTTATTCGAGCAAAACCTCTCAGGATTGGGCCGTGTTACCGCGGCCCAATCTTGTTTGGCCCAAATCTGCCCGGCCATTATCATGGCCCAAACCAGATCATAAATCTCCCTCTCAGATATCATTTAAAAATTTAAGTACCTCTTAAAATGTAAGCTAAAACTTAAAAAAAAAAAAAAAATTATATGAAATTTACTTAAATGTAACTGAATTTATAAATATTAAACATAATTATCGATATACACTATTATAAACTCACTATCACCACCACCACCATCCACTATTGTTACCGCTACCACCACCACCACCACCATGCCTACCACCACCACCACCATGCCTACCACCACCATGCCACTGCCACCACCACTGTCGCCGCTGCTGCAGCCAACACCACTATTAACACCATCTTCATTACTATTTTCATTGTCACCACTCTCATTTTACTATCATTACCATCGTTACCGTTACCACCGCCATCATCAACACTATTGCTACCATCACTATCAATGTCACCATCATACCATCACCACCACCACCATAATATAAAAATTGAAATATACAATTTGAAAATAATAAATTTCACATTTAATTTTATATATATCAAATAATTTATTTTAGTTTTACACTTAAATTTTTATCAAATAGCTTTTCAATTTGAAAAATTCAATATTCAATACTTAGTTTTTATTTTTCAGTTTTATCAAACACCACATAGGTCTATGTTTGAACAAAGTAAGAACCACTGATTACTCCATGGATTAAGATTCAAAAGAATCATAGAGAACAAAAACAAACCAAACCAAACCAAACCGTTTTCTATTTATATAATTTTCACATTTCTATTATTATTGAAAATTACATTTATAAAAACAGATTTGAAAAATGTTTTGAAATTTTGAAGTGTGCTTGTGAATTTTTAAAAATATTTACCTAGTTACATAGAAATAATTTTTTTGGGCGAAATTCACTTATGCCGTTATTTTGTCTAAGAACATTTTATCCCCTATGATTCAAATATAAATAAAGAATTCTTTTACAATTTTAGAATGAAGTGCAAAGTTAACTCTGTTAACGGTAAAGATAAAATTACTTAAATACCCCTGTGTCATATTCTCTTTCTCAAATCTTTAATACATATAATTTTTTATTATCTTACTCATATATTTAATAAATTAAACCATAAATTAATTTAAACACCTAATTTATTACCCTAAAATTACATTGATCTAATTTTTAATTTTCATTCCTATTTCTTATTTAATAACATTTTAAATTAAATATACATTTAACAAACTAAATCATTAATTAACCTACACATCCTAACTTATTATCATAAATTAAATCATAGAAGTGTCTTAATCTGACTTTTAATTTTTTACATATAATAACATTTTAAATAAAACATATACATACATATTTTTTTTATATTTGATTCAATTTTTCATTTTCACTTGTGTTTTTTCTATTGTCACTCTCAATTTGAAAGAATGTGGGACACCTTTTGTTACTTTGACTCTAGTACTTGATTTTAAAACCATAAAGACTCTGCCTATATTTGAACCATAAAAGGTGAAGTGTGAAAGTGAAGACACATAAAGGTAACCCAGGGGTGGGTGGCAACTTGGCAAGGGCCTGGGGTTTAAGCCCCTAGGTCCTGAGTTCGAATCCCCTCTGGGCCAATCTCCTGGGTGTAGCACAGTTGGTTAGGAGGTTGACCTCAAGGATGCCTTTCAGCTACTTGGTGTGGGTTTAATTCTCCCCCGCTGTGCGAGTCCTGACTTACCGAAGCTTGCCTTGTGAGGTCGGGACAAGCTTCCAGGTTATAGTCTCTGCCTCGGAACGAACAACAGGACACCCTGGTGATCTTCTCGGGGCGCTGCCTTGGACCTGCGGGAGAGTGAGAGGATTTCCCTGTAACAAAAAAAAAAAGACACATAAAGGTAATATGAATTTTGCCCAAATGAATTACATGGTCTGGATAGTGATGAATTTTCTTGTCTAGAACCTTGGAGATAAACTGTGATTCAGTTTCAATTCTATTTCAAACATTTCAACGTTTGATTTGATTTCTAAATTTCTAGAATCGTAAAAATTAGTTTAATTATTGACTCAATTCAAAATCAAACCAATTTTATTCGTGAACACCTCTATAATATTACCGTATTCCACAAGAGGGGTGGCCCCCTCATTGTTGAGAAAATTGGACCACAGAGAACAATGATATCGATCAGAATCTTTAGCACCCAAAAAAAATAAAAAAATAAAAAAATTTATGCGTAATTTAGATTTATTTAAAACAATTATTATTATACAAGAATTGAAATTTGGTCACACCTTATTTTTTGAATAAATTTTTGTGCATGAACAATGAGTCCCAAATTGGCTCACCAAAAAATCCCATTGAATTTAAAAAAAAAAAAAGAAAAAGAAAAATCCCAATAGACAATGGGTTTGAATATTGGGAGAATAACTATTCATGGATATGGGGCATATTTTTACAAAATGGTAAGAGTCTTTTATGACTCAAGTTTTTTTTTTTTTTTTTAAATATATTTTTTAGTACACAAAAATTTACACTCATCTTTCAGTAAATATTTTTGATTTATTGTTGACCTGTAATTGCCCCTGAATATTCAAAACTTTAAAAATGGTTAGGAGACCACTAGCCACCATGTACTTAAAATAATCATATTGAATCTGGTACAGGTCTTGTAACGATTAAGAAATATATCTTCTTAATTTGATGAAAAAGAATAACGGATAAGATGACCAGAGACACCCAAACTGTCATGAATCCAAAATTTACAAGGGAAAACATTGTTAGTGCCCGGCTGATGGTGGGCGGGAAGCACTCTGATGCTTAAATTAGTCCTCATATAGGAAGAGATAGAGATCGATATATTTAGGGTCTATTTGGGAAGTTGGTTAAAATTTAGCTTTTGACTTTTAATTCATTTTGGGTCACATAACTTCTCATATTTTTTATTTATAAAAAGGCAAAAAAAAAAAAAAAAAAAATCAAAAAATCAAGTTTTAAACAATTTTTCAAAACACTCCTTACTAGGTTCAATCAGTGGTGGACGCAAAAATTATGTTAAGAGGGGTTCAAATATATAATAAAAATTGACTATAAAATTTATTTTATCACATTCTTTTAAATGTTTTGCAAGTATATTGTACTAAAATATTCATTTTTATGGGTATATGAATTGGATAATTCTATCCTACACACACCCTTTACCATATATACCCTTAATTGTATCATTTTTCCCCCTTTAATTATAACTAATTTTATTATTTAATTATGATATTATTTTAGTTATGACTCATGAGATGTTTAATTATATCTCATGTGATATTTGGTTATGACTTTTTTTTTTTTTTTTTTTTTTTTTATAATTATAACTCAAAAAGTATGAAATTGTGTCATTTTTTACTTTAGTTATAAGGTACATATGGTATACTCCTTTTGAAGAGTATGTTCCATATTCCTTCCTATACAAATTAAACATCATTCTTAAATTTACAAATAATGTTTTCATTCAATAGACATATTAAAAACAAAAAAGTATCAAAATCGGATTATAAATTTCATTTATACTTTATACAAAACATAAGATCAATATATATATATGGGAGAGGCTTCTCTCCGGTCCAGTGGACTAGAGTATACTGTTGGGCTCGTGTGGCCACCACTGGTCCTGTTTTGATAATCTAAACCGTTCAATGTGTAGAACCCATCGAGTACTTCATCCATGCAAAAAATTACATTTATTGGATATTGGTAACCCATTGATCGGAATATATTTTTGTTAACAATTTATTTTTAAAATCATATTTATTAATGATAAAAATGTGCTCCGATAAAGGGGTTATCGATATTCGATTAACGTGATTTTTTGCAGGCATGAAGTATTCAATGAGTTCTTCATATTGAACAGTTTAGATCATTGAAACGGGACTTGTAGTGGACCCCACAAGCTTAACAGTACGCTTTAGTCCACACAATAGACTGGAGAAGTGACTCTCCCTATATATATATACGAATACGTTTCACAATGATTATAATCGCATTGGGTGGTAACTAACACTAATTGAAGTCATAATTGAAAGTCATTTTGATCATAACCAAAACCACCACCATCAGTCATATCGAATACCACTTTGATTTTATAATTTGTTAGCTCCATCACCATTGACCTATAACCAAACATCACAATGATTAATAATTAACATTAATTTGAACCAAAAATTATATATGATCATATTATGCATTATAGCATGATGGTAAATGCTCAAAATAAATTGACGTAGTTAAGATTTGGGTGGAGGGGTGAAGTTTTTTCTAGGTTACTTACGTGTAGGTCTTAATAAGTGAACTTATTATTTAATAGGTCTTATGGGAAAAATTTGTCATAAAAAAATGTCCCTATTTGTAAGTTTTAGAGACAATTTATAAAAATTATGACAAAATAAAAGTCAATAATTGTTAATTTTTAACGACATATATAAAAAATTATCACAAAAAAATTATTTTTAGTGACAATTTTACTAATATTTATTTTCAATAGGACTTGATGGGATTTAAGTCCAACTATTAGGACCTATAGGTAGTTTACCCTTTTTACTACTTATAAATCTAATAACAAATCTAAATATACTAGTTGAGCTTATATAGATGGATGCGATATGGACGGAATTAGGAGAGGACTATGAGGGGTCTTGGTCTCTGTTTCTGTAAACATTATTGTTTGTCATTGAATTTTAAATATATATATACACATCATTTTATATATAAAATGACCATCAGTATAAAAAATATATATGTTATTCTTCTTTTATCTTGAATTCTTTTTCTATTTTACATTAAAAAAACACTTATTCATTCTATTAGAAATTGCTTCTATGACATTTAAATTTTTTTTTTATGTATATATAATTCATATATCATATATATATATGTGTGTGTGTTTTGTATATATAATAAAAAAAATCATTTCTCTTTTAATCCCCCGATAGTGAAATCCTGATTCCGTTCTCAGATGCTGGGGGGATGGCTCCCCCTATCCACCCCTGCCTCTGCCATTGGGTCCAACATAGACGCTACCTAACCTACTCCAAGGGGGCAACGTTTTAAAAAGACACCAAAAAAAAAAAAAAAAAAAAAAAAAAAATCCAGTCTCAAATCAAGACGACCTTTAGCATTGCTCCACCAGGCAGAATTTTTTGGATCAGAAACTTCCTCCTACTCCTTCGCCCATGCTACCATTTTATTATTATTATTATTATTATTATTATTATTATTATTATTATTTTGTTGCCCTTTTTGACGTACCATTGAACATGAAATTTTAATTTATTCATGGCAGTTTCTATGAAATGCATGCGGAATTCATGCATCTTTTTTGTTCATGCTTAAGTCCCAAAATTTAAAGTTTATCTTGAAGCTTGCAAATGTCAAAAACCCCTAGTTTATCCAAACTACGCCGCCTTCATTTCTGGACAAAAAAGGCCCGTGAGTGGTTTTGACAATACTATAGTTGTTTAGATAAATCACAACAAACTCTACCAATTTAATTTAATTACATTTTTAATTTTGGTAATGTTGTATAGACAAATGCATAATCAAGGATAACATATACATTTAATTAAGAAACATAACATTAATTTTTATTCGTATTAAAGCAACTCTAATAATAATAAAACATTTGATCAATCAAAACGTAACTTGAACAAAATATCTTGACTTTTTAATTTTTACCAAATGAAACTTGATTTTAAATTTTAAAAATTAGATTGTAAATATATCATAATTTATTGAATTTTTATATTTTTCTTAAAATTTAAAGATGCTAGTTTGACAAGTGATTGTTCTAGTTGTATTCGATCACACATCTAAAAGGAAACAGCAATGCTAGGTATTATGAAAAACCTTTCATGAAAATAATTATGAAAGTTTTGTGACCCTTGGATTACACTTAGAATAAAGCACCACACGCTAATCAAGGTAATCCAAGGATCGTAAATCTTTCATGATTACTTTCATGAAAAATTTTTCATCATCCCTAACTTTTCTCAAAAAGAAAATATTATTATAATATTTTAATCAATGGACCAGGTAAGGATAAGGAAAATGTGATTTTTTTGGGTACGCTAAAACCGTGTCATAAATGCCAGTAACCTATCAAATGTGGTGGCGCTGACTCAACACAATCATCTTTTTTTGTACCTCCTCTCCTCTTCCTTCAGCAGTCATATCTTTTGCGAAAACATTGAAAATCAGTCAACCATTCTTATTGTTACTTTATAATAAAAATAATATTACAATATAATTCCTTCTTTTTCTTTCTTTCACACCCTCCTTGACAAATATCTATATAAGAATCCAATAATTTTGACCTTCCTTGTCTCAAACTCTAACTCGCACGTCTCTCTAACTAGTTCTCTCAACAATACTTGCACTCAAAACCAACCAAAATTCTGTTTCAATCTCAATTTCATCAAATTCTATTTTGTTTTTAAATTGAATTGCAAAATTTGTATTCAGAGCAGCACAATGGATATGTTCAAGAACGCAAAGGCGGTGCGGCTACAGAGCATCCATAACAAGTTCCTCCATGCAGAAGACGATGAAGAGACTGTAACCCAAGACCGCAATGGTTCCTCCAAGAGCGCCCGCTGGACGGTCGAATTCGTCTCTTCCGACAACAACAACATTATCCGCCTTAAAAGCTGCTATGGAAAGTACCTGACAGCATCCAACCACCCCTTCCTGCTCGGCATGACGGGCCACAAAGTCCTCCAAACCCTTCCTTCCTCTGGTGCCCGCCTCGACTCCTCGGTCGAGTGGGAACCAATCAGTGAAGGAAACCGTGTGAAGCTCAAGACTCGGTATGGGAACTTTCTCAGGGCCAATGGTGGCATGCCACCATGGCGAAACACTGTTACACATGACATACCACAGCGGTCTGCAACACAGGATTGGATTCTGTGGGATGTTCATATTGTTGAAATACTTGTCCAATCTTCCCATCACAAGCCTTCCATTCGGATTCAGTCACTGCAACATCCAGACTCATTTGCCACGGACTTTGAATCGAGCTCGCCTACTACTTGTCCCAAGACTCCCACTTCGATTCCCATTCAGTCACTGCAATATTCAGACTCTTTCCCCGTGGACTCTGACTCGAACTCGCCTACTACTTATTACTCCACTGAGTCCCGCAGTTTTGGACGACAAGAAGAGGTTTCAACTTCTAACTCAAAACTCATGTTGAATTGTAGTATTTAATTTTTAAACTACGAATTTCATTTATTTACTTCATAGGATTTAATGAGAAATATTTTTGTATTTGAATTTATAGTTTAAAAATGAAAAGAAAAAATGACTATAGTTTAGAAGATAAAAATTAAACCTTAATCTTTTGTGATTCAGATTTTGAATTTGTTTGTTTGCTTGCTTGTAGTGGAGTGAATCTTCTCCGCGGCCTACGGCGGTGGTGGATGGTCGGACAATATATTACCAAGTTGCGGACGAGTATGGCAATGTTGATGACAGGTTGGAGGAGTTTTGTATTACATTTAACGGAAATGTGGTTGGTGAACTGATTCAGAAACTAGAGGAAGAGACTGGGCTTGATGATATTATTGTGTGCTCTCGCAATCCTTTGAATCGAAAGCTTTACCCTCTTCGCTTGCAGCTTCCTCCCAACAATGCCACCATGCATGTTGTTGTAATTGAATCCTCACCAAAAGGTCAGATTCTTCTTTTTTTATTTCTAGACATTTTAATGTAGTTGTTCATGTTATTTGGTTCAGTAATCAATTGTTTGTTGTGGCATTGACATTGATGCTATTTTACATGAAAAGTTAATCACTTTGTTACACCCAAATGCATGCCTTATTCACAAAAGTTATATAAGTTTTGTACGAATTTAATTTGGGCCGACAACTTTTAACTCAATTTCAAACCAAATTTAAAATTATACTGTCCAAGATCTTAAACTTTTATGAGTTGGACTCAGTTGTTCGGATAAGACCCACTCAAGTTACACAACTAATTTTGTGCCTTTTGGGATATACTTGCTCATCTTTGTAGTAATAATCGTTCTTTTTTGTTTACTTATTTGGTCATTTTTGTAGCAGTCTTTTAAAAAATTGAAATGTCACATGATAATGTTTGACATGCAAACACTAGTGTTTGTGCTGTGTCGGTGTCTAGTACAAACACGACACTCATTTTGTAGTTGACATGTTTTCTAAGCCGCTACTAATGCAACGGTTGAGAAGAACCATTAATGAGGAAATGCTTGACATGTTTTCTTCCGCAAAGGGATCCTTTGTCCCTAAATTTTCTTGTCTCTCTAACTCAAAACATTCACATCTATTGAATTATGTCTCGAGATTATGACACCTCAATATTTTCAATGATATAGTGGTTATGAATATTTTGGGAGACATGAAACAGAGAGATTTGGGGGCAAGAGAAACCCACGCCATTTTGTTTTTTGCATCTTTGATTACATGCTATGCTATGCTATGCTTTCTATTATATTGAACATACTTCTCCACAAATTTCCTACTTACCTTTGCCTTTTTGTTTCTATATCAGGGGCAAGAGAATTGTGAAATGTTTCGGCAGACAGACATCGCAGTTTTGATTTATGATTACATAGACATATACATACACATACATTCTGCTTGGGCATGTCCTGGTGTTTTTGAAAAAAACAATTACGAATAAGTTTGAGAAGCTTTGTCGATGAGAATAAATAAAATAAAAACATTCTAGCAATCTCATCTGTGGAAGAAGAAGCATAGCTCTTGTGCTGTGGATAACAGTAGGAAATCTTCTCTACTTGATTTTTGACATTTCTTGGGGGACCTGCCTGCCATTTGTGTTAACTGATTTTGTTGTAGAGTGCCCATATGCAATTTTTGTCATTCTTTGATATGTTGATTTTGATGACTTGTATTGCTTGCTTGCTATATTTTTTGTAAATTTTTCACAGCATGTTGTAAAATTGTATGGTTTTGGTTCAATGGCTCTCTCTAGTTGATATTGTTCAATTTTTCGTTTTCACTTTTTTGCTTTTGTTTCGCATGCTTTCGGAAACAAAAACAATGAAAAGTTCGAAAATACTCATGGTTTTCGTGTTTGTGTGAAAAATAATTTTTACAAAATTTCGAAACAACTGTTTTCTTTAAAGTGGGTTATTTTTTTGGAGGAATTTTGTCAAAACCCCATCATAATAAAATTTTAATTCATTAAGAACAAACATAAAAAGTTTTTCTTGAAAAATCCAACAAATATCACTATTATCAAAATATTAAACTTTAAAATAATATAACTTTTGATGTAGATGTCGATTTTTGATAAAATTAATATTTTTAGAATTCTCTCATTAAAATTTATCAATTAAGATCCATGTTGACTATGAAATTTAAAAAAAAAATAAAATAAAATTTACCGTTGAAATTGATGTAAACAATAATAGTAACATGTTACTCTATTTGACAATTACTCTATTTGACAATAACATGTTACTCTGTTTGACAATAACATGTTACTCTGGTTCACAGTAACATGTTACTCTGGCAATATTGTCCAAGAAAGAAAAAAAAAAAAAGAGGATATTTTACTTTATTCTTATTCAATTATGTGTTTTCTTCTTAAGGGATTTATAAAAAAAATAAAATAATAAATTAGGCCGCCCTTTTCATCAAACAACGGTCTAATGGAGGGGTTTTGACTAAATTTTCTTTTTAAAAAAAAAAAAAAAAAATTTCCCAGCAATTTTTTGTCAAACCTGTTTTTTAAAAGTGAATACAATTGGTCCCACACATCTGGTTATCAACTAGTCATTAATTACAAAATTTTAAAATTAGTCGAGTTGCGCGTGAGCTGACCTAGATATCCAATTATTAAAACAACAATGATTCATCCCCCTTTTTCCCCCCACCCCCTTTGACCCCCCTCTCTCTCTCATTGGTTACTTTTTCTTTTTTTTTTCTGCTCCTCCAATCACCCCCCGCCACGTGACAAAGGGGGGGTGAGGGGGTGGACCCCCAAAAGGGGGTCCCAAGCATTATTCTTATTAAAATAAATAAATGAATGAATGATGAAAGTATAAACGGCCACAACCTTTTAATTTAACCATAACAACTTTGTATATTTTTTTGAAAAAAAAATAATTAATACATAAATGGACAAACGCATACTTGTATTGATTTGGTTTTGGATAGCAGTATTGCACACGCAAGTGATTCAAAGTCACTTTGCGTAGATTTTCACTCATCCACAAAACATGGATGCCCTTAAGATGGGAATCGATGTTCGAAGTCACTTTGCGTAGATTCTCACTCATCCACAAAACTTGGAGGCCTTTAAGGTGGGAATCGATGTTTAAAGATGGATACATAAAACACCACAATTTGAAAACAGAGAGGGCGAGTTAAACCGGGACTTATGAAGGAGACAAGTGAATCAACATATTATTCAACATTGGTATATCCTGTGGAACCTATGTGCATGCTCACTAAATCCCAAGGAGTTTGACAACGATATATAGCATTAAATATTCATAACTACATGTGTCTGATAAGGGTTTTTTTGGCTAAAATTTACAAAAAGACAAAATAGACTAAAATAGTCAATAAAACAAAATGTCACATTAAATCCATAATCATTTCACTTTTTCTTTCACAAACGTCATATCTAACTACAAAAAAAATTCAATCATCTTCCTAAACACAAATTTTAGCCTATTATAATAACTAAAAACTAAAATAGCTTACTAAAATAGCAACTTTTCAAACACTCACAAAATGATACTACGGCGTATTTTGGAAACTCGAATTTTTAGTCAAAAAGTAAAAGAATAATACAAAAAATTAAAAAGTAGTTAGATGTAAAACTCTTAATTTTGCAAATGATTTTTTTTATCAAAAATTAAAAAGTCATCTCCTAATGACTCTTTAAATGAGGCTTCTTAGCTATTAGTATCATATTTTAGTCATTCAAATATTCTAGCTATTACAATAGTTACATTTGAAAAGTTTCAAGAGACTCTTTAAATAGTTTGTGTATATATCGATAGATAAAATAAAGAGTAGTGTTGGAATATATAGATAAAAAAGAAATTAATTTTTTTTTTAATATTTTGGCTAATAAAAAATGAAGAGTATGATTGGAGTTGCTCTAAAAAATTAATTCTCAAAATAGGCCTAATTTACAACAAAATTGCCCACAAATTTTTATGCCCTCTCTCACATTACCAGGAAAACATTCTAGCAAGTGAATAACTAGTTAGATCTATTTGTTTTGAAACTTTCAAAAAGAGTTTTTGAGTTTTCAATTAAATATATTTTTAAAGTTAAATTTATTAATAATTTAATCAATTTGTTTTTTCTTTTTTAGATCTACTTAATTTAGATACACTTAAAAGGTGCAAAATTTGTAAAGGGGAAAAAAAAAAGTTATAAAATTCACTAAATACTAAAAATTACAAAAATTCAATATATTTTCATATTTTTTTGAACTTATTGAATTTTTTAAAAATAAATTCACATATTTTACTTCTTAAGTACATTACGATTAAATCCATCTAAAAAAAATTATTAAAACATTAAAATAGTTCACTAAAAACAAAAAAAATACAGATTAAAAACTATTTTTGCAAAACTCCAAACCAAACAAATTTCCAGCATAGATAAGAAAGGAAGGGAAAAAAAAAAAAAAAAAAAACTACCTTCTACATGGACATATTAGTTCAAGGTAAGAAAGGAAGGGGCGGATTTATATGGACGGCTTGTTTATAGCTAATAGTTCTTAAAAGCAAGAGAAATTCATCCAATCCAACTTCAAAGAGCTTTTGAATAATAATTGGCACCAAAAAGCAAATATTGACTTTTTTCACTGCTAAAACAGAGAGCTTATGAAGTGAAACCAAACAAAAAGACTTGCAGCTTATAATTGAATAAACAGACATTATAAAGCAAGAAGCAAAAACTTATATGTAAAAGCAAACTAAGGCATTTGTATCAAACTTGGAACATATATGTAAAGTACCTTCATTGAAAAATTCTGTTTACAAATTTTACCATGAAAACAGTTTTCATTTCTACAGTGGCATTGGATGAAATTGATAAAGTTATGCTTGAATAAACAAAAAGCAAAAAACTGTTACCAGTAATCCATGCACGAGCATGATCCATCTTTGAAGTGATGGAATCGAGCACGATCTCTAACAATAATCTCCACATCATAGATACTCGAGATTAATTTGGTCACATTGTGACAGTCATTGCAGACCCGAAGGTTTTTAAATACACGGATAGGCACCCCTGGCTTTGTGTTTAAAAGCCCAAAAGCTATGGCAAGTCTCTCACTGTGCAGCCTCAATGAATTCTTTTTTCCACGATCGAGCTCATCAACCAGAGTTGCTTGTGAAAAGTCAGGTATATAACAACCTGTGGATTCAATTTTTTCCTCAATCTCATCCAAAAACTGGTATATTTCTTTTGTTTGAGGATGAGATGTGTCTCCGGCAAAGAATTCATAAGCAACACCGTCTATCTCTATTGAACTACATCCAGGCTCTTTTGTTACACCCTCATTGGTCATCAATTTTCTGACCAGACCAACCTCATTCCACTTACTAGCAGATCCGTAGACCCTAGACAAGAGCACATAAACGCCACTACAAACACCCCCCTCCGACTCAACTAATTGTTTGGCAACTTCTTCACTAAGCTGAACGCCTGCATTTTTCTTGCAACAAGCATCAAGAAGACTCCGCCATATCACCACATCAGGTTTAATGGGCATGTTTGAAACAAGGTCTAATGCTTCGTCAATAAAGCCAGCACGAGCAAGGAGATCAACCAAGCAACCATAGTGCTCTAACACAGGTTCAATCTTGTAATCCCTTATCATTGCATCGAAATACTTACGACCTTCAGCAACCATGCCTCTATGGTTACACGCACTTAAAACACCAACAAACGTGACAGAATTGGGCATGAGATCTTCATCAACCATTTGGGTAAAATATTCTAATGCTGCCTCAGCTTGCCCGTGCATTGCGAGTCCTAGAATCATTGAATTCCATGAAGTTACATCGCGTTTACACATCCTCTCAAAAACCTGCTTAGCAATGTCTAATGACCCACATTTGCAATACATGTCGACCAAGGAAGAGTTCATCAAAACATCATCAGATAAATCACTGTCACACTTTCTCAAAACATAAGCATGAACCCACATCCCCAAAGACAAAGCACCCAAACCAGCACACGCATTTACAACACTCTGCAGCGAATACCCGTCAGGTTCAAACGAGCTCTGCATTTCAACAAATAATTTCAATGCATTCTCAAACTCACCTAACTGAACAAGTGCATCAATCATCACATTCCACGAAACCACACTTCTTTCAGGCATTTTATCAAACAAATCCCGAGCACTGTCCAAACACCCACAAGTCCCATAGAAGTGTATCAAACTGTTGTTTACATAAACATCTGAATGAAACCGAAGTTTGAAAAGTTGGGCATGAATTTGTTTCCCTTGGGAAAAGGCAAAGAGGTAAGCACAAGCCTTGAGAACAAAAGGAAAGGTGTGTTTGTCAGGCACAACACTTCCATCATTCAACATATCAAGGTAAGTAAGGATGGCTTGAAGTTTTAAGGCATTGCTATGAGCACAAGCTCTGATGAGGGTGTTCCAGATGAAGGAATTGGGGTTGTGAATTTGGTGGAAGAGTCGAAATGCGTAGTGGAGATCGTAGGAGGTTGAGGAGAGAAGGATTCGACTGAAGAGAAAGAGGGTGTGAGAGTGGTGGGTGGTGCGGAGGGTTTGGGCGTGGATTTGCTTGAGGTGAGAGAAGGAGGTGCATTGGGTCAAGTAGTCAAGAAGACGATTGTGATGGTTTAAGTAGTTGTTGTTGTTGTTGTTGTTGTTGAGAGAGAAGAGAGTATGCGAAGGAAGGCATGGTGTGACTGATGATAGAAGCATGGCAGCAGAGTTTTGTTTTGGGACCTAAAATATGTTTTATCTCCTCTGGCCTCTTCTCTCTTCTCTCTTGTCTCTAAAAATAAATGTTTCCTTGTCTAATCCACATCTCCAAGTTCAGAAAACAAGCTCCATAAGCATCCCACCTACGTGTCACCTCACGGCCTGTTCGACCCTACCCTGGCAGCGGAGTTCACAGTTGAGACCCCTCCTAGTGATGGCTTCGCGTTACTATAACATTTCTTGACAGTGAAATTCATCTCCTCCTTGCTCCATGTTGGAAATGGGGTCGGATTTGACCACCAACGATCCTCTAGGGTTTTTTTTCCTAAAGTTTCTTAAAGTGGTGTATTGTGTGGTTAAAATTTAATGCTAAAAAATTGATGTGACTTATCATTAAATCTCAACCATACAATACACCACTTTAGAAAATTTTAGGAAAAAAAATTCTAGAGAATCCTTACTCGGATTTGACCTGACTCGTAATTTATGAACCGTCCACGTAGATTATTGATAATTCACATATAAGATAATTAAGATATTATTTTTAGGTGTTTGAGTTGTTGCAAGAGATTATAACTCGACATCTATCAAAGAACCTCCATATATTTAATATACAAAAAATAATATGTATTATTATTATTGTGGGAGTTTACCTAAAAAATCTCTCGAGAATTTTTCTATGTTCTTCCCTTCTAGGTTACCATTGTAGAAGCTTGGAATTTGGATGGTGGATAATATATCTAATAACTTCTCAATTGACGATGAGAAGTTTTCCAAACAAGGCTCGTAATCCAAATATCCGATCCAAACCGTTTTTGTTTCGCATAATTTCCATCCTCAACCCTTCCATTTGAACTAACCAGAATTAAGGATTCCAAACTTCCCATTTTTTTTTTTTTTTTTGATAAGTAGAAGATTTCATTAAAGAAAGCCAAAACGGCACTTACAGGATTCCAAACTTACTTCCCATTTGAACCAACCAAAATTATGGATTTCAAACTAACTTGATTCGAGATTGTTTGAGAAGTGTTAGATTAATATATTTTTTGACTTTTTATAAAAAAAAAAAAATGTGAAATGTGAGTTGGTGTTTGTTGATAAAAATTTGGTTTAAGCCCAATTAACAGTGATTCATTGACCGACTTAAACAAATTATAAAGAAATACAAATAAAAATCAGGTTTTATAGTTGAGTTTTATGTCTTAAACAGATTAAGAACTTCCTTGGAGTTTATCAAGTAAAGAAGAATTTGAACAGAAAAAATATGTATTTATTCAATTAAATTGCCACTTACTACCAGTTACAAGAACTCAAACAAGAGGAGAAAAAGAAAAAGAAAAAGAAAAAGAATAAACACAGCAATCGACAGAAGGAAAGAAATTAGGGTTGGAAAATTATCACTTAATCTACTCCTAACAATTGCTAAATTAAACTACTCATAGATAAATATCACGAATTGTGAGTGGTTGTGAATGATGTCTTTCTTTGTATCTCTCTTGGCCCATTTATAAGCTTAATCACATGAGAGAAAGAGATAACCTAAACCCACGATTTCCTTAACAAGTCCATGATTTCCTCAACATTATTCGTATCTCACTACGTTTAATAGGAACCATTTTGCAGATTTGATACTTGATTTGATCTTGGCTCATTGATCTTAGCAACTAACTTTCAAATTACTGCAATGGCTAACTTTCAGCCATCCATTTAACATGTCATCATGTTACATCCTTAACACATTTGTCATGCCACATTAGTATGCTTATCGACATAAATAATAATAATAATAATAATAATAAAAATAAAAACAAATGTGGTCAAAGTTATTTGTTAAAAATAGTTTATGATTTCAATCGATAGACTATAATTGAACTTGACCATAATTAATAGGTCACAATTGATAGAAAAATAAAATGTGGTGTAAATAGGGTTAAAGTGATATGGTAGAGAGGTGATGTGACTCAAATAAGATAATATGCTAAAATAATATGTGCTATTTTAACATATGCCAAACAAGCTCTTTCTAAAGTATGCCCAGCACAAGCTATTTACACAAAATATTCAAATTTTAAATAAATTACAATTAAAATATTGAATTTTATAGATTATCTTTGGGGTTTTTTTTAGAGTCTCTGGTATTAAGATTTTATAGCATAAAGGACATTCAATATTTTCATAATGTCTAAGGTCCCTCAATATCAATCCAGAGAAATTCTCTTAAGAGAAATTCTTTCTAGAGAAATTCTCTCCAGAGAGGACTTTCCAAAGAATTTCTCTTAGTTCAAACTAGAGAAACTTAGAGAAAATTGAACATTATAGAGAAAATTAAACAAGACAGAAAAAATTAAACTAATTTCTCTGAGTTTGTTTTATTGACATTTCACTGAGTGTACCAAACAAACAAAACAAACAAACAAACAGTATAAATACATACATATGACTTCCCCAATTTTACTCAGTTAAAGGTAGAGAAAATTAAACAAATTTCTCTGAGTTTGTTTTATTGAAATTTCACTGAGTTGTCTCAGTGAATTTCACTGAGTGTACCAAACAAACAAATAGTATCAATACATACATATGACTTCACCAATTTTACTTACTTAAAGGCAGAGAAAATTAAACAAATTTATCTGAGTTTGTTTTATTGAAATTTCACTGAGTTGTCTTAGTGAATTTCACTGAGTGTACTAAACAAACAAACAGTATCAATACATACATATGACTTCACCAATTTTACTCACTTAAAGGTAGAGAAAATTAAACAAATATCTCTGAGTTTGTTTTATTGAAATTTCACTGAGTGTACTAAACAAACAAACAGTATCAATACATACATATGACTTCACCAATTTTACTCACTTAAAGGTAGAGAAAATTAAACAAATTTCTCTGAGTTTGTTTTATTGAAATTTCACTGAGTGTACCAAACAAACAAATAGTATCAATATATATATATGACTTCACCAATTTTACTTAGTTAAAGGCAGAGAAATTCTCCAGATTATACATGCAAGTCTTAGATCCTGTATTATATATATAACAGTGCCGACGAGAAATCTAACGTCGATCTCTTTCTCTCTCTGTTGGCTACCTGCAAATCTGTGTTTCTCTCTCTAGAAAAAACGATGAAGACCAGTAGGGAATTGACGGCAACGCTGGAGAGTCGTTGAAGCAAAGGTCCGCTTGGATTTGAGCGAACGGTGATGATCTCTTCGACTGCGGACTTTGCGATGAAGTGGCTACAGTCCGGGAAGCTGGAGATGAGAGCTATGATGTTGTGGCCATTAGCGGTGGAAGACGAGGAGGGATGGAGGGTGTAGACTGCTGCTTTAGAGAGAGTACATTTTAGATAGAGAAAGAGACGCAGAGATGATATAGAGAAGAGAATAGGTGAATTTAGCAAAGGAAGACAGAGTTTAGAGAGAGAGAAAGAGAGAAAAAAAATGAGGATTGATTTGAGAGAGTTAATTTTCTTTGTGATATATGAGTGTAGAAGTTGAGGGACCTTACACATTATAATATAATATTGTAGATCTCTTCCATTACTAAAAATGGGAAAGAGACCTTAGACTAATTTTACCATTATCTTTTGTAGTTGTAGAAATTACATATCGTCTTTTTAAATTTCTAATTGCATAACAAATGTTCCCTTTTGTTATTAAATCATTAAGTTAATTAAAAACATTTAATAATAACGTAAATGTATTTCAATTAACAATTTGAATAATTTTATTATTGTATAGGAGAGATTTTAAGGTGTTTTATGTAATTTTAAGGTGTATTTGTAATTTACTCTTGATTTTTTTTTTAAATTATAATTTTTATTTTTTACTTTAAGGTAGTTTTTGTTTTGATGAAAAAATATATATAAGGTAGTTTTTGTTTTAATGAGAAAAAATATATAATGGAATGATTATTTAGAGCTTCAAAAATAATAATCCCATTCCATTTCATCTAATACATTTCACCTTCATTCCAATTTGTCACATATTATTCAAGATTATTATCCAAAGATAAGATTATTCTTCATAGACTTAAATGGCGAAAAAAGATTGGCGTTCTATTTGTTTCGACGAATACATAAAATAGTTTTTGAAAATAATTTTTAATGATATCATAAATATCTTTCAATTAATAAATTTGATAATTTTAGTGCTGCATAAAAGAGTAGTTAAGAATTTAATTTTCCAATAAATTGTGTAAAATTAATAATTCTAATAAGGGTATTTATAATTTCTAGAACTATAAGAGGCAATTCATATTTTAAATAAATATCATAATGTGCATTTATAATTTGCCAAAAATTTAAAAATTTATGTTTCAAAATTGACCAAGACTCTTTCCATAATTACCAGAAAGCCTTTATCCAAATTAGTCCCTCCTAAAAAAGTCAAAGAAAAAAATTGGAAAGCAAAAAACAACCCATCAAAATATGCAAGTGGTTTTTTATAGTACTAGTTAGAAAATGCCCATACAAGACACGAGCTATTATTACCATATATTTGAATTTCATATTTTGATAATATTTTTAAAAATAAGAATATTCTTTTATGAAATTGAATAGAATAAAGGACAAATTTCACTTTATCTCTTGTGTTTTGGATCATGTGCGGTTTACTTTATTGACGTTTAGAAATGATCACATAACTCCCATGTGATTTGTGGACTGAAGTGCACCGTTAAATATTCCATCTAACTTAACAATAAGTGTAAAACACGTGGCAGACATAAGCAGGTTATATGCTTGCACATAGAATAAAGCATATGGGATTAAAGTGCACTGTCTTCCAAACAAATGACAAAAGTACAGGGATATTATAGTCTTTTTTATTAAATCGTTAACAGATTTAACGGTACACTGCAGTCTACAAATCACAAGAGGATTATGTGATCATTTCCAAATGTTAAGGGAGTAAACCGCACATGACCCAAACCACAGGGAATAAAGTGAAGTTTGCCCTAGAATAGATCATTAGATATATGATAAAATTATATAGGTCGTATTATAACAGGTAAGAATTGGATAAAATACAATAAGTCTTATAATTTTAATATAATTATATTAACTTCTTTTTCAGTAAGATTAAAGTGACTAAAACTAACGCGGATAGTGTGAAAATACAAATATAAATGACATAAATTATACATTTTAGTATGAAAAGGATAAAAAAATCATTTGTATGTATATAACTAGATAGATTTATTAGAAAATTATTTTTCAAGTGTTTGTATCTCAATTAGTCCATAAGATATTCTTGTATTTCAATAAGTCCTATTATTTGAACATTTGATCTACCAAATCCTAATTTTCATATTTACAAATATTTTTTGGATATTTCTACCCTTACAAATATTTTTTGAACGGTTAGAAATTTAGAGATGTGAACATTCGTATTTTACAATGTGAATATTCCTATTGACATGTGAATGTTCACATTGATAGTGTGAACATTCACATTGACAATATGAATATTCACATTGACACGTGAATATTCATATTGACGGTGTGAACATTCACATCATGAAACATTCACACTATAAAAGTGAATGTTATTAAGGATATTTTGATAACTATGTCACCCATAGGACTTATTGGAATATACGAAAATAATGTGGGGTAAATGAAATATAAGTGGGTGAAAAGAGATTTATGAAAAAGTGACCCACATAACTAATAAATTATTGATTAAAAGGAAATAATTATTCCATGGAAGGACTATCATCATTCAACTTTCATTCTAGTTTGATTATTTGGGATTACTTTCAATATTGCCTTGTTTTTTCTTGCTTTATGGTTATTTTTTTTTTAATTTTAATTTTAATTTTTAACAATTTCTGTGGGAGTCGAATTTCATTAGGTCAATAGGGACGAATGGACGACTCCAGTCCGGGACATAACCTTTATTCGGCATTGATCATAGTCAATTGAAGAGCCAAATAAAATAATCGGCATTCTAACCAGTAGAACAACGGCCGAGTAGAAGTACATCTAATGGATCGAGGATGGGCCTGGCCCTAAGGCCCAAAGAGAATAATATAAATACAGGATCATCAGTCAGAGAAAGGTATGTGAGAATTAGTACGCTTAACTTAAAATATAAGCAATCGAGAGAGTATATACTGACTTGTCCGTCGGAGTACTAATTCCGGCACCTCCGACCGGAGTGTTCATTCTTTTTCAGGTTATCAGCTAAGGATCTCGAGTGCCCCATTGGACCCAAAGAGTATTTCCAGAACTACTTCTCCACAATTGGCGCCGTCTGTGGGAATACTCAAACACATCCACGGCGAGCGTGACGGAAGATCCTCTGGCAGTCACTGTCGACCCTACGCCGCAAGATGAAACCACTGCAAGCAATATGTTTGGGCTAGAGAACATTACCACAAGAAGGGCCTTGAACTTCGGTTCACCCTGGACATCAGTACATGAGGCAATGCAAGCGATTATGAAGCAAACAAAGTAAAACGAACAGAGGTTGGAGAACATGATAGCTGAGAACGAACGTCTCTGTTAGGATTTGGCCTTGGAAGTGGCAAAGTCCAAACAAGCTGTACGCCAAGATCCGGAACGACCTTTGAGGACAGGTGGTCGACGACCTCGAGCCTGACAACAAGACACTGACAGTGACTCTGACTCATTATCCCCGGAGCCCAAAAAGAAGGGTCGACTCGAAGCTACTAGTTCTTTTGAAGAGAGTGTACGTATAAGGCATAAGCGAAGAAGAAACAGTTCAGACGAAGAAGACCAGTATGATCCCTTTGTGCGACGGATCGCCAGGGCGGTTCTGCCCAAAAAGTTCAAAGCTCCGTCGTTCACGCTCTATGATGGAAAATCAGATCCCACCGATCACATTCGCCACTACAAGCAAGCCATGACATTGCATGCAGACGATGAGGCCCTCATGTGCCGAATATTTCCTAGTTGTTTGGGGCCATTGGCTGTTAGGTGGTATTATAAACTGGAGCCGGCTTCGATCAAAAGCTTCCACCAACTCCAAAAATCCTTCAGGGCAAGGTTCATTACTAACGAGGTCCAACCGAAGCAAGCCAATTCTCTGTGGGCAATGCAGATTCAACCGGGGGAAACCCTTCGTGCGTATTTGGCGCGGTATTAGGAATGTTTTAATCTGGTAGATGATGCTTGCAATGACTCCATGGCCATCACCGCCTTCAAAATAGGGTTACATCCAGACAGTGCCCTCCGCAGCTCTTTGACCAGATGGCCCCCAAAAATGGTCTGGGCGTTGATGAAAAAAGTTGAGGAATACTGCAAAGTAGAAGACGACGCCATCTGGGTCAAAGACGGGCATAAAACCGCTAAGTCGGCCCAGCCTGAAGTCGTGCAGCCAATAAACGCTGTACCACCACAGAGCCTTGAATCATGGAATCGGGCTAAGCAAGATAGAAGACGGGATTCACGCCGATCAAACGACCAGTGTCCACACCGAGCTAATGAGCAGCTTCAAGTGGATAGCAGGCGCCCGAGGCGCGCTGACAAGAAATACACGGACTTATCAGATCCAATCAGTGTGGTTATGGCCAAGGTTCAACACCTTCCATTCTTCAAATGGCCATAAAAAATGGTGGGACCTCCCGACACGAGAAGACGGGATAGGCGGTGCGAATATCACAAAGATCACGGTCATGATACTGCTAGTTGCTATGCTTTGAAAGACCACCTTGAGGAGTTAGTACAGGACGGTTGGCTCCAGCAACATGTCCGAAAGAACGCAACCAAAACAGTTGCCCTTCGGCAGGATTCACCTCCGCTTGGCGTCATCCATATGATATACAGCCTGCCAACAGCCCCAACCGTGCATGCAATTCAGTCGCATCCAGTCCCCCAAAAGCAAATCACACCAACAAAATGGCCCCATGAAGCTCCGAATATTACCTTCGACGATTCTGATTTGATCGGCGTAACACTCCCCTACATTGATCCATTGGTCATTGAACTACACATAAACCGATTTACCGTTGAACGCGTTCTCATAGACCAGAGGAGTACTTCGAATGTTATGTATTACAAGACCTTCATCAAACTCGGGTTCAACGAATCAGACCTGTCTCCGGCTCCTTATCTATTATTCGGCTTCAATGCAAATCCAGAGTACCCGTTGGGGAAAATCACATTACCCGTTCGAGCAGGCTCCCGAACAGTGGATGTGGAATTCTTGATCGTCAAGCTTCCATCACCGTATAATCTCATCATGGGGCAAACTTGGTTGCATACTATGCAGGCCGTGCCAAGCACCTATCATCAGCTGCTACGCTTCCCGACAGAACGCGGCATTGAGCAAATCCGTGGCTCCCAGAAATCGGCACAAGCATGTTATTTCCTTGCTGGAAAGATACCAAAAGAGTTGCAAGTGAATCCTATTGAGGTGCCGGATCGAGAGATCCTCGATGATGTTGGGTGGCTCCCAAGTGAAAAGGCCACGGAAGCCCTAGACCGAGTTGAAATTGATGGAAACCCAGAGAAGTTCTTCATGGTCGACGCTTCCTTGAATCAAGCTGACAGGCAGCAGCTGATTTCCTTCTTGCTTGGCAGCCTTGATGTATTTGCGTGGACTTCATATGAGATGCCGGGTCTAGATCCGTCTGTTTCATAGCACCGTTTAAATGTTAACCCTACATGCAAGCCGATTATTTAGAAAAGCCGGCGGTCAGCCGCAGAGCACACTGCCGCCGTTGTTGAAGAGGTTGACCGATTGCTTGACGTCGGGGCAATCAGGGAAGTGACCTACCCTACATGGCTCTTTAATATTGTGGTCGTGAAGAAGAAAAATGGGACTTGGCGAGTGTGCGTTGATTTCACGGATCTTAGCAAAGCCTATCCCAAAGATTATTTTCCTCTCCCCAGAATAGACCAACTTGTAGATGCGACGGCACGCCACCAGCATATGAGCTTCCTCGATGCTTACAGAGGCTACCATCAAATTGCTATGCATCCAAAGGACCAAGACAAGACTGCATTCCTCACCCCAAGAGGAACTTATTGCTATAAGGTTATGCCTTTTGGGCTGAAGAATGTAGGGGCAATGTAATAACCCTTACCACTGATTACTGGTTAACCACTGATTACTGGTTAACCACTGATTACTGCTAAACTGAGACTAAACATGTTAATTGACTGACTGACTGAAATCTGGAACTGATTGATTGTCTGTATCTGTTTAAGCGCATCTCTACCTGTTCGACTGTTAAACTATTTGTTCATGTTTTATGTTTTAAACTGCAAATTGAAGGCCTTATCGGCGGTCGAATTTGAAATTGATTAGTGATATGTGTTAATCATAATTTATGTGATTTTATGGCATATTTAATTGAAATGTGATTTGGTATGATTAAATTAGATCAAATGTTGATAAATTACAAGAGTTGGCCTTATCTGCAACTTTGCCACTTAGTGGCCCACTTCCTTACACATATTGAGGCTTGAATACACTTAGGCAAAACATTTCCTCAGCCATTTCCTTAGACCCAACCGACTAGAGAGAGAGGGAGCTAGGAGAAACTTGTCTTCATCTTGCATTGCTTGGAAACTTAGTAGTTTTGAAGAGAATTTGGCAAATTGAGCTTCCCTTCTTATAATTCAAGACTTAAGGTAGAGTCTTCACCTTCTTGTTCATGTAATTAAGTTAGTTCTTGCATGGCTCTTGTTCTATTGGAGTTTAAAGTCAAGATTTGGTCTTGTAATATTGAATTATAGCATATATCCTGCATGCATGTTGCCATTCTTGAGTTTTGAAGTTATTATTCATGAAATTGTACATGCATGGTCATATTATAGTTCTAGTTCATGAATTTGTCATGTTTTTGAAAGGATTGGCTCATTTGAGCAAGTGATTAAAGCTTTGAATTAGTTTAAATTCATGCATGTTATGTTTTACATTATGTTCATGAGATTGGTTTAAAATTGTGTTTAATTGAACTACCCTTGGGCTTTGATCCCTCAAATTGAGTTTTGAAACATGTTATACTATGAGTTTACAAGTGTTTTCCAGAAAATTAGCCCAAGAGGATCGAATTTGGTGCATTGAAACTTGGTTTTGAGCTTGAGGTTCAAATTTGGAATTTTCAGAATCTGGACTCACGCTCGAGCGGGGAAATGGGCGCTCGAGCGTGGAATTCGTGCTCCAGCACTTTGCATTGTTTTACAGTACGCTCGAGCAGGGGATTGCACGCTCGAGCGGGGACTTGAGTCACACACTCGAGCGGGTGTCGAGCACCCATCGAGCGTGATTTTCGCACATCCAGTACTTTTGCCATGTTTTGCAGTCCGCTCGAACGTGGGAAGTGACGCTCGAGCATGGAACCTTTGTCTACATGTCTGCTCGAGCGTAGAAATCCATGCTTGAGCGTGACCCCTGTTTTTTGAAAATTTTGTAAAGTGTTTAAAGGTGCATCTTTGCATCCTCTTTCCATCCTATGCATTCCTAGGGCATGTTTAAGGCATCTTAAGGAGGATATTGATGTAGAACCACACCGAGACAAATTAGGGATTAAGTTATTATCTTCCCAACTGTGTAGCTTAGTGTGTGTTCACTCTGTAACTGTGTAGGGTTGGCATCCAGAGGCGCTCTAGCTTATCTGTAGCCCAGAACTCTGTGAGTAACAACTGTGTAAAGATATGTTCAAAAATGAATATCTTCTGAATGGTTAAACTGTACTGTTTCTGAATTGATACTGTTAACTGAATGAATGTATGTCCTCTATTCTGAATTGTATTGTGGCATCCATAGCAACTACTGTTACTGTTACTGCTACTGTTACAGAGATCTCTGTTAGTTCCTATCTTGGAACTTCTGTTTACTATTATGATGGCCATCATTGACTGCTCGGTCTTTCAAGACCTACTGTTTACTGTACTGCTCTGGTAATGGATGTACCACATATGACTGTTATGACTGAATGACTGATATACGGAATCAATTGACTATTTTCAATACTGAAAGGACATTCATTCTTAACCTCTTTACGCATTATGTTATTCATTGGGCTTTAGCTCACTGCTCATATATATATATAGGTGTTCAGGCACCGGACCGCTGCTAGGGGCGTCAGGCTAAGCACTGTTTTGTCAAGCCAACCTTTGTGCCTCACCTCGAGGTTCCAGTACTGTTCAAGCCAAGGCTATGTGGTGTTTTAGATTCCCCTTTTGTTTGTGTCCTGTATAGACTGAGTGAGACTTGTACTGTACTGAATGTTTCTATATACGTTGTAAATACTATTCTATTTTCGAATGTGTATATATATGAAAAGTCTTTTTGCATACAGACTGTCACAGCTTATTAGACATTGTTTAATTACTGTTTTGGCTTCCGCCATGCCCCTATACTTTGTAATACTGTCTTACTGTTAAGTAGGCCTTCGGTAATCACGGATTACTGGCCGGTTACGGTGCTAAACCCATAGGGGCGGGTTTGGGTCGTGACAAGCAACTTACCAGAGATTAGTCACTGCCATGTTCAAGGAGCAACTCGGCCACACTATGGAAGTGTACATTGACGATATGGTGGTCAAGTCTAAAGAAGAGCAAACTCATCTAGCCGACCTGGAAGAGACATTCGGCATTTTACGCAAATACAAAATGAAGCTGAACGCTTCCAAATGTGCATTTGAGATTGGCTCTGGCAAATTCTTAGGTTATATCGTCAACCACCGAGGAATCAAAGCCAACCCGAGGCAAATCACAACAATCTTGGAGCTTGGCTCCCCTCGTTCAGTGAAGGAGGTTCAAAAGTTGATGAGGATGGCCGCCGCACTCAACAGGTTCATCAGTCGGTCCACAGATCACTGCCGACAATTCTTTCACACTCTACGGCAAGGCAAGGCTTTTGAATGGACCTTCGAGTGCGAAGCCGCTTTCAACGGCCTCAAGACCTACCTCCAATCAGTTCTACTCTTGACAACACCTTCGACAGGCGACCCGCTCATTTTGTACCTGGCAGTTTCCGACCGGGTCGTCAGTGCTGTACTGATAAAGGAGGAGCTGGGGGAGCAGCGGCCAGTGTATTATGTGAGCAAGGCAATGGTTGACGCTGAAGCAGGCTACCTTCCATTGGAAAAACTCATTCTGGCCCTCGTCATGGCAGCAAGAAAGCTGATGCATTACTTTCAGGGGCATACCATCGGGGTACTAATGGACCACCCCCTCCAGTCGGTACTCCGTAGTGCAGAAGCCTCAGGGCGCGTTTCAAGGTGGGCTCTTGAACTCGGCTAGTATGATATCTAGTTTTCGCTTAGAACCTCAATCAAGGGACAGGTGCTTGTCGACTTTGTGGCCGAGTTCACCGGGGGTCTTGTTGACTTCAAGTCTGATGAAATTCAACCTAAGCTGAACTGGAGAATTTATGTTAAGGACATTTGGTAGCTATACTGTGATGAATCGTCCAATCAACGCGGCAGCGGGGCTGGAGTAGTGATAATGGTTCCCGACAGGGCAATAATTGAGCAGGCTGTCAAACTCGGCTTCGAAGCATCAAATAACGAAGCCGAATACGAGGCCTTGCTAACCAGCCTGCGTAATGCACATCTCCTAGGTTCTTGGCGTCTGCTTGTATTTTACGATTCAAAATTGGTGATCAATCAGCTAAAGGGGGAGTACGCAGCAAGAAACGACCGTATGGCCGCTTACATGAAAACGGCAAATTCCTTGCTGGCAAAATTTGACCATCATGAATTGAACCAGATAACCCGTGACCAGAATGCATATGCAGATGCCCTGGCTTGCCTAGCCTTCGCCATTAACTCAGAGATTAAATGGACCATTGAAGTTGGTTTCATCCTAGAGCCGAGCATTGGCCCTTTTGAGGAAGTCCAGGTCAATGTCATAGAATCAGGACCGAGTTGGATGGACTCCATTGCTGCATTCCTGTCTGCTGAACAGCTCCCAGCAGACAAGAAAGAAGCGCACAAGCTATGAAACAAAGCCCTGCGATACTACTTGGATCCCCAAGGAAAGCTTTAGAAAGAATCCCTTTCTAGTCCATACATGGAATGCGTTCATCCGAATAAAGTCGAGGAACGCCTGACTGAAATACATGAAGGTAGCTGTGGTGCCCATTCTGGCAGGCGCTCTTTGGTCCATCGAGCTATAACACAGGGGTATTATTGGCCGACAATGAGAGCTGATGTTGAATGTTATGTGAAAAAATACGAACAATGCTAGAAGTTCTCCCCGTTAACCCATCTACCTACTGAAGAGTTAAGCTCTATCACCAACCCCTGGTCGTTCGCCCAGTGGGGACTTGATATCGTTGGACCATTGCCGAGGGCCCCAGGGAACAAGTGATACTTGATCGTCGCGACAGATTACTTCACAAAATGGTCAAAGCGGAGGCACTAACGCACATTCGAGATGCTGATGTTAAGCGCTTTGTATGGAGAAATATCATGACACGATTCGGCATTCCAAGAGCACTTATCTCAGACAACGACACCTAGTTTGATTGTGCCGTCTACCGAGAGCTGTGCAGCAAATATGGTATCCAGCCTTACTTTTCCACTCCGGCTTACCCACAAAGCAATGGTCAAGCCGAAGCCTCTAACAAATCCATCTTGGACGGCATCAAGAAGAGGCTGGAGAAAGCTAAAGGCAAATGGGTCGAAGAATTGCCGAGTGTATTGTGGGCTCATCAAACTACGCCGAGGCGATCCACTGGGGAAATGCCGTTTGCTTTATGCTTTGGAACCCAGGCAATCATACCCTTGGAGATCGGCCTCCCAACCTTGAAATCGAAAGTTTTTGATATGGGTCGAAACGACATGATGCTGGCCTTGGATTTGATTCTGATTGAAGAACGAAGAGACCGTGCCCTTGCATCCATGGCACGGTACCAACAGCAGCTTGCTAAGTCGTATAATCAACGTGTTCAGCTGCGCTGTTACACACCAGGAGAGTTGGTCCTAAAGAAAGTACTTCCAGCTACCAGGAAACCGGCTGATGGAAAATTGGGTCCTAACTGGGACGGCCCTTATCAGGTCGATTCGATCGCGGGAGTAGGGGCATATCGGCTCAAAGACATGTCTGGAAGAAGTCTACCACGGCCTTGGAATTCAACGCACTTGCGTAAATTCTATCATTAAACCCGACCTGTGGGGAATGATACTAGTTTTGAATGGTCCACCATGTACACAGTCCACTTTTGCAATGAAAAGATTCCTGTTTACTCACTGCGAAATCCAGTTCAAAAGTGTTCCGATTCAGAAAAGTCTCCGGATTCGGAGCCCCATTAATGCATGACACTTTTGGGCCGATTAAGTCTCCGGATTCGGAGCGCTCTTCGTGGATATCACGATTAGCCAAGAAAAGTCTTCGAATTTGGAGCCCCACTAGTGCGTGACACTTTTGGGCTGATTAAGCCTCCAGATTCGGAGCCCTCTTCGTGGATATCACGATTGGCCAAGAAAAGTCTCCGGATTCGGAGCCCCATTAGTGCGTGACACTTTTCGGCCGATTAAGCCTCCGAATTCGGAGCACCCTTCGTGGATATCACGATTGGCCAAGATAAGTCTCCGAATTCGGAGTCCCATTAGTGCGTGACACTTTTGGACTGATTAAGCCTCCGGATTTGGAGCGCCCTTCGTGGATATTACGATTGGCCAAGAAAAGTCTTCGGATTCGGAGCCCCATTAGTGTGTGACACTTTTGGGCCGATTAAGCCTCCGGATTCGGAGCGCCCTTCGTGAATATCATGATTGGCCAAGAAAAGTCTCCGGATTTGGAGCCCCATTAGTGCGTGACACTTTTGGGCCGATTAAGCCTCCGGATTCGGAGCCCCATTAGTGCATGACACTTTTGGGCCGATTAAGCCTCCGGATTCGGAGCGCCCTTCGTGGATATCACGATTGGCCAAGATAAGTCTCCAGATTCGGAGCCCCATTAGTGCATGACACTTTTGGGCCGATTAAGCCTCTGGATTCGAAGCAGCCTTCGTGGATATCACGATTGGCCAAGTCTCCGGATTCGGAGCCCTATTAGTGTGGCATTCAAAATGAAATAGGGCAAGCCGTATAAACGTATGGTGAAACATGTCGTATAAACGTAGGCTAAAACAAGCCGTATAAACGTATGGTGAAACATGCCGTATAAACGTAGGTTGAAACATGCAAACATTCATAATGAAATGGGATGAGCCGTATAAACGTAGGCTGAAACATGCGAACATTCAAAATAAAATGTGTCCTTAGATTAATCGATTGGCATGAAGTGTACTAATATAAGTAGAAAGTATGCTAACACTTGAAAACGAAGCGTTTTATTCAATTAACCAATAATTACATAATTTTGCACGCAATCTGCGTTTGAGCATTACAATGTCTACTTTTATTCGGCGTCTCCCTTATCGTCACTCTTCTCGACTTTGAAGGCGGAAAAGGGGAAGTGATCACGTTGGTATAACGGCAACGCCGAATCAACGCCCGCTGCATATAGAGCCTCCGTGGCTTGAAATGCCTTGATCCAACCGTGCTTAAATCCACGATTTTCACATCGGCAAACCTCCTCGGCGAGCTTTTCCTTGGTCTTCTCTATCCCTACTTTCCGGCCTTCATGGAAGCCTTTTTCACAAGCCCTTCCCTTCGCGGACTCTATCGCAAACATGCTCGCCGTATCACGATCGGCAATTGCATTACCGATAAGCCGCTGGGTCACCCTTTCTTCCACAACTGGGTTAGCTTGTCTGGCTGGTTGTGTCTGAGCGGCCTTGACCTTCCTTAGCTCGCGCTCAGCTGCTTCCGCATGAGCTTCCAAGTTTCGAATGCGTTCATCCTTCTTCTCTATTTCTTGTCGTGCAGCACGAAGGTGCATACCGATTTCATAGGCGGTGTACAGCCCTTTCACCGCTCCATGAATGCCCTCTCGAAACACCTCAAAGTCAGGTCGACCAACCATCGACTGCTGGACTTTTGGCGGAAAAATCTGTCGTGCAAATTCGACCACCACGTTCGGGTCACGGATGATGGAATCTGCCTCTGTCATTGGTTTGTTCCCAACGAAAATAGAAAAGATCAATGGGCGTGGTGGTTCACTGGCCTCACTTCGCAAACGAGGGGAGCTCCCCCGCTGGCGCTTCTCCTTTCTTGGTGACCTGCTTCGTCGATGCGGAGAGTGGAGCCTCTCGTGTTCTGCAGATGCCCTACCTCTTGTACGTGGAGGCTTGCTACCTCGATTCATTGATGAGTCCAGCTCCGCCAGCGTCCTGCCCTCTCCCTTACTATTAAAGAAAAGTCTGGTTGACATTCACACTTTTCCGGCCACGAAGGACGAGTAGAATCAAGTCGCTTTATGAAACTTAGTTAGAATCTCTCACCCCCTTTTTAATCACTCAAGAGTGCACTCCACTCCCGAGGCGACCTCATCAATGCGTGCACTCCTGCAACCATCGATATTCGGCATTGTTGATTCATTTCGATATTCGGCGTTGTTGATTCATTCCGATCTAGAAATGATATTTGGCTGTCGGAGTTCATTGGCTGGGGCAAGGGCAGATTTAATCTGATTGGCCAAATGTCTAAGCCCGATGCCGATCGACGCATGCCGCAGCCACTCCATGAACTAATGATATTCGGCTTTTAGAGTTCATACATTGGCTAGGATAAGGGCAGATTTATTAATCTGATCGGCCAAATGTCTAAGCCCGATGCTAATGGACGCATGTCGTAGCCACTACATGAACTAATGATATTCGGCTTTCGGAGTTCATACATTGGCTGGGGCAAGGGCAGATTTATTAATCTGATCGGCCAGATGTCTAAGCCCGATGCCGATCGACGCATGCCGCAGCCACTCCATGAACTAATGATATTCAGCTTTCGAAATTCATACATTGGCTGGGGCAAAGACAGATTTATTAATCTGATTGGCCAAATGTCTAAGCCCGATGCAGATCAATTTATGCCGTAGCCACTCCATGAACTAATAATATTCAGCAATATCATATTTAATAATCTGATCACATTTATTAACCCTTAATTATCTAATCGGCAAGTGTACACAAACGTTTATTTACCGCGCAACACATTGGCTGGAGTAAGGGCAGATTTATTAATCTGATCGGCCAAATGTCTAAGCCCGATGCCGATCAACGCATGCCGTAGCCACTCCATGAACTAATGATATTCGGCTTTTGGAGTTCATACATTGGCTGGGGCAAGGGCAGATTTATTAATCTGATTGGCCAAATGTCTAAGCCCGATACCGATCGATTTATGCCGCAACCACTCCATGAACTAATAATATTCGGCAATATCATATTTATTAATCTGATCACATTTATTAACCCTTAGTTATCTAATCGGCAAGTGTACATAAACGTTTATCTACCGCGCAACAGACAACAATAGTTTTACCCAAAATAGCAAAAACAAAATAGTAATCTTCATTGATAACAACAATTAGATACAGGAAATAATGCAAGGCAAGGGAAATTTTCATTCATAAAGTGAATACATATAGTCATCATTTTATACATGAAGATTACCCCAAGTAAATAGATGTCTACTACGAAAACAAAACATGTTTACAAGAACATACATCGAAAATACCTAACAAAACTAAAGTGTCTCCCAAATCAATCCTCAGGATCAGACTCAAGCGGCTCAACGTCCACTTGCTCGTATGGAATCGGCATGGCCAATGTCACTCCAGCGGCTGCAAGGGCTTTGAGCCAGCCGTGTTTGAATCCCCGATTCTCAAATTTGGGGACTTCTTCTATATAGTTTTCAAGGGCGGCGCTCTTCCCAGCCTCGAATACTTCGGAAGCCTTGGAGTCGGCTTTTTCCTTCGCCTTCTTCGACTTTTCCAATTCAGCCTCCAGCTTGGCAAGTGCCTCATTGGCTAACTTGAGCGATTCCTCGCTCGCGTTTGCCCTCTCCTCGGCGTCTGATCTGAGCTGGTCAGCAGTCCACGCCCTTTCCTTCTCAGCTTCGGCCCGTGCACTTTCCATTATTGCTCTCACCGCCTCGAACTCGGCCCTGCTCCTCTTACCCTCGACTTTCGATTTCAAACGGCCAATTCTTTCAATATCATCATGCTGGCGGCGGCCTATTTCGGCTATCCTTCTGACCGTCTGCAAAACAAGGAGTTGGGATTGTCACATACCAAGAAATACCGTCTACAAACCAAACCAAAACAAGGAGTTAGGATCAAGTCACATACCAGAAGGGTCGACTGGGCAGCTAATGCTATTGCTACCAAATCCGGCTCCGCCCGAAAGGTTGCCTTGTCAACCGGCAATGAGACTGAGGCAGCCAAGCTTAACGCCACAGTTGGATCTTTCAAGGCCTACGCTTCAGAGGAGATCGGCATGTTTTTTTATCTTTGGTTGAACAACAGAAGGAGCAACTACATCCGACTCCTCTAAGCGTGGCCGTTTATCAACGGGGATCTCCTCAGAGCCGGCCTCGCTCTTGGCGGCACATTTCTCTCCCCAATCTTCTAGAATCGGCCGTTCGACTTCCTTCTCTGTCTCAGCCACATCAATTTGAGCCGTCTCTTCTACAATAATAGGTTCGAAAGATTCAGTCGGGGTAGGTCTATAACGGATGGCCTCGGCTCTCTACCGGGCGGCCATGCATTCGACGTTTCTCTTTCGTGCCAATTGCCTGAGACTTTCCCCAGCCATACCCTCAGAATAAGCGCCGGGAATGTCTCACAAGTTTGTAAAAATATCTTCAAAGGAGACGTCCCCTCGGCCTGATGTGGACGGAGGATCGGACGAGTTGAGTCCGGCTTCCTCAAAGGCCGAGTTAAGAGCTTTTTCAACCTCCGCTGCCAACTGGTTCGGCTCCTCGGCGATTGGTTCAGCCGCTTGTTCTTCTACGTGTTCCGAATTGGATGTTTCTAAACCAATCTGTCTTAAGTTTTTGAAGTTGGGGAAGATAAGGGCTATAAGATGGTTGTCGTCTCTCGGGATCTGAATGTTGTTTGCCGCCGAAAATGTCGTGTAAGTTGGCTCGTATTGCAGGAAAATGTGGGCCGCCCTTCCTTGTTTTTGAAGGTTTTGACGGCCAACGAATTATAGCGTGATATTAATTTCTGTAAGTACAGTGTCGTCGTCTGAAACCAACACTCTCTTCAAGTCGCTGCCTGCATAAACAAAGCGATTAGATGTATATAGGGCCGAATACAGATATGGTAATAATAGAAACAAAAGTGATCTAATCGGCCACCTGGTTCGCCTTTTCTCCTTGGCACGGGGTCTAGGCGATCTTCACCTTCGCCGAATTCCCAATTGCCTCGAACAACGACTATCACGTCATCGACACGTTTGTCGGAGCTGGCAAGCATAGTCACTAAGTGATGATCGGTATCCTTGGCTCTAAGAAAGTAGCGTCCTAGCTGGCCAGTAGATTTGGCTAGGACATAACAATGCCTAATGGCGGGTATACATAAATTAATCCTAAGACGCCGGTTTAGCTCTACAATCCCCATTATGATGCGAAAAAAATTCACGTTAGGCTGGGAAGGGGTTAGACCCCAGTATCAAAGAACGGTCCTCAAAAATGGGTGAAGGGGAAAGTGGACTCCACTCTCAGCAATTAACAAGAGAGGAAAGACGATTGTGCTCTCCTCAGCCCTCTCCATATCAGTGGTGCTGTCTGCCAAAAGTGACAGATGGATGTCATCAGGGATGGAAAAATGGCGTCGAAAGCCGGAGATTCAATTCGCTGAAAGGAGCTCCTTCAGATGTTTTGCCATCCTGGCCAGCCCGAGGATTATGGAAAACTAAAAGCAAACAAGGAAGTGGGATCGGAAGTGAAGGAGAAGAAAACTTACAGGAGACGAAGGGGAAAATGAGAAACAAGGAGTTGCAGAAGCCGCAAAGTGAAGGAGTTGCACTAGAAGGCGAACCAGATATTTTTGAGTATTCAAAACATACATTCGAAGAGACAATTTTAAATCACATTAAATGGAGGCAGTGTACGATGGGGCGGGAAATCGCTATAATGACCAAAAAGCATGTGCGCGTTCTGACACGCATTGGGACGAGGATTAACTACCGAATTTTTGACTTTCCAGGCTTGAAGCCAAACACGCCGACTAACTGATGCTAGTGGGGTGTTTGGGGGGCAATTGTGGGAGCCGAATTTCATTGGGTCAATAGGGACGAATAGACGACTCCAGTCCGGGACATAACCTTTATTCGGCATTGATCCTAGTCAATTGAAGAGCCGAATAAAATAATCGACATTCCAACCAGTAGAACAAAGGCCGAGTAGAAGTACATGTAATGGATCGAGGATGGGCCTGGCCTTAAGGCCCAAAGAGAATAATATAAATACAGGATCCTTAGTCAGAGAAAGGTATGTGAGAATTAGTACACTTAACTTAAAATATAAGCAATCGAGAGAGTATATACTGACTTGTTCGTCGGAGTGCTAATTCCGGTACCCCCAACCGAAGTGTTCATTCCTTTACAAGTTACCAGCTGAGGATCTCGAGTGCCCCATTGGACCCAAAGAATATTTCCAGAATTACTTCTCCACAGTTTCAATCTTAAATAATTTAATTAATTGGGTTAGATAAGTTGACCTGGACAGTGTATGCTATATGTGTAATTAGTAGGTTAATGTTTACAAATACAAAACTTAATAATTTATTCTATGTTATGAGACTTTTTGGCAACACCATAAATAAGTTGTTTGTTAGCTTATTTGCTTATTTGGATCACATTACTTTTCTATTTTTCTGCATATTTTTTTGTAATCAGCAAAAAAATGGTACATTACAAATACACCCCCTGAGGTTTGATTAAAATATGAATCGCCCCTTATGGTTTTGAAAATTACATTCTACCCCTTGAGATTTCTAATTTCATAATAAATTGCCCATTTTATTAATAAATCATCAAGTCAATTAACAATTTTTAATGATGTTAAAAATATGTTTCAATTAATAATTTAGGTAATTTTATTATTGTATGGGAGAGCAATTATAAATTTCATTTTTTTAGTTAATTCTATTAAATAAAAAATTCTAATATGGGGGTATTTGTAATTTTTCAAGCTACAGGAGGCAATCTGTATTTTAAGTAAATCTCAGATGATGTATTTATAATTTACCTGCAAAAAAATCAATTTATAAACCATATCCAAAACAACTTTCATTATTGAATTTGTTTGGTTGTTGACTATAATTGTAAAATTCAATTTTCTTCAGATCATAATTGTTCCAAAAAACACGAAAAATTCTATTTCTACACACCATTTACTCTCTATCAACACACTTAATGAAATTTTTTTAATTATATTTTTGTCCTAAAATGAAACTACCAAAATACCCCTTTCTCCTTCAATTAAAACCCTAACCCTCAATCAAAACTCTAGCCACTACCTACTACCATTAGCCATCGACAACAATAAAAAATAAAGAAGATAAGCGTGGTCGGGGTTTCCCTCTTATTATTAGATCTTCGACGTAAATCTTTGTTGTTTCACTTGTCACCAACACACCCAAAAAAAAAAAAAAAAAAAAAAAAGAGGAAAAAAGAAGAAAGAAAAAAGAAAAAGGTTAGCTACAAGTTTATGAATTGTCCAGAAATTGGGGGTTGATCGGAACGTTGTCGATGGTCGGGGCTAGTGAAAGGGAGGTGGTAACGGTGGTGCTGCGTCGTCGTCGGCGAGGTGGTTGCTGGTTACTATAATCACGTTAGAGCACAGGTCTATTTTTCTCTTCTCCATTTAACCAAATAACTTAGGAAGGAACCGCAATGCTTTCCATAATTATCCACTTCCCTACCCTCCCGTTCCTCGCTTCTCCTCCCTCTTATTTATCTTCCTACCAAACATAGCTCAAAGTAATTAGGAGGTGGATTTTGTATTAACCAGGCATACCTAGAACATGGGGGATGGATTATAAGATTGTTTTTTAAGTTGTATGTATCCTCTAAATGAGACAAGAATTTGGAGTTGTAGAACCAATTATTTGTGAAACATTTTATAAGTCTAAGAAAATATTATGGGGTCTGTTTTATATTTTACGTAATATGTCTTTGTAATTCTATATACCGTCTGCCAAACACTATTTTCGATTATCACATGGAAGGATTGGTAATTGATAAGCATAAAAAGGGAGCATGAGATGTGGTATTGACTGTTGGCTATGAGAAAAAATCACATGGACATTTGTTAGTTCAGAAGAAGGAAAAGCACATTGTTTCTTGATAAAACGGTGTAGATATAGCTTTTCTTTAGTGATTTACTGCCATGCTTAAGGTAAGTAGAAAGAAACATGCAACTTAATTTAGTAAATTAGTACCGGCGAGGTGGTTGCTAGCTAGGGTTAGAGTTTGGAAGATGAAGAAGATAAGAGTGTGCACACATTTTTTATTAAATGGGTATATTTGGAATGTGGAGTGTGTGAATTGAGATAAATACTTAAAAATCAAATTACTAAGTGAGTGGGGTGAGAAAAGATGTGCACAGAGACAATGTGGTGGGTGGGAATAGAATTTTCCAAAAAACATATCTCAAATAAGCTACAGTATTTTTTTTGTTTTTTTCTTTGGTTTTGTTTTTGTTTTTTTGTCACCTTTTGTATTTCATTAGCAAAGGTTTCCTCTTAGCTCAATTTGTTTTTTGGTTTTTTCCGCCAAATAATCGTCAGGTTGACAATAAAGCAACGGTGGAGAAGCGAGGGATGGTTCTCTCTCTTTTTTTATTTTTAAAAGGCGTAATTATATAGGTGTGATTTTTGAGTTTACATCTTAAGGAATCGAGATTGCATATGTCATTTTTAGATAATATTATATAGTAAGGTCACTCAATCAAATAATGTTAAATGCGAATTAGCACATATGTGAATAATTAATAAATCATACCCAAAACAACTTTCATTATTAAATTTATATAGTTGTTGACTATAATTGTAAAATTTAACTTTCTTCGGATCATAATTGTCCCAAAAAACCAGTGGCGAGCCAGAAAATCAAATAACATGGGGCACTTATTAATTACAATATCAAAAATTTTTACAAAAATATTTCACGTAAGTTTTTATGATTGATTTCGAGAAACATAAAAAAAAATAATGTTATTTATAACTAGTGTATTATAGACAATATAAAAAAATATAGATATAAGTCTTAAAATAAATTATATAACAATAAATTATTTTTTTATACAAAATTTGATTAAAAATTTAATATAATGGTAATATCACGTTATCATTAGTATGTGATATCACCAACTAATAATAAATAAACACATAGAGAGTGAATCTCACATGTCAAATGTAACTAACAATTTAATAAATTTTATATCTTTATAATCAGTGGCGGAGCCACGTTGGGTCGAGGGGGTCAGTGCCCCCCCTGATTTTCAAATTTTTTTTTTTTTTTTTGGTTTGATCTTGTTTACACAGTGCACCCCTGCATAGTCCTCCGAAATGCATTCCAAAACACACTAACACCACACCAGGGACCCACGTTTTTTTTGTTTTATTTATTTTTTTGGTGAATTACAATCCCAATCAATGACACACAATTTATTTATTTTTAGTGAGTGCACACAATTTTAATTACGGCAAGGCTAAAACCCTAAAACCTTAAAAGTGAATGAAATTCTTTATTTTTTTTATTTATTCACAGTACTTGTTAAGTATTTTTGTATTTTCTTTGTCTTCTTTATCTTCCTTTGTTGCTTTGTAATTTACTGACTCGCGATTCAGCAGATTAGGATCACACAATACAGATTTACGACTACACTATAACTTTGGTATCTTCTCTTCATTGTTTATAGGTAACTTTATTTATTTATTTATATTTAAATAAAAATTATGAGTATTAATTTATAGTTATTTGTTAAGTTTTAATTTGTAATTTTTTTTATTTGTTATTATTTATGTTAAAATAAGAGATTTTGATATGCTAAAATTATGAATCTTAATTGGTGGTGATTTATATTAAAATTATGGATTTTGGTTTGTTGTTGTTTGTGCTAAAATTAGGAATTTGATTTGTGCTAAAATTAAAAATATTAATTTACAGTGATTAATATTTAAATTAGGGATTTTGATTTGTTATAATTTGTACTAAAATTAGAAATTTTGATTTGTGCTAAATTTAAATTTTTTGATTTGCATTAAAATTGGAGATTTTGACTTGTGGGGGTTTGTGATTTTGATTATGAATTTTGATTTTGATTTTGATTTTTTTCAAACAGTCATGGAAAAATATTTCAAAAGAAAATCAAAATTGAAATCATTTCTTCCTCAAGAAGAAGTTGATAATTATTCTTCCGCAAAATAAAGTTGAATAGAAATCAATTTAGTAGACATTTCTGCAGATCCAGGTGCCCCCCCTATATTAAATTTCTGACTCCGCCACTATTTATAATGAGATTATTTATACTTGCATGTCAATAATAATGACATCACCGTTATATTCAAAATTTTTCATAAATAATATAGTTTATAATAGTCTCTTCATTTTCAATCAAAATAATCATTATTATTCTCATAATTTTTAAAATGTCATTAATATTTCACTCTAATAATATTTTTGTAATTTTTTTATTTAAAATATTTTCTTTATATTTATAAAAAAAAACCCCAAAATCTAAGGGGTATGTAACCCCCTAATCCTCACTTCCCTCCGCCACTGCAGAAAACAAATCTTAAATAAGTTACAGTAATATTTTTGTTTGGTTTTGCTTTTGTTTTTGTCTCCTTTTGTATTTCATTAGGAAAGGTTTCCTCTTAGCTCAGTTTGTTTTTTGGTTTTATCCGCCAAATAATCGTCCGATTGACAATAAAGCAATGGCAGAGAAGCGACTGATGGTTCTCTCTCTTTCTTTATTTTTAGAAGGTGTAACTATAGAGGGGTGATCTCTGAAGCTACATTGTAAGGAGTCAAGATTTTAGAAGTCACCTTTTAGGTCACTTAATTAAATAGTGATAAGTCGCGGATTAACATATATGCAGATATTCGAATTCACACTCTCGACATTATGTACGGTTCGTCCAAACTTGAAAGATTTATCCTACCAACCGTATGTAATATTCCTCGAGTAACTAGCCCCGAAGAGAATGGAACCTGAGACTTCAAGACTTATACCTCAAGGCCTTACCAAGTTGCCATAACCCCTTGGTGTCTCTTCCTTTATTGTTATCTTTTGATTAGGTGACTTTTTATTTATTTATTTATTTAAGATAAATTATAAATGCATTAATTGAGATTTACTTAAAATACTAATTGTGACTTGTGGTTTTGAAAATTACATCTTATTCTTTTAAATTTTTAATCACATAACAAATGACTAATTTCATTAATCAATCAATAAGTCAATTAACATTTTTAATGATTTCAAAAATATATTCTAATTAACAGTTTTGATAATTTTATTTTTGTATAGGAGGATAGTTAAGAATTTTATCCTCTATTAAATGACAAATTTTGATAAAGGAATATTTGTTATTTTCAAAATTACAAAGGACAATTCATATTTTAAGTAAATTTCAGACAATGTATTTGTAATTATTTGCAAGAGAATAAAATAATAATTTAAAGGGTAAATTACAAATAAACTCCTTCAAATTGTCTTAAAATATGAATTGCTTAGTTTTGGAAATTACAAATGTTTCACTGTCATAATTTTTTTAATTATTCTCCTATACAAGAATAAAATTACCAGAACTTTTAATTAAAATATATTTATGACATTATTAAAAAATGATAATTGACTTAATAATTTATTAATAAAATACATTAATTGTTATGCGATTAAAAATTTTAAAAAATAAAATATATTTTTTAAAATTATATAAGACAATTCATATTTTAAGTAAATATTAAGATATGTACTCGTAATTTATCCCAAGTTAAATGACAGCAAACAGTTTCCTAGCAAACAATTTGTTTACTACATCAGGACAAAATGATAATTTCCTTTGACAGGCCACAATTACCCATGTCCAAAAAACCAGTTGAGACAAATTTCATAAGCCACAAACGGAAGGCAATATCAGCAGAAGAGGGCAAAAATCAAGCCTTCAAAAAGTAAAATTTCACACTCACATTATAATAATAATTATTTTTTGGGTACTTACCAATTAGTCCTATTAACTAGACTTATTTACCTACAAGTCCTAACTAATAAATTTAACACTATAAAAATAAGAGAGTGATAAATTTATCACTATAAATTTATTCATAAAAACAAAGAGACTGATAAATTTATCACTATAAATTTATTCATAAAAATAAAAGACTGATAAATTTATCTTTATCACTTAATAAATTTATCAATAGGACTTAATGGATAATAAGTCTCAAAAGTAGGACCTATTGGTAGTTTACCCTTATTTTTTATACAATCATCCTATCAACTAACTACTAAAAAAAACTAAAAATCATTTAGAACATTTTTTTCTTTTGGTTAGAATAAAATAGTTAAATAGCTAAAAATAAGGCTAAGAAAGTCCGCACCAAACGGGGGCTATCTCTACAGGGGCCTAGGTTTAAACCTGATCATTTTATATTCTTTGGTTTTGGATTTTGTATCTATTGGTATTGTTGACCTCTATTCTAGTTATATATTATCTTTAAGTTGTGAATTAGATTTTTAGGTTATGTTTTGAAACAGGTTGGGCTTAGTATTTCTGAGGAGGTTTTGGCTAGGTGAACTTGAGTTCGCTCGAGCGGTATTTTCGTTGTTCGAGCAGTTTTTCCTTTCACCCAAATTCTAAATTGCAATATGAATTTCTAGGAGTAGAGCTTTCTTCGCTCGAGCGGTGTTTTGGTCGCTCGAGCAGTTTGTTTGGAGTCTGCACTTTCGGGATTTGGTTTCTTCACTTGAGTCTAGGTTTGGTCGCTCGAGTGGTAGGTTGTGTTTGACGCTTGAGCGCAAGTTTTATCGTTCGAGCAGTTTGTCTAGATAAAATTGTGGGGAAGTCACTTTTTACTCACCTTTTTGGATCCCTTTCTCTTTGTACAAATATCTAAAACCCATTTGCTCTCACCTCTCTCTAGAAACTCTGTATAAATCTTTCGATCTACTTCAATCCAGGTATTTCTCGATAGTCGTACTTTGGGATTAAAGGTAGAGCTCGAGGAGTGGGTTGTTTCAATATGAGAAGTTCGGATTTTCGGCGTGGCTGCTTTTGGGTGTTGATCTACTATTTCTTCTTGTTTTGAGATATGGATTCTTGAATGGTTTGCATGCTAGTTAACCTCGCCATGTGTTGGTTGGTTAAGTTAAACTTTGGAAGCCTCTAGGTTTGATTTAGGGCTTAAATTGATTCATAAAAGAAGGGTTTTGGGAAATGTTTCTTTAAATTATTATTAGATTTGTAACGCCCCTAAAATAATACAACAATTCAACAGTAAAGACTAATACAAAATGACATAAATAGAGTATTAGACTTTCATTAATCAGAGTCAATTTACAAAAGGGGCACATGCATTACACATTCATAAGCTCTATCCGGAATCTATAACATGTGGCATCAAACTAAATGATCAATGAAATAAATGCCCTATGGGCTTACAACTTTTCAAGGCGATGCTTGGTTACAACAAAATGAGTTAGAAGCTCAATACGAATAAAGCCCTAGGCTTGTACAAAAGTAAATGCAAAAAATAAACAAAAGTGAGCTCTCAGCTCCATAATCCTCCCAAGCTAGGTCCTTGGCGGAAGCATGCCACCAGCACCTGAAAATTGGTTTCCCAAGTAAGGTGAGCCAAAGCCCAGTAGAAACAATCTATCGCAATATATGATAACAAAGATATAAGTAATATGCACGTGTTCAATGTCCAGTGACAAAATCCTTTACAACTCTTTTCCAAAACCATGTTATACCAAACTTACATCTCAATTCATTTTATCTTGGTTCATTAGATATACCCACTTCATTTAATCGATCAAACAGAGGATACACCTCACAGGTCTCCAACTAACATAATTATCATGCCAATACATTTACTTGCCATTTTACGAAAATTGCATCCGCGGGAATCGACACCTATGTATTTGCGCGATTTTCAGGACTTTTACCCTGGACACACATGCCAACTTAATTTAATAGAGTCCATCCCCTTTCTCCTCCCACATATCATACATATATAATGTATACAGTCATAGTCATATTCAATGATAACGATCAAGAGATTAATTTCAATTCGCCTAATCCTCATCCAATTGCTACAACAATCATGACTATCCTCTACTGATAGTCCAAAACAGATATTTCGAAATAGATATACAATCTTTACAGCAGATAAATTATCCAAATTTTCCATAAGTACAAGATAATACATATCTAATTTTACCATTTACATAAACATCCATCCAATTTCATTATTTATACAAAATAATTGTTCAAGATATTTTAGGGCAAAAATCTCCTTTTCTTTCCAAAGCTGACCCCAACCACCAATCATCTATTTTTAAAGCAAAACAAGTTCATATTCATTCTCATGATCATTCCCAAGACATTTTTTTTGAAAACCCCTCTTTTGAATTTAAACTCCAAACCCTAGGTTTGTTCACAATCACCTCAAGTTCCAATATTTCTTATACACCAACGAATAACTAAGTTAAAACTTATAGAAGAGTGTAAAAGGTCCCTACCTCAAGCTTAGATGACCAAAGCAACAATGGAAGAACTTCAAGGACGCTGAAACCAAGTTCTACTCGGATCAAAATGAAGCTCTTGAGATGCTCTACTTTTTTACCAAAGAGAGTAGGGTGTAGAAACCACTAAATCCAAGTGAAAAAGTAGAGAGAGAGAGAGTGAGTTTTAGAGAGAGGAGCTCTAGATCTAGGGTTTTGGTGGAAAAGATATGAAAAAGTGATGTAAAAAGGTGCTGTTGTGAATTGATATATTCACAGTCCGCTCGAGCGCAAGAGATGACGCTCGAGCGTCAGACACAATAAGTTGTTTCGCTTGAGCGCAAGAAATGACTGCTTGAGTGTAGAATACCTATATCCAGTAGTTTTGCAGACAGAAGAACATTGCTTGAGCTCAAGAATGGCCGCTCGAGCGCACACCTGCTTAAGCGTAGGAAACGCTGCTCGAGTGCAAAATATACTCTCCTAGTAGTTTTGTAGACCTGCAAATGTACTGAGAAGATGTAAAGCCCACTCGAGCGCAAGAAATGCCGCTCGAGCGGAAGAGCAAAATTCTGGGCAACAAGAGTTAGGAAAACAAACAACCAACCTGTTTCAAACACAACCACAACAATCCCAAAGCCAAGTTTAAGGGAAAAGAAGATAAGCAAGACATATTCAACAGTACGAAACCAAGAAACCCGTATCCATATTCTAACGAGGGTCGGGTTAAAATCGGAATCGCTATAGGGTTGCTTATCATAATGGATGATATTGAAATTTGAGAGGAATTTCTTTTCAAATGAGAAATATGTGTTATTCTTGGCATAATGAAAATTCTTGGTAAACCTTGATTTGAACAAAAAGGGAAAAATTGATGGAATTTAGGAAGAATGTTATGATGGTGGTTTGAGCTAGAAAAAAAGAGATTGAACATATGATTGTTACTCCTATATTGAAATTATTAGAATATGAGATTATGAGTGATGTTTGTCTCTTAAAATTTATATATTGAATAGAGATAACTGTTTTGGTTATCGATGAAGGATAGTATTACTTGTTGTAAAGATTGTATGAGAAACTAGGTTAATTGAAACCAATTCATTCATGCATTGCATTGATCAATTGCTTTATACTTATGTATTGAAAAGTATTATTTTGAGAAAAATGGATGAATACCGTGGCGAATCTGGTTTGGGGGTGTGGTTGTGGTTATTTATGTTGGCCTTTGTGTCCTTCGTGGAATTCCATAAATTCGCGTAGTCAGGTGTCGATCCTTTTGGTTAGTACTGGTGAAATGGCTTTTGGTAGTGCTTTCACAGCCTATTTGCAGACATATATTTATAGATTCTCAGTGTATTTACTGTCCTATTTTCTGTTTTAAAGAAAAAAACATATATATATATATATAAATTGTGGTTTGAATTTCTTTTCTTTTTTTTTTTTTTGAAAGGGGAAAACACATGTTTTGGGAATGACATTCATGTTCATTCATCATATAGCTTTGTTAAACATCATATATATCATGAAACTTGTCTCTACTTAAGTTTAGCTCACCCTATGTAGAAACTAATTTTCAAGTGCTAATGGTATGCCTCCGCCAAGGGGATAGCTTGGGAGGACATTGGAGCTGGACACTCGTTTTTGTTTTGTAAATTTGTTTTGTGTAGGCCTAGGGATTTTCTTGTATTGAGCTTTGACCCACTTTTGTTGTAACCAAGAGAAATCTTGGAAACTTGTAATTTTTAGGGCATAAACTTGTATTTATTTACTTTTGTTCTAATCTATAAATCACATGCTATAGATTCAAATCTAGGATTGATGACTATATTAACACATACGACATCTTTTGTGATACTTTAAAGAGAAGTATGGTTTTGAGAATATTTATGATATTAACTTATTGAGAGTAGTAAACTTCCGCATGTATGTTTGAGAATTATGAGGTGTATTAGTTATCATCATTTTCAAGGCGTGACAATTTCTTTATCTGCACCACCACTACCGCTAACTCACTATCACAATATAAAATTAAAAAATATAATTTTTTTATTTAATATCATAAATATCGAACAACTTATTTTACTTCAACACTTTCGTTTTTGCTAAACATTTTTTAGCTTTAAAAAATTAGCATTCATTAAGAAGAGAAACTTCAGTATTATTATTATTATTATTTTTTTATTTTATTTTATTTTATTTTTATTTTTTATTTTTATTTTTTTTCAAATAGACTTGAGATTTTTTAACAAAGCGATAGACTTGAGATTTTTTGTCAGGTGTGTGGAAATTTCCAAAACAAGACAAAACCCAAATAAAAACAAAGAAGCCACAAAAGAAGAGGAAAGAAAAGGTAATAAAAAAAAGTAAATGAGGGAGCTACACAGGTGATTTCTTGAGACCTCAGTAAAGATGTTAATTATTGACAACTGTGGGAAAGTATTTTTTGAATAACAACACGTGGCAAAGGTGACGCCGAAATGTTAGCCGAGCTGCCACGTGGCCTGGTTGTACTGTTGAGATGATCTCGGCTAGGCTGAGGTTGTCTGAGGAGATACCGGAATCCGAGATAAGTAGATAAGGGACAAGAGTCCTAGAACAAGGGAGAATCTCAGTTCCGATAGAGATAAGGCTCAAGAAGAGTTTATCTCTATCTAGATAAGGGTCTAGGATAAGCATTCAGCCTGAATCCATTGAAGTGAGGCTTTTAAAGGGATTAGGTCATTGCTAGTTATAAAATCAAGGCACCCTCGTGGGTCTGAAGTAAGTTCTTTCTTGTGAGTTTTGAGTATTATTTGTTATTTGTAAGAGATATAGTTTTTACAGTTTACTGACTTGATTGTCGGAGTGCCTCAAGGTGGACGAACCACTACAGAATTCTCATCTTCTTGTTACAGGTTGTTGGGTTTAATCTATTATACTAGTGCTCTCTAGCTGAGTTCTTTTTTTTGGTTGTGTGGTAAAAAATCAACACCCACAATTTGGTACCGTTTGTGGGAACTTAAGGGGAATAGATGGCCAATAACGGATAGGAAGAAAAGATTGGAGACGACATCCACAGTAAGAGTGGTGAACATGTAGATCCCAACGTAGGGGAAGAAAACCGCAATGAAGGAGCATAGGATCTAAATCCTGGGGAGAACGACGTCGGCAAAGAGGGTAACACCCTGAAGAAAGTTGGCCGAGATGAGTATTACAATGAAAGCGACCTCCAGGTATGGAAGGATAGATGCCTAAGGAGCGATGGTGAGATGAAAGGGATGGCAAACATGTTGGCAAACCTACAATCGGTTGTCAACTTCATGATGCAGAACAATGTGATGCAACCACCTTTCCCGTTGCAGGACACGCCGATACCAGCGGCCAAGACTGATGCCTAGAAAGGGGGGCAGAAAACAATCCCAGTAGTCCCGCAGCATGGCAAGGAAAATGAGAGCTCATATCGGCCTTCAAGGGATGTCGGGCGAGTAGAGTTAGTAAGAGGTGAGTCGTAGAAGACACAACAAACAAAGGGGACCTATGTAAAAGAACCTCGGCATATCCAGGGGAAGGACCTTTGCTTTGATACAGTGAATAAAGAGAAATCCAAATGGACATACAATGACGCTGGGAGTAACACGCCAAAAAAGTTGAAATCTGTTGATAGTCAAGCTTCCAGTCGAATGAAGGAGGATCTGAGAGACTATCTCCAGAGAAAGCGACTCAACATCAAGGTCACATCTCCTGTCAAGCCGAGAATGCCGTTCTCAGTGGAGTTGGATAAGTTTGAGACCCCAAAGAGGTTCCATATGCCAAGGTTCCAGATTTATGACAGTAAGTCTGATCCGAACTTTCATGTCGGCTTATAGTTAAATTCAATGGCTTTGTATAGTAGGAACGAGCATTGCTGTGCAAAGTGTTCCCCTCATACTTTGGGAAAATCGCATCAGATTGGTTCCACAAGTTGCCGAAAGGAACTGTGAAGAGTTAGGAAGGCCTGGTTAAGATGTTTGTGGCCAGATTTGCAACAAACAAGCTACAGCCACTAAGGATGGACTCCCTACTGGCTTTGAACATTAGTAAGCATGAAAGTCTCAAGGCTTACACTAAGAGATATTACGAGGTGTTTAACCAAATTCTTGCTTGCAACCAGGAGCTGGCGGTTGTGTCTTTTAAGAACAGCCTGGATGATGAATGCCCTCTTTAGAAATCCCTGGCAAAAACCCTACCAAAAAGTATGAAGGAGCTCATCGCACAGATCGAGAAGTATGCCAGAGCAGAAGAGGATACGCAGGGGACAAATGCACCAAAGCAGGAGAAGAGAAATGGCTCGCCGAAGCGAGGCTGAGGTAACACTGGTTTTAATAGGTAGGAAACAGGGTTGAGGCTTGCACAGGCAGTCACCACTGTATTCAGGATCCCGGTCTACAAAGTTCTGGAAAGGATTAGGAACCAACCGTATTACAGAGCGCTGAAGAAGATCCCTAGCAAGTTTATGAGAAGGAGCCTTGGGAAGCATTGTGTTTACCATAATGAGGATGGGCACTTAACTCAAGGATTTAGGGCTCTGAAGACACACTTGGAGGATCTGGTCAGACAGGGTCACCTAAGAGACCTAGTAGATGAGGTCAGGACAATGGAAGAACAAACAAAGCTACCCCAGGCATCGGCAGCACCACCTTCACCACTGCCACCACAACAAGCAAATGGACCTCGGGTGATCAATTTGATTCACTCAAAGGTTAATGAGAATGATGTGCAAGGGGAGACTCAGAGAGTGAGGCACCTGCAACATGTGTATCAGGTCCAGCAAAAGAAGCCTGAGACAAATGAGTACCAGGGACCAATGGTCTCTTTTACCGAGGCAGACCGGGATATGGTGCAGCATCCACACAACGATGCCTTGGTGATAATGCTGAAGATTGGAGAGTGCCAGGTAAGGCGCATACTGGTTGATCAAAGCAGTTCTTGTGACATCATGTATGTTAGATGTTACAAGGAGCTTGGCCTTCACCCAGATGATCTGGAACAATCCAACAGCCTGATGGTTGGTTTCAACGAAACACCGACGTGGCCTCTAGAAGCCACGAATTTGGAGGTACAGGTAGGCACCAAAAATGTAAGCATAGAGTTTACAATAATTGACACCTCCTCCCCTTACAATGTTATTTTGGGTAGACCGTGGTTGCATATAATGAGGGTTGTTCCCTCAACATTGTACCAGCTGTTGTAATTCCCAACTGAACATAGGATTAAGGAGGTTAGAGGGGATTAAGTGCAGGTAAAAAATTGCTCCATGGCAGCAATAAAGTCCACCTGCAATGTGCGAGAAGCAAAGACAATAAAAATTGATGACGAGGATAGGGAGGTCCTAGATGATGTCGAAAAAGAACCAGTCGACAAGAGTGAGGAAACTTTGAAGAAAATTCTGGTACAAGAAGATGATGGAGAGCATTTCTTTCTTCTTGGCTCAGGCTTAGCTGAGGAGGAGAAAAGAGAGTTGAATGCTTTCTTACGAGCAAACATAGAAGTGTTTGCCTGGACGCCCTACGAGATGCCTGGCATTGACCTCGAGGTCACTTGCCCTAGGCTTAATGTAGACAGGCCGGATAAACCTATCATCCAGCGGGCAAGGAGGTCAACATTGATACATGTGGAAGCAGTCGAAGAGGAAGTAGAAAAGCTATTCGAAGCCTAGGCCATTCGGGAGGTGAACTACCCTACCTGGCTTTCCAATACAATGGTAGTAAAAAAGAAGAACGGCAAGTGGAGGGTTTGTGTGGACTTCACCAGCATGAATAAGGCTTGCTCCAAGGACAGTTTTCCACTGCCTAAGATTGATCAATTAGTGGATGCCATTTCAGGGCATGGAAAGATGAGTTTACTGGATGCATACAGAGGCTACCACCAGATAGCAATGTATGCCCCATATGAAGAGAATACGACATTTATCACCCCGAAAGGACTTTATTGTTACAGAGTGATGCCTTTCGGGTTAAAGAATGCAGGAGCAATCTACCAGAGGTTAGTGACTAAGATGTTCAAGCACCTGATTGGTAAGACAGTAGAGGTCTACATTGTTGACATGGTTGTGAAGACCAAAGAACTTGGGAACCATCTAGCTGACTTACAGGCAGTTTTTGATATCCTGAAAGCATATCGAATTCGACTCAATGCCTCTAAATGTGCTTTTGGAGTCGGATCCCATAAATTCCTGGGATACTTGGTGACCAAGAGGGACATTGAAGCAAGCCCAGATCAGATTAGGGTCATCCTTGACTTGAAGAGCCCGACATTAACCAAGCAACTCCAGATTTTGACCGGTAAGGTAGCAGCCCTGAATAGATTTAGAGGCCGAAGTTTTGATAAGTGCAAGCCATTTTTTCAATTGCTAAAGAAAGCCACAGATTTTTTGTGGACAGAAGAGTGCGAAGTCGCCTTGGCTGACTTGAAAAGGTACCTGACAACAGCTCCAGTTTTGTCAAATCCAATACCTGGAGAAGGATTGTTCCTATACTTGGTAGTTTCAGACCACGCAGTAAGTGCAGTGGTAATCTGAGAAAAGGAGGGAGAGCACAAGGCATTATACTATGTGAGTAAAACCTTAGCAAGTGCAGAAACCAGGTATTTGTCCCTAGAAAAATTGACACTAGCCTTGGTGATGGCTTCCAAAAAATTGAATCACTGCTTCCAAGCCCACAAGATTATGGTGCTGATTGAGCATCTCCTAAAGTCCCTGTTGTAGCATGGAGATCTAACAGGCAAAATAGCCACATGGGCAGTAGTGCTAGGCTAATATGATTTGGAGTTCAGGCCTAGAATAGGAATCAAGGGCCAGGTGCTGGCCGAATTTGTGGTCAAGTTCACTCTTAGCACAATCCCAAGGCGGGCTCCGGTGAGCCGCGACTTAGGATGCCCAGGGGAACAAGAGGAAACCCAACTGGGGCCAAAAAACCCATACCAGCAACGTAAAAGAAGGAAGAGAAACCAAACCCTGCAACATTTATATCGACGACTCCTTCTGCCTGTTTGCTGATAGAAGTTCAAACATGTTTGTTGAGCAATCTATTTGTTTGGGGTTCAAGGCCTCAAACAATGAAGCAGAGTATGAGGCGCTGATTACAAGACTGAAACTAGCAGCAGCCATGGAAGCTGATGAAAGGATGATAGCCTATGTCAAAGAGGTTGTTAGGCTACTAACACTGTTTGAGAATTGTCAGCTACAGTAGGTTAGCTGAGATGATAATAGTCATGCTGACGCCTTGGCTAACTTGGCTAGTGCTATGAAATCAGGTGAGGCTAGGACAATAATGGTTGATTATTTGTCAGGCCCAAGTGTAGAGCCTTTGATAACAGAGTACGAAGCAATGTACGTGGAAATGGGTCCTAGCTGGATGGACGCCATAGTTGTGTTCCTCAAAGAAGACAGATTGCCAGACAACTGAAAAGAGGCACACAAACCAGGTTAAAGTCGGCCAAGTTCTGCTTGTCAGCAAAAGGCCATTTGTACAAAAGATCCTTTACTGGACCTCTACTCCGGTGTGCATCCCTCTCAGGTAGAGGAATTTTTATATGAGATTCATGAAGAAGTTTGTGAAAGCCATGTAGGGGGCAGGTCACTTGCCCATAGATCCATATCCCAGGGATACTGGTGTCCATACATGCAAAAGGATGCTGAAGCCTATGTCAAGAAGTGTGAGAAGTGTGAGAAGCCTTTGATACATCAGCCAGCAGTAGATCTGAACCCAGTGTCTAGTCCTTGGTCGTTTGCCCAGTGGGGCATGGACTTGGTGGGACCACTGCCCCAGGCAACTGGACAGAGAAAGTTCTTGCTAGTAGCCACATACTATTTTACAAAATGGGTAGAGGTTGAACCTCTTGCGAAGATTCGAGATATTGATGTGAAGAACTTTATCTGGAAGAACATAATAACCAGTTTCCCCCCAGAGTAATGGTCAGGCAGAAGCATCCAACAAGACCATCTTGGATGGGATCAAGAAAAGGCTGGAAGCAGCCAAGGACAAGTGGATGGAGGAATTACCCAATGTGATGTGGGCATATCGAACTACGTCGAGAAGATCAACTGGGGAGTTTCCTTTTGCCATGGCTTATGGGACTAAAGCAGTCATCCCACTGGAGGTCAGCATCCCTGGAATCAGAACCCAGGGAGTGGAGAATGGGACCAACGAGGCATTTTTGGCCCGAGATCTAGATCTATTGGAAGAAAGAAGAGAAAGGGCAGCAATTCGGCTGGGGGTATACCAGCAGTAACTTGTTAGGGCTTACAACAAGAAGGTTAACCCAAGGGAGTTCAAGGTTGGGGACCTCGTCCTAAGGAAAGTCATCGGTAATAAAAAAGATCCCAAGAAGGGCAAGCTGATCCCAAGAAGGGCAAGCTTGGCCCAAACTAGGAAGGGCCTTATCGAATCATCTCGGTTGCCGGTAATGGAGCATATCGGCTTGAAGATACTGATGGCAAGGAGTTGCCAAGACCCTAGAATACTTGCAATTTAAAATTTTTCTACCATTAGTTTTTGTTTTTTTAAGTTTTATGTAATTAGCCGAAGTTTTAGTAAAATGTTAGCTTGATTTTGTTTTCGTATACTATTGACACTTGTGTGATAGGACTGAAATAGTCTTATGATGATGTTTCCGAATGAAACATGACAAATAACTTAGAATTATCATATGGTAGAGTTGAATTATACTTACTATATGATAGAGTTGAACTAAGTTGGCGATATTTCTGAATGAAACATGATGAATAACTTAGACTTATCATATGGTAGAGTTGAATTATATTTACCATATGATAGAGTTGAATTAAGTTGGCAATATTTTTGAGTGAAACATGACGAGTAACTTAGACTTATCATATGGTAGAGTTGAACTGAACTTGCCCTATGATAGAATTGAACTAAGTTAATAGAGACACCAAGGTAGAAAACCTTGGCTCAGATTTATTTGAATCAGACTTCGGCAAAAATTAGAGGTGCATGCTTAATGTGAACATAAGTGGTACTTAGGTACTTAGGTCCACATTAATGGGTAGGAAGTGAGAATGAGCATAACACTTGTGAAATTTTATGAAATTTCAAGTTAAAGTTATAAATGACACTTCTGAAATTTTCTGAAATTTCACCCGAGATGACCAAGTTAGTCTGAGGTGACCAAGTAAGGGTGTACCCGAGATGAAGTAGATTCGAGGTAATACATGTCAGATGTGTTCTAACCCGATTGTGATGGTTAAAGTAGTAGTAGTTGTTATTATTGTTATTGTTGTTATTATTGTTGTTGTTATTGTTGAGAGAGAAGAGAGTATGCGAAGGAAGGCATGGTGTGACTGATGATAGAAGCATGGCAGCAGAGTTTTGTTTTGGGACCTAAAATATGTTTTTATCTCCTCTGGCCTCTTCTCTCTTCTCTCTTGTCTCTCTAAAAATAAATGTTTCCTTGTCTAATCCACATCTCCAGGTTCAGAAAACAAGCTCCACAAGCATCCCACCTCCGTATCACTTCACAGCTAGTTCGACCCTATGCTGGCAGCGGAGTTTACAGTTGAGACCCACCCTAGTGATGGCTTCGCTTTACTATAAAATTTCTTGGCTATGACATTCATGTTCTCTTCATTCCATGTTGGAAATTGGGTCAGATTTGACCTGACCCATAACTCATGGAGCGTCCACATGGGTTATTGATAATTCACATATAAGATAATTAAGAGATTATTTTTAGGTGTTTGACTTGTTGTGGGAGATTATAACTCCACCTCTATTAGAAGAGAATCTTTATATATTTAATATGGGTAAATTAAAAATGCACCCCCTGAGATTTGCTTAAAATACGAATTGCCCCCAAGCGGTAATTTGTAATTTAAGTAAACCTCAGGGGGTGTGTTTGTAATTTACCCATTTAATATAGATAAAACAATAATATGTATGTTGTGAGAGTTTATCCGAAAAATCTCTACAGAATTTCTCTCTATGTTCTTTCTTTCTAGGTTACCATTGTAGAAGCTAGGAATTTGGAGTGTGGATAATATATTAAGAAACTCTGATAGCTTCTCAATTGACGACGAAAGGTTTTTCGGACAAGTCTCATAATCCAAGCATCAAATCTAAACCATTTTTCATTCCGCATATTTTCCATCATTCAAAAAAAAAAAAAAAAAAACAATAATAATAATTCATGTTCTCCGAATACTCGAAGATATTCCCAACCGTTCCACTTGAACCAACCAGAATTAAGGATTCGAAACTAACTTTCCATTTCAACCAACCAAAATTAAGGATTCCAAACTAACTTGATTCGGAGTTGTTTAGGAAATGTTAGATTAGTATATTTGTTGAATTTTTATGAAAAAATGTGAAATGTGAGTTGAGGTTTGTTGATAAAAATTTGGTTTAAGCCTAATCGACAATGATTCATCGACAGACTTAAATAAATTTTAAAAAAATACAAATAAAAATTAGGTTTTGTAGTTGAGTTTTATGTCTTAAACAGATTAAGGACTTCCCTGAAGGTTATCAAGTAATGAAGAATTTGAACAGAAAAAATATGTATTTATTTAATTAAATTGTCACTTACTACCAGTTGTAAGAACTCAAACAAGAACAAAGAAAAGAATAAACACGGTAATCAACAGAAGGAAAGAAATGGAGGTTGGAAAATTATCACTTAATCTACTCCTAACAATTGCTAAATTAAACTACTCCTAGATAAATATCACGAATTGTGAGTTATTGTGAATGATGTCCTTCTTTGTATCTCTCTTGGCCTATTTATAAGCTCAACCACATAAGAGAAAGAGATAATCAAAGCCTACGATTTCCTCAACAAGTCTATGATTTCCTCAACATTATTCGTATCCCACCATGTTTAATAGCACTCATTTTGTAGATTTGGTGCTTGATTTGATCTTGATTTATTGATCTTTCAAATTACTGTAATGGCTAACTTTCTAGTCATCCATTTAACATGTCATCATGTCACGTCCTTAACATATTTGTCAATCCACGCTAGCATGCTTATCGATTGAAATAATAATAAAAATAAAAACAAATGTGGTCAAGGTTATTTTTTAAAAATAGTTTATGATTTCAATTGATAGATCATAATCGAACTTGACCATAATTAATAGGCCACAATCGATAGCAAATAAAATGTGGTGTAAACAGGGTTAAAGTGATATGGTAGACAAGTGATGTGACTCAAACAAGATGATTGTGACTCAAATAAGATAATATGCTAAAATAGTATGTGCTATTTTAACACATGCCAAACAAGTTCTTTCTAAAGTATGCCCAACACGAGCTATTTACGCAGAATATTCGAATTTTAAATAAATTAAAATTAAATATTGAATTTTTTAGATTATCTTTTGTAGTTGTAGAAATTACATATCGTCTTTTTAAATTTTTAATTGCATAACAAATGTTCCCTTTTGTTATTAAATCATTAAGTTAATTAAAAAAATTTAATAATATCATAAATGTATTTCAATTAACAATTTGAATAATTTTATTATTGTATAGGAGCGATTTTAAGGTGTTTTTGTAATTTTAAGGTGTATTTGTAATTTACTCGTGAATTTTTTTTTTTTAAATTATGATTTTGATTTTTTACTTTAAGGTAGTTTTTGTTTTAATGAAAAAAAATATATCAGGTAGTTTTTGTTTATAATGAAAAGAAATATATAATGGAATGATTATTTTGTAGAGCTTCAAAAATAATAATCCCATTCCATTTTATCTAATACATTTCACCTTCATTGCAATTTGTCACATATTATTCAATAATATTATCCAAAGATGAGATTATTCTTCATAGACTTAAATGGGGAAAAAAGATTGACGTTCTATTTGTTTCGACGAATACTTAAAATAGTTTTTCAAAATAATTTTTAATAATATCATAAATATCTTTTAATTAATAATTTTGATAATTTTAGTGTTGCATAAAAGAGTATTTAAGAATTTAATTTTCTTGTTAATTGTGTTGAATTAAAATTCGAATAAGGGGTATTTATAATTTCTAGAACTATAAGAGGCAGTTTATATTTTAAACAAATCTCATAAGGTGCATTTATAATTTGCTAAAAAATTTAAAAATTATGTTTCAAAATTGACCAAGACTCTTTCAAAATTGACCAAGACTCTTACCAAAAAGCCTTTATCCAAATTAGTCCCTCTTACAAAAGTCAAAGAAAAAAATTGGAAAGAAAAAAACAACCCATCAAAATATGCAAGTGGTTTTTATAGTACTAGTTAAAAAAGGCCCGTACAAAGCACAAGCTATTATTACCATATATCTGAATTTTGCATTTTGATAATATTTTTAAAAATAAGAATATTCTTTTATGAAATTGAATAGAATAAAGGGCAAATTTGACTTTATCTCCTGTGCTTTGGACCATGTGCGAGTTACTCTATTGACATTTGGAAATGATCACATAACTCCCATGTGGTTTGTAGACTGAAGTGTACCATTAAATATTCCATCCAACTTAACAACAAGTGTGAAACACATGACAGACATATGGGGGTTATATGCTCATTTTCAAAGTTTAAGGGGGTAAATCGCACATGGAATAAAGCACATGGGATTAAAGTGCACTTTGTCTTCCAAACAAATGACGAAAATACAGGGATATTTTAATCTTTTTTGTTAAATCATTAACGGATTTAACAGTACACTTTAGTCTACAAATCACAAAAGGGTTATGTGATCATTTCCAAATATTAAGGGGGTATATCGCACATGACCCAAACCACAGGGGATAATGTGAAGTTTGACCTAGAATAGATCATTAGATATATGATAAAATTGTGTAGATCATATTATAAAAGATAATAATTTGATAAAATACAATAAGTCTTACAATTTTAACATAATTATACCAGTTTATTTTTCAGTATGATTAAAGTGATTGAAACTAATGAGAATAGTGTGAAGATGCAAATATAAATGAGATAGATTATGCATTTTAGTATGAAAAGGATAAAAAAAAAATCATTCGTATTATATAACTAACAAATTATTGATTAAAAAAATTATTATTTACCATTATAAGGAAATAATTATTCAATCGGAAGACTATGATCATTCAACATTCATTCTAGTTTGATTATTTGGGATTACTTTCAATATTGCTTTGTTTTTTCTTGCTTTATGGTTACTTTTATTTATTTATTTATTTATTATTTTTAACAGTTTTTGAGAGGGTAATTTATGTGGATAAATTAAGTCGAGCTAAGTCTATTATTCTTAGATGTTGGGTCGCGCTATGGGTCGATGTGAGAGCTTGGGTAGCCCAGTCATGTTACAAAAGGTTGTTGGGCCGGTCAATGGGCCTTGGGATGGTTATGTGCACTATCGGTGGACAGACCAGAATGGTGTGCTGCAGAAGGCTGAGCTAGCGTTAGCTCGGCAAGGTGAATTATGGTGGTCAGTGATTGCACGGTCCGGTTAAAGTAGTTGTACCAAATAGCTCGGCTAGGCATAGTGAGCCGAGCAGGGTGATTAATCATCTCACTTGGTTGGCAGTGAGTAGGGTGTTATCATGATAGATATTATCCTATAGGAAAGGGATTCCTAGGAGGTCTCTGCTAAGAAGAGTTAGAGTTCTACTAGGATTGTGCCATGTGGAATCTATAAAAGCTCATGATTATGCCTATTTCCAGGTATTGCAATTCACACTCCCAAATTTACAAAGCTTTTGTGCCTATTGTCTACTTACTGACTTAGGCATCAGAGAGGTTTCCGGCACACACCCGACGGCTAGTTTACGTTTGTATTTTCAGGTGATAAGACGACGACGTTTGGAGGAATGTAAACTTGATCAACAGGATTATACGAGACAGATTATTTTGTGCTCGTACAATTGGCGATGTCTATGGGAACTTTACAGAGAAAATACCTTTTGATTGAGTTTTCCTTTGACTTATTTTAATGGCGCACAATGAAGAGTTGCCCCAATCTATCATCGATGGATAGACGCCAGAAGGGATCAAAAGGCGCTATGATTTGCCTTTTGCTCCACCTATGGCGGATTTGGACCCTCAGCGGTGGAACCCTCATAGTGGGGCAAGAGAAAAGTGAGGCAAGAGAAAAGTGAGGCTTTGAGTCCTCGTCTCTCTCAAAGTCCAGAGGGACAAAGGAGGAGGACAAATTCCCAGATTTTGGAAGATCGCGTGAGGGAGCAAGACGAGTTAATCAAGAGAATGGCCATGGATACGAAGGCCTTAAAACACCAGATAAAGAACAAAAGCGTGGCAGGGAAAGAAATCCTCGAAAGTAGAACGCGTTCTCGCCACTCAGGAGATCGTGACAGGCGAGCCACGTCCTTGCATTCCAAAAAGTGTTGGTCAAACCTGCTAACATGCTTTGGCCGAGATAACCATTCGACCAAAGAATACGAAAATTTGTTGGTCAAACCTGCTAACCTTCTTTGGCCGAGATAACCATCCCGATTACTTTAATAAAAAAGTTGGTCAAACTTGCCAACCTACTTTGGCCGAGATAACCATCTCGGTCAAAGGAATCAAAAATCCGGTCAAAGCTAGTTCGATGTCAAAGCAGGTGGAATTCTGGGTATTGAAAGTCTTCTCCACTTACAACATCATTTTGGGGAGGGCATGGTTGCATGCCATGCGAGCTGTAGCATCAACGTACCATCAAGTGATACGATTCCTTAACGAAGCCGGAGTAATAGAAGAGGTCTTGGGAGACCAAATTATGTCCAAGCAATGCTTTGTGATGGTGAACGGCAGTCAAGCTGCCAAGGGATTTTTGCAGATGGTGGAGGAATCGGAAAACAATGAGATGTTTGCCGACGTCAGCAAGTCAGCCGAACGAAAAGAAGTGGAGGATTTGGTGGAGGTAAGAATTGATGAGAATGACTGAGAGAAGTTCTTTTTGCTCAACTCATCATTGTCCAGCACTAAGAGAAAAGAGATCATGAAGTTTTTGATCTCCAATATGGAAATGTTTGCTTGGACACTGTATGACATGCCTGGTATTGACCCGAACTTCATCTGTCATCAACTTAACGTCAACCCCACCGCCAGACCGGCCATACAGCGAACACGCAGGTTAGCTTTACATCATGCCAAGATAGTAGCCAAGGAAGTAGAAAACCTGCTGGAAGTAGCGGCAATAAGAGAGGTTGATTATCCCAAGTAGATCTCCAACACGGTAGTGGTACCCAAGAAAAACGAAAAATGGCGCATTTTTATGGACTACAAGATGGTCAACAAAGTGTGCCCAAAATATAGTTTTCCCCTACCAAGGATAGACCAACTGGTAGACCTAACTGTAGGACACAATCGACTTAGCTTTCTTGATGCATTTCGTGGATACCATCAGATTGTTATGTATGAAGCAGATCAGGAGGTCACATCCTTTAGAACCCTAAGAGGGTTGTTTTGCTACATGGTCATGCCCTTTGGCCTAAAAACTACAGGGGGCAACGTTTCAGCGAATGGTCACAAAAATGTTCAAACCATTATTAGGCAAAATAATGGAGGCTTACATTGATGACATCGTGGTCAAAAGCACAAATGAAGTGGACCATCTCAATGACCTAGTTGAGATGTTCCAAATATTGAAGACACACAAACTATGACTGAACGCTTCCAAGTGTGCATTCGGCGTGGGATCAGGTAAATTTCTTGGCTTTCTTGTGACTAACTGCGGTATGGATGCCGATCCTTCCCAAATCAGGGCCATTCAAGAACTAAAGCGGCCTAACACAATCAAGGAGTTACAACACCTCAAGGGCTTAGCTGCCACGCTAAACCGATTCATAAGTCGGTCGTCAGACAGGTGTCGACCGTTTTCTAGGCATTTAAGGCAAAGTTTGAGTGGGATGAAGAATGTGACCGAGCTCTGGAGAACTTAAAGGAGCATGTCACCTCTCCACTATTGTTGGAAACCTCAATGCCAGGCGAGAAATTTTACATATACTTGGCCGTTTCCTAGCACACAGTTAGCGCGATGTTGGTACGCGCCGAAGAAATACAACACTTGTCCATTTTTTATGTGAACAAGACATTGCTGGATGTCGAAACGAGATACTTGCCATTAGAAAAACTAGCCTTAGCTTTAATGATGGCTTCAAGAAAGTTGCCTCACTACTTCCATGTGCATACTGTGGTCGTCTTAATAGCATTCCCCCTAAAAGCTTTATTCGAAAGGGCTGACTTCTCTGGGTGAATATTGACGTGGGCTGTGGAATTGGGACAGTTCAACATCAAGTTCCAACCTAGAACAAAAATAAAAGCCCAAGCTTTGGCAGGCTTTGTGACAGAGTTTGCTCCAGGAAGTCATTCCGTTTTCCTGGTTGACTTGATCAAGAAAACCAAGCATAGAGAGGGGGTGCCATGGGAATAGCATAGCCCTCACATCAAGCTGATCAACCATGTAATGAAAGCCTAACAGTGGTTGCATCGTCTACTGTGGCCAATAACACATTGCCAGAAGAGGAGCATGCAAGACACGCAAAAGGGCAACCAAGCAAAGAAAATAATGATCAACCGGCGCACAAAGACTAGGAAGAAATAACTCAAATCCTAGATCCTAAAACATCTTCAGACCCATCCACTTGCTGGAAGTTATTCGTGGAAAAATGTCGAAGCTCTTTGTGGATAACGCTTCCAATAGACATAGGGCCAGACTAGTGATAGGCCTTATCTCGCCAGGTGGCCTAACCATTGAACAAGCAGTCACACTTGGATTTCCAGCATCCAATAATGAAGCAGAGTATGAAGCATTGTTAGACGGTTTGAAGTCAGCCTACCAGATGAAGGCCACCGAGCTAATGGTATACAATGACTCATAATTAGTAGTCAATCAAATATCGGGCGACTATGAAATGAAGGATGATAGAATGGCCAAATACCAAGAGTTGGTCAGAAACAAGATCATGAAATTTGAATTCATGAGGATAGAGCAAATCGACCAAGAAGAAAATAATAAGGCAGATGAATTGGCCGATTTTGTGTCGATGGCAGACACTTCTATCCCGCACCCTTTGCTAGTTGACTTCAACCAAGACCGAGCATCGAGGAACCTGAAGTGGCCGAGGTATTCTGCGCCGAGCTAGGTCCCTCCTGGATGGACCGCATCATCACCTTCCTAAAAGATAAGATTTTGCCAGAAGACAAGAAGGAGGCGAACAAGATTTGAGCAAAGTTACAATGGTTTTGGCTTTCTCCATCTCTAGCGCTATACAAAAAGTCCTTCACTGGACCGTACTTGAAGTGTGTCCATCCTAGCAAGGTCGAGGAATTCTTGTTCGAAATTCACAAGGGCATTTGTGGAAGCCACTAATGGGGGAGATCTTTGGCGTGTTGAGCCATCTTTCAAGGGTACTGGTGGCCATACATGCAAGCAAACACAGAAAAGTATGTCAAGAAGTGCGAAAAGTGCCAGAAATTTGCGCATCAGATCCATCAACCAATCAGAAAGCTCCTACCTTTGACTAGCCCTTAGCCTTTTGCAATGTAGGGCTTAGACATAGTGGGACCACTACCAACTACACCGGGCAACATTAAGTTCTTCATTGCAGGGACAGACTACTTTACAAAATGGGTGGAGGCAAAGGCACTAGCATCCATTAAAGAGAAGGACGTCAAGAAGTTTGTCTGGCAAAACATCATAACCTGGTTTGGAATTCCTGAGCCTTGATATCGGACAACGGCACCGAATTTGATGGTAGAATTTTCAAGGGCTTTTGCGAAGAGCACAAGATAGAATTTTATAACTCTATGCTAACATACCCCCAAGCTAATGGTCAGGCCGAAGCATTGAACAAAGTAATATTAGATGGACTGAAGAAAAGGCTAGAAAAAAATGAAAGGAAAGTGGGTTGAGGAACTTCCTCATGTCTTGTGGGCTTATCGAACTACACCTAGGTGGTCGACTGGGGAAACGCCTTTTGCCTTAGCTTATGGCATGGAAACAGTAATCCCTCGGAAGTCGGCCTCTCTATCGTTAGAAACGAAAATTTTGATCAAGATTTGAATGGAGAGGCTATAGCCTTGGAGCTGGATCTAGCTGAAGAACGAAGAGAAAGGGCGCTGATCCACATCGCCTCATATCAGTAGGAACTGTCTAGAGAATACAACAAGGCATTGCACCCAAGGCAATTCAAGGGTAGAGATTGGGTACTACGCAAAGTAATGAGAAACACTTTGGTGCCTGGTGATAGCAAATTAGGACCCAACTGGAAGGGGCCGTACAAAGTCATGGGATTAGCAAAAAAGGAGCTTACCACTTAGAAGATGTAGACAACCGAGTTATCCTAAAGCCATCGAATATAGCAAATCTAAAGATATTTTATTTTTAGTAATTGTAATCTTTCTATCTTTTTGTTTCGTATTTAATAAAACAAGTAGACAGTTTTTTCTGAAAATTTCTTAAATACTTGTATTTATTTCGGTCATTGTATAAAACAAATCTTTGCACAACTAGGGGCAAAGTGGGTAGGAGGTTTGACCAACTCTTTGCAAAGCTTCGACCGAGATGGTTATCTCGGCCAAAGTAGGTTAGTAGGTTTGACTAACTTTTTGATTCCTTTGATCGAGATGGTTATCTCGGCCAAAGTAGGTTGGTAGGTTTGCCCAACTTTTTAATTAAAGTAACCGAGATAGTTATCTCGGCCAAAGAAGGTTGGCAGGTTTGACCAACAAATTTTCATTTTTTTTGGTCGAATGGTTATCTTGGCTAAAGCATGTTGACATGTTTGACCAACACTTTTTTGAACTCTTTGACCGAGATAGTTATCTCGGCCAAAAAAGCTTGGCAGGTTTGACCAACATTTTTTGAACTCTTTGGCCGAGATGGTTATCTCAGCTAAAGCAGGTTGGTAGGTTTGACCAACACGTTTTTTAACTTTTTGACTGAGATGGTTATGTCGGCCCATGAGGGTTAGCAGGTTTTGACCAACTCTTAGCACTCTGTGATCAAGGCGCCTTCCTCTGCCAAAGAAGGTTGGCAGGATCAAGTAAACCCGAGCTGATTAGCTCGACAAAGCATGCATGCAAAGTGGTATGAAACATTTCAGAAGAAACACGATGGAGGTGCAAAAAGTTCAAAAATTTTCATTAATTAAAGAACTGATTACAAGAAGAGGGGCAGCTAGCTCGGTTACATTGTCAAAATTGAAAAGAAGAAAAATAAAGAACAAAAACTCAAAACAAAAAGTGTAAAGGACAAGTATTATCACGATCAAGCAAATAGGTCGTCCATCTCGGCATCGGCACCAGCATCGACTTCACCGCTCGCCAGGTAAGCACTAGCATCATCTTCTTGTGTTAAGTCGGTGACGCCTTCTTCGATGATCGAGCCCAGCTTGGTCTGGTTGGGTAACTTCGCCCGAGCTAGTAAGGAACTTTGTCGACCGAGATCAGTAGTGGGTGGAGGAGCATCGACTAGTGCCGGGGTATCTTCCTTCTCATTTTGTAGGAATTTTTGTTGAATGGCATTGGCATAAGTCATCATGTAGCTCGGTATGAAATATGGAGGAGGATTTAGGAAAATCAAAGAATCGTGTGCTTGATCGAAATGCTCTGCTGTCGTTTTCCAACCACATTTGAAGAAAATATCCTTGGCTGCTTCACATTGTTGGACGTAGGTTTCTTCGCCTTTCTTGAAACCACAGTCTCCAGCATCCTCCATTTTCCTTTCCAGGGCTCTTATTTCAGCATTCTTCGCTCTCTCCAGCTTGGTGAGCTCACGTAAATAATAGTCCTTTCTCTCCATCAAAGCCTTTTTCTTGTCCACTTTGGCCGTACGGACCTGCTCGACTAGCGTGTCTCTCTCGGTTGTTAGTTCAACAAAGCTAACCCTAAGCTCCTTTAGCTTGGCATCTTTAGCCTAACTGTCAATAATGGCAACTCGGGTAGTTTTTCACAATTCGAGCACACGTTGGTGGGCAACGTGGTTCTTCTGCACAGCCTACAAGTCATGTGGTAAGAAATTAACAAACCGAGCAAAAAGTTGGGAACAAAGGACATGAAGAACGTCTACTCACCAGAATGAGGGACTTAGTGGCAAACTGTATCGCCTTCAGCTTGGTCAATTGCTCATGCCTCTTCATGTCGACTGGCAGGCAAACACTCTTGGCCAAGTTAAAGGCCAACTGGTGGTCCTTCTTGGAGCAGATCGAATCGACGGTGGTCACAACTTGGCCCTTGTATGTTACGGCCGCTGCCCACGATTGGAGGGAAGCAACATGGCGGTTCCCTTGGGTAGGTGCAAGTACGGGCAGCTTGGCTGGCTGCTTGGTCTCTTCCTCATCTACCAGCCATTGTTGTTCGGTAGACGAGGTACGAGCCCTCTTGCTAGGCCGAGATGAGGACGCCCTTGTAGTTGGGAGGGCGACAACAACTTTGTGGAGCTACTCGGCAAGGCGCTGCTCGGTTTGGGTCTCGACCGGTGCTTGCTCGGTGATCAGAGATTGGACGATTCTCTTCTTCGCCATCTCTTTCTCTTTGGTGAGGAGAATAAGATTGATTTGGGGAAGAGTTGGGTCTGGTTCCGGTGAAGACTCCAACAGAAAGTCTGTAACCTTGCTCTTCTGCCTACCGTTGTAACGGTAAGTCAGCTCGAAATTCAAGAGCTCGGTCTAGTCCCTTTGCCGGTATCATAATGTGGCATAAAGAGCGTCTTGAATGGCATATGCGTAGTTCTCCTTAAGCCGGTTCAGATCTCCAAAAAAGAGCTAGGGTTAGCATAACATGAAGTATTTAAAATGCGAAAAAAGAAATGACCAAGCTATTCTTACCATGTAGTCCTTTATTCCAGTTAATATCGTAGCCCAGTATTTGGGCCTCTTGGTCTTCATAATTGCCAGAGACCTAGAGAAAATCATCATCGTGCATGTCTTTGTCTAGTGTCCTTTTGACGATTTTCTCTTAGCCTTTTTTGACTTGGAGGTAGTACACCCAACCGTCATCATTCTGACTGAGTGAATATTGATGGAATATCTCGGCCAATCCAAGGTTGAGGCCGAGACAACAGTTGAGCTCGGTGATGCCGTTTATTATTCTATGAATTGGTGGACAATTAGGTGGGGCAAAGCCTGGTCTACCTAGGAAATTCACAAATAAGGGGTTGGACTAGGAACTGGAGTCCACCCTACGATTGATAGCACGGTGAAGGGGTAGAAACCGGGTTTGCCCTAGGGTATGGTGTCTTGCTCAGCCATGGTTAATTGTACGTCGTCAAGAATCTTATATTCTCTCCTAAACTCGGCAATAGCGCCTGGCGAACTCACTATGAAGTGATACTTGCCCATGAGAGTCAATTTATCAAAAATAATTTAAGGAGTTCGGTTAGCTAGCAAAGCCATTAGCTTAGTTGAGCAGCACCGCCAGGTAATAAGGTGAAAGAGTGCCTGGCCAGCCCAGTCAAGTCTGCAAAGTGAGAAATAAAATGGGTTATGCCCAAGTGTTGATCGGGCTAAGGCAGTAGTGAAAACAAGCCTAGTTCGACTGTAAAAGCATGCGTACATTGTTTACTTCGGCCACAGGAATGAGCAAGGTTTTAGCCGGGTTTAGGCCAAGGGGCAAGGTTTTAGCCCGGTTTCATAGGAATGAACTTCTAGTTCCGTTGAATTCGTATATAAGGATGCAAACATGCTTTTAGCTTAGTGACAACGTTGTTTCGGATCAAAATTACGAGTTTAGACTAGTTTTGGTACCAGTCGTACGGTGTTCACTGTTAAATGAGGTTCAAAAGGTTTTAAGAGGCCCAAATGTAATTTCATGATCGTTTTATACATGTTTTTATGAATTTCAGTATTAAAACGTCATTTATGGACATGGATAATAACTTAACAAGAAGGAAAGGGGCAAGAACAGGGGCAAAACTATGAATGTTAAATGCAAAAGTGTTAGAGAAAGAAAAACTTATGGATTTGGGGGCAAAATCAGATTCCAATCGATAAAAGGAGCCCCAGCAACAGTGGCGAGTTCAATGTAATAATGAAGACGGTGGCATTAGGGCTTGAACGCAGGAAAATTGAGGTTTAGAGCTCTGGTTGCGAGGGTTTTAGCTTTAGAAGATGAACAGTGAAAGTGACCTTTCAAGGGATACATGCTATAAATATATGAGAGATGTAAAAGGGCGGGGCTGTTCGAATTTTTTTTGGGTAGTGTTTGATGGCTATCGCAGTGGTACGGGGTCGGTAGGGGCATGCCACGTGTCCCATGATTGAAGTGGTGTCAGATTGACAGGTGAACGTGCTGAGCAACTTATAAGACTTGTTAGAACCGAGTAGATCGCGAGACTGAGCAAACATTTTTTATCTCGATTAACTTGAACAACGATAGCTCGACTGAAAGATAATAATCCCAACCATACGTTGCAGATGGAATTAAGGGGCAATTGAGAGGGTAATTTATGTGGATAAATTGGGTCGAGCTAAATTTATCATTCTTAGATGTTGGGCCACGCTATGGGCTAAGGTGAGACCTTGGGTAGCTTGATCACGTTACAAAAGGCTACTGGGCCGGTCAATGGGCCTTGGGATGGTTGTGTGCACCATTGGTGGATAGTCCGAAATGGTGTGACGTAGAAGGCTGAACTAAGGTTATCTTGACAAGGTGACTTAAGGTGGTCAGTGATTGCATGGCCCGGTCAGAGTAGTTGCACCAGATAGCTCGGCTAGGCATAGTGAGTCGAGCAGGGTGATTAACCATCTCACTTGGGTTGACAGTGAGTAGGGTGTTATTAGGATATGCATTATCCTATGTGAAAGTGATTCCTAGGAGGACTTTGTTAAAGAGAGTTAGAGTCCTACTAGGATTGTGCCACGTGAAATCTATAAAAGCTTGTGATTATGCCTATTTCCAGGTATTGCAATTCATACTCCCGAATTCACAGAGCTTGTGTCTATTGTCTACTTGCTGATTTAGGCATCGAAAAGATTTTTGGCATATATCCACCGGCTAGCTCACGTTTGTGTTTTCAGGTGATAAGACGACGACGTTTGGAGCAATGCAAATTTAATCAATAGGATTATATGAGATAGATTATTTTGTACTTTTATAGTTTCAATCTTAAATAATGTAATTAATTGGGTTAGATAAGTTGACCATGAGAGTATATGCTATATGTGTAATTAGTAGGTTAATGTTTATAAATACAAAAATTAATAATTTATTCTATGTCATGAGACTGTTTGGCAGTACCATAAATAAGTTGTTTGTTAGCTTATTTGCTTATTTGAATCACATTACCTCTCTACTTTTCTGTATATTTTTTCGTAATCAGCAAAAAAATTAACTTATAAATCATACCTAAAACAGCCTTCATTATTGAATTTGTATAGTTGTTGACTATAATTGTAAAAATTAATTTTCTTCAGATCATAATTGTCCCAAAATACACATCTTAAATAAGTTAGGGTATTTTATTTTATTTATTTATTTTTTCTTTGGTTTTGTTTTTGTCTCCTTTTGTATTTCATTAGAAAAGGTTTCCTCTTAGCTCAGTTTGTTTTTTGGTTGGAAAATGTTATGCATCTCAAATAAATTATCAAATTTTCTACCAAACCTTTTATATGGGTATGGAACCCACACAAATCACATGTGTGTAGGTCTCACACCTATTTGAGAGATTTAGTAATTTATTTGAGATTCCTAACATAACTCTTTTTGGTTTTATCTGCCAAATAATCATCAGATTGACAATAAAGCAATAGCAGAGAAGCGAGTGATGGCTCTCTCTTCCTTTATTTTTAAAAGGTGTAATTATAGAGGGTGATTCTTGAGGTTACATTTTAATATTATGTTTGGTTGGGAGATTTTGATAAGAGATTTAAAAAAAGAAATAGAAAAAGTAAATGAAATATGAATAAAATATACTTAAATTTCACTTAATTTCGCACATTTTTTTCCTTTCTCTTCTCAAATTCGTTCTCAAATTCTTCAATTAAACACAACGTTAAGCAGTCGAGATTCTAGAGATCACAATTAGATGGTATTATATAGTAAACCATTCAACCAAGTAACAGTAAGTCGCGAATTAATACATATGCAAACAGCTTATAAATCATATCTAAAACTACCTTCATTATTGAATTTGTATAGTTGTTGACTATAATTGTAAAATTTAACTTTCTTCCGATCATAATTGTCCCAAAGAACACCTCTTAATAAGTTACAGTATTTTTTTGTTTTGTTTTTTTCTTTGGTTTTGTTTTTGTTTTTGTCTCCTTTTGTATTTCCATTAGCAAAGGTTTCCTCTTAGCTCAGTTTGTTTTTTGGTTTTATCCGCGAAATAATAGTCTGATTGACGATAAAGCAACGCTAGAGAAGCGAGTGATGGCTATCTTTTTTTCTTTTTTTTTTTTTTTTTTTCAAAGGTGTAATTACAGAGGTGTGATTTTGAAGTTATACCTTAAGGAGTCGAGACTTCAAAGGTCACCCTTAAATGGTGTTATATAGTAAGGTCACTCAATTAAGTAGTGGTAAGTTGCGGATTAGCACATATACAGATATTTGAACCCACACTTTTGACACTAGGTACGGTTCGCCCAAGCCTGAAAGATTCATTCTACCAACTGTTTGTGATATCGCTCGGGTGACTGGCCCAGAGAGAATGGAACCTGGGACGTCGGTTCTCTTTCTTTATTCTTATCTTTTGATTAGGTGACTTTTTTTTTTTTTTATTTAAAATATTTATAAATACATTAATTGAGATTTACTTAAAATACTAATTGTGACTTGTAGTTTTTGAAAATTACAACTTATTCTTTTAAATTTTTAATCGCATAAGAAATGACTAATTTCATTAATCAATCAATAAGTTAATTAACATTTTTAATGATTTCAGAAATATATTTTAATTAACAGTTTTGATAATTTTATTTTTGTATAGGAGGGTAGTTAGGAATTTTATCCTCTATTAAATGACAAATTTTGATACAGGAATATTTGTAATTTTCAGAATTACAAAGGACAATTTATATTTTAAAGAAATTTCAGACGATGTATTTATAATTATTTGCAAGAGAATAAAATAATAAATTAAAGGATAAATTACAAATAAACTCCTTCAAATCGTCTTAAAATATAAATTGTTTAGTTTTGAAAATTACAAATGTCCCACTGTCACAATTTTTTTATCTAATAGAATTAATTGAAAAAATAATTTTTTAATTATTCTCCTATACAAGAAAAAAATTAGCAGAATTTTTAATTGAAATATATTTATAACATTATTAAAAAATAATAATTTATTTAATAATTTATTAATAAAATATATTAATTGTTATGCAATTAAAAATTTAAAAAGATAAAATATATTTTTTAAAATCATATAAGACAATTTATATTTTAAATAAATTTTAAGATATATGTATTCGTAATTTATCCTAAGTTAAATGACAGCAAACAGTTTCCTAACAAACAATTTGTTTCCTTTGACAGACCACAATTACCCATGTCCAAAAACACCAGTTTAGATAAATTTCATTAGCCACAAACGGAAGGCAATATCAGCAGAAGGGGGCAAAAACAAGACTTCAAAAGTAAAATTTCACACTTAAATTATAACTATATATATATTTTTTTATTATATACAATCATCAAATCAATTAACTACTAAAAACACTAAAAATCATTTAGAACACTTTTTTTTTAGCTAGAATAAAATAGTCAAATAGCTAAAAAAGCCCACACCAAACGAGGGCTATCTCTATAGAGTAGCCCGGGTTTAAACTTGATCATTTTATATTCTTTGGTTTTGGATTTTGTATCTATTGGTGTTGTTGACCTCTATTCTAGTTATATATTATCTTTGAGTTGTGAATTGGATTTTAGGTTATGTTTTGAAACAGATAGGGCTTAGTATTTCTAAGGAGGTTTTGGTTGGGTGAACTTGAATTCGCTCAAGTAGTGTTTTAGTTACTTGAGCAGTTTTTCCTTTCTCCTAGATTCTGAATTGCAGTATGAATTTCTAGGAGTAGGGCTTTCTTCTCTCGAGCGGTGTTTTGGTCGTTTGAGCGATTTGTTTGGAGTATGGACTTTTGGAATTTTGTTTCTTCGCTTGAGCCTAGGTCCGGTTGCTCGAGTGGTAGGTTGTGTTTGACGCTTGAGCGCAAGTTTTATCATTCGAATGGTCTGTCCAAATAAAACTGCGGGGAAGTCACTATTTACTCACCTTTTTGGATCTCTCTCTTTCTCTCTCTCTCTACAAATATCTAAAACCCATTTGCTCTCACCTCTCTCTAGAAACTTTGTATAAGTCTTCCGATCTATTTCAATCCAGGTATTTCTCGATAGTCATGCTTTGGAATTAAAGGTAGAGCTCGAGGAACGGGTTGTTTTAATATGAGAAGTTTGGATTTTCAACGTGGCCGCTTTTGGGTGTTGATCTACTCTTTCTTCTTATTTTGAGGTAGGGATTTCTTGAATGGTTTGCATGTTATTTAACCTCGTCATGTGTTAGTTAGTTAAGTTGAACTTTGGAAGCCTCTGGGTTTGATTTGGGGCTTGAATTGATTCACAAAAGATGGGTTTTGGGATGGGTTTCTTTAAATTATTATTGGGTTGCTTATGATAATAGATGGTATTGAAATTTGAGAGGAATTGCTTTTCAAATGAGAAATATATGTTATTTTTGGCATAATGAAATTCTTGGTAAATCTTGATTTGAACAAAAGGGGAAAAATTGATGGAATTTAAGAAGAATTTTATGATGGTTGTTTGAGCTGGAAAAGAGGAGATTGAACATGTGATTGTTAATTCTATATTGGAATTATTAGAATATGACATTATGAGTTATGCTTCTCTCTTGAAATTTATATATTGAATAGAGACAACTGTTTTAGCTATGGATGAAGAATAGTATTGCTTGTTGTAGAGATTGTATGAGAAACTAAGTTAATTGAAACCAATTCATTCATGCATTGCATTGATCAATTACTTCATATTTATGTATTGAAAAGTATAATTTTGAGAAAAATGGATGAATACCGTGGTGAATCTGGTTCGTGAGTATGGTTGTGGTTATTTATGTTGTCCTTTGTGTCCTTTGTGGAAGTCTAGAAATCTGTGGTGAAATGGCTTTTGGTAGTGCTTTCATAGCCTATTTGCAGACACGTATCTAGAGATTCTCAGTGTGTATTTACAGCCCTATTTTCCATTTTAAAGAAAAAATATATAAACTGTGGTTTGAATTTTGGCATAGTATGCTTTTTTTTTCTTTTTATTTTTTGAAAAAGGAAAGCACATGTTTTGGCAATGGCATTCATGTTCATTCATCATATAGCTTTGTCAAACACCATACATATCATTAAACTTGTTTTTACTTGGGTTTAGTTCACCGTATGTGGAAATCAACTTTCAAGTGCTAATGGTATGCCTTCACTAAGGGGATAGCTTAGGAGGACATTGGAGCTGGAGACTCGTTTTTGTTTTGTAAATTTGTTGTGTAGGCCTAGAGATTTTCCTGTATTGAGCTTTGACCCACTTTTGTTGTAACTAAGCGAAATTTTGGAAACTTGTAACTTTTAGGGCATAAACTTGTATTTATATACTTTTGTTCTGATTATAGATCACATGCTATAGATTTAAATCTAGGATTGATGACTATATTAACGCATATGACATCTTTTGTAATACATTTGTAACTGTTCCGAAATGCGTGTCACAATCATCTTTATTTAATTATGCGATAATATGAATTAATTTCAGAATATCTGTTTGAATTGGGAAAATATCTGTTGAGGCTACAACTTCGGGACTGAAATTGACAACCATAATGGGTTCAGAAACTGAAATTGGGTACATGGATATGCTAATGGGAATTTTTAGAGCCATTTGGAAAGTTTAATTGAAAATTGATTTCGTCTGATTCGTTAAGTCATGTTTGGCTCATTATTTAAACAAATATATAGAGATACAGATATGTGCCTTAGTTGTTGACTTAACACAAAAAGAAGAAAAAAAATATGAGAGAGAGAGAGAGAGAGAGAGAGAGGGGGTTGTAGAGACTTAGAGAGAGAAGAAGAAGAACAAAAGGGGAAATCAAACAAGCTTCAAAGATCAACACTCAAATGTAAGAATTTCCTATTAATTTCTTGATATGGAGCTAAGATATACATAAACTCATGAACATAAAGTGGAGATAGAAGGAATTCATGTTCAATTGAGGGTGTTGTGTTGTATTTTGACTAGAAAGCATATATGAGCACATATGACAATAATGGAAGGAAATTGGCTCATAACTTTACATACATGGCATCAAATCATGTAATTCATGTTCATAAACTTGTTTTCTTACATAGCTTCTAAGATTTGAAAGCAGTTTCTCCATGAAAGCTTGAGTTGGAGCATTTAACTACATATTTGGGTTTTGGCATGTAATTCATGATTTTTGGGTTGCTTAATTGGGAATTGGATTATGTTTGAAAGTTATGATTATGTGTAAACTAGATATGTTGCATTCAACATGTTTTTATAAGTTTTTGGCCTTAAAATACATGGAAATGAAGTTTGTTTTTGGAAAGAATGAGGTTCCATTCAAGAGCAGAATTTCAGATTGAAAATGTACCCAGACAGCTCTAGCGGCCAGGGCCACCGCTCGAGCGGCCAACCTTGGTTCGGCCAAAATTCGATTCTGAAGTTCCACCGCTCGTGTGGCCAAACAGGACAGATTTTCCAATTTTGTTTTCTTTCCATTTTCTAACTTCCAGGCCTTCATTTACATGATTTTCACATGTCATTTACATCCATTAGCATCTCATGAGCATGAAAGAAATTAAAAGAAAAATAGAAATAACTGAACGAACAAGTAACAGATAACCGAATAAGGTTAAGAACCAACTGCATGACTCAATGTGTATTGAGAAATTGTGCTATGAATATTTGCATTTGTAGGTCAAGACTCAAAGACCAAACAACCGGTTTTGGAAGCCCACTGTGAGTAACATTTCTGTAAAGATATGTTGATATAAATTATGTTTTAACTGTTATCGATAAGCTATGGTTTCTTGAAATGCTATCTTGATTATGTGAACGAATGTCCTATTAGCGAATCTATTATGGCATCCACAGATAGTCCCAAGTCATGGGGGATAGCATGTAAATGCGGGTCCATGACATATATGTGATACGAGATCTCATTAGCCACTTTATTGTGGTGATATGTGTTTAATCGGTATCCGGAACCGATTACTCTAGTCAAAAGACGATATGTGCTACGTTCTGTGGGATGTACCAGTATGTTATGTTCTGATATGAGACTGATATGATTGATTGTGCTATGATTTGTTTTATGGATATGATTTGGAATTCGTTCACTAACCCTTTTACGTTAATATTATTTACTAGGTTTTAGCTCACTGTTTTTATATATCTATGTATAGGTGAGCGTTTCGGAGGGCAAGTCTAGAAGGGTCCTTAGCCGAGCCACTGCTCTGAAGCTTACCGAGTCATTTTGAGTGCCTTCAAGTTGGGGCTAGCCCTGGAAGGCCGTTGTCAAGCTTTTGATTATGACGTACACTTTTGACCCGCGCATATGTTTTGTATAAGATATTATGTTATCGTTATGTATTGTAAGTGGGTAAATTAACGTTTTTGAATGTACATATTTATTCATATAGATGCACAGCTCATTGAACTATTGATGTTTTTGTCTATTGCTACTGCAATCCCCAATTATTTTTGTTTGTACGGGAAGGTTTTTGGTAATTCAAGGATTACTAGCCGGTTACGATACTAAACTTTTAAGGGGTGGGTTTAGGTCGTGACAACATTAAAGAGAAGTATGGTTTTGAGAATATTTATGATATTAAATTATTGAGAATAGTAAGCTTCTGCATGTATGTTTGAGAGTTATGAGGTGTATTAGTTATCGTCATTTTCGGGGAGTGACAATCTCTTTATCTGCACCACCACTACCGCTAACTTACTATCACAATATAAAATTAAAAAATATAATTTAAGATAATAAATTTTAAATTATATATCATAAATATCAAACAACTTATTTTACTTCAACACTTTCGTTTTTATTAAACATTTTTTAGCTTTAAAAAATTAGCATTCATTAAGAAGAGAAAATTCAGTTTTTTTTTTTTTTTTTTTTCCAAATAGACTTGAGATTTTTTAACAAAGAGATAGACTTGAGATTTTTTTGTCGAGTGTGTGAAAATTCCAAAACAAGACAAAACCCAAATAAAAACAAAGGAGCCACAAAAGAAGAGGAAAGAAAAGGTAATAAAAAAAAAAAAAAGTAAATGAGGGAGCTAAAAGGGCGCCACGCAGGTGATTGCCTAATACCTCAGTAAAGATGTTAATTGTTGACGACCAAGGGATACTTTCGGCATAAACAAAGAATTGGGATCCTCTAGACTGATTTTCTCCTAAAGTTTCTTAGAGTGCTACATTATGTGGTTGAGATTTACTGGCAAGTCACAATGTAGTACTCTAAAAAATTTTAAGAAAATTTCATTCTAGAGGATCCTTGCTCATAAACAAAATGCAACCCATTGTAAAAGTGAAGTGATTGTTATAGCATATAGATATTGATATAGATATTATTAATTGGTCTGGATTATCTCAGGTTTAAATTTAGATTAGAAGGTGCTGTTTAGATGGGGTACGGTTCATTATAAATCTCATTTCGATAATTTGAATTATTCATTTTGTATAATTCTTTTCTTTGTATATATCAATCATAAAAAATATTAGTTCGATTCAATAATCATAACATGTTAAATTTATCGCATTTGTTATTAAAAAATGGATGATCTATTTTTAATAATACACTTGACGTTCAATTTTTTTATACAAATGCGATAAATTGAATATGTTACGATTATCGAATTGGTCTAATTTTGTGTATAAACAATATACATAAAGAATCTTATAAAATTAATGATTTAAATCATTAATACGAGCCGTGTGATGAATTCTACGAGTCTGGACAAAACCCTCTAGTCTAAATTTTAGACAAGAAGGAAAGCCAACCCTTATATTGATGTATTTCAGTCAACACCAAACTTTGATTATTGAATTGCAATTTAGTGTCTCGTACTCCACTCCAGAGGCACACCTAACAAAAACTTTTGCACACAATTTAAACAAACTTAGGAGTTATTTGGGATGTTCTAAATAAGTGTACTTTTTGACTTTTTATGAAATATTGGTTGGGTTTGAAGTAATGTGGTAGAGAGGTGATGTGACTTAAATAAGATAGTGTGACTTAAATAGAATAGTGATTTTTTAGCTTTTTAACTTTTATTAAAGATGCCAAACCTGACCTTAGTAACTTCTTAACTCCAATTATTGAATTGCATAACTTGTGGAATTCAAAGACAAAATTTCATAATTTCCAAACACAAATTTATGATTAAAAACCGAACCCGCACACAGAGGTGAGAACCTGAACTCCAACTGAAACAATATCACAACCGACATGATTAAATAGGGTATTAAGGTATTAGTGAATGGCTGTGTATGGTGGGGTGCACAAGAAGCATTAGAGTACAATTAATTAATTAATCATACATAACAGCTGGTTGGTTCGGGTAGAGTGCCGTTTGAACATTTCTGATTTTGCATACCAACCGACCCGCTTCAACAAACTGCCCAACTCACACCACCAACCTTTTAATTTGTGCGTTTCGAATGAACGCAGTATTTTGCATAACCCATCATATTGGAGTTAATTATTAGGCAATTCAGGTGTGCCATGTGGCACGATCTACGTGGTGATTCAAATAACATTGCGGAAAATTTTATTGGTGAATATAATGGCTTATCTTTGTTAAATATTTACGAGATAATGAATGGCAAACTTAGTGTGGATTGTGATTTTTTATTTAACAGGAGCACAACGCAATAAATGCCACATGATACTCTCGGACTATTTAATTGTGCAATTCTTCAACAAATTTTATAGTCTAGTTGAGGTTTCAGAACTTATAAAATAATAATAATAATAAAAGGAGCAGATATTTTTGAATTTTCAAAAGTTTATTTCTTGTTAAAAATATAGAAAATCATATGAAAATTATGAATTATTTATTTATTTTTTCCAAATTTTTTTTTTTAAATTCTATCAAACAAAGAAAATTGCATTTGTTTCACTCTTTTATTCACTTTTTATGCAATTTAGTATTCAACAAATTTTATAAAGCCATTTTTTATTGTCGGATTTGATGGGTCATTTCACACAAAAAATAAACACTAAACTTATACTAAATTCTTTAAAATAACGATAAGTTCAGGTATCGATCCACAGGGACAAACGGGAAATTAAAATAATTTAATTGTTAAATTTCTAATTCAATTTTGATTAAAAAGATGATGATTCATAAACTAGTAATAATTAAAATAAATTAAGAGATTAAACTAAGCAATTAAAAGTAAAATTGGAATTTATTGATTTTGAGAAAAACCTAGGGTAATGAATTCAACACTAATTACATAAATAAGGCTTCAATTTGAGACTCAATTATGTTACGGTTCGAACTAAATAATACTTTGCAACTACAAGCTCAAAGCATTTATCAAGAAAATTAACACGTTCAATATATAGGCACGAACCATCTTAAGTAGTATGAGTCATTCTCTCTAAACTACGGTAGCAACACGACTCGTCCTTCATAGTATGACTCATCTCATACCTTAAACATGAAAGAGTAGAAAACCATTGTATGGAAAGTATTCAATAATTATAGAAAGTAGAATACTCGAAGAAATAATGGAAAATTATATTAGAAAATTTCTTGAGAACTATACAATTGTTCAAACCATTACATAAAAGAAAACCTATTTATATGACTAGGGTTTCATCAAAACCCTAGAAAAAGGATCCTAGCCACTCAAGGAGGAGTAAGAAGAGGTGGAGAGAGAAGTGCTGCCCCTTTTTTATTATTGTTTTCAGTTTCTTTCTTTTTGCTAGGTAGTTTACAATCATAGCTTCAGACAAACCCGATATCCCCCAAGTTTTGTGGACTCGCTCTGACAGACTTTGCAAAATCTAGGATCTTGTTGATGGTCAGCGAGCGTTAGTCTCGCTCTTTCTTTTTGTTGGTGGCCACCAGTTGTTCGCCAGAGAAGAATTCATCAGTCTTCACTAGCACAGATCACTCAGCAATCACCTGTCTGTTCTCACCCACTCAGCTCACCAATAGCTAACTCTCCAAGACCTGTCATGACGCAAAATCCAGAAGAGGTTGCTGCTATGATGACAGCTTTTCAAAGAACCATGAATACCTTGAATCACAAAATCGTTACTCAGGATGAAACCATTGTTGAAATGCAACGCTTATCTGGGGCATCTGCATCTACTGTACCTCCAGTTCCAACTGTCCAACCAAATCCTGATCCATCTCCACTAGTTGAAAACCCTCATGTCCCAGATCCTCAAGAGATATTAGCACAAGCTCCAGCTTTTAGGCCTCTGGCACAGCCCACGAGGGACTCTTTCCCTTCAATATCAATGATACTGATCTGGTTTCGATAAAAATCGCCAGGCTGGAGAAGGTGCTCAAGAAATCTCAAGGCTTCAATTCCATCCCAGATATTCAAGATGGTTATACCAAGGCCTCGGTTAGATTGCCAGAAAAATTCAAGATGCCTCACATCGATAGATTTGATGGCAGTGGAGATCCTATTATACATGTTCATCTTTTCTCGGATGTTCTGAGACTAATGGGCTTGACTTGGGCTCAAAAATTGTCATTGTTCGGAAGAACTCTGTCAAACATGGTAGCTATTTGGTACGCCAAACTGGAGGATTCTACCAAACAAAATTGAGAGGAACTGTTTGAGGGGTTTGTTAATCAATACTCATATAATAGCCATATAGAAGTAATAATTAGTGAGCTAGAAGCAACCATGCAGAATCCCAAGGAACCCTTCATTGACTTTATTACAAGATGGAGGGCAAAGGCAGCCAGAATGACAAACAGGCCCTCAGAAGAGGAACAAGTCCGGTTGATAGTTCAAAATCTCGAGTCAGATATGTTACAAAGAATGATAGTAGCGCCACTGTCTACATTTATTTCTTTGCATGAGTTGGGAGTCCAAATTGAAAGCGCATTTTAGAAAGGCATCATTAGAGAACTAACAAACCAGCAAAAAGGTCATTTATCCAAAATACCAATGCTAGAAATAGCACTATTCCTCGACCTGTTGAGATCAGCACCGTCGCCACAGTGGCCAAAATGACCGATCCCTTTGCCGCTATAACCTCACAACCCACCGTTCCAAATCGAAACCAAAGGACCTTTACCCCATTCCACATGAACCCAGCCCATGCCCTTAAACGCTTGATGCAAAAAGAAAACCTTAAGCCCTCCGACCCTCGACCTCTCCCTGACCCACTCCCACCTAGACACGATCCCACCCAATATTTCATTTTCCATTAATAGCACGGTCACCTCACCGATTGTTGCTATCGCCTACGTCATGAGATCCAGGATCTCATCGACAATAAAATCATAGCCCCACTCTCTAAACCAAATGTGACCACCAACCCACTTCCCGCCTATAACCAAATTCCTCCGCCTAGAAACATCAACCTTATCCATAGACTACCGTCTACCTTAAACCCCAGCGTATATATCATCCTATCCCATCTACCTAAGCCTGAGATGGTTATTCCAGAAAGCACGAATATGTGCATGATGGATATAACACCCAAAACCTAATTAAGGCCTGTGGTGGCGGAAGTAGAGAAGAAGAAAAATGCACCAGAGAAGTTGTGGAAAAGAGGTCCTTACTCGTAGAAGAGTATGACCCTAGCTGATACATTTTGGTTATTGACCAGCCAAAGCCTGTAATCATATCGCCAGACTCCCTCAGCATCAACGCCGTTGGGGAAAATAGGCCAGGGCAAAATCTGAATAACTGGCCTAAATAGGGTCTCGATGACCTGGCATAACTAGAGGAAGACCTGGAGAATCTCTACTTCTTTGAAGAAGAAGGCGTAGGCAGTGTTCAGGTCGGGTGGTGGGATCCTAGCCAACTTGAGTCTAGTATTGGGTGGTTGAGTAGCAAAGAGGAATTCGATACAACGGAGTAGAAGAAGAAGAATTCGAAAGGAGAGGAAGTTGGTGAGTATAGCAAGGCTAAGGCCATACCGGTGACTAAGAAGGAGCGAGCGTTGGAACAGTTCCAGCAAGAAAGAATAGAGGAAACACAAAGAAAAATAGCCTAGGAGCAGGAGAAAGGGAAGAGAAAGGAAGATGTTGAATTCAGGGCAGACGATGCCGAGCCATAGAAAAGCCTATATGGGAGTCTAGTGACAGGGAAAAAATGCCAAGAAAGCTCAGGCAGTACCGGAATGAGGAGATTGAATCAATTGCAGAAGAGGAGTGGTGTGTCGACGGAGGGCGTGATGTAAATATGATTCAGGTGGAACCTAATAATAGCCCAGCAATGACTGCAGGGGAATGGTGGGAGGACAGTGATTTGAGCCTTGCATGCACCGATGAAGGGTGGAAGGCCGGTACCCCTGACAACACATGTTCCCAGATGAGATTAACCACATGACCAGAAGTGGGTGTTATTTCAAACCTACATCCTTAGATCAAACAGAACCCTTTGGGAAAGAGGGTGAGAAGTTGAAGGAGAAAGACATAGAAGAAGACCTGGTCTTAAGGAAACTTAAAAAGATCCAGGTAGACATATCGATTTGGGGGGTGTTGATGACCTCTCGGGAGCACAGACAAGGGCTACTAGAGGAATTGAACAAGACCAAACTGACTATTGAGACCGCCACTGACCAATTGGTGTCTTTGGTCACGTTTGGGAATGTTACTCTCGTATTGTCTTTTACGGACAAAGAGCTACCACCTGAAGGGGCTAACCACAATAGACTCGTAAATGTGACTTTGGAGAGTTGGAAGAAATAGATCCTGGTAGTGCTAGTGGACATCGATTCGGCAATAAACGTATGTCCAGCAAGGGCCACTTACACCATAGGTTTGAAGTCAGCTGACTTCACACCTACAACTCAAGCTGTTTGATCCTATGACAATACCAGCTGAGATGTCATGGAGACCTTCAAAAGTCAAACACCGATTGGCCCATCTGAGCATGAGGTTGAATTCCATGTTATGGACGTACTAGCAACTAAGAGATTAAACTAGCAATTATAGGTAAAATTGGAATTATTGATTTTAAGAAAAACCTAGGGTAACGAATTCACCACTAGTTACATAAATAAGGCTTCAATTTGAGACTCAATTATGTTACGGTTCAAACTAAATAATACTTCACAACTACAAGTTCGAAGCATTTATCAAGAGAATTGTCACGTTCAATGTATAGGCACGAACCATCTCAAATAGTACGAGTCGTTCCCTCTAAACTAGGGTACCAACATGACTCGTCCCTCGTAGTATGGCTCGTTTCATACCTTGAACATAAAAGAATAGAAAACCATTGTATGGAAAGAATTCAACAATCATAGAAGGCAGAATACTCGAAAAAATAATGAAAAATTATATTAGAAAACTTCTTGAGAATCATACAATTGTTCAAACCATTACATAAAAGAAAACCAAAAAGAAAACCTATTTACATAGCTAGGGTTTCATCAAAACCATAGAAAAAGGAGCCTAGCCACTCATGGAGGAGTAGGAAGAGGTGGAGGGAGAAGAAGCCAACATGGGAGACATTCTTCAAACTTCAAGTTCTTTTCCTTCCAAACCCTAGCCTTTCTCTTTTCTCTGAAATATTTTTCTACCCTAATTACAGCCTCTTTTCTTCTTTTTATTTCTAGCAAAATAGGCTTCAATTTCTGCACACGTAGCCCTGGGTGGGCCACTCGAGCGGTGGTGGGCCGCACGTGCGGTGGAGCCTGGCTGCACGTGCGGTGAGGTGGTAGCTCGGGAATTTTCACTACTCGCACAGAGAATATACTTTTGCGCCACTTTTTGGCGTGTTGTCTGCCAAATCTAGACAAGTGCACAAAACACATCATCTCCACCAAATAAACAAAATTCAAAGACTATAAATGTAATTTAAGCGGCCTCAATGTGGTACCTTCCGTCCTACATCACATCCCCCAACATACATTTTGCTAGTCCTCAAGCAAAACAATAGAAAAAAGAAACATAAAATACTCTAAGCCACTTTCGTAGGGATCATGATTGCATTTAACATATGTAATAAACCTTTATACCACAAAGTTACCCTAAAAGTGGATGAGTATAGTCTCGTGAGGGTTTCCAAAAATGATACCCACAAATATTAACATATTCACATCTACCCAACAACAATTAATCAAACTACGCCACTCAAGAATTAACTTATGTGCTAGTATAGTGCAATATTAAGACACGATGAGTCATTGAAGGCACAATAGACAAGCATAAGGAATCTATTGAGCAAAAATTTGATGGGTCATTTTACACACTAAAAATAAATACTAAACTTATACCAAATTCCTTAGAATAACGGTAAGTCCATGTATCGATCCACTGGGACAAGCGGGAAATTAAACTAATTTAATTGTGAAATTCCTAATTGAATTTTGATTAAAAAGATGATGATTCATAAACTAGTAATAATTAAAATACTTTAAGAGATTAAACTAAGCAATTAAAAGTAAAATTGGAATTTACTGATTTTGAGAAAAACCTAGGGTAATGAATTCACCACTAGTTACATAAATAAGGCTTCAATTAGAGACTCAATTATGTTACGGTTCGAACTAAATAATATTTCGCAACTACAAGCTCGAAGCATTTATCAAGAAAATCAACACGTTCAATCTATAGGCACGAACCATCTCAAGTAGTACGAGTCATTCACTCTAAACTAGGGTAGCAACATGACTCGTCCCTCGTAGTATAGCTCGTCTCATACCTTGAACATGAAAAAGTAGAAAATCATTATATGGAAAGCATTTAACATTCACAGAAAGAAGAATACTCAAAGAAATAATAGAAAATTTTATTAGAAAATTTCTTGAGAACCATACAATTGTTCAAACCATTACATAAAAGAAAACCAAAAACAAAACTTATTTATATAGGTAGGGTTTCATCAAAACCCTAAAAAAAGGAGCCTAGCCACTCACAGAGGAGTGAGAAGAGGTGGAGAGAGAAGAAGCTAGCATGGGAGACATTCTTCGAACTTCAAGTTCTTTTTCCTTCCAAACCCTAGCCTCTCTCTTTTCTCTGAAATATTTTTCAACCCTAATTACAGCCTCTTTTCTTCTTTTTATTTCTAGCAGAACAGGCTTCAATTTCCATGCATGTAACCCTAGGTGGGCTGCTCGAGCACCCATATGGACTGCTCGAGCGGTGGTGGGCCGCACATGCGTTGGAGCCTGACCACATGTGCGGTGAGGTGGCAGGCCGGGAATTTTCACTACTCGCGCAAAGAATTTGCTTTTGCACCACTTTTTGTTTTAATTCGCGTATTGTCTGCCAAATCTATATAAGTGCACAAAACACATCATCTCCACCAAATAAACAAAATTCAAAGACTATAAATGTAACTTAAGCGGCCTCAATGTGGTATTTTTCGGCCTATATCAAGATTAAGTTGAGTAGGATTATTAATAGAGCGTATTGAGTTGAAAATATAAGATAAATTATATTTGTTTGTGTACTTGTGTGATAGAATTAGTTGGTTAAAATTAAATTTAAGAAATTATGTAAAAAATTTCAATATAAAAAGTGATTTCTTTGTTTTTGTAAAATTAGAATATATATATATATATATTTTCACTTCCAATTCCCTAAAATTGGATTTAATCCTATCACTTCATGAGAATATTAATCCCATCACTTGAAGAGATTTATAATGGAAAATTTACTTATAAATCTCATCTTGAGAAATGGTGATCCGTTTAATTCCAAAATTTTCTTATAGACCAAATTAGGCCTATTGATTTTGAAAATGTAGAGTTAATATATTATTTGAAAATTAGATTTATAGTTATACCCTTACTTCTATTATGTTTCCTTCTCTTTTTTTTCTTTTGTACTAGAAAGATAAAGTACAAAATCTATGAGAATCAAATTGAGGATGAATTTTTATATGAAATTTTTTTTATTTGGAAAACATTTTAAAAGGAGTACAAAAATGACTTGAAATATGAAAATTTTCAAACATTCCAAAAGGATGTGGGATTCTTCAAACATTTCAAAAGTAATACAAAAACTTCTTAATAAGTTTTGGGTAAATGTATAATTTCAAATTGTAACACTTCAATGTAACACTCAAACATAACGCTCCAATGTAATACTCTAAAAAAAAATAAAAATTCGTTAAGTGTATTTTTTCTAAACGTAATACTCTAAAAAAATTCTTAGTGTAGCACTTTAATGTAACATACAAAAAAAATTCCTTAGTATAACACTATAGTGTAACACACAACCAAAAAAAAAAAAAAAAACTTCTTAGTGTAGTTTTTCCAAATATAACACTCCAATATAATACTTCAAAAAAACTCCTTAGTGTCACACTCTAATGTAACACATAAAAAAATTTCTTAGTGTATTTTTTTTCAAGCGTAACACTCTCTAATGTAACACTCCAAAAAAACTCCTTATTGTAACACTCTAATGTAACACACAAAAATACTCCTTAATTTACTTTTCCCAAACGTAATACTCCAATGTAACACACTCTAAAAAAATGGTATGATATTCTTCAAACCATTCCAAAAGAATGTAAATTCTTCAAATTATTCTAAAAGGAATACAAAAATTCCTTAGTAAGATTTGGACAGATGTATAATTTCAAACAGTAAGTGTTACGTTTGGAAAAAATACACTAAGAAATTTTTTAGTGTTTTTGTGTGTGTTACATTGGAGTATGTTACATTAGAGTGTTACGTTTGGCATTACATTAAATGATGGCACATCCTACTTTTTATTACTAGAAGTATTACCAAATTCATTAACTTAATTCAATTTCAGAGATAACAAGCGGAAATAAACTCAAATGTTCGACTAGTAGAAATGAATAACAATTCTCTCATTCATATGCAAATTAAATACAACATGAGCATACTAAATAAATTGCCCTTGGGCTTACATCATTAAAGAGTTAAGAAGAAGGGTATAACCCTTTTACATAAATGGCATTCCGCCAACACAAAAGAGGCCCCGTGGCCAACAAATAAGAAGATCCAAAACCTTGCAACACTTCCTGATTAATACCTGAAAAAAATTCAACAACGTGGGATGAACATATAGTCCAGTAGGGATCTCATCATGAGTGCTCAATCTCATACTAGAATAGTAATGTGGCAATTTATACAAAATATACATAAGTATGAACTTTTCTCGAAAACAGCCATTTCATTCAACGCCATAAGCGGTTCACCTTTCTTTCCTTTTCATTACCCCTTTTTCCACAAACTTTCATGACAGCAACAGTTCTAGAAAACAATTTCACCAAACCCTTTACTTTTCTCCCATTTTCTGTACTTACAACTGATTTGCCCTTTTTTCAAAACATGTTCACAATTACCCCATTTTCCTTCACACTTTCCAAAATCTTGAAATGACATTTTGGTTTGTTCCCAATACATTCGTATCTATACATGCATGCCTTTAATAAAAAGGGAGATAACAAATCATCAACATGTATATAATCAACAAATGAGGCAACTCGGCCTTTCAAAACTGTAATCATCACAACCCATAACATACTCAGATACACTGAGACAATAACAATAAAACTCTGCTCTACTGACTGTATGCATAGTAAGCCAAGGATATAACTCTCACAACAGTATGCCATTTTACCAGGCGCTAGCTGGAAGGGTGTGGTACCTCAGATTCTCAGCGCAGTCAGTTCTCCAGGCGCTAGCTGGAAGGTAACGGTACCTCTGATTCTAAGCGCAGTGTATAACACCAATAATCACAATACAACAAAGCATAATCAACAAGTGTAATACATACACATAAACTATTCAATAATGTTCAACCAACACAAGTGTAATGCATACACGACAATTCAACACAACCATGTCACCCTCCACCAATGACCAAGGACAAAACCTCTAGATGCATGATTTTAATACACCTATTATAAAGACTCAACTCTCATGAGATCTTAAACCCAACAATGCCACTAGTACGATAGTTAAAGATTAAATCCCCCAAATGTGTGTACTCAACACTCATGATACAATAGTTTAATTCTCATATTTATTTTCCGAGACTCACATGGAGTTAACATTTCATTTCCCATTTTCAAGATCAACCCTCATAATTTCCCAAGTAGACATGTTCCACCACTTATTCCCGAAACACTTTTCTCACTTCACAAAACCAATTCCATTCTATTCATTTCATAAAACCAATTTCATGGATAATAAAGCCGTAATCCATCTTAGTTCAATACGTTCATTTCAAAATAACCCCAATGCCATAGTTAATCCCCTAGTTATTAAATACTTTTACACAACCCATATTAACAATAGTGATTTACAAATCTTGTTCAATCATCCTCCCTCTTTAATTTACCAAATCAAAATATAATTTAGGGTTTTCTCTTCTTTCAACAATACCATGCTAGATTACCTCCCACATAGCCCAAATAACAATCAATGATAACAAATTCATTCTCCAACAACCAACCCTAGGTTCCCCTTCATGATTTTCAAACAAATCCAACATGGATATGATTTTCATGCAATACAAAACTGCCACATGTCTATCTATAGACGGAGTATTGAAAAAGAACAAAGAAACCCCTACCTCAAATGGAGAAACCCAAAGGGGAAGAAGAGCAAAACTTGAAAGTGCTCCAAACCCAAACTTTCTCGGATCAAAACGTAGCCCCCGCGATGCTCAACCTTTCTTACAAAGAGACTAGGGTAGAAGGTCTCAAGAACAAGGTGTATTTTTAGAGAGAGAGTGTGTAGAGAGAGAGGAGCTACCGATCTAGGGTTTTCAAAAAGAAAGAGGATCAAAAATGAAGGAGAAGACCCGTGCTGCGAACTGATATACTCGCTCCTCGCTTGAGTGAAGGAGTGGTCGCTCGAGCGACCAGAAACAAAGAAACCTCGCTCGAGCGCACAAAGCCTCGCTCGAGCGAACAACACGAAGCTTCAGGTTTGCAACCCAGAAGCACGCTCGAGCGAAGAAGCCCAAAACATAGTCCTCGCTCGCTCGAGCGAAGGAAAGCTCGCTCGAGCTAGGAAACACAACCTTCAGGTCTAAAAAAGACGTAGACGCACGCTTGAGCGCAAGAGTTCTCGCTCGAGCCAAGAGACACAAACTCAAAGCTCGCTCGGGCGACAAAGTCCTTGCTCGAGCGAAGACACCAAAAACTAGGCAGCAACACTTGGGTTCTAATCTCAACCAACCTGATACAAACCTGCCCAACACATCTCAAAACATAAATATAAGAAATCAAGGGATGGAAACAAGATACAGATAACAACACATAACTCGAAACTCGAGTCCGGAATACCACAAAGGACTGGGAAAAACCTGGATCGCTATAAATGAAGTGTGTTACGTTTGTGAAAAATACATGAAAGAATTTATTTATTTTTAGTATTACGTTGTTACGTTTGGAAAAAGTACACCAAAGAGTTTTATAATGTGTTACATTGGAGTGTTATATTATTGGAGTGTTACATTTTTTTTTTTCGTAATATGAGATTTGTTCTAGAATGAGGGAAAATCTAAAATTTCTACAATGCAGATTGCCCAAATATGTAATTTTATATTTGGAGAAATCCACTTTTATCTCTAAAAAAATTAAATCCAAACATGTAAGAAACTATCCTTTTATGTAATTTCTATTTTAATGGGACCTTTGAATTCATAAGAAGAAAAAAAAAAAAAAAAACAAGGACTAAATAGTTCACAAGATCACCTTTTTGGATTTATTAATGTTTCACCCATTTATAATCCCATGTCATTTTTTCAACTAAACATCATTTACATGGGAAAATGCTTGAGGGTGCAATGCACACCATATGCAATACCTAATACAAAATTACATAAGTTTTGATGAAATTAAATAAGTGATCTCACAAAAATACGTAAGTTCAACACAAATTCGCGTAATCACGTAAGTTTTCACGAACTTACATGAATTTGTATGCAACTTATATATTTTTATGAGATTACTTATATAAGTTCGTAAAAACTTATATAATTTTGTGTTAAGATTGCACACTATTTTTTTTCCCATTACTTACATGGAGCCCATCAAATTACTAATCCAATCCCATCAGCAAACATGGTTTCATAGCATTTACTTCCCTTCTTATACACGCTAGCTATTCATATTTTTACACAACTAAATTTTTTTCTTTTGCTACAAAAAAATAATAAAGAAATCAAAAAGTTTGTAAAAAAATCTTAACCCTAAATGAGACTTGAATGTTAAATTTTTTAAACTAAAAAGTTATTTGATAAAAATTCAAATGCTGAACTATATCAAGTTATTTAATATTTATCTAAGAATAAATTTAAAATTTTATCTATCAATTATATTGTGTTGGTGAAGTGGCAGTGACGGCAACTATGGCACTAGTGGAAACTGTAGTTGTGGTGATGAAGGGTAATGTAATGGAGATAAAATAAATAAATAAATAAGTGGTGGCGGTGGTGTAATGGTGGTGATGGCAACGCTGGAAATGATTATGGAGGTGAAAGGTTGTATTAGTTGTTGTAATGGTGATTGTGGTAGTAGTGGTAGTGAAATAATGGTGATGCATATGGTGATGATGACAATGATGATAAATATGGTGATAGTGGTAGTGGTGGATGGTGGTGAATGTGGAAGTAGCTTTAGTGGTGGTGTGATAGTAATGGTGGTGATGGTGGTAGCAGTAACGATGGCGATGGCGATGGCGATGGCGATGGCGATGGTGATGGTAGCAGTAGTTATGGTAGTGGTGGTTATCATGGTGTATGTAATTTAAAAAAGACCTCACTCATTTCCAGTTACTATAGAGAAGAGTTAGGCATTGATGGACCCTAATTCAGGCCCATGTTGATCCAAATCGTTCAATGTATAGACCCCGTTGAGTACATCATGCTTGTAAAAAATCATGTCGATTGGATATTAATAACCACTTAATTGGGGTCGCATTTTAAAAAAAAAAAAATTCAAATATAATTTTCGAAGTAAATTACGACAAAAATATGATTTGATCAAGTGGTTATCAATATCTAATCAACGTGAATTTTTGCAAGGATAATGTACTCAACGGGTTCTACACATTGACGGTTTGGATTATCAACATGGGCCCGGATTAAGGCCCACCAATTCCAAACTCTGATCTCCAAGTCCATTTAAAAATATTTCATAAAAATTTAAATAAATATTTTATAAATCAGCAGGCCGGTGTGATAACCCAACATGTATTATGCATAATTATGCATGTGATTATGTGTTTGATATGAATTTGCAAGTTTAAGTATGTGAATTATGTGAATTTGGTATAATATCTGTTAAATGTAGGAATATCTGTTGCAATTACCACTTTGAACTGAAATTGACACCCTTAGAGGCGTCAGAAACCAAAATCTACTTCATATCGGTGATTACCATGATTTTTAGAGCATACGGTGAAATTTTGTAAAATTACGATTCGTAATGATATAATTGAGTTTTATGAGCCGAAGTCATATATGTGCATATAGCTCTTGGGTTCCTCATTGTTTTGTTGAGAGCTTTGAGTGAGTTAGAGAGAGAGAGGAAGCCAAAAAGCTAGGATTTTGAAGGAGATTCAAGAGGTAAACCCTAGAGTTGAGCTAAGGTATGATAATCTACTTATAATCTTTATATATAGCTTATCTTTTGGTTGAAATCAAGAAGAATTGGAAATTTTGACTTAGGGTTTTGGGTTGTGTTAGGGTTTGAACTAAATTCAAGAAAATCTCTTCAACCTTGTTTGATTTGAGCTCAATCTTGTGATTAATGCATGAACTAAACTCTAGATTGTTCATACATTCAAGATTTGTTGAAAGATTATCCATGTTTATATGTGATTTGAGCTTGATCATGTAATTTATGAACTTATGGAAAGATGAGACCATGAATTTGATATTGAAGCAAGATTGATGTGTTTGAGTTGAAATTACACTTGAATCATGCTAGGATATCATGTTTTGGGGCTAGTTTTGCATGAATTTGGGCTTTGAAATGAGTTAGGAAGATTTCATTTTGTACCATTTTCGGACTGTTTGGTTTTTGACCAGACCGCTTGTGCTGCCATGCGCTCCGTACGAGCAGAAGATGAACAAATTTGGCGAGTTTCATTTTGCACGCTCGAGCGGCTCACACTTCTGCACGAGCGGAGCTAGACCGCTCGACCGGTTGGACCAGCTACACGTGCGGCCACGTAGGGGGGAAAATCTTGCTTTCTTATGTCGATCCTTCCGACCTTTTGAATGTATTCTTGACCTTATGTAGACCCTTCAGAGTATGAAATGATGATTTGAAACCCTTGCAAAAGGGTATGAATCACTAAAAGAAAGGCGTATGAAATGAATATATTATTTATCAAATGTGCGTGACATGTTTGTGTAGGTTATGAGCCGGAGGAAACGCCGCAAGATCAAACACACTGTGATTAATAATATTTTAACGATATGATCTTAACTGATTACTTTGAGCCATGAAAGGTGATTTGTACCGATATTGTGTTTTGATCAAAATGAATGAAGTTCATAAATGTTATATGAGATGCCCAATGTAGACCTTAGGTTGTTCGGTTTATGCTATGATATGTTTGGGCCCGAGGCCGTTTTGTAAATGTATGGGCTCGAGGCTGCTCTGTTAATGATATGATCATATGTGATTAGACCCAAGGTCGTTCTGAACAGCTGTTAATATGTGGGCACGAGGCCGTTCTATACCTTATGTGGGTCCGAGGCCATTCTGATAATGATGGACCTAAGGCCGTTTTGTTTATATGTAATGGGCCTAAGGCCGTTCGGTTTATGTCATGGGCTTAGTTTCGTTCTATTTATATGATGGGCGTAAGGCCATTCCTTGTTATATTGGGCTTGAGGCCGTTCCGTATTATGATTATGGATATCGTGAGAACCTTATGCTCATTTATTTACATTGCTTTATTGTATTATTACCCATTGAGCTTCGCTCACCCAATATTATGTGTGCACATGTAGGTCATCCGCAGCATGGAGCCCACCCTTAGAGTCAGCTTCAGGAGCTATTTTGTGAACCTATCGAGTCATGCCTCCGAGATAGAGTGTTGCCTTTGACTCACTTTTTGTTTTGACCTTATTTTGATTTTTGCTATTATGGTCTTGGGATATGTAAATGATATGTTTAAAATTTCCTATGGTACTTGCATCTTGTATAGGCTTTTAAATGCGTGATTGTGTTATGATGTAAGCTTTATAATTTTGCCCATATTGGCATAGCTCAATGGACGTCTTCATTTGTTATATACTTTTGCTTGTGGCCCCATTATTATAATTATTCTGTATGTTTGTATGAGGCCAAAGGTAATCAAGTGATTACTGGCTGGTTATGATCCAAACTTTTAGGGTTTAGAAAACAAATATTTTGGTCTCTAAAAGTGAAAACTTTGTTGCAAAAGACATTTAGGGACCAATTTTTATTGTCATGAGGATATTCGTTAAAAGGTCATCCCGAAAATTAAAAAATAAGGCTTTTAGCGACAATTTTAAAAAAGTTATTAATAAATAGACTTTTAGGGACAAAATAATTTGGTCTCAAAATGGTTTATTTTTTAGACAAAAAATTTGGTCCCAAAAGGATAATAATTCATCACTAATGTCCAATTTTTGTTGCTAAAAATATAATAAAGACACTTTTCGCAACAAAATTATTTGGTCCCTAAAAAATAATTTTGTCCTTAAATTTTGGTCTCTAAAACCAAAATTTTTTGTAGTGCCATTTGAGCAATGAGAAGTCTAGAAAAGGTTTAAGTTGCATTCATAGCCAAGTATGACATACGTGCATTTGTAAGTGTGACTTATATGACTTGTGCATATTTTCTGTGTGACTTATATGACCTATGCATATTTCTTTGAGAATTATAATGTATGTTCATATAGATAGTGGTAAGAACAAGGACGGAAGATGGAGAGGAGTCAACCTCCGCACAACTTGATAGAATGGAGGCAATGATCATGGAAATGACAGAGGCTTTTAGACAACAACAGCAACAACAACCACTACCGCCACCAATGCCTGTGCCACCACCAGTATTGCATGACCACCAAGCTGAGGATCGAACTATTGCACTCACAAAGGAATTTAAAAAGATGAAACTGCCATTGTTCAAAGGGGGAATTGACCCGCTGAAGGCGAAGGCATAGGCATGGGTGCTTGGCATAGAAAAACAGTTTGAAGTCTTTCCATGTACGGAGGCGCAGAAAGTCTTGCTTACTGCTTTTACACTGGAAGATGAAGCACGCCGTTGGTGGATACTTATTCGAGCTGAACATCAAGGAATGAATTAGGCTCAATTTTTGGAGGTCTTTTATGAAAAGTATTTCCCATAGTGCATTCGAGACAGGAAGGTGACGGAGTTTGAAAACCTAAAACAAGGAAACAAAACCGTAGCAGAGTATGAAGCACAATTCACCGAACTAGCCCATTTCATATCACATATGGTTGATACGGACTATAAGAAGGCAAGGAAATTTGAGGGAGGACTCCGAGACTCGATTCTTGAGAAGATTAATGTGCTAAAGTTGCAAAAATATGTGGATGTGAGGCAAGGGAGAGTCTTTGCTCTTTTTCTGGGTGATGTTCAGAATACGGAAGCTGTGGTTTCAGGTACACTCTATCAATGGCCAACCTGCTCATGTGTTACTTGATTTGGGTTCCACTCATTCCTTTGTTTAGAAAACATTTGCTTCTCATTTGAATAGATCTATGGAACCGTTGAATTATGTGTTGTGTGTGTCCTTACTATTCGGGGACTATATGTTATGTGCTTCTATTTATCCTGCATGTGAGCTTTTACTTGGGGATATTCCCTTATGTGCTAATTTGATGCCCCTGGTTCACTTTGATATAATTTTGGGAATGGATTGGTTAACTGAGTATCATGCAACCATTGATTGTGTGTCTAAACAAGTTATTTTCCGACCTTCGGGACAACATACGTTTACTTTTGTAGGACATGCTCCATCCTATTTGATATCGGCTATGAAACCTTGTAAACTACTTCAGAAAGGTTGTAAGGGTTATTTGTGCAGCATTTTGCATATAGAGATGACTGATGTGAGTGTTGAAAATATTCCAATTGTTAGTGAGTTTTCAGATGTATTTCCCGAGGAATTACCAGGGGACTTGATAGACCATGAGATTGAATTATTCATTGACATTGTGCCGGGTACTCAACCGATTTCAAAAACTCCGTACAGAATGTCTCCGACCGAAATGAAGGAATTGAAAATACAGTTGCAAGAATTGCTTGACAAATGGTTCATCTGACCGAGTACATCGCCATGGGGCGTACCAGTTTTGTTTGTGAAAAAGAAATATGGGACACTCTGGTTATATATTGACTATTGGGAAGTTAATAAGGTAACTGTGAAGAATAAATATCCTTTACTGCGGATTGATGATTTATTTGATCAGTTACAGGGGGCACAAGTGTTTTCTAAAATTGACTTGAGATCTGAGTACCATTAGTTAAAAGTCAAAGCAGAGGATGTTGAAAAGATCGTCTTCCGAACCAGGTACGGCCATTATGAATTTCTAGTCATGCCATTTGGGATTACGAATGCACCAATAACTTTTATGGATTTAATGAATCGGATTTTCAAACCGTATTTGGATGAGTTTGTGGTAGTATTCATTGATGATATTCTTATTCATTCAAAGAGTAGGAAGGAACATAAAAAGCATTTGAGATTAATTCTTTAAACACTTAGGGACAAGAAGTTATATGCTAAATTGAAGAAATGTGAATTTTGGTTGAATGAAGTTGTGTTTTTGGGGCATGTGATTAACAAGGATGGTGTGTCTGTTGACCCACAAAAAATAGAGGCTATTGTGAATTGGCCTACCCCTACTAATGTTATAGAAATGCGTAGTTTTATGTGCTTAGCAGGCTACTACCGAAGATTTGTTAAAGATTTCTCCAAGATTGTGGTGCCGCTTACCTAGTTGACTCAAAAAGGTGTTCCATTTGAGTGGATAGAATAGATGGAGTCCGCCTTTCAAGAATCGAAGACAAGGCTCATAACAGCACCAGTTATTGCCTTACCGTCAAGTACAGAAGGGTTTGTTATTTATAGTAATGCTTCTCATAAGGGATTGGGGTGTGTACTTATGCAGAATGGAAGAGTAATTGCGTATGCATCTCAACAATTGAAGCCACATGAAAAGAATTACCTTACGCATGATTTGGAATTAGCTGCAGTGGTGTTTGCATTGAAAATATGGCGACATTATCTCTATGGAGCAGCATGTGAAGTTTACATCTACCACAAGGGCCTCAAATATTTCTTTACTCAAAAGGAGCTTAATATACTACAGAGACGGTGGTTAGAACTTATTAAAGATTATGACTCGGACATTCATTACCATCCTTGCAAAGCTAACACGGTAATGGATGCTCCTAGTAGAAAGTCAATGGGGAATCTAGCATGTTTGCTCATGGAGTAGAACGAGTTATTATGTGACTTGGAAAGAATGAAAGTGGAAATTGTGTTACATGAACATAGTGGGATGTCAGCTGCAATAACAGCCCAACCGGCTATCATTGAAGAAATTAAACGAAGGTAATTGGAGGATGACTTTCTCAAGAAAGTACATGATGAGATGGAAACAAAGCCAAAACTGGGATTCTCTTTGGAAGCTCAAGTGTTGAAGTTTAAGGGAAGATTGTGTGTTCCTAATGTCCCCGAAATTAAAGGAAGAGTCTTGGAAGAAGCTAACAAGTCCAGATTTCCTATGCATCCTGGAAATACTAAAATGTATCAAGATCTCAAGCAAGTTTTTTGGTGGCCCAATATAAAAAGATAAATTGTGGAGTTTATTTCAAGATGTCTTCAACGCCAGCAAGTGAAAATGGAGCACCAAAGACTGGCGAGGCTACTTCAACCTCTCCCTATTTTGAAATGGAAATGGGAGCACATAACTACGGATTTTATTATGGGCTTAACCCAAGCACCCTGAGGTATGGATTCTATGGGTTGTTGTGGATAGATTGACTAAGTCTGTTCATTTTTTTGCTTGTGAAGACTATTTATAGTGTTGATAGACTTGCTACTATTTATATTAATGAGATTATTCGATTGTATGTCGTTCCGATTTCCATTGTGTGAGATAGAGATTCTAAGTTTGTGTCAATATTTTGGCAGAGCTTACAGGAAGCATTATTGATGGAATTGAGGTTTAGTACTACATTTCATCCATAAATTGACGGGCAGTCTGAAAGGACTATACAGACGTTGGAGGACATGCTCCGGATATGTGTGTTAGATTTCCGTGAAAGTTGGGAAACCCATTACCTTTGGCGGAGTTTGCATATAACAATAGTTTCTACTCCAGTATTGGGATGGCACCATATGAAGCCTTGTATAGGAGGAAATGTCAAACTCCGGTTTGTTAGACCGAAGTCGAGGATAGAGCATTGGTTGGGCTTGAAATTGTGCAAATCACTATGCAGAAGATTCAGATCATCCAACAGAGATTGAAAACGGCTCAAAGTCGACAAAAGAGCTATGCGGACCAAAGAAGGAGAGACTTAGAATTTGAGGTTGGGGATCATGTTTTTGTCAAAGTCACCCCAATGAAAGGACACACAAGGTTTGGGAGAAAAGAGAAATTGTCACCCTAGTACATAGGGCCATTTCAAATTTTTGAGAGATTGGGTTTGGTTGCCTATCGAATTGCTTTGCCACCGACATGGAGCAAGTGCATAATGTGTTCCATGTATCAATGTTGCGAGGCTACCTTCGGGATCCTGCTCACATCATTGAGTATTAACAGATTGCTCTAGATGACGATATGATTTATAAGAAAAACCTATTTGGATCCTTGATCTACAAGTCAAGCAATTAAGGAGCAAAACTATTCCCATGGTAAAGGTGGAATGGAAGGAACACTACGGAAGTGAAGCCACTTGGGAACGGGAAGAAGAAATGGCGCAACAATATCCAGAATTGTTTTTGATTTGAACTAAACAAGTTTGGAGGACTAAACTTCCTAAAGGGTGGAAGACTGTGATAACCCAATTTGTACTATGCATAATTATGCATGTGATTATGTGTTTGATATGAATTTGCAAGTTTAAGTATGTGAATTATGTGAATTTGGTATAATATCAGTTGAACATAGGAATATCTGTTACAATTACCACTTTGAACTGAAATTGATAGCCTTAGAGGCGTCAGAAACCAAAACCAGCTTCATATTTGTGATTACCATGATTTTTAGAGCCTACGGTGAAATTTTGTAAAATTACGATTCGTAATGATTTAATTGAGTTTTATGAGCCTAAGTTATATATGTGCATCTAGTTCTTGGGTTCTTCATTGTTTTGTTGAGAGCTTTGAGGGAGTTAGAGAGAGAGAAAGGAAAAAAGCTAGGATTTTGAAGGAGATTCAAGGGGCAAACCCTAGACTTGAGCAAAGGTATGATAATCTACTTATAATCTTTGTATATAGCTCATTTTTTGCTTGAAATCTAGAAGAATTGGAAATTTTGACTTAGGGTTTTGGGTTGTTTTAGGGTTTGAACTAAATTCGAGAAATCTCTTCAACCTTGTTTGATTTGATCTCAATCTTGTGATTACTGCATGAACTAAACTCTAGATTGTTCATACATTCAAGATTTGTTGAAAGATTATCCATGTTTATATGTGATTTGAGCTTGATCATGTAATTTATGATTTTATGGAAAAGATGAGACCATGAATTTGATATTGGCACAAGATTGATGTGTTTGAGTTGAAATAACACTTGAATCATGCTAGTATATTATGTTTTTGGGTTAGTTTTGCATGAATTTGGGTGTGGAAATGAGTTTGGAAGATTACATTTTGTGTCATTTTTGGACTGTCTGGCTTTTGCCTAGACCGCTTGTGCGGCCACGGCTCCACACGAACGAAACATGAACAATTTTGGTGAGTTTCATTTTGCACGCTCGAGTAGCTCACACTTCCGCACGAGTGGAGCCAGACCGCTCGTACTGTTGGACCGACCGCACATACGGCCAGGCAGAGGAGAAAATCTTGCTTTCTTGTGTTGATCCTTCTGACATTTTGAATGTATTCTTGAACTTATGTAGACTCTCCAGAGTATGAAATGATGATTTGACGTTGAAAAAGGGTGTGAATCACTAAAAGAAAAGTGTACAAAATGAACGTATTATTTATCGAGTGTGTGTGGCATGTTTGTGTAGGTCGTGTGCTAGAGGAAACACCGCAAGATCAAACGCACTGTGAGTAATAATATTTTAAAGATATGATCTTAACTGATTAATTTGAGCCATGAAAGGCGATTTTTACCGATATTGTGTTTTGATTGAAATGAATGAAGTTCATAAATGTTATATAGCATGTGCAATGTGGACCTAAGGTCGTTTTGTTTATGCTATGATATGTTTGGGCTCGAGGCCGTCCTGTAAATGTGTGGGCCCGAGGCCGTTTTGTACCTTATGTAGGCCTGAGGCCGTTCTGATAATGATGGCCGAAAGGCCATTCGGTTCATATGTAATGGGCCTAAGGTCATTTTGTTTATGTCATGGGCCTAAGGCCGTTCAGTCTATACAAGGGGCCCAAGGCCGTTCCGTGTTATATTGGGCCTGAGGCCGTTTCGTATTATGATTATGGCTATTGTGAGAACCTTATGCTCATTTATTTACATTGCTTTACTGTATTATTATTCATTGAGCTTCGCTCACCCAATATTATGTGTGCACGTATAGGTGATCCGCAGCATGGAGCCCACCCTTAGAGTCAGCTTCAGGAGCTATTTTGTAAACTTGTCAAGTCATGCCTTCGAGATAGAGTGTTGCCTTTGACTCACTTTTTGTTCTGACCTTATTTTGTTTTTGCTACTATGGTCTTGGGATATGTAAATGATATGTATAAATTTTCCTGTGGTACTTGCATCTTGTATGGGCTTTTAAATGCGTGATTGCGTTATGTTGTAAGCTTTATAATTTTGCTCATATTAGCACAGCTCAATGAACGTCTTCATTTGTTATATACTTCTGCTTGTGGCCCCATTATTATAATTATTCCATATGTTTGTATGAGGCCAGTAGCTTGCGTTTCTTGCTCCTCAGAGAGGTTTACTCTCCTCGGATATAATAGCCCTACAGTTCAGACTTTCGTGGTTCTGAATCTGGTTTCACAAGTGCAATGTTAAACAAAAAAAAACACAAATGAAAGTCCAAATCTGGCAAATCTTAGAAAATCTATTTATCATCAAAGATGCCAAAAATGGACTGCATCGCAAGATTTCAGTTTTCGGAAAATTTAAAAAACCCGTCACTTGTGCCAAAGGCCACTTGTCCGTCATTACCAAAGTGTCTCAGCTCGGGAACTTAGGTATGAGAGGGGACGGTCATGAATTGAGCACCCCACTCACCCTATCAAAGATCGGCCTCTACTAATCATGATGTGATTTTTATGTACAGTATATGATCTTGTTCCGATTATTATCCTAAACATTATTGTGTGAGGCACACAAGTATAGACTATTTCTCCCACTTTGGAATGCTTTGATTTCATGTTTGTTTGCAAAGAGTTTTGGATATGTGCTACTCGAAAGAGTAAGGTCATATGTACATTACTCAAATGTATTCGAATTTAAGAAAAATAGCCTTCATCCACCGATATTCAAGAGATATATCAGATAAGCACTTAGCCTCATAGTATTTATGCTTGATATGGCAACATGAACACATATGCAATATGCTAAAGCAAAAATGCTCACCTAGTACTCAACCGAGGCAAGCCAAAATAGAAGAACATAGTTAGAGAAAGTGCATGCTCTAATATGTAAGTGACTAATGCAACACATACAAAATGAAACTAATAGGTTCGGTTTATTAACATGACATATGGCTCAAATTAAAGCATGCGTTTAGTGCACATATTCAAGTAAGTAAGAAACAACAACAATGTTAGAATGATAAACCAAACGTAATGCATGCAAAAATGGGTATTTTACACATGGTAATGATATGAAACCAAAACATGAATGCAACCATTGTAAGCAAGGAAATAAAAGGGAGAAAGAAATGGGGGTTAGAAGACATACACAATATTACAAATTTGCCCTCATACAAGAGGGTCTGAATAAATGTCCTAATTAAAGTAATTATTACAACATCAAATAATGGAGCAAACTAATTAAGTAGTTATTACAAATTCGACAGAATCAAACTAATTAAACATATTACTAACAAAGCGTTAATTTAAAGGACCACAGGAAGTCAAGAGTGGCATGCACATGAATGAGAACATCTTCCCGGAAACCTTCCTATTTTGCAGCCATAATCTATTCTGTTCGCAGTCAGAAAATCATTTTGTTTTTGCCTCAATTTCTACTCTATTCTGCAAGAAAAATGCCACTGTCTACACAACAAAATGTGGTCGGTCGGCCTTGGAAAGTGGTCAGCCAGACAAGAAGATGGCCAACCGGCCACTGTTTTTGGGTTTTTCCCTACTACCACAAAATTGAAATTGAGCAAAAACTGAGTGTTTCCAGGAGATGTTTATCATTTCTGCCTGTCCCTATCATGTAAATGATCAAGGGAGGGGTAGATTCGGTTCATAAACCATCAATATTTGTACGTTTGTTGTGTGATGATCTTAGAACCAATAGGACAAAGGCTCAACGAAAGAAACGAAAGACTAACAATACATGTTCTCTATCATGAAGTTATCTCAAGGGAAGTGGTAGACATTGCTTCTTGAATCATTAACATCACTAAAGAGTATGTAATGATTCAAGAGTCAATGGGCTCAATATAACGTCCGATTGAACACAACTTAATGTTATTACCCTTTGTTTACCACTTTATTCCGGTTTTAACCTCTTTACATTACCTAGCCATTCTTTTTTTAATTTTTGTCTAAAAGTGATAATTACGTCCACTAATAAAGAGAAATGTCAAACAAGAAGTTGTACTTTGCCTGAGAGAGATGTAATGCCCGGGTAATAAACCTCTGAAGAGATTAAACCATTAAGCATGGAAGGTCTCTTTCTCTTGCCTTAAACAACCACCAAGTGTTTTTTAAACAAAGAAAACCAAGAAAGGAGGGAGGTTGCATAGATGATTACTACAAGTGTGAGTATATGTATGAAAACTATGGAATAAAAAGCTAGCAACTCAAATAGATTGGTGTCTAAGGCCTAAACCACCAAATCTATGAGGACTTGCAACAATACAAGCATAATATTCAAAGCATAAACTAAGTAAACACACTAAAACAGCCCCCCCCCCCCCACACACACACACACAAAGAAAAAAAAAGAAAAAAAAAATAGTGCTGAAAAATCAATTTGAAAAGCTAGAAAAAGTAAAATAAAAAATGAGAGAACAAAGCTAGTAAGCAAGCCTAAGGAAGGGTGGCTAGCCCCTATACTTTTTGGACCTTCAAATCACATGTTTTAGCCTATGAAAACGCTGAAAATCAGTAGCTAAGAGTAGAGAAATAAGTGGGAAACACAAAGATATAAGTTACGAAATAAGGTTCAAGAAAGGGTAGTTAACCTCTCCACCTTTGGTAGCTTTTAAATATCAAGTTTCAGCCCTTAAAAATAGTCCAAAGCAGAGTATAAAAGAGAAGAAAAGAGTAGTGTAAACAAAGCTAAAGATGGTAAAGGTATACCTCTTGAAGAGAGGATGTGCTTTAGTTCACAAACTACAAAGTGATCACCCTCAAGAGTTGAAATTTTAACTCAATAATCCCAGCAAGGAGCCTCAAAATTTTGGTTTAGGAAATGTATGTATAGTGTATGTATAGTGCAAGATAGAGAGGGAGAGTGTTTGACAAGTTTTTGGCTCTTGGCAAAATTTTCTAACCTAAAACCATGAGGGAGGGTCATGTATTTATAGAAAAATAGGTTCCTCTATCGGACATATCTATATTGAGCCAGCTAGTGCATGGCAGGCACATGGGGGGACAGCTAGCAACAAAATAATTGCCTGCCACTAAACATGGCCTGTCGACCTTGGAGGGGGACGGTCGGCCACTAGAAAATATCCTGTCGGCCACCTATTGGCTAGCAGGCCTTCGAGTGGTCAGGCTAGAAAAAAATAGGTTTTGGTCCAAATGAGGTACAAGGTTTTAGGCTCTGAAACTTCAAACCGAAGCTCTTTGCTAAAGAAATTGAACGGTTTATACAATGTAACATTTCATCATCTAGTGTTCAACATGAGGTGCCCAAGTCTTAAGGGCAGTAAAAAATGGAGTGTCTACAGTTGCCCCTCTTTGACAGAGCTCGAAGTCATGAAATGACGTGAGTAAATGTCAAAGCTCGAAGACTACCCATTTTGACAAGACCATAAGATTTGGGCAAGCAATCAAAATGTAAATGCAATTGGTTGAGCTCGAAAGTTGCTTATATATCCTTTTGTAAGGAATCAAACCAACGTAGTTCAGTGGCAAGATGCAAACGATACACAATGCAATGAAACAATGCAAATGATATACAATGTAACAAAATAATCAAACCACGAGCAGTGCCTTCTACACAAACACAAGGGTATTATTGGCCGACCATGCGAATAGATGCCGAGAACTACATAAAGAAGTGCGAACAATGCTAAAAGTTTTCCCCTTTAACTCATCTGCCTGCCGAAGAATTGAACTCCATTACTAGTCCTTGGTTGTTCGCTCAATAGGGACTTGATATCGTCGGACCATTACCACGGGCTCTTGGGAATAAGCGATTCCTGATCGTCGCAACAGATTATTTCACAAAGTGGATCAAAGCAAAGGCATTAACACATATTCGAGACATCGATGTTAAACATTTTGTATGGAAAAACATTATAACACGATTTGGCATACCAAGGGCATTTTTCTCCGACAACAGCACCTAATTCGATTGTGGCATCTATTGGGAGTTATGCAACACATATGGTATCCGGCCTTACTTTTCCTCGCCGGCATACCTGCAAAGCAACGGCTGGGCTGAGGCCTCAAATAAAGTGATCCTAGATGGCATCAAGAAACGGTTGGAAAAAACCAAAGGCAGATGGGTCGAAGAATTGCCCAGTGTGTTGTGGGCTCATCACACTACTCCGAAGCAATCCACTAGGGAAACGCTGTTCACTTTGTGCTTTGGAACCCAAGCAATTATCCCCCTTGAGATCAGCCAACCCACGCTAAACACCAAGGTTTTTGACATGGGCCGTAATGACATGATGTTGGCCTTAGATCTGACTCTGATTGAAGAACGCCAAGATTGTGCTCTTGCATGCATGGTGTGATATCAGCAGCAGCTCGCCAAGTCATATAACCAGTGCGTACAGTTGCGTTGTTATACATTTGGAGAGTTGGTCCTCAAGAAAGTGCTTTCTGCTACAAAGAATCTGGCAGGCGGTAAAAAAGGCCCCAACTGGGACGGCCCTTATCAGATTGATTCAATAGCCGAAACAGGGGCATATCGACTTTCAGACATGGCTAGCAGAAGTTTGCCACGCCCCTAGAACTCTACACATCTTCGTAAATTTTATCATTAAACTAACTTGTACGGCATGCTAGTTTGTTTCTAATTTTTGCTGCTACGTTAACGTGTACATGTCTATGAATTCCTCAATACAATGTCCTTTTTATTGCTGTCTCATTAATAATGGTTTAAAAGCCTCCGAATTCGGAGCGTCCTTCGTGGATATCACGTTTTGGCCGATTAAAGCCTCCGAATTTGGAGCGCCCTTCGTGGATATCACATTTGGGCCGATTAAAGCCTCCAAATTCGGAGCGCCCTTTGTGGATATCGCGTTTGGGCCAATTAGGCCTCCGAATTCGAAGCGCCTTTCGTGGATATCACGTTTGGGCTGATTAAAGCCTTTGAATTTGAAGCGCCCTTCGTGGATATCACGTTTGGGCCGATTAAGCCTTCGTATTCGGAGCGCCCTTCGTGGATATCACGATTGGCACAAAGACTTCGAATTCGAAGCGCCCTTCGTCGACATCACGATTGGCCACTGCAAAGACTCTGAATTTGGAGCGCTCTTTGTGGATATCATGTTTGGGCTGCATAAGCCTCCGAATTCGGACCGCCCTTCGTGGATCACGTTTGGGCCGATTAATCCTCTGAATTCGGAGCGCCCTTCGTGGATATCACGATCGGCCCATACAGAGACTCTAAATTTGGAGCGCCCTTTGTGGATATCACAATCGGCCCATACAGAGACTCTGAATTTGGAGCGCCCTTTGTGGATATCACGATCAGCCCATACAGAGACTCTGAATTCGGAGCGCCCTTCATGGATATCACGATCGGCCCATACAAAGACTCCGAATTCGAAGCACCATGGATAACACGTTTGGGCCGATTGATCATCCGAATTCAGAGCGCCCTTCGTGCGTAACCACAAACGGTGGAGTAATCCTCCGAATTCGGAAGGCCCTTTGTATTTGGCAATGGAATGGCATGGACCAACATACAATTGTCACAAATGGACACAAACATTAAACAAACAATATAACAAATATTTATTTATTTCACAGAAGAAGTACAAATACATGGCTTTTAAAAAATTCAAAAAAACAATACTGTTTCTTGATATCTAAATCTTCTCCGGCTCGGCACCCTCTTCATCATCGGTTTTCTCGGCGTCGTAAGCTTCGAAGGGAAACTTATAATTCTGATATAAAGGTGACGCTGAATCAACACCCACGGCTTGTAGAGCCTTAATCCATCCATGCTTAAATCCACAATTTTCGCATTGGCAAACATCATCAGCTAACTTTTCCCTAGTCTTTTCAATACCAATTTTTCGGTTGTCAAAAAAGCCTTGTTTGTAGGCCCTCATTCTTATCACTTCTCTTGCAAACATGCTTGTCGTATCACAATCAGCAATGGCATGATCAAGAAGGTGCTGGTTTATTCTTTCCGTCACAATCGAGTTCGTTTGACTTGCCAGCTGCATTTCGAATGCCTTAGCTTTTTTCAGCTCGTTCTCGATTTTTTCTGCACGATTTTCCAAGCTCCGAATGTGGCCGTCTTTCTATTCTATCTCTCTTCGCGCGGCATGAAGGCGCAAGCTGATTTCATAAAAGGTGTATAGTCCCTTTACTGCTCCATAGGCGCCCTCTCGAAAATTTTTGTAATTAGGCCGACTAACCATTGATTGCTGGAGTTCGAGCAAAAAAATTTGTCGAGTAAACTCGACTGCCACATTTGGATCGCGGATAATCGAATTTGCTTCAGTCATCGGTTTATTCCTAACAAAAACTGAAAAACTCAATGGGCATGGTGGCCTGCTGGTTTTGTTTCGCAAATGGGGAGAGCTTCCTCATTGTTGCCTCTCTTTTCTTGGTGACTTCTCTACCCCGCCCCCTCTTCGAGACCTACTTCGACGACAGGAGAAGCGACGCCTCTTACGCTTATCCGACATCCTATTACCCGTTTGTGCAGGTTTGCCACCTCCTCAATTCATTTCTAAATCTAGTTCAGCTAGCGTCATGCCCTTCCCTTTGCTGTTAAAGAATACTCTTCTTGACATACAAATTTCCTCAGTTCAACACAATGCTCTTTTCCCTCTCACACTCTATTGAATTTGAGCAAAATATATTGAAGGACAGCACATGACCCACGTATGCCTAGCCCTCTCCTCCCTCCCCTCCGCACTTATTAATTACGGATGTATTGTTCCCGAAGCGACCGCTTCAAATCGTTTTGCCAAATAATTACAATGCCCTAACCGATCCCATGAACTATATATGTTCAGTAATCAGTTGGGGCAAGGGCAAAATCATCAATACATTCGGCCTATTTTCAAAGCATTTCGTCGAATAACTACAATGCCCCAACTGATTCTATGAACTATACATATTCAGCGGTTATGTTCAGTAATCAGTTAGGGCAGGGGCAAAATCATCAATCTATTCGGCCTCTTTTTCAAAGCATTTCGCCGAATAACTACAATGCCCCAACTGATCCCCTGAACTATACATATTCGGCGGTTATGTTTAGTAATCAGCTGGGGCAAGGGCAAAATCATCAATCTATTCAGCCTATTTCCAAAGCATTTCGCCAAATAACTACAATGCCCCAACCGATCTCATGAACTATATATATTCGGTAGTTATGTTCAGTAATTAGTTGGGGCAAGGGCAAAATCATTAATCTATTTGGCCTATTTTCAAAGCATTTCGCCAAATAACTATAATGCTCTAACCGATCCCATGAACTATACATATTCGGCGATTATATTCAATAATTAGCTGGGGCAAGGGAAAATTTATTAATTTATTCGGCGTATTTCAATTGAAATGACATTTGTTTTTTAACATTTAATGATAACATTCAATAAACTGTGTACATCCACTTTATACACTTGTCATTTTGCTGAATTAAGATGTATAGGTCATGATCTTAGTTGAAATGACATACTTTTGTTTTTTAAACATCAATGATAAGATTTAATAACAAAATAGACATTTTTATTAATAAACTGGTTACATCCACTTTATCCAAGAAAATGTCCTACATCTGAAATAAACTGCTAATAAAAAAACTAATAAAAGCTAACAAAAAACAAATAACAGCTACCTATTACAAAATTGTTGATCAAGGGTCCAGATCCTCTGGATCCGATTCCAATGGTTCAACTTCCAGTTGTTCGTAAGGAATCGGCTGATCTAGAGTCACCTTAGCGGCCGCCAAAGCCTTCAATCATCCATGCTTAAAGCCTCGATTTTCGAACTTCAAGGCTTCATCTGCATAAAGCTCCTTGGCCTTCAATAGGCTGGCTTCGAAGGCTTTGGCCGCATCCGCCTCAATGCACTGCTCCACCTTCTTCTTGAAGTCAAGTTCGGTCTTCAATGCTGAAACTTCTTCTTGAGCTGACTTCAGAGAGCCATCCATCAAGTTTATTCTTTCTTCAGTGGCCCTACGGAGCAAATCGGCATGTTCATCTTTCTGTTAAGTAGCTGCTGCCTCGCCTGCTCTTCTTCAGCTTTTGAAGTCGCTGCAGACAGATCGGTGAGGGCTGCAGTGACCTTGCCCTTCCCTTCCTCCAGCTGATGCTCAAGGACTCTGAATCGCTCCACAATGTCGTAATGATGACGACCGATGTCTACGAGCCTTTCCGCCGTCTGGAAAAGCAATCAAATTAGTTTGGACAGGAATACGAATTTAAGTTATTTGGAAATTTAAGGTTTTCAACTTACCAAAATGGCTGACTGAGCAGCCAGAGCAATTGAGATTACATCCGGCTCAGCGCGAAAAGTCGCTCGGTCTGAAGGCAAAAAAAGGACCGAAGCTACACTCAGGGCCACGACAAGATCTTTGATCATCGAGCCACTAACGAGCACCGACGCATTCTTCATCCTTGGTTGGATAACAAATGCCTTAACCGAATCATGTTTGACAGGTAGTATATCCACCCTCGCCCGTTTTTCAATCAGTGCTTCTTGCAAATCGATCACAGCATCAACAGGACTCTTTTGCCCTGTGAGATCAGCTTCCAAGACTTCAACTTGATTTTGGTTAGGAATTAACTCGGCCAATGTTATTTCTCGGGCCATTTCTTTCTGACGCACCTCGATAGTTGGCGTTACCTGGCTCCCCCTTGACCCGCCAGCCTGTCTCCTGGCCACTATCTTCTCCGCATTTCGTCGCTTGGAAAACTGGGCAAGTGACTCCGAGCTCACTCTTTAGCTTCGGATTCGGCTTCTGGAAGATTCTCTAAGCCTGTGAAGATATCGTCATCTGGAGTAACTAAATCTACTTAGTCAGAAGTAGAAAGAAGATCGACGAATTGATGAGCCGATATTCTCGAATGCTAACTCAATTTCTCTATTCAACTCTTGGTCCCCCGCGTGGCCCTCAGATTGTGTCTCTTCACCAGCCAGAACCTTCGATGCCAATGTCCTTGAGACTTTTGTAGCTAGGGAAGATGAGTGCAGTAAGCTGTCGTTCGTGTGTCGGCACAGGAATATTATCTGCCACCAAAAAAGTGGAGTAAGTTGGGTCGTATCTCAACAAGACATGGGCTGTACGCCCTTATCCTTGGAGGTTTGCATGACCTTTGTAATTAACGATCGTCTTCACTTGGTCCAAAATGGCTTCATCCGCAGACGACAATGCTTGTTTCAAATCGTTGCCTGCAAAAGACAAAAGATCATAACAGTATATAAGCCGAATAAACCATTTATTTTAAGACATATTAGCAATTCTAGTCGGCAACTTGGTTTGCCGTTTTGCCTGGGAATTGGATCTTGGCGATCTTCTCCCTCTCCGAATTCCCAATTACCTTGGACGGTGACCATGACATCATCAACCTTTTTGCCAGAACTGGCGAGCATGGTTACCAAATGATGGTCAACATCCTTGGCTCTTAAAAAATAATGGCCTTGCCGACCGAATGATTTTGCCATAACGTAGCAGTGCCGAATAGCAGGGATTCCTAGGTTAAGACCCAGTCAGTGATTTAATTCCACTATGCCCATAACGATACGGTAGAAGTTCACGTTTGGTTGGAAGGGAATTAATCCCCAATAACGCAGGACTGTCCTAAGAAGAGGATGGAGGGGGAATCGAACTCCACCCTTTGTGATGGCCAAAAGAGGAAAATTAATAGTGCTAGTGTTGGCCCTCTCCATGTCCACTACGTTGTCTGGAACGAGGGATAAGTGAACGCCATCTGCAATGGAAAAATGACGACGGAAGGCTGCAACTCGATCCTCAGAAAGAAGGGCTTTCAAATGCCTCGCCATTCGAGACGAAACGGAAATAACGTATACAAAAAATGAAAGCAAAAATATGTAGGCAAATTGGAATGAGGAATAGAATGAGAAAAGAGAGGACTTACAGGACAAGGAAAGAGATAAATAGTAAGAGGTGAGGTTGCAGAGGTCTGAAAAGAAGTTGTTATGAAGGATGCTCGAAGGTTGACAATAACTTTCCAATTCGAGAGTATACAAGCATAAAAAATGTCAATGGCTTTTCGATTCAAAAGTATACGGAGGTACATATTTCAAAACGCATTAAATGAATGTCAAATACGAAGGGGCAGAAGCTGTAATGATTTAAGTAGCGCGTATGCTCTAACGAATCAGTACGAAAAAGAGTGCAATGGCTGTATCTTCCTTTTGAGAGCTCTTGCTTTGATTGGCAGATAAACCAAAAACGCCAAGTAAATGTTTTATTCGGGTGTTTGGAGGGCAATTGTGGAAGCCGAATAAATATGTGCTCAAGAGGTTCAATTAGAGCACCGAGAACAATAGAAAGGCTAACTCGGCGTGATCAAACCTATTGAACAAGAACAAGGCTGAGTAAAATCCAGCACACGGGCCGAATATGCCAAATAAATTTCTGACGTACCTGGGGGTCCTAGATATGATAATGAAAGGGTGGGCCGTAGGAGAGCAATATAAAAAGAAGATTAGACAAAGAAAGGTATGCGTGAATATAGAAGATAACTTGAAATAGAAGTAAACTAGAGAGAATACTGACTTGTCCGTCGGAGTGCTAATTCCGGCACCTCCGACCAGAGTGTTCATCTCTTTTTCAGGTAACAATTAGAGGATCAAAGACGTCTGAGTGGATTTTGGAGTATTTCCAAACCTCATCACCACAATCTTCTAGGAACTCGCTATAAACACAGTCAGGTGGCTGTACCAGACTGCTTGAAACCGTTCAAGCACGACAAATACTAAAGAAATTGTACCTTTAGAGGATTTAAGGTCTCCTAGACCCAGCGAGTGTACAAGACAGTGCGGGTGAGGTGCACAAGACAGTGCGATGCTGGTGAATGCACATAACAGTGCTATGTGGGTGCACAAGACAGTGCTATGTTGGGTGAATACACAAAATAGTGCGATGCAAGGTGAATGCACAAGACAGTGCGATGTCGGGTGTACAAGACAGTGCTATAAAGGGTGAATGCAAAAGATAATGCTTATGTGGGTGCACAAGACAGTGCGATGCAGGTGAATGCACAAAACAATGCTATGTGTGAATGCACAAAATAGCGCGATGGAAAGCACAAAACAGTGCGATGCAAGATGAATAGATACAGAAAACAGTGTATATGGGTGCACAAAATAGTGTGATACAGGGGAATGCACAAAATAGTGCGATGCAAGTTGCCCAAGACACTGCAATGCGGGTGCACAAGACAGTGCGATGCTAGGTGGAATGCACAAGACAGATGCAAGGTGCACAAGATAGTGCGATATGATGTGAATGCACAAAACAATGTGATGCAAGGTGCACAAAACAATGCGATACAGTGAAAAGATACATGGTATGTAAAGGGAAATGAGTAGGACTTAGAGTAGTGCGCCATGTACCTTATGAAATGAGTGTAAGGCAACTTGCCACAACTTATTGAAATGTAACTGAAAAACACTGCAGAAGGTAACTCAAAGAAACTTTGTTTTTACAAATACAGACAAAGTCAAGAATAGGATCAACCAACCATGCAATTCAAATCAACCAGAGTGTATGAGCATGCATGCAAAATCCAAAGCACATGTATTAATTGGAGGGAAAATAGCAATCCCAAGAGAGTTTGAAATGGTTGGAGACAACTTTCAAAAGCTGAATCATATCAGAATCATCATGGGGGTGAGCTCACCCTAATCTAGGGGAAAGTGTCCAATAAATGGCTTTGGCAGATTAAGAGAAAGGTTGGGTTCATGCTCCTTGTTCAATGGCTGACCCAATCAGATGTACTAAAATTGCCCCTAGTGTCTAGTCACTAGCTACATTTTTTAACATTATATGGCACGTGTAATGGGGATCATCAGATCCTGGAATAGTTGCCAATCAATTAGACCCATGCTTCTCTTCTATCCCAGCATGTTAAGAACTTACTCCAGTCCCTCCAAAGCAGTGACAGATTCCTCATATACACTTTTGTAATGATCATGAATGCGATGCCCCTTGTATGGGCACTCTCAGTTTGTTTATGAATTCCACACATCAACTTGTTTTCAAGTTTGGAGCGAACATTCGGGTATGGAATTTTGACCATGCCACTCTGTTGAACTTGAGCGACAGACATGCTATGGTGACTCGATGAAGAGCACGCGACAGACACACTATGGTGACTCGATGAAGAGCGCTTTTAAGCGACAGGCATGCTATGGTGACTCGATGAAGAGCGCAGACTGGGAGAAACACTGAGCACGACACAATAGAACTCACAACTGACCCAAAAGCAGAAAAAGATTCAAGGTAACTGATCATTCACAATGCCCCTAGTATTGCTTATGCTCCATTTAAAACTCAATTCACAAAACCTGAGTTTTGATTCCTTTTCTATGCAAGTTAGAGATTCTACTGATAAGTTCAACGTATTGAAAATTGCTCCACTTGTTGATTCAAACTAGTTCTTCCTTACCTAATGTAAGTATGTGATATGCACAACAGTCGATGTAGCTCCTAGATTGATGCGAAACTGACGACGTGAATTGGGCAAGATAATTGAGTCAATATGGATGAGATAAATGGTTGAGACCGAACTTTAGGATAAAGTTACTTACGTATACCAAAAATGGGAATCAGGTCAACTTAGTTCATGGTTGAGGTTCACTCGGGTGTTGACACTTTCCTTTTGCACTCTAACTTTTGCCAAAGTCATCCCTTTGAGGTTTTCAACCTTGCGAGCTATATTTGTTTGATTTCTCATTTTTCATGCTCTAATTTTTGCCTAGGTCACCTTTTCGGGTTTTTGGCCTAGCGAGCCTCTCAAGGATAGCATTACAACACTTGTGGTGAATTTGATCAATAGTCACAATTACCGTAATACTGAAACTGGCTTCAGCTTGATTTGAGCTTGGTTCTCCATTCCCTTATGCATGTCTTCTTCCTTTCTTTTGCTCCATTTTGAAAGTTGGTTCTTCTCGCAAGGTGGTACTTACTTGCATTGGCCTCCCCGAATTTAGACGAAAGTTCATTTCCTTACAATTGCTTGGATTTTCATTCCATTGAATACCCCTGGCTTGATGGTTGATTTCTTTTACTTTTTTTCTTTCTTTCTTTCTCTTTCTTTTTTTTTTTTTTTGGTTTCTTTTTTCTTTTTCTTCTTTCTTTATTTCTTTTTCTTTTTTTTTTTTTTTGGTTTCTTTTATCCATTTCTTTTTGAAGTAATGAAAACACCAGATGGAGAAATTCTATGATTGTGAGGTCTGAAAGCCGTCTTGTGCTTTGCCAAAATGATCGCCTAAAGGGGAAGAGAATCTCTAGGACGGTGTAGAATACCACGCACAATTCTGAATCCATCTTCGTAAGTTTGCAAAAGAAACAACTGTAAACTTTTTGAAATCATGAAAGACTTTGCGCCGATAAGTCAGAATCCACTCAAACCATTTGGGGGATCCATCTCAACACTTGAGCTTATTAACACAATATCATTCAAAAAACAAATTCAAAGCTTTTCCTATTTTAAAAAGGTCACATGTAAATTACTATAGGCACAATAAAATGATCAGAAATTTGACTCTCATTTTCTTATTTAGAAAAACGAAGAGCTGAGGGTACACGAGAGCGACTCAAAGTGAAAGACTTAACTAACGCAACAACACAAGAAAAGACAAAGAAAATAACACTCATAACTCAATTATTTGCAGGACACAACTCAAAACAAAATCAGTACCAATGAGATAAAAGGGGTTTTCACTCTCCAAGTCCATCTGCAGAATTCAAAAAAACTTCAATTAGCCTATGGGAGGGTCCAAACCTGCATTTAATTCAGCAATACGAACATCCACACCCAGTAGGATTGATTTTAGACTTTCAAACTGAGTCTCACAGATTGAGCCTCACAATTACCCCGGTTGTCCCCATACATCTCCTTGATGAAACAATTTCTTTTTCACCATGCCCCTAGTTCAGACGGTCCTTTTTCAAATGCTTTCGACAATTCCCTTAGTTGAGTCTAAGGTTCATCATTCCAACCATCATTGCTAACATCAGTTAAGGGAGCCCACTGCTTTATTTTAACATCATCAAGCTCAAGATTGAGTAAGTTTTCCACATTTCTCCAAAGAATTTGTTGTTTTTGCTTTTCTTTCTTAGAACTTTTAAGGAGGTAAAGATTGGAAGATTCAGGAATAAACACAATGGGTTTGGGCTCATTGGTGGGTATGATATGCTGGCTAGGGTCAAGGCTAGTTGTTGGCAAGCCATGGATGGGATTTAAGCCATGGGATGGCAATCTATTGCGGTCAGGGAGAGGGCTATTGACAGCTTTGGGATTTTTAGGTGGGGTGATGACTTTTTTGTCAATTAGGTCTTGAATTTCATGGCGAAGGCGAAAGCAACGGTTAGTATGATGACTATATTGCTGATGGAATGTGCAATATTGGGTAGGGTCATGTCTTGGTGGGAGAGGGTTAGGGAGAGGTCAAGGATTAAGAGGTGTGAGATACCATTTCTCCGTTAGTACCTTCAATGCATAGGTTGGGCTCATATAGAGATGAGTGAAGGCTCATTTTTGGAAAGAGGAAGTATTGGGTTCAAAAATATTGGCAAATGGGTTGGCGGGTGTTGGTTGGGTTTTTATGGGCTTGGGACTGGACTTAATATGGGTATTTCTGGTAAAGCATCTCTCCTCATTGTTTGGCATTCCCTTGTTTGCTAACCTGTGAGTAATCCTCACTTGAGCACTGCTGTGTTGAGTAGCAAAAGTTTTATCTACGACCTTTTCAACAATTGCAAGGACCTGCCATTGGTTCAGGCTTTTTGTCTTCAGAACTTTGACAACCCGTCGAAGACGTGCACAAGGGTCAATAGTCACCCTATACTCATTTTTGTTACTTGCTTTAGCCCTATCAAAGAGTCGGACAGCTATATTTGGGCAAGGCCTATTTGCTTTCGATTGGCCCATTCTATTTTTAGCTTGCCCCAAGACTGAAGAATTCTTTGGTACAAAATCCCCAGCATGAGGGGTGGTAAAGGAAGGGGTCGGAACCCTAAAGGTTAAATCTGCCACAGTTCCTTGAAGGTCTTTGATCATTCCAAACATCTCAGCAGTAGTAGGTTCGGCCATTTGGCTCCCTAAGTGTATCCGAACCAGATTTGGTGTATCCATTATGCACAAATCAGTATTTTCGAAAATGAACGCCTCTGGCCTGGGCAGATGGGATGGAGTGATATATATACTGGGGTCAAAGGTAGGAGATAGTGCATGGATAAGGTTAAGGTAAGGAGGAGGTACTTGGTCATGGATGGAAAGTGGGTTAGTGGTAGCATTGGATTCTTGAGGTGAAGCTATCGTCTAGTTGTCGATGAGATTCTAAACCCCATGACCGCGCTGTTGATGGTACGCACGGTAGTAGAGAGCGGGTCAGGAAGAGGTTGGGGATTAAGGGATGTGAGATTCTCTCTTTCTGTGAGGACTTTTAGTGCACTGGTTAGGCTTATATAGATGGGGGTGAAAGTTCTGCCTTAAGCTCTAGTTGGACTGGCTGTTTGTAGGTTGGTATTGGCAAAGGGGTCAACAGTTTTAGGATTGGTGGTGGCGGTATTGATTTCAGTGGGTTTGTGAATAGTGCTACTGCTAGCATTGGTACTCCTGGAAAACACCCTCCTTGTTGGTTCGCTTGTTCTAGGAATAATCCCTTTGTTAAATGCGCTCTAAACCTGAACCCCTAATTCATGCAAATTTTTGAAAGTGAACAGTGGAACGACTATTAACTTTTGTAACATATCAGGCTCAACGTTCTGCACTACTATCCGCACTTGGTCCCTCTCAGAAGGTCGATTTGTCATTTGTGCTGCCTTTGCTCTCTACCTTGCGACAAATTCCATAAAAAGTTCTTTAGGATTCTAGTGGGTTGCTTCAAGCTCTTGGCTGGTCATTTCAATTTGGGTATTGTAAGAATACTGATTAACAAACGCCTCAGCCAAATCTTCCCAGTTATGCTTCACTTTCTCCTCCAACTTGGCATACCAAGTGGCTACTATACTCGACAAGGTTCTTCTATACAGAGTGAGTTTCTAAGGCTTAGTCAGATCCATGGGTTTTAGGACGTCCGAGAAAAGTCGGATACGTACCATAGGATCTCCAGACCAGTCGAAACGATCAATGGGTGGAATTTTGAATCTGTTTGGGAGCCTTACGGCAACCTCGGTGTACCCATGTCAATGTCCGGAATGGAGTTAATTCCCTATACCTTTTTGAATTACTTCTCAAGGTTAGCAATTTTTAACAAGGTCGGGTTAAGATCATTAATATCAAGAGGAAAAAGCCCCCTCATTAGGCTATACCAAGGGTCTGAAAACTTGAGCTTGAGCCAACCCTTCCCGAGGATCTGGACCCTGCAAATCTTCAGCTGGCAGAGATGGGTCAAAGTTTGGCGAGGGACTCGGGACTAGATGTGTGGTAGATTCCCTAAATGAGTGTTGTATTTCAGCAATGATCTCATCCTGCATGGCAATTCCCTGGTTTAGGGTCGTTATCATGGTCACAACTTCTTCTCGACTCTGAGCCATCACGGGTCTGTTGAGTTGACAATTGGAGAAATGGATGGGTGTAACCTGAGAGCTGAGCTGACTAACAAGGATTTCGACTTGGTTATACTTGATGTATCTAAACTGGATTAGTCTAGATGGGTTCGACTGGATTGGGCTTTTTTAGAATGGGTCTTTTGGCATTGGATAGATCTTTTCTTTTGGGGATCAGATAGACTGGGCCTTTGCTGGGTGGGCTTTTTCTAGGATTGGATGGACTGGGCCTTTGCTAAGTTGAGTATGACTCCTTCTTTGGCTCAGACAAACCTAGCATTAAAAACAAATGCTCCATCAGATCAAGATACCAGATATGCCAACCAAAGTAAAGCAAGATACAGTTTTTGGCCTTGGTTCTGGTCTTGCTGAAAATTTACCCATATCAAACACAAACCACCAGATTTCGACCCAAATTCTGAATCTGATATGACCCTCCAGTTTTGAAAGGAATCGTCTCAAGAGACTCTCCAAGGATTGCATCACATATTTCCAAAGATTTCACATTTTGCACAAAAGCATTCAAAACACACCTATGAAAGGTTATGGTTTCCCTGTCTTAGCTTTGGAGTGTTCTACAACTTTATTATTCAAACAAACGGTATCACAAATCCTAAAAACTAGGAGAGCATCCTGCTCTAGTTTGAATGGTCGCTAGAGCTCACTACATGCACTAGGTCAATATGGCCAACAGGGTACCTCGGCAAGATTACCTAGTATACCTCTCACACCTAACACCGAGAAATGAAAGGAGGATCAAGTGGTATGACGATAATCTAGATCCAAAGGTTGTGTTTCCAACATGGCAGAGCCCACAACCTACCAGCCTTTGGCAAGCTTTTTAGGCAAGCCTCCGGCAAGCCGTCCAGGAATAACAGATGGAAAACATAGTGACTTAAGAGCACCAATGAAAATGCCATGCGAAGAACATATATGCGTAAGTAAAATTTCACATCATGAAGTTCAAATCAAGTTCTCTAAATCCCCAATAGAGTCACCAGAAACTATAGCTTGCATTTCATGCTCCTCGGAGGGGTTTAGTCTCCTCGGATACGATAGCCCTACAGTTCAGACTCCCGCGGTTCTAAATCTGGTTTCACAAGTGCAATGCGAAATTGAAAAAAAAAACTACAAATGAGAGTCCAAATCCAAAAAATCTTAGAAAATCTATTTATCATTAGAGATGCCAGAAATGGACTGTATTGCTAGATTTCAAAGTCGCCACCTAAATGTTTTTGGAAAATTTAGGAAACCTATGACTCGTGCCAAAGGCCACTTGTCCGTCATCACCAAAGTGTCTCGGCTCAGGAACTAAGGTATGAGAGGGGAAGGTCATGAATTGAGTACCACACTCACCCGATCAAAGATCGGCCTCTATTAATCATGATGTGATTTTTATGTACAGTAAATGCTCTTGTTCCAATTATTATGCTAAACATTACTATGTGAGGCACACAAGTATAGACTATTTCTCCCACTTTGGAATGCTTTGATTTCATGTTTGTTTGCAAAGAATTTTGGATATGTGCTACTCAAAAGAGTAAGCTCATATGTACATTAATCAAATGTATTCCAATTTAAGCAAAATAACCTTCATCCACCAGCATTCAAGACATATATCAGATAAGATCTTAGCCTCATATTATTTGTGCTTGATATGGCAACATGAACACACATGCAATATGCTAAAGCAAAAATGCTCACTTAGTACTCAATCGAGGTAAGCCAAAATAGAAGAACATAGTTAGAAAAAGTGCATGCTCTAATATGCAAGTGACTAATGCAACACATAAAAAATACAACTAATTGGTTCGGTTTATTAAAATGACATATGGCTTAACTCAAAGCATGCATTTAGCACACGTATTCAAGTAAGTGAGAAATGACAACAATGTTAGAATGATGAATTGAACCCAATGCATGCAAAAATGGGTATTTTACACATGGTAATGATATGAAACCAAAACAAGAACGCAACCATCGTAAGCAAGGAAATAAAAGAGAGAAAGAAATGGGGGTTGGATGACATACACAATATTACAAATTTGCCCTCATACAAGTGGGTCCAAATAAATGTCCTAATTAAACTAATTACTATAACATCAAATAATGGGGCAAACTAATTAATGAGTTATTACAAATTTGACAGAATTGAACTAATTAAACATAGTACTAACAAAGCATTAATTTAAAGGACCACAGGAAATGAAGAGTCGTTCGCGCACGAACGAGAACATTCTCCTGGAAACCCACCTAGTTTGTGCCAGAATCTATTATGTTCGCAGTCAGAAAATTATTTTGTTTTTGCCTTAATTTCTACTTTATTCGACAAGAAAAATGCCACTGCTTGCATAACAAAATGTGCCCGGCTGACTTTGGAAAGTGGTCGGCTGGACAGGAAGGTGGCCAGCTGACAACTGTTTTTGGGTTCTGCTCTACTGCCATAAAATTGAAACAGTGCAAAACCTGAGTGTTTTCAAGAGATGTTTATCATTTTTGCCTCTCCTTATTATGAAGATGATCAAGGAAAGAGTGGATTCGGTTCATATACTATCAATATTCGCACGTTTGTTGCATGATGATCTTAGAAGCGATAGGACAAAGGCTCAATAAAAGAAATGAAAGACCAACAATACTTCTTCTCTATCATGGAGTTATCTCAAGGGAAGTGGTAGACATTGCTTCTTGAATCATTAACATCACTAAAGAGTATGTAATGATTCAAGAGTCAATGGGCTCAATATAACGTCTGATTGAACCTAACTCAATGTTATTACCCTTTGTTTACCACTTTTATTCCAATTTTAACCTCTTTTACATTACCTTGCCATTCTTTATTCATTTTTGTCCAAAAGTGATAATTACGTCCACTAATAGAGAGAAGTGTCAAACAAGAAGTTGTGCTTAGCATGAAATAGATGTAATGCCCTGATAATGAACCTCCGAAGAGATTAAACCATTAAGCATAGAAAGTCTCTTTCTCATGCCTTAAACAACCACCAAGTGTTTCTTAAACAAAGAAAACCAAGAAATGAGGGAGGTTGCATAGATGATTATTACAAGTGTGAGTATATGTATGAAAACTATGAAATAAAAAGCTATCAACTCAAATAGATTGGTGTCTAAGGCCTAAACCACCAAATCTATGAGGACTTGCAACAATACAAGCATAATATTCAAAGAATAAACTAAGTAAACACACTAAAACAGCCCTTTCCCCCCTCTCTCCCCCCCCCCAAAAAAAAAAAAAAAAAAAAAAGTGCTAAAAAATCAATTTGGAAAGCTAGAAAAAGTAAACAAAAAAGAAGAGAACAAAACTAGTAAGCAAGCCTAAGGAATGGTGGCTAGTCCCTCTACTTTTTGGACCTTAAAATCACATGTTTTAGCCTATGAAAACGCTGAAAATCAATAGCTAAATGTAAAGAAATAAGTAGGAAACACAAGGATATAATCTAGGGAATAAGGTACAAGAAAAGGTGGTTAACCCCTCCACCTTTGGTAGCTTTTAAATCTCAAGTTTCAGCCCTCAAAAACAGTCCAAAACAGATTATAAAAGAGAAGAAAAGAGTAGTGTAAACAAAGCAAAAGATGGCAAAGGTATACCTCTTGAAGAGAGGATATGCTTTGGTTCACATACCATAAAGTGATCACCCTCAAGAGCTGAAATTTTAACTCAATAATCTCGGCAAGGAGCCTCAAAATTTTGGTTTAGGAAGTGTATGCATAGTGTATGTATAGTGCAAGATAGAGAGGGAGAGTGTTTGGCAAGTTTTTGGCTCTTGGCAAATTTTTCTAACCTAAAACCATGAGGGATGGTCATGTAATTATAGAAAAATAGGTTCCTCTGTCGGAAATATCTGTATTGAGCCAACTGGTGCAAGGCATGCACATGGGGAGACAATTGGCAGCAGAATATCTGCCTGCCACTAAACATAGCCGGCCAGTCATTAAGGGAGACGGTCGGCCATTGGAAAATGGCCTGCCAACCACTTGTTGGCTAGCAGGCCTATGAGTGGTCAAGCTAAAAAGAAAAAAAGGTTTTGGTCCAAAAGAGGTACAAGGTTTTAGGCTCTGAAACTCGAAATCGAAGCTCTTTGCTAAAAAATTGAACGGTTTGTACAGCGTAACATTTCATCACCGAGTGTTCAACATGAGGCGCCTAAGTCTTAAGGGCAGGCAAACATGGGGTGTCTACAATGCCAAAGATAATCAAGCGATTATTGGCCAGTTATGATCCAAACTTTTAGGGGCGGGTTTTGGTCATGACAGTCAAACTGGGTTGGACTAAAACTCTTTATCCTAATTTTAACTCGAAAATTATATGGACTGAGAATATTAGTCCAGCTCAGTCAAATGAGTTAAATATTTTTCTCAAATCCTAAGAATATCGAATTGGATTGAGCAAGTTGGGCGTGCCATCAAACCCATGACCACCCTTACCATGACTGTTGCACAGCTCATGGAACTCATTTCAAGTCATATTTTAATAATTCGAATTGTTCATTTTTTAGAGAATATTAAGTACAACATACTTATAAAAAATCATATTAATTGGATATCAATAGTCTCTTCATCAAATTATATTCATATTCAATTTGATAAATACATATCTATTTTTTTTAAAACAAATACAATTTGATGAAGAAATTATCGATATTTAATCAATTTAATTTTGGGTGAAACACCAAAAAATCCAAAAATGTGAATTGTTTAATCATTTCTTTTTTCTTATGAACTCAAAGGTCCTATTAAAGTAAAAATTATATAAAAGGGTAGTCACTTACATATTTGGATTTAATTTTTTAGGGATAAAAGTGGATTTCTCTAAATATAAAATTACACATTTAGACAATCTCCATTATAGAGGTTTTGAATTTTCTCCCATTCTGGAATAAATCCCACATTACGAACAAAAATATAACACTCCAATAATATAACACACAAAAAAATTCCTCGATATACTTTTCTAAAACGTAACAATGTAACACTCTAAAAAAACTCTTTAATGTACATTTCCCAAACGTAACACTCTAAAAAAGCTCATTAGTATAGTTTTCCCAAACATAACACTCCAATCAATGTATTTCCAAACGTAACACTCGAATGTAACATACTCCAATATAACACATACAAAAACACTAAAAAGACTTTTAATGTACTTTTTGTAAACGTAACACTCATAGTTTGAAATTATTCATTTGTCCAAAGGTTACTAAGAAATTTGTGTACTCCTTTTGGAATGATTTGAAGAATCTCACATCCTTTTGGAATGGTTTGAAAAATCCCACATCATATTTTTAAAGTGTTATATTGGAGTGTTACGTTTGAAAAAAGTACACTAAGTAGTTTTTTGTATGTCAATTACATTGGAGAGTTACACTAAGGAATTTTTTTGGAGTGTTATATTGTAGTTTTATGTTTGGAAAAAAAGTGTGCTAAGATTTTTTTTTTTTTTTTTTTGAGTGTTACGTTTGAGTATTACATTGGAGTATTATATTTTGAAATTATATATTTGTCCAAAATTTACGAACGAGTTTTTATACTCCTTTTGAAATGTTTAAAAAATCTCACATCCTTTTGGAATGCTTAAAAAATCTTATATTTCAAGTCATTTTTGTACTCCTTTTGAAATGTTTTCCGAATAAAAAAAATTCTCATATAAAAATTTATCATAAATTTGATTCTCATAGATTAGGTACCTTATCTTTTTAGCACAAAAGAAGAGAGAGAGAGAGAGAGAGAGAGAGAGAGAGAGAGAGAGAGAGAGAGAGAGAGACAACAGACAGACAGACAGACAGAGAGAGACAGAGAGAGAGAGAAACATAATAGAAATAAGGGTATAACTGTAAATTTAATTTTCAAATAATATATTAAATCTACATTTCTAAAATTAATGAGACTAGCTGGTCTATAAAAAATTTCTTAACACTAAATGAATTATCATTCCTCAAAATGAGATTTATAAATAAATTTACTTTTAACTTTTATAAATATATTGTATTGGATGTTCTTTAAAAATTAAGTAATTTAAATCATGGGCAAATTACTTGAAAGTCCTATTTAAAAGATGATAAATCTATTTAGTCCCACAACCTTTTGAATACTCTCAAAAGTCCATTACGTATTTTTCTTCTTCATTTTTCTCTGTGTTCATTTTTCTCTACCTCTTTCTCTTCCTGGTTTTTGGTGACCGGTGACCATGCCTTACTTTTTCACTTTCTCTTTCTAATATATAGTCACCGGTAACCGATGACTATCATTGTTTGGGGTTCATCAGCAACCACCGACCATCGACCCCTTACTTTACCCTCATCAACGGCGAAAGAGACGAGTTTCCAGCAAAAAAGATGAGTAGATCTATATCAGATCTGAGTAAATTTACATGAGATCTGACTAGATTTAAAGCAAAAACAGTTGCCGGAGTGAAATATTCTCTCTATATCTATTTCTCTACTTCGATTTCTCAATTTTTCTACATTTTCTCTCCTACACACTTCTATTTTCCAATTTTAATGGGGAAAATTTTCAAGTTCTGAACAAATTATTTGTAAGTTTTAGTTACAGGCAATGGAAACTATAAAATTTTACGATTTCAGTTTTTTTTGGGTACTGAAATGAATCATGCTTTAAAACTGTAAAATTTTACAGTTTCATAACATATTTTCTAGTTTGATTAATAAAGATAAATGTTTAATAGAATCATACTTTGAAACTGTAACATTTTATAGTTTCGAAACTTACTTTTTAGTTTGATTAATATTGGAGATTATTTGCTGAAACTCTACAAAAATTGAAAAATAATATATACTTTTTCCCATTGTTGTTTGTTGTTTGTTGTTATGTTTTTGTTTATTGTTTTTTATTTTTTTTTATTTTAGTTTATCGATATTTAGCATATTTTGCTATTTTTTTCCACTATAATTTCTCTTTTTTTTTTCAGCAATATTCTAGACATTCTGGTGAGTCTCTGATGATATTTTTGACGTTCAACAAATATTCTAGACATTCCAGCGACTTCTAGTGACATTCAGAACACTCCGACGACTTTTCATTGATGTTAAATATTCCGGCAAGTCTTTGGTTATCGTTTGACAAAAAGTTCGACGGTCGTGGAATGTAACAGCGTTTTTAAAGTTATAAAAAAAATAATAATATTTTTTTATAATAATTAAAAATATGTAAATTAATTAGTATAAGTGTTTTATTTTAAGATTAAATGAATTTTAAACTTTATTTATGAGACTTGATAAGTGTCCCTTAAATCATTAAGACGTTAAGTGGCACAAGTCCTTTAAAGATAAACATAATCCTTTGTTAGTTTAACCACTCGGGCTTGATTTGTACCTTTGATATGACGGTGATATTTGGAAAATGTTTGAGGGTCATAATTTTTGTGGCCACAATGACTCAAAACTGTCAAAACGACGTCGTTTTGGCATGTTTTACACCAAAAACGACGTTATTTTGACAATTTTGAGCAATTATGACCACAAAAATTATGACCATCTAGCATTATTGGTGATATTTAGTTCACGCATAAGAAAAGTTTCGAATTTCTTTGAGAGGTGGCAATCAATTATCATGTTTGCTTCGGAAAAATCAAATCAATTTTTTAAAATATTAAATATTTTTATTTTTTCTATATTTTTATTTTTAGTAAATTTTTTATTTTTTAGATATACCTAATCTAAATACATTTAAAAAATATAATATTTGCGGAAAAAAAATTTAAAATTTCACCAAAAACAAAAAAATACAATATATATATATATGAAAATTCAATACATTTTTATATTTTATTATATTCAATTTTGTAGAATTTTTTTACTTTTCCAGTTAATATCAAGTGAATCTAAAAATTAATTAAAATTTTTTAAAAAATCATTAAAAATATAAAAATACGAATTGAAAATTTAAAAAATTGTTTTTGAAAAATGAAAAGTAAACATGGTGGATATTTCTAGTTTTAATTTTTTTTAAAAAAGAAATTAGAATTAATGTAGGGGTAAATTACAAATAAATCTCCTGATGTTTACTTAAAATACGATTTGTCCCATGTGATTTTAACAATGTCAGAAAAATATTTTAATTAATAATTTTATTATTTTATAGGAGAGCAATTACGAATTTTATTTTCTAGTTAATTTTGTTAAATAACAAATTCTTACAATGAAGTATTTGTAATTTTTTAAACTGCAAGAGGCAATATGTATTAATAAGACTAATTGGTCTATAAAAAATTTATTAAGACTAAATCGATCACCATTTCTCAAGATGAGATTTATAAATAAATTTTCATTTAACATTTATAAATATATTCTATTTGATTTTCTTTAAAAATTAAATAATTTAAATCATTAAGACGTTAAGCGGACCCAGTCCTTTAAAGATAAACATAATCACTCGGGTTGATTTCTACCTTTGATATGACGGTGATATTTATGGTTCATGCATAAGAAAAGTTTCGACTTTCGTTGGGAAGTGGCAATCAATTATCATATTTGCTTCAGAAAAATTGAATCAATTTTTTAAAATAGTAAATATTTTATTTTTTATTTTTAATAAATTTCTTATTTTTTAGATATATATAATCTACATATACTTCAAAAGTATAAGATCTGTGAAAAAAATTTAAAATTTCATCAAATACACAAAAATACAAAAAAAGTATAAAAATTCAATACATTTTTATAGTTTATTATAGGAAAATTTGGTCTAAGATCCTTGCACAACTTTAAGTAGGAAAGAGGTCACAATATTATTTTTTAATGTCTAAGGTCCCTCAACCTTATTTTATGTTGTAAAATACCTCTACCCTCCTTTATAAGATACATTATTTTGGATTTTGGCAAATTGAGGACTTTATTGCTATTTTGTGGGAGATTTTGTGGGGATTTTGTAGGTGTTGCAGTGGACTTGACAATAGAGATTTTATAGGAAATTTCGTAGGGATTTCGTAGGTGTTGCAGTGGACTTGACAATGGAGATTTTGTAGGCGTTGTAGTGGACTTGACTATTGCCTTTGAAGTTTTAGAATCCCTCTCTTCAAACCCTAGCCTCCCTTTTCCTTAGAATCTTTTCGAAGCCCTAAAAACAACCTCTTTTCTTCTTTTTATTCCCAGGAAAACAAACTGAAATTTCTGCGCACGCAACCCTAGGTAAGCCGCTCGAGCGGTGGTGGGCCGCACGTGTGGTGAGGTGGCAGGTCGGGTATTTTCACTACTCGCACAGAGAATTTGTGTGTTGCTTGCTAAATTTATACAAGTGCTCAAAACACATCATCTCTACCAAATAAACAAAATTCAAAGACTATAAATGTAACTTAAGCAACCTCAATGTGGAGGTGGCAGGCAAGGTATTTTCACTACTCACACGAAAAATTTGTTTTTGTGCCACTTTTTGCTTAAATTTGTGTGTTGCCTGCCAAATTTGTACAAGTGCACAAAATACATCATCTCCACCAAATAAAAAAAAAAATCAAAGATTATAAATATAACTTAAGCGTACTCAATGTGGTACCTTTCAGCTTACATCACATCCCCCAACTTACATTTTGCTAGTCCTTGAGCAAAACAATAGAAATAAGAAAAAGAAAGTACTCTAAGCCACTTTCGTAGAGATCATGATTGCATTTAGCATATGCAACAAGCCTTTAAACCACAAGGTTACCCCAAGTGGACGAGTATAGTCACATGAATTTTTCCAGAAATGATACCCACAAACATCAACAAATTCACATCTGGCCAACAACAATAAGTAATTACACTACTCCAACTATCAATTAACTTATGTGCCAACTACAATGTGATATTAAGACATGATGAGTCATTGAAAGCACGGTGGACAAACATGAAGGAATCTATTGAGCAAGAACCACAATTTAGTTATTAGTGCCCTTGGTGTAAAGTGCAAGAATCTATTGAGCAAGAATCTTGTGAATGCTGGTAAACACATCATCAGTGTCCTTGGTGTAAAGTGCATTCCCCATAATTAGTTAACTGTCCACTATAATAGCCCAGCGTAACTCATAATAACACCCAACATATACAGAAAAACTAAACTTTTGCAACCCGAATTTTCAAATATATATATATATTTTTAGATTGTGCAATGTCCTAATCCATTAAGCTTTTTAATCAACCCATGTAGCAAGCATTGGGCCAATGACTCCCAAACCAGACAGTTTTAGGGAACGAGGTGGGAAGACACCCCTACGGGCTTCATAACTCGAGCTAAAAAGGCTACGGATCCGAACAAGTCATTGTTTTTCCTTAATTGTGCAATGTCCAGGTCCCTTAAGCTTTCTAATTAACCCATGTCGCAAATATTGGGCCAATGATTCCCAAACCAGACGGTTTTAGGGTATTAGGTGTAGAGACACCCTTACGGGCTTAATAACTCAAGTTAAAAAGGTTACGAACCCAACAAAGTCAGGTTTTTGTTTATTTATTTATTTATTTGAAAGAATCAACGCTACTCACTTATTCTTTTCTGCAACACTAGCAATTATCAATGATGTACACCAGGGATTAAAACAGATAGGTCACCGCTATGAAAGTGTGTTCATGTGAATCAAGGCATACTCATGACAAGTGTACTAATACCGCAAACACAAACAACTCTCCTAGTGCAAACATCACATGCGAGTATTTACCCAATAAACCCTTTCATACAAGTTTACTATGTTTCCCAATTAACATATGCTTATATCACCACCTTACTAGCAACAAGTCAACATCAAGTGAAGTGGTGCAATCAAATGTAGCAAGTACAAACATGAATTATGAATTATGAATTATGAATTATGAGCCAAGTAGAAGTACACAAAAGAAAATACCCTCATCCCCCAACTTGAATATAACATTGGCCTCAATGGAAACAAATGCGAAGTAAATATTGAAGAGAGAGAATATTACCAAACATTGTAGGTGCACATCCAGTGAGGCAAATATGAACCAAGCACACACCTACACACTTCTTTTCTTTCTTTCTTTCCTTTTTTTTTTTTTTTTGACTGCACGTGAACTCATCAGGGCCACACATGCAGTGAATTATGGGCCCCTCCAACAACTATTCAGCAATAGCCAAATTGGGACAGGCCGCTCATGCACCTAGGTGGGCCGCACGTGCGGTCTGTGTTTTTTTTTTTTTTTTGGTGACTGACACACCACATTGAAAACACAAAAAATAATAAATAAATAAAACTAAAATGCTCTGTTTTCTTCCCGAGAAGAGCTAAATTTATTGTCTTCAGCCAAATATCAACAAAAACTTATTTTCGCATTTTCTTCCAATTTATGAGATATGGGTCCCTGTAACAAAAATAAATCAACCCGTCCAACAGTGCGGGACTAGGGTGTAAATGACTTGTGGGAAGAGGATTCATGGAATGGAGAAATATGTGTGTGAAAAGTATAGTGTGTAAAGTAATCTCATGGGTGGACACAATAAGATCAAAACCAAAAATAAAATCCAACCCACGCTAATTTGCTTTATCACTATAAGTTTCTCCAGTTAAATCCCTTTCAATTGCTTCCACATAAGAGGCCAAAACTATAGAGAGAGTTTCTGTCATATCTATGGGTGCAACAATAGGCTCAAGTGACAAAAATACTAACTCCATATCAGTTGTTGGATCACTGGAGAGATGTGTGGTGGCTTCACTAGGTTCAATTTGGAACTCTTTTTCAAAAATCTCACAGCATGCACTCTTATGAAAGTCTTGAAGGAGTTGGTCAAAAGAAATCCACACTTTAGTTGGGAACATCTCAAAACTTTCAATTGACCACATTGTGTCTACAAATTGACTTGTTTAAGAGTTCAACCCATTGTAAAAGAAAGCAATGAGTTGAGTTATTTGATAGCCATGTTGTCGACATGCATCTACATAGCTCTTGTATCGTTCCCAACAATGACAAAATAACTCATCTGTATCCTGAGTAAATTTAATATTTTTCTTTTGAGAAAACTAAGATCAGATGGAGGTTGTGATTCTTTCCATTTAAAATAAACCAACATATTTACCCAATTCAGGACGGCAAGAACGACTCCGGTGCATACACCACTCACATACACTCTAAGTTCCGACTCTTGTGCACAAAGTTATGAAAGCAAAATACCAAAAAGGAAAAGTACTCATAGCGGTTTAACGGAAACGTTTTACTCGTCTTGCAGGTGCTTGATGTGTCGACCATTGTCTCCAATTTCCACTTCAGCTCTTTCTTTCTTTCTTTTCAGCACTTTGGTGCTTTGCTTGCAAGTATTTAGTTTTGTTTCTTTTTCTTTTAGCACTTCAGTGTTGCGGTTTGTTTTTAAAGCTCGGTTGCGCTCCACTTGCACTTCGGTGATAGCTCCACTTGCAAAAACTTTGCACACTCGACAACACAAAAACATAACATCTTAAACTAAAAATTAAAATAAGAATGTAACTTTAAATTAATTAATTTCTCCAGAAGTCCCCGACAACAGCACCAAAATTTGATGGGTCGTTTCATACACCAAAAATAAACACTAAACTGTACCAAATTCCTTAGAATAACGATAAGTCCAGGTATCGATCTACAGGGACAAACAAAAAAATTAAACCAATTTAATTGTTAAATTCCTAAATTAATTTTGATGAAAAAGATGGTTGTTCATAACCTAATAATAATTAAATTAAACAAATTGAATAAACTAGCAATTATAAATAAAGATGAATTTACTGATTTTGGGAAAAACTTAGGGTATTGAAATCACCACTAGTTACATAAATGCGGTTTTAATTTGAAAATCAATTATGTTATGGTTCGAACAAAATAATACTTCGCAACTACAAGTTTGAAGCATTTGTCAAGAGAATTAACATGTTCAATGTATAGACACGAACCATCTCAAGTAGTACGAGTCGTTCGCTCTAAACTAAGGTAGCAACACGACTCGTCCCTCATAGTATGACTCATCTTATACCTTGAACATGAAAGAATAGAAAACCATTGTATGGAAATCATTCAATAATCACAAAAAGCAGAATACTCGAAGAAATAATGGAAAATTATATTAGAAAACTTCTTGAGAACCATACAATTATTCAAACCATTACATAAAAGAAAACCTATTTACTTGGTTAGGGTTTCATCAAAACCTTAGAAAAGAAGAGCCTAGCCACTCATGAAGGTATGGGAAGAAGTAGAAGAAAAAGAAGCCTCCATGAAACTATCCTTGAAGCTTGAGAATTCCCGTTCTTCAAACCCTAGATTCTCTTTTTCTCTGAAATATTTTCGACCCCTAAAAATAGCCTCTTTTCTTTTTTTTATTCCCAGGAGAACATATTGAAATTTTCACGCACGCAACCCTAGGTGGCCGCTCGAGCGGTGGTGGGCCGCATGTGCGGTGAGGTGGCAAGCCAGGTACTTTCACTACTCGCACGGAGAATCTGCTTTTGCGTCACTTTTTGCTTGAATTTGTGTGTTGCCTGCCAAATCTGTACAAGTGCACAAATCACATCATCTCCACCAAATAAACAAATTCAAAGACTATAAATATAACTTAAGCAGCCTCAATGTGGTACCTTTCGGCCTACATCAATGGAGATTGCTGTGATCATATATGTGTTGAAGTGGTATTGATTATTTTTTATTTGATTTCCAATGGAGTTGAATCAGGTATGTTTCGATGGAGTTTGCATATGAATTTCGATTTTTGATTTGATTTGTATGTAAGGATTTCGATTTCATATTAATTTTTCAAGTGAATTTTGAATTAGGTTTTTGTTTTCAATTTGATCAATTTGAGAAAAAGGCCAGCTTAGTGGAGTTGTTTTTGATTTTTGGAGTTGATTTTTTGTTCTCTGTTATTGATCAATTTTAGAGAGAAGCTAGCTCAAAGGAGTTGATTTTGATTTTAGAGTTCATTTTTCGTTCTCTGTTTTTGATCCGTTTCAGAGAGAGTCCAGCTTAGTGGAGTTGATTTTAATTTTTGGAGTTCATATTTTGTTCTATGTTTTTCGTCAACATGCTTATCAATGATAAGTTTTGTTCTTTATTTTTTCATCAACATGTATATCATTTTTCATTCTCTAAGCTTTGTTCTCTGTTTTTTCTGGACTTTTCTTTGTAATCTAGAAAAAATTGTAAGTTTGTTACTATAATCCAATGAAAATCACAAAGAAATTTATAATTTCATATGGACATGTTATTATAAATTTGTAATCCAGAGAAAATCACATAAAAAATTGTAATTTTGCAATTCAGTGAAAATTACAGAGAAAATATAATTCCATATGGGCATGTTATTATAAGTTTGTTATTTTTGATTTTTAATTTTCTCAATTGAATGTTTTGTGAGCAAAACAAATTTCTCTGTGTTTGTGTGGAATAGTTAGCATTTTGTGTTTTGTTGTGAATGTATTTTTGTTTTTTTGATCTTGAAAGTGAATATAAGTTCGTAAATATTTTTGGACTTTTATTTATAGTCCAGAGAAAATTAGAAGTTTGTTATTATAATCTAGAGAAAATCATGATTTTATTTGGACATATTATTATAAATTTTTTATTTTTTTATTTTTAATGTGCTCTGAATTAGATATATGGATTGGGAAATTAATTGAATGTTTTGTGAGTAAATATGATTTTCTCTGTGATTGTTATTGTGTTTTTGTAGAATAGTTAACATTTTGTGTTTTGATGTGAATGTGTTTTCGTTTTTGCGTAAGTTTGCATGTTTGTGTTATTTTTTATGATGTACTTTTTATGTGTTTTTATATTGAATAAGTTTTTTTTATATGTGTTTTTGCAGTTTAGATAGATAGTGCAGTGTTGCTGTACAAATATAGGAATGATATTATTGTCATTAATATTTCATGTGAATTGAACTTTGAGGAATTAATTGGCATTTTGTGTAAAACATGGGAGAATTTGAAACCTGAAACGATCTCTATTTCATATTGTATTGTGGGCCATCCAAATTGTATAGTTCGAAATTGTAAATCAAAGTATAAACGTAGCGGATGAAAAATTATGGTCATACCTTTTTTTGCAGAGTCTGAATTGAAGGATCTCGTGGGTAAATTACGTGCTTCCTGAATCTGGTCAATTAACCCAGCAATGGAGTGATATTACAAAATGAATATCACCCACACAAGTCATAGTGCAAAATGGCTCTTGATCGTTGTATTTTGGGAGAGAGTCAGTATTTAGGAAAAACATACGACATACGTTGTTTTTCTCTTAATCACCCATATCCCATATCATATCAGATATATAGGATAATATCTCATTTATCCATATCAGTTGATATGATAGATATGGATATCCTGAGTGGTTATCCAAGTAAGTTTTGAATTCAAATTCAAACTTACATGGATGAGGTTCAAAAGGTTCAAAGGGTCATGCCACATGGGCGCCCAATTTCTAACATCTCTCACTCGGACATGAGTTGGCATGACACTGCCACATCTCTATCTCAATCTCCCCAAAAAAATGAACAATCTCATACTAGCCACTGCACCGTGCGACTGCTGAGAACACCTGCATGTGGGAGCTCTATACTAGAAACTCAAAATGAGCCAGCATAGAGACATCAACCCAAAAAGAACAGAAATAGTGTCTCATATACCCCAGACCCATCTAATTACACCGGTCCAAAAAAACCATCTCTAATCCCTCAAAAAGAGCATGTTTGACCTTCTCAATTCTTGCAATATATTCACACTCAATCCGCCTCTCATACAGAGCGATGTGAGTTGCCGGCAGTGAATATACAACAGTGGTGCAATACTAGATGATCTTCCCTTTGCCCTCATGCCATTTAGTTTAGGATTGACCGCTTTCCCAGTGATGTCCCTTAAGGCCGAATCATACATGACCACAGGCAACATACCAAAGTAGAAGAACATCAACCCCTTACCTTATGACATAGTCAAAAGTCACAAAAGGGTACATAAATGAAAGTCATATCAATAATGACACGTAAGACTCACACGGTGAGGAAACAAGGATCGATTCTCTCACCTCATTACTCAATCGCCAAGCACATATAGTATAAATACATGTTACGGTGGAGTAACTCTTCCAAAAGAGTGACGTCATCCTCGATACACCGTACAGATATTAGTCTAGTCGCTTTCTAGTGCCTAACCCGAATTCTCTATTTGCTTGCCTTTGTAGACGTCCCCGAACGCCCCGGGTGGATGAATCCCGTTTTGTTCGTTTGCGGGTCTACTACAGTTCAGGACTCAAATTGTCACAGTTCTTAATCTGAACCAAAGAGTCCAAATCCGGCAAATCGTTTTGAGAAAACAGATTTTCAGAAAGAAGTGCCAAACATGGACTGCTTTGTCAGATACAGAGTCGCCACCTAAATATTTATTTCGGGGGAATTTAGGAAACCCTGACTCGTTTGCCTAAGGCCACGTGTCTGTTATCACCAAAGTTGCCTTGGCTCTGGAACTTGGGTACAATTAGGGAAGGTCAGCTATGAGCACCCCCGCTCGCCCGAACAAAGATCAGCCTCTACTAACCATGATATCTAGTTTCGAAAACATTATGCGTTCTTATTCCGGTTAATTAGCTAGAATTTACTATGTGATGCGGACAACACAAGTATAGACTAGATTGCCTAATTTGGAACAAAGCTTTGCATATCTGCCCATTTGGAAAATGGTTTGAAATTTGCTACTCGTAAGTAGGCTAAAATACGGATTTCAACGAGTTGTTCCAACTCAAACAATCCAACCTTCACCCACAGGGATTCAGGCAGTTTATATCACGTAAGCAATTAGCCTCATAGCAAGCATGCTGTCATGGCAAATACTCATACGCATGCAAGGATGCTAAAGCATAAAAGCTTACCTAGTACTCCAAGCCAAAACAGAAACTAGTTAGTAATCAATGCATGATCCTAGTTCATGTTAAGATGGCTAATGCAACACAAGCAAAATGTAGCTAGAATAGGCTCGGCTAATCTAAGATGGCATATGAGATGCTACAAATAACATGTATTCAACTTGGAATTGAAATACAATGCAGTTAGTATGATGCGCCGAGCCCGGTGCATGCAAGACAAATGTATGGATGCACGCATGCATAGCATAAGGTATGCTAATTTAAATATGCCCTAATACTAACCATCAAAAGCAGGTAAGTAAAAGGGAGAAAGAAGTGGGGGTTGGAAGACATGCACACACGCACCCACACTTATTACAAATTCGCCCTCGCTCGGAGGGACCAAAAGAATAATATAAATTAATTAACCTACAAGCTAATTAAATATTACAGACCACTTAACTAGTTAAGCAAATTAACTAAGCTAAGAAAGCAGTAAAAGGCCTCGGAAGAGGGTCTAATGCACGCGTGCTCGGGTTTGCTCGGAAATCTGTCGCCATGCACAAGCTGCCTCTGTTTACCCTGCTCTGCTCCTCTGAGATTTGTACAAATCCCAAGAAACACCCTATGGGCACTGGGGAACACCACCAGCCAGGGGGAAACATCACCGGCCATGGTAGGTCGGCAATAGAGCTCACGGCCAAATATGTTTGGTCGGTCAGCAATAGAGATGGCCGGCCGACCAATTCTTCCTGCAGAAACCTGTTTTGACAGCAGCAGAGGACAGATAAGGCATGGCAATGAATTTCAAAGCAAATGTTTGCACAACCACACTCCATATCATGTTTAAGACTCAAAGGAGTATGGTTCTCAACCCTCAGACCACCAATCGCGCATTTCAATGCGTGATGGCCCAAGAAGCCAAGTTGTGCATTTTAATGTCAAATGTAATGCACACAAACACATAAGGAACCCAACCTCAATCATGGTGATTCAAGAGGCAAGGCATGCATGCCAAATGCAACCTAAGCATGTGAGCTAAATATGCAATATGAGCATGCAAGCAAGTAATGTACATTAGGCACACAACCTAAGCAAACAAGCATGCAAGGCATGAAGCAATGTAACAACATTTGAGCAACATGCAAAAGGTGGACTTAGACTAATTTGGGCAGCTCTCAAATAAGCCCAAAACAGTGGCCAAATGCTATGGAAATGAGGGCGAATGTTCATACAAACATGCATGCACACATGGTCCAACACTTAAGCACAAAGAAGCAACTTTTAAACACATTTAAAAGAGACTATTATGGACAAATGGCAAGCACATTAAACTCTGAAAAATACATGAGGGATGATGCCAAATCAACCTATCAATGCAAGCAAGGCATGCAACTATGTCCGAAACTCAAGGCAAGCCAAGGGGCTTAAACCATGGCTATATGAAGCAAGTCCCAAAGGGCCGAGGGGACTCAAAATAGTCCCAATGTAGGTCGAGACAAGGCCCAAAACACACCTAGATGGCATCTAAATGGCCTACACAAGGAAGCATACACAAAGGTCCAAACATGGAGCATGAAACACCAACCTTTTAAAGCATTAAAGGGGCATCAAATGCAAGCATACAAGCATGGAGCAAGGACTAAAATATCATAACTAATGGTGCCAAACCACTGAAATGATGCAAATAGAGCATGGTAGAGGAGCCAACACTCAAAGCATACAAGCTAGATTGCATGGTAGCTATACAAAGCAAGTCATGGATGACCCAAACAACCAAAATCAGACCTAAATCATGCCAAAATATGCATAAAAGCTTCACAAAGCTAAGCCAAAATCATGCCAGAAACAAGGCTCAAAGCACAAAGCATGTTAAGGCAATTTCATGGCATTACAAGACAAGTATGCTAAGCATGCATGGTGTGTCTAAACCAACTTAAAATAGTGTTATATCATGGCAAAATAAGCACAAATAACACTTAAGACGTAGCCAACATGAACTCAAGAATGGTGCTCACACATGAGGCTAAAATGGCACATTTTGAAGACAATAAGGAGAGGGGATGGCCCTCTCCTTCTTAGGACCTTAAACCACCATCCCCATCACTGAAATCCCTCAAGATTTCAGTGGTGAGGAGGCCCAAACAAGATGGTCCCGGAGCTCACCAAAAATGCACAAAAATGAGGCCAAACAAGGCCTAAGAGGGGGTAAACGACCCCAAACACAAAAGTGATCTAAACAAACTTCAAGAGGAGCTCAAAATAAGACTTTTTTCAGTTTATGACAAAGTCCAAATATGCTTGAAAGTAAGGCTAAAAGTGTGTGCAAAAACGGGAAATAAAGAGGGAAAAATGGTTACCTTTGAAGACCAGCAAGAACCAGCAGCTTTTAGACCCAAAAATGCAACCCTCAACCTCTAAAAACAAGCTCTAAGAACCTCCAAGTGATGATGGAAGTGTGTGGCTATGAAGTGGTGTGCAATAGGCCAAGAACAAGACCCTTTTGAACCCTCTAACACACCCAAATGTAGAGAGAGAGGGAGATATAGAGAGAGAGTGATATATATATATCTTATATATCAGATTTTTCAACCCTTGAAATGGAAGGAGAGGCTCTCCTTATATAGGCCGAGGCAAGGTGCCAAGCTTCTAAGAGAAGCTAATTAAAAGGATCAAGGCTTCTTTACGAAGCCAAGGCAAACGGGCCAAGGCTTCCTGAGGAAGTTGAGGCGGGGTTCAAGCTTCTTGAAGAAGCTAAGACAAAGGTCTAAGCTTCCTCAAGAAGCTAGACCAAAAGGGTGCAAAAGGGGCAAAACAGCCACAGATGTGCACGGGGGCAGGGTTTGTGCATTCCAGCTGGCACAGCTGGCATGCACCATGCCTAAAAAAAGGCAAAAAGGTGGTATCGGCCAGAAAAGGAGGCCATCGGCCAAAAAGATGGTTGGCCGACCACACCAAATGCCGACCGGCCAATGGACTATTTCACCAATGGCCAGTAGCCTCAAAACACGGCCGGTGGCCTCAAGCCATGGCCGGTGGGTATCAGGGGTAGCTAGCCAGCTACTCTCTACCCTCAGGTACAAAAACAAACAAGTCCTTGGTGTAAAACCAAGCACAGAACAAGCAAGTCGGGAGATCCTGAGGCAAGGCACATAGTCGAAACCTCCGAGAACTCAAGACGAACACGAACATGGATGATCACCAAGTGTTCGAATGGTGACGTCCAAGTCTTGAGGACGGTCAAAAATGGGGTGTCTATAGCCTTCTAGGCGCCAAATGAGATCTCGCATCTGGCTAATCATAACAGGCACAACATGGAAAGTGGGTACTAACATCCATGTTTGGTCCTTAACACGACCTCATCTTGGTTGTAACCAAGGTGACATACATAGTGGATTATTTAAGCCTCTCTTGGTTCCAAATAAAAATAAACCACTAGTCTCATCCTTGCTCACTCCCAAGCGCCAAAGGCGATTGCTCGTGTGAGTGAGCCAATCTTGCCTGCTGACATCATCATCTGCTAATCATTATGACACAAACCATAATAGTGTCAACATCTCATCATCTCACAACAAATAAAAGATCAAGGAATATAGGTCATCTGTTTCTCCCAAACACAATCCGAGGATACACTCAATAGCTAAGGCTCTGGCTTTTACCGATAGGTAAGTCAATGGGTTTGCAATTTTGCATCTAGAATCATTCTAGGATATTCCTTATATAAGTCATCGAAGACAAACCGAGAATTTTCCCAAAACAATCCCTAAGGATCGTACATCCGAGCATATAAATTACATCACCCATGTCCATCATATCTAAAACAAAGGACTGCCTACCCTAGGTGGCGACAACCCTATAAATTCCTGGCTCATAATGACTAAGTAAGGAAAAACTTCTTTTGGACCATTGATCATGCCTCAGTGGTCTTCATCGATCATCGTTGGCCTATCATGGCTTGACGAAATCTAAGAACCACTATTTAGATAATTATTTTAGGCTGTTAAAGATTTATTGGAATTAGCAACCTTTTTGCACTCCTAACTTTTCAACATAAAAGCAGAAGGTAAATCCTTACGGATCTACTTATCCAATTCTCTAACGAGAAAGTTAGGTCACAATGTCCACAAATCAATGTTCCGAACTTATGTCAATCATAGCCTAAGTCAAAATAACCTCACTCCCCAGGAGGAAGTCTTCTCATGGTCTACACTTTCCTCAATGGTGCGACTTTTCGGTATCTAGCGAGCCTTATGCCTCAACAATGACTATCCAAATTACGCATAACTTTAGAACAGTTTCGCGTCATAATGGAAAGTTAACCAAATTATAGAAATGGTTCATCCTCAAAGACTTTGTCTTAAACTGCGCAACATTAATTCACTTTCTAAAAATAGGGGACTAGAGCCTTTGGCATTATCCTAGGCTCTTTATCATCTTGCGGAGCAATCATGAATGTTTCCCTATCAATCACCCAGTGATGACGTGGAAAATTTTCACAATTGCTAGCACGCAACTAAGAATGTAGAGTATTCTTCTCTAATGGAGTAATCCATTAGTAGGCACATCGCTTCCACTGTCCCTAGGATATTGGAAATTTCTTTCCATTCTCAACTAGGCTACATAGAGCGCTATGCTTAGAATTCTCTATCTCATAGAGTTCCAAAAACTCTATTCACGTCACCTTTACTAAGAAAACTTTATGTGATTTAGTTACACTCCTACAAAGCTATTTACCTATATGCACATGACCCGGAGGGTTTACATGATCGCATACAATAATACGCCACACGACCCTATGTGTTTACAAGACAGCATACAATAATGTGCTATAGAACCCTAGGTCTTAACTTCGCAACCTTATGAGAAGTAAAATAAAGATAAGTTGCTTAATGGTTACAGATCGCCCATAGATGGCTCTCCGCTAACCCATTACTCAAATGGAGTGTAAAATCTGATACAGAGGGCACTTAGTTAGGGATATAAGCAACAAACTAGTGCAATTCCCAATTGGGAAACATTTTGGGCCATTATCCACCTAACATTAACAATATTTAATTCATTATCTCTACTACACCATTGTGTTGTTGAGTATTAGGAATAATCAATTTTCTAAGCATCCATTTCTCTTCACAGAGTTTTCTAAAATAACTCAAATAGATACTCGCCACCTTGCTCCAAACTAAAAGCACGAAAGCTGTTATCTAATTGATCTTAACCTCATATGTGCAATGTCAAAAATCATCTCAAAACTTTTGACTTATGGGAGATCAAATAGTCTTGACTCAGATGCGTATCGTAATCTATAAATGTGTCGAGATTGAGACTTAGCTATCATACCCTTACACATATCTAGTCACAAATATCATAGTGGACTAAATGCGCCAATACAAATGACCTTCTACAGCTTTCCTATTTACTTGTGCGCAACCATTGCAAACAAAGTTACACATTCATATGAGAGCAGGATGTCACAAGCGAGTGGGCCTGAAAGGGCCTACTCAAACCATCCATGTCATCTTCTCATTAATGTGATTAAGTACAACAAGCCACCGGTTTATGTCCAATGTCATAAACTAATTCCAATCATCCTAATGTGTGAGTTCTCAAAGACAAGTTTAAAGGTTTAGGCCCAACTAGGTAATGACTCATGACTAATTCATGTTCACTAGATCATAAAAGGATGTCATGGAGATACCAAGTGCGCCTAAGTCGCAAATTTAACGAGTAAGTGCTAATCCCCTGCACCTTCAAGTCAATTTTATTCTCCATACACTTTAATGCATCTAGTTGAAAGATGATGATACTCCTCCTGCCATATCTATTTCTCGCTCCATAGTTACTTGCAATTAATTCTACTATTCCCAAGAAGGAGAGAATAAGCTACCAACTATGACATCTCCTGAAGTAACTTAAGCGCGAATTAGGCTAAAGAGTCTAATTCAACACAATGCTCTTACAAGCGATGCGTCAAATTCTTAGAGTCATAACAACCTTGCCAGCCTTGACCTTTTCATTACTATGCTGCAACGTTTGCGCTTAGTGGTAAACGTTATTCAAAAACGTTATTCAAAAACGTTAGCCTAGCTAAGGAATCATACAAAGCAGCCCCTCCTCATGTCTCACACTCAAGTGAGGAAACAGTAAGTGTCCAGACTTAGACAAGTCGGCAATGCTAATAGATTTTGCAGCCACTAAGCGCTAATATTTTCACTTAGTGTTAATAGATTTTGCAGTTCTAAACGGTAATCTTTTCACTTAGTGTTAATAGATTTTGCAGCTTCTAAATACTAATCTTTTCACTTAGTGTTAATAGATTTTGCAACTTCTAAGTGCTAATCTTTTCACTTAGTGTTAATAGATTTTGCAGCTTCTAAGCGCTAATCTTTTAACTTCACGTGATATTTCAACGCACACTGTTATAGTGCATGAAATTTTGCTCCATCCACTCCTAATAATTGGGTAGAGAGCAAAACACTGCTCATACTGGCTACTCGTCTTACACTTTAATGACTAATTTATTTAAGCTAGCATTTCTTGGATGACGTGACTCTTGAATGTTACTTCATCCAATGATGTAACATTATTTACAAGTCAAATTACAAAGGCAATCCACGCAGCTCAATAGTCAAGATCATATACAGATCTATTGAGGGCTTACTAATTTCATAACTCCAAAACTCGCCAACCAAAACTGCGTAGCATGCCGCTAACCATAGCGCACACATTAGTTTTATTGTGCCAAACAACGCAACAAAACCACGGTGACTTTGAGTCATGTTTCTTTACTTTGGCTCAATTAAGGTCTGACCTAAAGTCTCCAAGATTTTTGCTCATCTAAAGAATAGGATTACATTGTTTACATTTGAACATCTCTACTAAGTCTAGGTCAACCAATTAACTTCCATAAGCTAAGTCAATTTAGAGAGAAATTTGCATTGGGATTAATTTGATTAGCATAATATAATTTTGCCACAAAAATCTAAATTAAATAGTGACAATATTACACAAGTCGCAAGATTGAAAATCCGCTATGCTCGTAATCATCTCTTGCGCCATAGGTGACAATTATCCAAAATTTAATTTAATTTATGAGCAAAATATTGATTTTCGGGAGTTAATCTACAAAGATTTCTCTCAACCGAATAACCTCCCACTGACTATGGCATGTCTAAAAGCATGATAAAAAATTCTAATTCCATACAATAGCATCATAATGTAGATTCACAACCAACTCAAGCTATGTCACAATTAATAATGGAATTTAAACAAATAATAATTAATCATGCTATTCTAATTACAACATATTAGAAACTCTAGGCAAAAAATAACAATATGCTGTATTTAATATTCAAATTATGCCATAACAGAAACTATATCACTTCTGAAATTTTCTGAAATTTTCTGGAATTTTAAATAACTAATAAATACACATAAAATTAAAAATAAATATTCCAGAATCTGGTAAAATGCTATAACTATACCAGTAAATAGTAAACTACAACAGTAGTCTACAATAAAAAATTCAGCCCCAGAAACTTAATCATGCAACACCAGATGCATTTTAAACCAGAAATAATGAATTATTATTTCAAGAAAAATATTTTTTATTTTCATAAAATTTTTAAAATTTTACAAGAGATAAAAAATGTAATTCTGAGTCTAACGGTACCAACCACGCTTAAATCAAAGCTATAACGAATTAATTATGACCATTTAACGCGATTTAGAATTTTAAAGAAAACAAACAGACCCTTAACCACAGTCGTCAAACCAGCCAAGCCAGCGCGGAAAACGGCGTGGCTCGGCTCGGAGAGCGGCTCAGCGCGTGTCTCAGCGCCCGGCGCGCGCGTGAAAGCGCGGAACAACGCGTGCGTGGCAGCGCGTGGAGGCGCGTGGAGGCGCATGAGAGAGTGTGACAATGCGTGGCAGCGCGTGTTCGCCGCTGACGGCGTCATCTAGAGCGTGAGGCACACCCGCCGCCTTCCGGGGTGTTTTTTGGTCCGATTTTGGTACTCCCAAACTCCATTTTTCACAACAAAAATATTTATGGCATCAAAAATCACATTTAATGAACATAAAAATGAGGTGTACCACACTCTCAATCTAATGGGAGTTGAAATTTTCCTCCTTTATAAACATTCATGTATATAATGTGTACATATATATATATATATAATATACACATGATTAGAGAAAACACGAAAATACTCATTCATGCTCTGATACCAATGTAAATCAAAGTATAAACGCAGCGGATGAAAAATTATGGTCATACATTTTTCTACAGAGTCTGAATTGAAGGATCTCGTGGGTAAATCACGTACTTCCTGAATTTGGTCAATTAACCCAGCAATGGAGTGATATTACAAAATGAATATCACCCACATAAGTCACAGTGCAAAATGGCTCTTGATCGTTGTATTTTGGGAGAGAGTCAGTATTTAGGAAAAACATACGACATACGTTGTTTTTCTCTTAATCACTCATATCCCATATCATATCAGATATATAGGATAATATCTCATCTATCCATATCAGTTGATATAATAGATATGGATATCCTGAGTGGTTATCCAAGTAAGTTTTGAATTCAAATTCAAACTTACATGGATAAGGTTCAAAAGGTTCAAAGGGTCATGCCACATGGGCGCCCAATTTCTAACAGAAATAATATTGATTTTCTGAATGTGTTGAGGGTTGTTTGTGCACGTGGTGTTGATATAGTTAATATTTTAGTTGTTAGGTGTAGTACTTTTGATCAGGGGGACGAAGTGAAGTTTAATTGGATAGATGTTGCGCATGGTGAATGTGATAAGCTTGTGGATAATGAAAGGAATTCACTCTCTAAGTTTTGGTCTCACTAAGAAAATGTGTTATTGTCATCTGGTTGGCGAAATAATATTAGAAGTGTTGGAAAAAAGTTTGAGGGTGGCGTGGTTGAGTTCCGTACTGTTTTGTGCAAGTATGCTATTGAGATTGGTTTTGAGTTTACATTTGAGGATGTTAGTGGAATTTATATTGCTTTTTTTTTTTTTATGTTGGTTAATAGAGAGAAATTTGTATGCGTATGGATTGTATTACAAGATAATGTGTCTGTTGTGCATTGTGTTTTGTAATTTTTCTGAACTTTTTCTAAACTATAATTTCTGGATTAGTGCAAAACATACTTTGCGCAGTGTGTTTATAATACCAGTCAAATTCATTCAGAGAAATTTCCCAATACCATAGAAAATTACTTTATACATTTTGTTTTTTGAATTGGATGATGCGAATTACTTTGTGCATTGTTTTATACCAACACAATGCACTACAAATTACATGATCAAACAGGCCCCCTCTTTGCATCATACTAGATAAATTTCTCTGTTACTAGAATTTTTTTTGTGAAATTTTGGTAACTTCAAACTAGATAAATTTCTTTACAAATATAATTTTCTCTATGTACATTGTGTTGATAATCACCACTTAGCATACATTATGAACAAGACATAAAGAATCATCAGAGAAATAAATAATAATAATAAATAAATAAATAAATGTATTTAGTCATTGATAGCAATGAAATTTTGAAGTTTACATTAATCAGAAAAATGTATATACATATATATCAACCATCATCATTCCTTCAATATATCAATATATATATATATATATATTGAAGGGTTATTCCTTTGAATGCTATAATTAGCTCTCTTCCTTTGAAGTTTCACAGGTCTTTTCCCTTTGAGCTTGAGACATTTGGAGTTGGTGTCTTCTTCTTGATGCTAGTTGCCTCTTGGACTTGGACTTGGACATTTTTTTTTGGTATGGTGTTTGTGGTGTTTTGCTGCTGTTGCGTTTTGATCTCAGATCATAAATGGTAGACTCAGAGACTTTTTGTTTCCCTTTTTGGTGTTTTTGGTGTTTTGCTATTGTTGCATTTTGCCATTTCTAGACAATGAAAAAATAAAGATGTCAATATTAAATTCTAGAAAAATATTACAATTACAAACACACAACTAGCTAGAGAAAATCAAACAAGTAACATAAATTAATATGATCAGATAAAATTAAACATGCCAGAGAAAATTACACATGTTAGAGAAAACTAAACATGTAAGAGAAAATTACACACACGAGAGTACACATGCCAGAGAAAATTAAACATCCCAGAGAAATTTTTAATAATTGAGAAAATTAAACATACGAATACACAACTAGCCATAGAAAATCAACAAAGCAATAGAAATTAAATATGTCAAAGAAAATTACACAACAGAGAAATTTGAATGAATTGAACTTGAATCACATTTGAAGGAAGAAGAGATTGATGTATATTAAAAAATGTAAGGGATCAGAGAAATTTAAAAATAATAGAAAAATTTTCAATAGAAAATTAATTCCATAAGAGATAAAATCAATTCCGCAGTAAATTTCATCAAATAAACATGCCAAAGAAAATGAATTCCACAGTAAATTCCATGAAATAAATTAAACATGCCAGAGAAAATTATACAACAGAGAAATTTGATTGAATTAAACTTGAATCAAATTTGAAGGACAGAGAGGTTGGTGTATATTAAAAAATGTAAGGGAGCAGAGAAATTTAAAAACAACAGAGAAATTTTCAATAGAAAATCAATTCCACAAGAGATAAAATTAATTCCACAGTAAATTTCGTCAAATAAACAAGCACACAAGAAGCTTCAAAAATATGCTCAAAATGCAAAGAAAATTCATTTTTGAAATTCATCTGGCTTTCATTATGAAATTGAAACCCTAATTAATGAAAGGCTATTATAAAATGCAATTAACTGTATTTCTAGAGAAAAACTAGTTTATTTGTAGACAAACTTACCAGAGTGAGCATAAACAAACATAGAACAAATCGACATGACATATAGAAAATCAACATGGCCAGAGAAATTACACACATAGGCAAACATGCATAAGAGAGCACTAAGCAAGTGTGATGGTTAGAGAAAATGAACATGCCAGAGAAATTCTATCTAAAGTGAAGTGTAATGTGACCAGTGAAAATCAAATACACAAGAGAGTAAAAAGTGTGTGCTGGGTAGAGAAATTTCACACACACACACATGAACAAACACAGAGAAAATAAACATGACATATAGAAAATCAACATGGCCATAGAAATTACACACATAGACACACATACACAAGAGAAAATGTGTGATGGATAGAGAAATTTCATATCTCAAAGGGGGAGTGGACAGTGAAATTCCAAACACACACGCACAAACACACACTCAAATAAAATTAAATGCACAAGAATGTACTAAGTGTGTGATAACTTGAGAAATTTCATATCTCAACGGGCAAGTATGTGATAATCAAAGAAATTTCATATCTTAACATTGCTAGAAAAATTACATATACACAAATTTCTCTAGCCATTACACAAAAAAATTTAATTAATGATTTTAGCTTGAGAAAATCGACTGATCAGGGGTTGATGCTTTTATAAATATCTCTATAAAGACATTGAAATTTGGCCTAGAGAAATTTGGCCTAGGCTTTTTGAAATTTGGCCTAGGCTTTTTGATAGAGAAAATCAAATAAAATAAGATTTTGATGTTTTAAGAAATTTCTCTAAAATGACAGAGAAATTTCATTTTTACAAATTTCTTTGGCCATCACACAGAAATTTGACAAAGGGTTTTAGGCAAATAAAATCAGCTGATCAAGAGGTGATACTTTCACAAATTTGTCCATAAAGACAGAGAAATTTGGCCTAGGATTTTAGCTAGGGAAAATCAACTAAAATAAGGTTTTGATACTTTCACAAATTTCTCTAAAGTAGTAGAGAAATTTCATTTTTACAAATTTCTTTGGCCATCACACATAAATTTGACCAACGTTTTTAGGGAAACAAAAAGTGATACTTTCACAAAGTTGTATATAAAGACAGAGAAATTTGACTAAGGCTTTAGATAGGGAAAATCAACTAAAATGAGGTTTTGATGCTTTCATAAATTTTCAGTAAAATGACATGGAAATTTCATTTTTACAAATTTCTCTAGCTATCACACAAAAATATTGTCCAGGTTTTGAGATAATCAATCGCAATGATCACATTGTAATGAATAACCATTATTGTGAAATTGAAACCCTAATTTCACCAAGGCTAAATATAAAACGCAATTAATTGTAAATCCAAAGAAAAACTAGTTGATCAATTGAAAAACTTACCAGAGTTAGGTGGTGAGGATGAAACCCTAACTCTGAATAGAGATGAAGATAAAGTTAAACTGAATCAAAGGTGAAAATGCGTCAGAGAAATTACAAAACTAAATGAAGAATGACAAAGACTTTCGTTGTCGACTGTGGAGAATGACAGAGATTTTCTATGTCAATCATGAAGATGATGAACTCGATTGCAGAGAAGATAAACTGGATTGTGCAAAAGATCAGTAGCTTGAGAAAATGGAAACCATTTTTCTCTATTGATTGTGGGGAGTGAAGATAAATGTGTGGCTATTTTGGTCCAAAAACTAGAAACAACATATGCCTTTTTTTTTCGAGGGACCTGAGTTACTACAATTTTTTTTGGGTGTCCTTTATCCACTAAAATCATAATATTAGGGACCTTAACTTTATTATATTCAATTTTGTACAATTGTTTTTATTGTTTAAGTATATTAATATTAAGTGAATCTAAAAATTAATTAAATTTAAAAAAATCATTAAAAATATAAAAATACGAATTGAAAACTCAAAAAACTGTTTTTGAAAACTAAAAACCAAACAGGGTGAATATTTTTAGTTTTATTTATTTTTTTAAAAATTTAGAATTAATATTATAAAAATAAAGGTAAATTATAAATATATTTCTTGAGATTTGCTTAAAATACAAATTGCCCTGGATAATTTTAATGATATCAAAAATATATTTCAATTAATAATTCAAATAATTTTATTATTGTATGAGAGAGTAGTTATAAATTTTATTTTTTCAGTTAATTCTGTTAAATAAAAGTTCTTACAATGAGATATTTGTAATTTTTCAAACTGCAAGAGGCAATCTATATTTTAAGTAAATCACATGATATGTGTTTGTAATTTATCCTAAAAATAAATACTTCAAAAATATATTTTACAAACTTTAAAAAAAAAATCACTCTAAAATAGAGAAAATTATTATTGGTGCCATATTATTTTTATTATTATTAATGTAAGTAAGACACATAGCATATTCCTATATACTTGGAGGTCGATGGAAATTATGAAATACATGTGGAAAAGATGATGAAAAAGTGAAAGATAATGGAGCATAAATGGAGGAGATGAAGGATTATTATGGAGCATGAAGTAGAGGAGTTGAGAGATCATGGAAGGACAAATCCATCCTTGTTGTTTCAATTATCTTCACATTTCAGCACTACACTTATTTTTCAAAGGATTAGACTAAATTAACTCCTATATTTTAGAACTTAAGCTTCGAAATTGTCCTTATTAAATGTAACATTTTGTAATTATATTATTTAATTAATCAATTACATTTTCTATCCAGTTTCTCCCTCCCATTTTGTTGAGTTCAAGATACATTGCATTGATTCTTACTAAAACACAACCAGTAAAATTTTCTTCGTTGAGGTTAATAGAACCTCATCAGAATCGTATGATAAGTGAATTGACTTATAAAATTCTGTAAGGATTTTTCAGATCCTTATAGGCACGCGAAAATTACATTTTTATCCCTTTAAGTGTCAAAATAGCTAACATATATTTTTTGGTACGTCCAGTGGGATGTTAAGTGTAATAAATAAAAAATGAATTGAATGCATCCATTCCAAATAGCGTAGATGAAATCATTTGGCGTAAACAAAAATTTGTGGATCTTCAAGAAGAGATCTATTTTTTTTATGAAACAAATTTTCATCCATTACAATATTATTTGATAGAAGAAAAAAGATACCATTTAATTGGAAAAATTCATCAACTTGAAGAAGTAGACTCTAGAGGTACTACTAATTGAGTTGAGGAATCAAACTATCAATTGTTTTGAAAAATTTGTCAACTTGATATGAAAATTCACCAATGGAGAAATGAGTTTTTAACTCTCACCATGAAGTCTTTAACCAAGTTTTTAATGGCTAGAATTGGTGAGTTTTTTTCAAACTTTTTCTAAGTCATTAATGGTTGAAAGTGAGAAAGAGCCGATTTCATCAATGGATTGGGGGGTCGGAAAACCCATTGTTAAGGAACCAACTTATGAAAATAATATGGCTAAAGAACATATTGTTGAACCAAGCATGGTTAAAAATAATGTTCTATATAAGGTTCAGGGGGTTGAAAAATCCATTTTTAAATAGTCAAACCATGGAAATAACATGCTTATGGAGCATTTTCATAAGCCTTTTTTTGGCTAAAATAGAAAAATAGCCCATTAGGTCAAAAAATGATGAAATTCACAAGGCTACGAAAGATTTTCACAAGCCATTAGTGGCTAAAATAGAAAAACAACTCATTAGGCCAATAAATGATGAAACTCGAGTGGTTGAAAAATATACTCTTAAGCCAAGCATGGCTAAGAATAATGAAAAAACCCAATGTTCTTGAGCACGAATTTTTTGAAATTGTTCAAGTTATCAAGGTATATGAATTTTCAAAGTACCTTTATGTAATGACTTTTATTGTTCAAATTTTATTTTGAATTTGTGGATGAAATCAAAATTTGATTTTGATGAAGTGGTTAACAAGAACTCAAAACTCAGTACGCATACTTGGTGAATTCCTACAATGGGAAGCATGAAAATGGAATGGCCAATTAAGTAACAAGGTTGGTGGTTACTTTCATGCCTCTATGAAAACTAATGGTTAATATAAGTTTAAGATTGGCCAAAAAAAAAAAAAAAAAAAAGCTTCTGAAAATTAGACATTCATAGCTTATGAGCATGTGTTTGTGTAATTGGTATGGCCATTTAGTTGGCTATTACCTAGTTAGCCACATGTAGATTTGCTGTAATTGGTTTTGCATACATGCAAAACATGTTTAAAAATATAAAATTGCACAATATTCTAAATATTTGCACATTTGAAACTTTGGAGCACATGAATATTACAAGAGTAATGTTAAGAATTATGAAAAAAACATTATGAAATATATTATGAAGATTTTTCGTCTTTTAATTAGCGTGCGCTATTTTATTGTATGTATAATCTAAAAGTAAAAAATATTTTATGATCATCATCATGATATTTTTTTCATGATCCCTAACATTACTCATATTACACTTTCGAAGTATCGTAAGCCTTCGAAGTATGTAGCTTTTACAGTTTCGAAGTAAGATTTTTGTCCTCAATCAACGCCTTCTATCTTCCAATGAGGGTTTTGGACCCGTCAAGCATTGTGGTTAGTATTTCAAAGGATGGCTTAGGTCCTTTTTCGGCGCCTTTGACCTTTGAATTTCGTCCTATATTAACATCTTTAACTTCGAAGGATATTTTTCGTTCTTCGAAGCGTTGTTGTGAGGACTTTCGAGAAAAAAAATTTGGTTCTTTATCAGCACTTTCGATGTTCAAAAGATGATTCAGAAAATATATTTGCTGAATTTTACAAGAAATAATAGGAAAATGGCCAATCAAATGAATACAAAAATTTTAAATTGTTCATTCGGCCAACTGATGTTGTGTTGGCTTAGCTTCCTTTGTGGTTGTTGGACCCAATTATTTACTTAAGACATATCACCAGCAGATGAAATCTTTATATTGAGAATTTGGATTATTTTAGAAAGTTGGTTAAAAATTGATTTTTAAATTTTTTATTTTTATTTTTATTATTATAAAAAAACGTATACAAAAGTAGAGAGATGAAATAACTTAAAATAAGTTAAAAGCTGATTTTTAACTTTTTAACTATATTTCCAAAAGAGACTTTTATAGTCTTTTCATTTGGTCATATATTTGATTGGTTTGATTATATAATCGCAATATATATGTTGCTTAGTGAGACTAAAGTCTAATATGTTTTAGTATTTATTTGGTGAAGCACATTCATATTTATTTATTGGTGGCTATTGCTTGGTTGGAGCATGGGACTTATTAGTTCTGAGACTTTGATGCCTATCTGTTTGTTTGTGAATTATCTGTTAGAATATCGACTCAGAATTTGAAATTGACAACCCAAACAGATTTAGAAACCTAAATTGACTAGTTCAATAGGCTAATTGAAATATTTAGAACCATATGGTAAGTTCAATTAAAATTTGATTCGAATCAAAATAATTAGGATAAATTAATTAGAATTGATTAGAATTAAGCCTAATTAATTAAGTCTAATCCCACTTAAGTAGTTAAACCTTAATCCACCTATATATATATATATATGTATTAATCATGCTTAGGAACTCATTTCATCATCTTATGAGCTGAAATTTTAGAGTGAGAACAACAACATAGCCTGAGAAGTAGAGCGATTTTTAGAGAATTGAAGGGATTAAGCTAGATTAAGGTCAAATTCAAGCTCTAGGTATCGAATTCACCTATAATTCTTGTAAATAATCCATGTAGCAAATTGAATTTACTTAGTATAGAACCATTTTGCATGAATTTGAAAGAAAAGAGTAAGAATCACCATGAATTTACTGAGTTTCAGTAAATTGAGTACATACATGGATAATTCTCTATCTTTGAACTTAGTTTTCTACAAATTCATATATGCATGGGACTTACATATATTATTTCTTAATGTTCTTTATGATTTCACACATAACATCTCATATGAACATATTTTGTAAAGAAAAGTGTTGAATTTAACACATGCATGAGAAGAATATTTTGGAGCTTTGTTTTGAAGAATTGAAAGAGTGTTTGAGATCATGGTTGCATAATTTTCAAGAATCCATGTTTCATAAAGAGTTTCTATGCTTTTGAGCCAAGCCATGCAAGTTAGGAACATGAGACTTGCCTTTTTGAACTTCAAATTCAATTCTGGAAAATCCAGAATTCGCCCAGTTCGCTGGAGCTAAGGATCTGTGGGTTGAGCGAACTTTGCATGCATCCAGTATTTTTTGCAGACTTTTGGTAGTTGGCTCAAGCGACCAAGTGTACGCTCGAGCGAACTCAACTTTGTTCAGCACTTGGCTCGTGTGACCATCGGATGCACATTTCATGCATTCAGTACTTTTGCAGTCAGGTCACACCGCTCGAGCGACCAAAGGTGCGCTCGAGTCGCTCGAGCGAAGACCCTATTTTTAGCAAATTTTGACTAAAACTCTTAAGTGCATAATGGCATCCTCATACACTTTTAGGCATTCTTAAGCATCATTTAGACATTCTTAGTCATGGAATAAGCTAGAAACACACGTAAGAGAATCAAATTAAGATACGTTATTTGTTATGAGCGTGTGTTTCAATGTGTACCTTTGTTATACGATTTGTGTAGGTAGTCAACCGAGGTCCAATATCTGTACTAGCCTACTGTGAATAGTATCTTTGTAAGGATATGTTGTTAAAGTGTATTTCGATTTACTGCGAGAGTATTATTTTGAAATGTTATTTTGATAAAAATGAATGATTGTCTCTTTTGAAATGTAAATGTGGCATCCTTATTGTAGCCCATGCCTGGGGGCAACAATATCATGGCCCTTTTGCTGTAAGGCCCTTGCATGGGAGAAACAATACCATGGCCCTTCGTTATAAGGCCCTTTTCCAGGGGAAACATTACCGTGGTCCTTTGTTATATGTGCACAGAGATCTCTAATGTTGACTCAAGTGGTCCCTTTGCCTGACCCATATAGTCTATTTGTTTGACCCATGTGGTCCTTTTGATATGCCTTCGAGCCCTTTGCTTTGCTCTGTTAGATGTACCACATATAAATATGATTTATGATTCACAAACATTGATATGATAAGTATTTAGTTATGCTTTATTGCGGAACTCATATGAAATGATTTTGTATTACGATAAACATCATTCATTTAACCTCTTTATATTGGTATTACTCACTGGGCTATAACTCACCCCCTGTCCTATATATATGTAGGTGAGCAAATAGAGCGTCAGGTTTAAAGCAACCTTGGGAGTCCACCCTTTTGTCAAGCTGCTTTGGAATGCCTCCGTGATGAGGTGATCTTGGACTCATGTGGAGCCAAGCCGTGTCAACCTTGCTATTCTAAGTCATTTTGTTTAGTTTTGTTTTGTTTTTGGAACTTGTTATGTACAGATATTTTGTATAAGTGTTTAAGATGTTATGATGTAACTATGTGTTCATATCTATGAAGAAGGTTAAAGTTTTAATTACTTATAAATTTGCATATATGCACTACTCAATGGACATAATTCTATTTTACTATTGCTTCCGTAGTGCCCCATTTACTATTGTTAATTATCTGTTTTGTCTTTGAGGCTGGGTAATTTGGGATTATTGGTTGGTTGCGGCCTAAACTTCTAAGGCAGTTCGAGTCATGATAGTTTAGTATCAGAGCACGAGTTATACCTCACTCACTTGTCCATTGAGCAATAATGTGTCTAGAAAATACTTAAGGACTGCATTCATATGGATTTGAATATTAGAATAAGGTAATTTCTGAAAATGTGTGTTTGTATATGTGTGCGTACAATGTACTTGTTATAATATAAGTTTCATCTAGATAATGGTGAGAACAAGAGGGGATGAATTAGAGGAGTCTACCTTTAACCGACTTGACCGGATGGAAAGAATGATGCACAACAAGGCTCAAAGCCTAAGACAATAACAACAATGGCAGCAACAGCAACAACCACCCCCATCTCCAATACCCGTACCATAGGTACAGGATCACCAAACAAATGACTGAACCATTGCCCTCACCAAAGAATTCAAAAAGATGAAGTCGCCTTTGCTTACGGGGAGTTAATCCATTAAAGGCTGGGGCCTGGGTGTTGGGGATTGAAAAATTATTTGAAGTGTTTTCGTGCACAGAGACACAAAAAGTTCTGTTGGATGCCTTTACTTTAGAAGATGTAGTGAGGATGTTAGTACGAGATACTAACAAGGGAATTAGTTGGGCTCAGTTCTTAGAAATTTTCTACCAAAAATATTTCCCGCAGTGCGTTTGGCATAGGAAAGTAACGGAGTTTGAGTAGTTAAAGCAAGAGAACAAGATAGTGGCCGAATATGAAGCCTAATTTACAGAGTTGGCATGATTCACACTGCATATGGTTGATACAAACTACAAAAAGGCTAGAAAATTTGAAGGAGGACTTCACGACTCCATTCTCGAAAGAATTAATGTGTTGAAACTACCTAAATATGTTTATGTTTTGGACAGAGACCTTATGTCGAAGGCAAACATGGCCGCTTGTAATCAAAATTTTGAATGGAATGGTAAAAGACAAAATTTGAATGTGAACAAAGGGGCAACCTCAGTAATGGCTAAGAAAGCAAAGTTGGGAAATTCAAGTAGTTCAAGTTAGAGTGGTAATTCAGTACCTGTCTATCCAAATTATGGGAAAAAGCATCGAGGTGTATGTTATCAGACTACAGAGGCTTGTTTTCTATGTGGGAAGACAGGACGCATAGCTAGAGAATGTCCACAACCATAGCAACGTGATAACTAGGGTGCTACAAGCTTAACTAGGTTGGCACTGAATGTAAGGGCCAATGCAACACCGACTACAACGAGAGATAATCAAAGACAAGGAAGGGTTTTTGCGCTTGTTTTGGGGGATGCCCAAAATGCAGAAATAGTAGTTTTAGGTACATTCTCTATTTGCGGGCAGTATGCGTATGTTTTAATTGATTTGGGATCTATACATTCGTTTCTTTCTACGCAATTTGCTCCTAGATTGAATAGACCTTTGGAAGCCTTGAGATATATATTATGTGTATCATCACCGTTAGGAGTATCTATGTTGTGTTCATCTATTTACGCTATATGTTAAATTTTACTTGAGAATGCTATATTGTATATTGATTTATTGCTCGTAGGCATGACTCACTTTGACATTATTTTGGGTATGGAGTAGCTATCTAAATGTTATGCGATTATAGATTGTGCTTCTAAGCATGTAATATTCCGATCTCTGAGACAAAACGAGTTTTATTTCGAGGGGAGAGGTGCAGTTCCCACACCATACTTAATTTCTGTAATGAAAGCTCATAAGTTGATTAACATATGGTGTCAGGGGTATTTGTGTAGTATATTGAATGTTCAAACTACAAATGTTGTCTTAGATGATATATCGGTTGTAAAAGATTTTTCTGATGTGTTTCCGGAAGAGTTGCCTGGGCGATTGGTTGATAGAGAAGTTGAATTGTAATTAATGTGATACCGGGTACTCAACCCATATCTAAAACTCCATATCGTATGCCAACTTCTGAAATGAAAGAACTGAAAGTTCAATTACAAGAGTTACTTGATAAGGGGTTCATCCGGCCGAGCACATCACCATGGAGTACATCTATGTTGTTTGTGAAGAAGAAGGATGGAACACTCCGCTTGCGTATTGACTACAAGGAAATCAATAAGGTAACCATTAAAAATAAATATTCTTTGCCTCAGATTGATGATTTGTTTGATCAGTTACAGGGGGCTCAAGTACTTTCAAAGATTGATTTGAGATCAGGATACCACCAGTTTAAGGTTAAGGCTAAGGACATAGAGAAAGCTGCTTTTTGGACCACGTATGGATATTATGAATTTCTCGTAATGCCTTTTGGAGTTACTAATGCTCCTGCAGCCTTTATGGATTTAATGAATTGAATCTTCAAACCATTTTTGGATGAATTTGTTGTTTTTATTCATGACATTTTGATTTATTCAAAAAGTGAGGAAGAACATAAACGGCACCTTAGAATAAACCTTCAAACATTCAGAGAGAAACAACTATTTGGGAAATTTAAGAAATGTGAGTTTTGGTTGAATGAGGTTACATTTTTGGGGCATGATAGCTTTTGATCTATAGAAAATTGAAGCAATTGTTAATTGGCCTATTCCGACTAATGTAACAAAAATTTGTAGCTTTATGGGTTTGGCAGGTTACTACCGGAGATTTGTCAGACTTTTTTAAGAAGGTTGTACCATTGACACAATTGACCTGAAAATGAGAACCATTCGTGTGGACAGATTAGAGGGAATCTGCATTCCAAGAATTGAAAACAAGATTGACTACAGTTCCAACCCTTACCTTACTGTCAGGTACTGAAGGGTTTGTAATTTGTAGTGATGCATCTCATAGAGGTTTGGGTTGTGTTTTAATGCAAAATGACAAAGTGATTGCTTACGCATCTCGACAGCTAATGAAAAGAATTACCCGACACATGATTTGGAGTTTGTCGCCGTTGTATTCACATTGAAAATTTGGCGCCACGACTTAGATGTGGCTAAGTGTGAAGCGTATATAGACCACAGAAACTTGAAGTATTTATTTACCTAGAAAGAACTAAATATGCAACAGAGACAATGTCTCAAATTGATCAATGATTATGACATGTAGATTCATTATCATACGAGTAAAACTAATACAATAGCTGATGCCTTGAGCAGAAAGAATAAGGGAACCTTGGCATGTTTGCTTACTGACAGAAAGGAGCTTCTGTAAGATCTAGACAGACTTGAGATAGAAGTTGTGTATCATGGGGAAGACAATAATTTGGCCGTAATGTCCGGACAACCGACTATTATTGAAGAGATCAAACAGAAACAGAAAGAATATCAGTTTCTTCAGAAGGTGTATAACGAGTTTGAAACCAAGCCTAGGCCGAGATTCACCATTGAAGAACAAGTATTGAGATTCCAAGGGAGACTTTATGTTCCTAATGATATAGAATTGAAAAGAAGACTTTTAGAAGAGGCTCACAAGTCAATGTTTACTATGCATCCGGAGAATACCAACATGTACCAAGACTTGAAACAAGTATATTGGTCGCCAAACATGAAGAGGGAAATTGCTGACTATAATTCCAAATATCTTTAATGCCAACAAATAAAAGCTAAATACCAAAAACCGGCAGGTTTACTTCAATCTCTTCCTATTCCAGAATAGAAGTGAGAGCATATAACCATGGATTTCATTGTCGGTCTACCTCGGACATCAAGAGGTATGAATGCTATTTGGGTTATTGTTGATAGATTGACGAAATCTGCTCACTTTCTTGCTGTGAAAATTTTGTTTAATGCTTATAGACTTGCCACTATCTATATTGATGAGATCATTCGATTACATGGAGTTCCAATGTCTATAGTTTCATATAAGGATCCTAAATTTATTTCCAGATTTTGGCAAAGTTTGTAACAGGCAATGGGCACAAAGTTAAGATTTAGCACTGCCTTTTATCCATAAACACATAGGCAAACCGAGAGAACTATCAAAACATTGGAAGATATGCTTCATATGTGTGTCTTAGAGTTTCAAGGTAGCTGGGAAACTTACTTACCATTGGCTGAGTTTGCTTATAACAATAGTTTTCACTCAAGTATCGGCATGGCACGAAAGAAAGTGCAGGCCTCTAGTTTGCAGGATTGAGGTTGGTGATAGGGCTTTGTATGGGTCTAAACTTGTGCAAGAAACAACCGAGAAGATAAAAATCATTCAACAGAGGCTTAAGACTGCCAAGAGCCGACAGAAAAGTTATGCTGATAAGAGAATGAGGGATTTGAAATATGAAGTGGGAGATCATGTGTTTATCAGAGTAACGCCAATGAAAGGGCAAATAAGGTTTGGCAGAAAAGGGAAGTTAACTCCATATTACATTAGGCCATTTCAAATTCTAAAAAGACTTGGCCTTGTTGCTTATTGTATTGCTTCATCACCGGGAATGGAACAGATGCACAATTTATTTCACTTATCAATGCTCCGTGGATATCTTATAGATCCATTCCATGTCACAGATTACCACCGAATAGCGCTTGATGATGACATGATCTATGAAGAAAAGTCAATTCAAATTGTTGGTCGACAAGTCAAGCAGTTAAGGAACAAATCGATTTCTATGGTAAAATTTGAATGGAAAGAACATTATGAAAAGGAAGCTACATGGGAAAAAGAGAATGAAATGAGACAACACTACCTAGAGTTGTTTCCGAATGGAGGTAACTCAAGTTTGGAAGACCAAACTTCCTAAGGGGAGAAAACTATGACTACCCCGACATGTGTATTATTTTTATATGTTATTTCATTGAGCATAATTATATGATTATGTGCTTAATTGATGCTTATTTGTTTGTTTGTGAATTATTTGTTAGAATACCGACTTAGAATTTGAAATTGAAAGCCCAAACAAATTCAAAAACCTAAATTGACTAGTTCAATAGGCTAATTGAAATATTTAGATCCATATGATAAGTTTAATTAAAATTTGATTCGGATCAAAATATTTAGAATTAAGCCTAATCCCACTTAATTAGTTAAACATTATGAGTGAGAGTGAGAACAACAACATAGAGAGAGAAGTAGAGGGATTTCTAGAGAATTGAAGGGAGATTGGAGGGTTAAGCTAGATTAAGGCCAAATTCAAGCTCTAGGTATCAAATTCACCTATAATTCTTGTAAATAATCCATGTAGCAAACTGAATTCACTTAGTATAGAACCATTTTGCATGATTTTGAAAGAAAATAGTAAGAATCACTAGTGAGTTTGAGTAAATTGAGTACATGCATGCATAATTCTCCATCTTTGAACTTAGTTTTCTACAAACTCATACATGCATGGGACTTACACTTGTTATTTCTTAAGGTTCTTTATGATTTCACTCTTAACATCTCATATGAACATGTTTTGTAAAGAAAAAAAGTTGAATTTAACATATGCATGGCAAGAATATTGAATTTGGAGCTTTGTTTTGAGAATTGAAAGAGTATTTGAGATCATGGTTGCATAATTTTCAAGAATCCATGTTTCATAAAGAGTTTCTATGCATTTGAGCCAAGCCATGCAAGTTAGGAACATGAGACTTGCCTTTTTGAACTTCAAATTTAATTCTGGAAAACCCAAAATTCTCCTAGTTTGCTCAAGCGAACTTTGCATGCATCTAGTATTTTTACAATCATTTGGTAGTTGGCTCGAGCGACCAAGTGTGCGCTCGAGTGAACTCAACTTTTTTCAGCACTTGGCTCGAGCGACCATTGAGCGCACGTTTCATGCATCTAGTACTTTTGCAGTCAGGTCACATCGCTCGAGCGACAAAATGTGTGCTCGAGTGAAGACCCTGTTTTCAACAAATTTTGTCTAACACTTTTAAGTGCATAATTTCATCCTCATACTCTTACATGTATTCTTAAGCATCATTTGGACATCTTTAGTTATGGAATAAGCTAGAAACACATGTAAGAGAATCAAATTACAATACATTTTTTGTTATGATGGTGTGTTTCAATGTGTACCTTTGTTATGTGATTTGTGTAAGTGGTCAACTGAGATCCAACATTTGTGCTAGCCCACTGTGAGTGGTATCTTTGTAAAGATATGTTGTTAAAGTGTATTTCGATTTAATGCAAGAGTATTATTTTGAAATGTTATTTTGATAAGAATGAATGATTGTCTCTTTTGAAATGTAATTGTGGTATCCTTAGTGTAGCCCATGCTTAGGGATAACAATACCATAGCCCTTTACTATAAGGCCTTTGCCTGGAGGAAACAATACTGTGGCCCTTTGTTGTATGTTCACAGAGATCCTTGATGTTGACCCAAGTGGTCCCTTTGCTTGACCTATATAGTCCCTTTGTTAGACCCATGTGGTCCCTTTGATATGCCTTCGGGGCCTTTGCTTTGCTCTGTTGGATGTACCCTATGTGAATATGATTTATGATTTGCAAACATTGATATGACAAGTATTTAGTTATGCTTTACTTCGGAACTCATATGAAATGATTTTGTATTATGATAGACATAATTTATTAAACCTCTTTATATTGGTATTACTCATTGGGCTATAGCTCACCCCCTTCCCCTATATATGTAGGTGAGCAAATAGAGTATCAAGTTTAAAACAACCTTGGGAGTCCACTCTTCTGTCAAGCCGCTTTGGAGTGCCTCCATGATAGGGCGATCTTGGACTCATGTGTGGCCAAGCTGTGTCAACCCAACTGTTTTAAGTTAATTTGTTTGGTTTTATTTTGTTTTTGGAACTTGTTATGTATGGATATTTTTTATAATTGTTTAAGATGTTATGACGTAACTATGTATTCATATCTATGAAGAATGTTGAAGTTTTAATTACTTATGAATTTGCATATATGCAGCGCTCAATGGACACAATTCTATTTTACTATAGTTTTTTCTTTCAGGTCGAGTAATCTGGGATTACTAGCCGGTCATGGCGTAAACCTCTATGGGCGAGTTCGGCTCGTAACAAAATCACATATATACAAGTTCCTTATGTCTTTGGTTGCTTTATCCTTAAGCCAAAATGTGCAAACAATTAGTACAAATTACAATGTTTTTCATAGGATCAATGAAGGTTCGAAGCACCAAATTAATATTGATTTTTTTTATTAGGCCCAGAGTTACTATTTGCCATATCATGGAGATGACATTTTATATGCTCCAAATTGGCTTTAAGATAGATATGTCAACAACCATTTTCTTTGCTAACAATTAGTACAAATTACAATGTTTTTCATAGGATCAATGAAGGTTCGAAGCACCAAATTAATATTGATTTTTTTTATTAGGCCCAGAGTTACTATTTGCCATATCATGGAGATGACATTTTATATGCTCCAAATTGGCTTTAAGATAGACATGTCAACAACCATTTTCTTTGCTTTGCTAAATGTCAAAGTATGTGCTTCAAAGGTCATTAGGTTGCAACATTAAAAGCTTCAAAGATTTCCTTTCTACATCGACATCAATTTTCTAAGTATATAGGCAATTGATTGTTTAAAATTGCCTAATTTTGGTTCCTTTCTTTGAGATCTTTTGAAATTTCAAACACTCATCTTGAATTCGAAGTAAATGATATATACTATAATACCCCTTCGAACCACTTTGGTTGTGTTCCTATGGTATTCGAAATGCCTTTATTGGTACTATTTCTCAATTCAAAGCACTTTATTACACGTGTTTTTCCTTTGCTTGGTTGCTTCAAAGCACTTTGCTAGTCATATTGTGATATTCGAATCACTTCACTACTCTCAATTAGTTTTATGTTTTGGTTCGGCCTAGGGGTGTAAATTCAGCCTAGCTCACCCAGGCCCGAGCTTGGGCCGGCTCACTGTCGGGCCTCACAAGCTCTCACCAATTTTTGGGATGGGCCAAGCCGGCTCATGTGAAAAAAATCTCGGCCTAGGCCTAAGCCTACTCAAAATGTAGGCTACGGGCTAGGCTGCAGGCCTAGGCTTGAGCTTGAGTCAGGCTTAGGCTTTAACTAGTTTTTATTTATTTATTTTTTTCCATCAAATTAGCTTGAAAATGATATTGGGCCTCGGGCGAGCCTTGAAGCACCTTTAAGTGGGCTAATGGGTCAGGTCAAGCTAGGCCAGGCTTGGCGAGTTGGGCTCACAAGTCGGGCCAAGCCTCAAAACATGTGGCCTAGGCCCAAGCCTAGGGTCTTAGGCTCGGGCTCGAGCCCTGCCAGGCTTAGACGGGTAGGGTCACACCGAGTTGCCGGCATACTTCGGGTGGGTCAAATTTACACTCCTAGTTCGAGCCTTCAAAATTTAGATAAACATCAATTTCAAAAGGCCACATGGGTTATTGTTGGTGCTATATTATTTTTTATTATTAATGTAAGTAAGACACATAGCATACTCATATGTACACTTGGAGGTTGATGGAAGTTATGGAAAAGAATAGAATACATGTGGAAAAGATGATGGAAAAATGGAAGATCATGGAGCATAAATGGAGGAAATGGAGGATCATCATGGAGCATGAAGTGGAGTAGTTGAGCGATTATGGGAAGGACACATGTTAATACAAGGATGAAGATGGACGAATAGGGTACTTACCCCCAACTATCTTAACAGTTCAACATTGCACTTACTTTTTTATAGAAGTAGACTAAATTAACTCTTGTATTTTCAGAACTCAAGCTTAAAGTTACCTTTATTAAAGGTAACATTTTGTAATTGCATTATTCAATTAATCAATTACATTTTTTTGTCCAATTTCTCTCTTCAATTCTGCTTTGAATTCAAGTTACATTTTATTGGTTTCTTACTAAAACACAATGGCCCTATTTGGTAGGATTTATTTTCAGCTTATTTCAGCTTTTAGCTTAATTTAAACTATTTTGATGTGTTTGGTTCAGCTTAACAATACAGCTTATAGCTTTTTGTAAGTCAAAAATCAACTTATTCTTTGAGTGGGGGATGAGAAGCTTAATTTATAAGTCAAAAATCAACTTATATTCACAGCTATAAGTTATAAGCTGTTAGGCTATAAATTATAATCACTTTCCCATAACTCTACCAAACAGGCCTAATGAGTAAAATCATCTTTGTTGAGACTAAGAGAACCTCATCACAATCGCCTGATAAGTGAATTGACTTATAAAATTTTGTAAGGACTTTTCAGATTTTCACTGGCGTGTGAAAATTACATTTCTATCTCTTGAAGTGTCAAAATAGCCAACAAGTATATAAAAATAATAAGTATTTATTTATTTATTTATATTTTTTTATTAAATTAATTTTTATTTAAAAATAAATAAATTTGAAAAACTCAAGAAAATAGTGCATCTTTTCAATTTTTGATATGCACATGGAACATGATGTTTCAATGCGTAAGGAAAAAAAAAAAAAAAAAAAACAGCGACGAGTATAAGAGGAATATGCATTATAAAATTGTTTGATTGAAAACAAAATTTTAAGGTGTGGCATGGCGAAGTGAAGGTCAGTGAATTTGAGCAGATAGAGTATTGATGACCCATTTAATTGTAATCTAATTTTATTAATAAATTAGCATTTTACAATCTTGAACCAAAAAAAAAAAAAGAAAAGAAAAGAAGAAAAAGGGGGGAAGAAAATGTAAACTAACTAAAACCACACTTTGTTTGGTTTTAAATTATTTATTTTTGTGTTTTGTTGTTTATAGTTAGGTTTTTATGTTTTAGTGAAAAAAAAATATTTTTATTTTTTAGATGTATCTAATTTAAATGTAGCTAAAAATAAAATATTTCTGAAATTTTTTTGAAAAGAATTCAATAAATAAATAAAAAAAATGAAAATGTACTAAATTTTTGATTTTTTTTTGGGTATTTATTGAGTTATTATTATTATTATTATTATTATTATTATTATTATTATTATTATTAAAAAGTCACAAAATTGGTACTTTTCCAGTATATGTAGCTTATTTTAATGTAAATTTTTTAAAAAAAAAAAAATGGTTAAAACAGTAAAAAAATTCACTAACAACTAAAAAATACGAATTAAAAGCTCAAAACAATTTTTTAAAAATTCAAAACAAAATCGAGTGAAATAGCAAGTGTGCGGGAAAAATACGACATAATGTTTTTGTTTCAACATTTGTAATTTTTATTTTTAGTAGATTATTTTCTTTTACCAGTAAGTGTAACATCTTCGATGAACTACAGAAATTCTGTGTTTTTCTCTTTTTAGTGTCTATTTTATTTTCATTGGTTTTATTATGTAGTAGAGTTTATTCGGATCAACAATAATAATATTAAAATTAAGAATTGAGACAAAGTGAAGGCCAAGAAAAAAAAAATTCAAGAAAAATAATGTATGCTCTAGATCTAACATTTGTGTGGTAAGGCTTATAGTTTGAGTTAATCTAAACCACAATTTATTTATATTTTTCTTGTCGTAAGTTTCTAATCCTAGCATTACTCGACCAACAAGACATCCTTCACAATTGAAAACAATAGATTCACATTTATAGCCGCCAGTTAAGGATTCCCTCCATGTGTTAGGTTTTGACCCAATATGCGTGTTGGTTATGAATGGTTTACCATGACACAAATGAATTGGGTATTTTTATTTTTATTTTGAGTAATATTTTGAGTAATATATCAATTAATGATATGACATAACAAAAATACTAGAGGCCCTAAAGATTTTACCAAAAATTTTACCAAATGTGTCACATGGGTGTGGGACCCATATAGGACCCACATTGTGTGGGTCCCACACCCATGTAAGACATTTGGTAAAACTTTTGGTAGAATATTTGGGGTCTCTAGCATTACTCTATGACATAATTTAAGATATTTTTAATATTTGTAATTTTTAATAATGAATGGGGTTAATAATAATATTATAACTAGTGTTAATATATAATTAATATGCTAATTGATACATATAATACTACTATTTTATTTTGTTCAAATCTAATCCAAATTAGGATACGTTTCCGATTATAATTAAAAATTTATTAAGAAAGTAAAAAAAACTAAAGTCATATCAAAAGTGAACACTGTGTCCTTTAAACTATTTCAATGCTTTGAGCATTATCGTCTGTTTGGTTTTAATTTTCTAGATTAATTTTTTTTTAAATTGAGTTTTTTATTTTTTATATATATATATTTTTTATTTTTAGTGAATATTTTTAAAATTTTAAGTAATTTTTTTTAGATGCACCTTACTTAGATTTATCTAAAAAGTAAAATATTTGTTAAAAAATATTTTAAAAAAATTAATAAATACACAAGAATATGAAAAATATACTGAATTCTCTTTCTTTTTTATTTTTTATTTTTTTGTACTTTTGGTATTTAGAGAATTTTCTAAAGATTTGTTTCACAAATATTATACTTTTTTAGTATATTTATGTTAGATGTACCTAAAAATTAAAAAAAAAAAAAAACATAAGAATATTAAAAAAAAATTCATTAAAAAAGAAAAAAAATACACGAAAAATAAAAGAATTTAATTGTTTAAAACGTAAATCCTAAAACTTTAAACCAAACGAGCGATTATTTTGCTAGCTATAATTTTAAATAATTTTCTAAATTTATTGAAACTTATAGTATTTGACTAAATTATTTTATTAAAACAAACGTGAAATCAAAAATATTTTTTCATATATTAATTAATTTGACATAAACTTTAACAATTTTTAATAAAAATCAACTAAAAGTCCTATAATTTTATAATAATTATTATTTTTTTATAAAAAAAAATAGATATTATGAGGAGTTATCACGCCATCCATAGGCCCAAGTTCCGGAATAACCAGTTGCTAACCTAATTTAACCCAATCCATAGAAAAGGACCTATCAACGAGGTACCAGCAGAGCTTAACCACACGCCACAGACGAGCCCAAGATTCGATCAAAATACAAAGTAAGGTCTTCGAAGAGAATCACTATACTCCAAAAAGAACTATTGAAATTACACAGCATTTCGCGACACGATTATAAAAAAAGATGTCTTCTCTATTAGGCTATTACCCCTGGTGGTTCTATAATTTTATAATTAGGTTACCAATTATTAGCATAGTATGTGGGTTTTTAGAATTTTTTAGGATTGCAAGTGACACTCAATTTTATTTTTTTGTTTTTAATTAAAAGAAAATAAAAGCTTGGAGTCATCATGCGAGTATCCTCCAATTAAAAATTGCAGCCAAACGACGTCGTGAATGGTCTACGTAATTGCCACCGAGAGACGCCAAAACAGATTCCTTAGCTGACTCATCAAAACACTAAAGAAAAAAGGCGAATGGAAGAAGAGCAAGAAGATGAAGATACTCTCTCTCTCTTTCTCTCTCTCTCCGTTCTCCTCTTCATCACTACTCATCTGCACGTTCTCTCCTAACAACTTTCCCATTCTAAAATAATCTCCAATCAAGAATGATAGAGGCCATTAGTTTTGAAATTTTAAAAAGATCATTAATGATATGGTATTCAATAAAAAATAAAAAAAATACAACATCAAAACTAAAATATCAAATCATTGTGAAATGCACTATCACATCATTAGTAATAGCACTAATTAATGTTCTCATTCATTTTCTATCCTCAATTATCTCCCCTCTACTCCAAAACCCCCCACGGCCGTCCAACCCCACCACGCCACGCAATCACCAAACCTCACGTGTTCCTTCCTAATTCGAATGCTCCAAACCCAATTTCTCATCCACCCTGGCACTCTCACCTCTTCCGGTTAAAGAAAACAAAAAAAAGAAGTGAATTACTAATAAGTTTTAATAGTGAAATTTAATTCTCATTAAATTTTATTAAAAATAAATTTTAAAAAATTATCGTTAAAAACAAATTTTTTATGATAATTTTTTAACATATATCGTTAAAAATTGATAATTAATAATTTTTTTTAACTTAAATTATCATTAAAACTTACGATTAATAGTTTTTTTTTATGACAAATTATTTTCATAAAATCTATTAAAAAATAAATCAGCTTATTAGTACCTACACACATAAGCCCCCCTTAAAATATCTGACCCCAACGTGTATCTTAGCGCAGCAAATTTGGAAAAGCTTGTTTGTTGGTTTCATCACATGACCGGCCCACTCGCCGGAGCTCCCCATTGATTCGCTCTTGCCCCCAACTTCTCCAAACCGTTATAAAGAGAGAGAAAGAGAGAGAGAGAGAGAGAGAGAGAGAGAGAGAGTGTGTGTGTGTGAAGAAGATGGTGGTTGATTATTACAATGTGTTGAAGGTGAATCGCAATGCGAGTGACGAAGATTTGAAGAAGGCGTACAAGAGACTGGCGATGAAGTGGCATCCAGATAAGAATTCCTCTTCTGCAGAAGCTGAGGCAAAGTTCAAGCAGATCTCTGAGGCTTATGATGTTCTCAGTGATCCTGATAGGCGTCAGATCTACGATATCTACGGCCTCGAAGCTCTCAAGTGCGGCCAATTCCCTTCTGCCTCTCGCTTTTCCGGCTCCGGCGGTGGTGGGTTGAGGTTCAATAATCGGAATGCGGATGATATATTTGCGGAGTTGTTTGGTGGATCTGATTGTGGAGGGAAGAGTGGACGTTTTGGGGAAAATGGGTCGAAGAATTCGAATGGAAATCAGACGATTCGGAAAGCGGCTCCTGTGGAAAACAAGTTGGTGTGTAGTTTGGAGGAGCTTTACAAGGGTTCTCGAAAGAATGTTAAGATTTCGAGAATTGTTCCTGATGATTCTGGGTATGCAATTCTACACCTTTACATATAATTAAGATTCTGGGTATGCAAGTTGGTGTTTAAATTTCTTGATTTGAGAAAGAATTTAGATGTTATGATTGATTGTTTGGAGTTACGAATTCTCTGTTGCCCTGAATTTCCAAGAATTTGCACGAAACGCATTGCCTCTTGCTTTAATTTAGGCTCTCTTTTCATTTTTCTGGATTACCGTAGATGAAATCCAAAAAAAAAAAAAAAAAAAAAAAAAAAAAAAAAAAAGTAAAAAAAAATTTGTATTTCAAAATTTATAATTGTTTTTATAATTGTTTTTGTTTCCTTTGGAATTCAAAATTTTGAATTCAAAAAATTTGTCTAAGATTGTATTTCAAGGATTGACTTTTTTTTTTTTTTTGGGTTTCTTTTGCTTTCAAGAACCAGTTTTCCCAAATGCATAGCATTCCTTTTTTTTTCTTTTTTCCAGATCACAAAACAGTTTACAAAAAAACAGACTGAAAATTTCTTGGACTCTGTTCTAGAATCTGTTTTAGGAAAATTGAGTTTTAAAGAATCTGTTATCTGTTTTTTTGTTTTTCCATTAAAGGGGTTATTTATGTAGTTTGAGACTTGATTAAAGCCCACAAAAGGCTAGCCTATTCGGCATGGTCTTGAAAGCCGGGCAAAAGGCTTAAAATTTTGGTATTGTTCAATCTTTGGTGGTCAAGAATAACTCGGGAAAGACTACGGTACATACCCTCAAAAAGTGTGGACCGTTTGCACCTTATAAGTAAAGAAAAAATTGGCATAATTTCATATTTGTTGTGTCATAACTTAAATAAATAAATAAAAAAACAAAAACAAAAAAGTCATAACCAAATAACACATCAGGCATACCCAAAGATCTCATGAGTTGTAACTAAAATGAGGTCATAACTAAAGTAGAAAATTGTGTGACTTACAGGAATCGAATTCCATCAGACAAACTGATCACTGTGCAATGTCATTCATAGTAATCGTAATAATAAGTTTCATATGATAATTTTACAATACATTGGTTTGTGTTCTAAATGATAAATATTTTGTCGATGGAATTTTGGGTTTCTGCTAATTGTAGGAATTCCAGCATATGCACAGCTTTGATCAGCTGGTATTGGCAGCCTCTGTGTTACTAATTTAGGGCCATAGAACACAAACCTTGGTATCCTACATTTTGCTCACTTTTTATATATATTAAACAATTAAACAATATATTTTTTGTATGGATTGGGAGGATAAGTTTTCAAGAAAATGATTTATGGGCATCATCACTCATGAGAATGTAAAAGTCTTTATGTTTGTTGTGTCTAATGGTTAGTCACTTTGCCTTATAGGACCTCCTATCCTCGCAATTGGCATTCTTTCCCTTTAGTCCATATGGGTAGTTGGGAGCAATAGGCAGATGATGCTCGATTTTGGAGGTTGGATAATTCTCTCCTTTGCCTATATTGGTCCTTAAGTGCTATCCATGTGAGGAAGAGACAGATATGCGGATGTTGTTCACTATATGGGTTCTTGGGGATTTGTATTTAGTGTTTACATGCTCCATGCCTAATGCTGCATTTGGCACCATGGAATCCAGTTCTTGAATTTTGAATGGGAAACCACCTTGATTAAAATTTTGAACTAATTTGCCTCCAGTTGCAATTGCAAGGCTTTGATTTCATAGTACCAATAGCCAAACACATTCCGAGAGAACATGGAGCATCCTGTGATTTGCAGCTTGGCACTTAATGAACTATGTTAAAAATTTGAAGAGATTCTTAGGCACTCTATGTAGGTTAAGTAATGAATGCTTATCTTCTTGGTGGAGTTTTGTGAGTTGTTAGGTTGAATTTGGAACTAGTAACAATTTATTTAGTTATCCTCCTCGGCCATGCATTTTACAGTTTTGTGTTCTCTTAAATCACGAGTGTACTTTTGCAGCAAACCTAGTACTGTTGAGGAGGTCTTGAAAATAGATATCACACCGGGTTGGAAGAAGGGAACAAAAATCACTTTTCCTGAGAAAGGCAACCAAGAGGCTGGGATGGCCCCCGGAGATCTTGTTTTTGTAGTAGAAGAGAAACCACATGCTGTATTCAAGAGGGATGGAAATGACCTTGTCTTCCGCAAGAAAATATCACTACTGGAGGCTCTTACAGGGAAGAACGTTAGACTGACTGCCCCTGATGGAAGGCCTTTGACTGTTCCAATCACCTATATTGTCAAACCAGGCCATGAGGTGGTGATCCCAAATGAAGGAATGCCAATCTCAAAAGAACCTGGAAAGAAAGGAAACTTGAGGATCAAGATTGATGTTAAATTCCCGTCAAGGCTCACTGATGAACAGAAATCTGATCTGAAGAGGGTGCTGGGAGGGAGCGGCTAATCCAGTTCTGGGTTTAACTCGAGGAGGGTATGGAAGCTTATTATTATTATTATTATTATTGTTACTATTATTAATAATGTTATTATTAACACTGACAATGTAAGTGCAATCTGGATGTAAATAGGTAACATATTATTCATTCGTTAGAGCGAGGAAACATGTGCATATTAGGAGGATAATTTTGAGAGGTGCTGGCAGCTTCAAGTGTTATTAGCATCTTGAAAAGTATAGCTATTTTTTGGCTACTGCTGCCTTAGCTGTCTGGAAATACCTTTGGCCTTTATTTTGTGGTTCTTGGTTTCGGAAGTATATTCTTTGTATTGCATTTTGGAAATGTTACTATTGTATTGCTGAAATTCTTTCTATTGCATTATGGTCTTATTAGTCTCAATCAAAATGACGATTATTGTCATTTATAATTTTAAGAATGTCATTTTTGTTGAGTTATATATATATATAAATTCTGTTTGTAAATCATTTTCCTATTTAGTTTTGGTAACCGTGTTTGGTGATCTAATCTATTTAATTACTTCTTTTGGAGTGCCTTTGCAGTTCAAACAAATCTTGTTTTGCTTGAGATTTTTCTTTTTTAATTTATTGAGCTCTAGTAAATTACTCAGATTAGTCAATTCCCCAGCTATGAAAGGGGTAATTAGCCTGTTCAACACCAAAAATTTATGCTTGGGTTAGTCTCCATGTATCAAACAAAACTTTGTCCGCACTTGGTTTTAAATACTGGCAATTACGTGTTGATGAGGACCCTGTCCCATATTGCCTGAGGGGGACTCTCACTTCTACCTTATAAGCGTACTAGTCCCCTTCACTTTGTACGAGTCCTTCAAACCTTATAAGCGTACTAGTCCCCTTCACTTTGTACGAGTCCTTCAAAACCGTAAGGCTCTGGCCAAAGCGCACAATATTTGCATGGACGCGAGAGGTCAGACATGCAAATTTGGCACTAGAAGGAGGGTTGTCTGGCAAACTCTATTGTTGTTCGCGCCCAGTCCACTGGGGGGCTATGATGAGGACCCTATCCAACATCGCCTGGAAGGGACTCCCACTTCCACATTATAAGTGTACTAGTCCACTCCATCTTGTACGAGGCCTTCAAAACTGTGAGAGAAAGAGAGAGAGAGAGAGAGGAGGGGGACCAGCTCCCTCAACCCCAAAGAAGACAATATCTACATGGGATCTAGCCACTGAGCTATTTTGCCTTACGGTTTTGAAGGCCTTGTACAAGGTGGAGAGGACCAGTATGCTTATAAGGTGGAAGTGGGAGTCCCTCCCAGGCGATGTGGGATAGGGTCTTCATCATAGCCCCCAGCAGATTGGGCTGCGAACTCGGGAGAGTTTGCTGGACAACCCTCATTCTAGTGTCAAATTTGCGTGCCTGACCTCTCACGCCCCACTGGGCTGTGAACTCGGGAGAGTTTGCTGGACAACCCTCATTCTAGTGTCAAATTTGTGTGCCTGACCTCTCACGCCCTTGCAGATATTGTCTGCTTTGGGGTTGAGGGAGTTGGTTCCCCCCCTCCCCCCTTCCCGGTTTTCGTAGGCCTTGTACAATGTGGAGGGGACCAGTACCCTTATAAGGTGGAAGTGGGAGTTCCTCCCAAGCAATATGGGACAGGGTCCTTATCACGTATCATATTGGCCAATTATGTAATGGGGCTATGTAACAAGATTTTGACATTTTAATACCGGTATTCACTGATATATTAGTTGATATTATCTGATATCACTCAATATAAAATCATATTACTGATAACCATACATATTAAGATCTCATAATGGGTGTTTTGGTCGCGTTAAAGATGACAAAAAATTTACCCGTACATAAATGAGACTTTTATATAATATAAACAAAAGTCCGACAAAAAATTACCTGTACATGAATGAGACACAGGTTTCAGTGTCATAAAATTGATTTCTAGGACAAGAAATAGAAAGAAGTGGCTATGATGACCGAGAAGGGAAGCGTGGGTGTTTGGTTGGGTTAAAATAATCTATTAAAAGATAAAATAGGTTAAAATAATTAATATGTTAAATTGTCACATCTAATTTATAATTATTTTACTTTTTCTCTCACAATTATTAAATTAATTACCAAAAAAAAATAATAATAATAATTAACTTTCCAAACACAATTACTTTAATCAAATTAAAATAATTAAAAAAATCAAATTGTCAACTTCCCAAATAAGGCTTATAAGGAATAAACATTAAAGAGGTTTTGTGTCTATTATAAGAAATAAACATTGTACAAATATTTTATTGCATTTTTTTTTCCTTCCAAAACCAGATGTCTGGTAAAGAGGACTCTTAACTACAAAGCCTACCCTGAGTGTGGTTGGTGGTTTTGTAATAACGACATCTGAGATCAGACATTTGTGTGGGTCACACAAATGTGCTTATGAGATGTTTTTTATTATTTAATTATTTGTTATTATTATTATTTTTTTTGGCCCAAAGCATCATATATAATGCAACTAGGCATAGTTATAGTAGGCCCTGTGTTTCTCAATCTTCTTCTGAAGCTCTTCCTTTCTGACCCCAGTGACCTTATCAACTATTCTCCCTTTCTTTATCAGTATACATGTTGGCATTGCCTGTACCCCAAATTCCTGAGCCACATCCTGTAATGTAATCCAAATTATCAATTCATGCATCCTTCTAATATATATCTCACTAATGTAGAAAAGAATGAATCAAAATCATTGATAGCCATCAATCATGTCTTTAATCAGTTCCACTAGAGAATTTGATAGAAACAATCACAGAAGAACGCAACAAGCCACACAGACCACATCGTCTTGTCTTGTTTGTGATGGTTTGTGTGAAATTCTTCTGTGCAACCATGCTTTATAGTCCTTAATTAGTGGAGAAAAAGAGCAATACCATCAACTCATCCACGTCTATCTTGATGAACTCAACGTCCGTATATTTGGCAGCAAACTCGTTAATGGTCGGTTCCATGAAGCGACAAGGTACACACCATGAAGCCGTGAAGTCAATAACCATCTTTTGTCCAAAACCAAAACCGAAACCAAAAAAGAGAACAAAACAAAGTACAATAGAGATCAATAGGGCTAAAAATAATATCAAGTTTAACTAGTAAGTATGGAAAGAGTCCAGAAACACAGATACCGATCATACAATCGGATAGGATAAGATGGGTCTCACTTTGTTTTGTAGGTCTCACATCCATCTTCTTATGTCCGGTTCTGTTATTAGTTTCTATAAAAATATGAACTTCAAAGCATGTTTTAAGAGAAGATTTGAAGAGGGTCTCACCAGTTTGGCGGTTGTTTTGGAGGCTTCAAAATGAGCCCTCCATCTGGCAGAGGAATGGAAGGCAAGAACCTGAGATTGGGAGACTCTCACTGATGAAGCCTTCGTGGACATTTGTCCATTGGCTTGTGCACGTTGCATGGCGGACAGTTCAGCTCCCATCCTTTTTCCCTTTTAATGGAAGAGTAGTCAAACTTTGATATATATATTATATATATATGTGTGTGTGTGTGTGTGATGTCTTTATTTCTGACTTTGCTCTTCGAAAGACAATCTTTGTCCTCAAGTTAGAGAGTAGGAATGTAAGAAGGCTTCTTATAGAGTTGATGGTAGTGGAGAAAGTTTTAAAACATGAAAAACAGTTGTAAATATGAAGTGGGTATTGGATTCCTGTCCTTGTTTGGCTCCTTTAATTTTCAACCATTGAGTTTAAATTTGGAAGATATTAGCTAAAATTGGGAAGCTTTAGGGTCTTGTATTATGATTACCACCCCTCATATAAATTAGAAAATGTGAAATGCTATGCAGCTTGCAGCTTCTAAAAGTTCTTGGAATTGAATATCAAATTCATCTATATCTTGTCTAGTATAGATCATTGGTCTTACTCTAATGATGACATTAGGGTCTTTTAATTTTAAACTACAATAACGTGGACTACGTTGCCATAGTTTTAATGGATGTTCACTAAAATTTTCTTCTAAAATTTTATAAATCCAGTGTGATTCATCAATGGTTTTGATGATGGGAGTTAAATCACCACGCGGCACGGGCGCAAACTCTTTATCACAAATGTATTTATGTTGTTCGAATAAGGGAATATGAATTAAGACATTATTTATGCTTAACGAAATAACCTTTTATAATGTTAAACTGTTGTGGAGGTGCATCAATTTGATCCGGGTGATGTTTATTATCCGTTGGCGATTCGTACAATCTGAATAATTGGCAAATGGCAAGATTAGGCTCGATTCAGGATTAGTATTTTTAGATCTATTTTGATCTTATTTGCTCCTTTCGAATCCATTTATGTACTGGATTATTTCAAGGTTATAGCGTTATGATGATATTGTGAGTTTCTGTAGGAGCGTTGGTGAGAGAAAGAAAGTTGGTACATTGTAATGTTTGGTTTTAAATAGTGACATTATAACATATAAGAGTTTTAGAGATCAAATATTTTGATATTTAAAAATGAAAATTTTGTTACAAAAGACATTTTGGGACTAATTTCCATCGTCATGAGAATAGTCGGTAAAAGGTCGTCCCAAAAAGTTAAAAATAAGGCTTTTGGCGACAAATTTTGAAAATGTCACTAATAAATAGATTTTTAAGAACAAAATAATTAGTGTCAAAATAGTTTATTTTTTGAGACAAAAAATTTGATTCCAAAAGAATAATAATTCATCACTAATGTCCAATTTTTGTTACTAAAAATATAATAAATACACTTTTTGCAATAAAAATATTTAGTCCCTAAAAAAAAATTGTCCCTAAATTTTGGTCTCTAAAACCTTAATTTTTTGTAGTGTTGTCCCTAAATTTTGGTCTCTAAAACCTTAATTTTTTGTAGTGTGGTTTTGGAATGCATATTAATATCAATGATCCTGTCAACTATCGATTCGCATCAGATAATATTAACTGATAAATCTATAAATAACGGTATCGAGGTCCAAAATGCCAAGTATAACATCCAATATTTAAAATCATATAGTGAAGCTCCTTCGTTGTCCATCTCACATATACATAGATTTATAATCGAATCACGTAAATCCTTATATGCTTGTGTGATTGTTTTGATTTGACTTCTTTTTATTTTTATTTTTACCATTGCCAAAACTAGCCAACATTCACTTTATTCTCTTCTTATTTATGTTCAGAAGGTCATTACATTAGCATAACTCTCTACCTCATTAGGAGGTCAAATATTCAACTCTCTCTTAGGCTTTCGATGTACTTGAAAAAAAAAATGCAAAAGCTATTCTCCCATAATTTTTTCGCAAAATATATATAACTTTAATAATGTCACAGTGATATTTTTATACTCTTGAAAAATTTGCTAAGCTGGCAATTTGTTGTTTTGGAATAGAAAAATGATTCCTAAGTTCCTTCCCTACTGTTGTACAGGAAACAGATCCAATGTGATCAGAAATGACAAGAGATAAGAAAGTCCTTTCCACACTATCCAATTACTGGAAAAGCAAAATAATGAAACACACGTATCAACTTTACCTTACCAAAAATATTACACAAAGCAAACCTATGTCTATGATCATGAATGGGAATTCTTCCTTGATATTGTTTTATTGTATTTTGAAGTGTTTCTCATTATTTGAAAGTGTTATAATTTGAGCGTGTTGTGTGGTGAAAAATTACATGGTGGTCTTAAAATTTAAAATTTATTAGCTTAAATAGTGAAATTACGATCACTTTTATGTTGATATTTTAAAACTATTGGTTAGTGTCAATATGAATAAAATAAAATATGGGCTAATCATATTAACGGTCCATATAGTTTGGAACTTGTGTCATTTTGGTCCCTGACTTTTCAATTGTGAAACATTTGATTATGAATTTTGAATTTTGTTTCAAATAAGGACAATTGAAGATACCATTGCTCATATTCAAGGGTAAAATCGTCGATTTGATAAAATATAAACGAATTTGACAAAAATAAATATCAAAAAAGTATTTTTGAATTTTTAAAAATTATTTCTTTCCACCAAAGATAAAATTATGTAAAATTGATAAATCTTTAACACATTTATTTATTTTATCAAATTAACTTTTATTATGTGTTTGGATGATGATCATGTAATGGATGGTTGTTAGGTTTTTAATGTATAATCGATATATTTAATATATGAAATGTTTTTAGTCTTAAATTTTTGATTTAATGGATTGGTTTAATAATAATATCAAAGTTGTTGTTATATTTGACTTTTGAAAAAATAGAAACTAATTTAATGAAAATAAAAACAATCACCCATTACAAGATCATTATCCAAACACAAAATAAAAATTCATTTGATAAAATAAATAAATAAATAAATATGTAAAATATTTATCAATTTTACATAATTTTATTTTTGGTGAATAGAAATAATTTTTAAAAATTCAAAAATATCTTTTCGACATTTATTTTTGTCAAATTAGTTTATATTTTATCAAATTGACGATTTTGTTCTTAAAATTGATCAATGATATTTTCAATTGTCCTTATTTGGAACTAAATTCAAAATTTAAGATCAAATGTGTCATAATTAAAAAGTTAGGGACCAAAAATAATACGAGCCCCCAAACTATAGGGACTGCTAGTGTAACTTGTCCATTAAATATTATTCCAAAATTACTAAGGCCACATTTGGTTGGAAGATATGAGGAAAATGAAAAGAAAAAATGTAAGGGAAATGGAAATAGAAAAAAGAATAATGCGTGGTAGCTCGAAATGTTAGGCTCGATTTTGGCTCGAATGTTATAAAACGACGTCGTTTTGGGTCGAATAGACAAAACGACGTCGTTTTGTCTATTGTTTTTTTTTTTTTCCCTTTTCTTTTTCTTCCTTTCCTTTCTTTCTTTTCATCTTCTTCTCCGTTCAAACCAGCTGAAACCAGAGGAGAGAGGGAGCTCCGCCCGTCGTCGCGAGGAGCTCGTCGTCTCCGCCGCCTCCGCCCGCCGTCCCCGTCGCAGCACGCCGCCGATCGTCGAGAAGCTCCGATCGTCGCAGCACGCCGCAGCTCGCAGCTCGCAGCCCCGCGCAGCCGTCCCTCCGGCCCCGACTCCTCCTCCAGCCATTTTTATGGCCCCCTCCCCTCCCTCCTCCTCCTCCTCCTCCTCCTCCTCCTCCCTCCTCCCTCCTCCTCCTCCTCCGACTCCGACGAATTCGAGCCAAATTCGAGCCATGGCTCTCGAGCTACGAATCGGGACTGTAGAAAAAAAAGGAGAAAGGATTGACAGGATTTGAATTGCAAACTATATATTTGGATGAGTTGGGAAATAGTGAACAATTTGATTAAAAAAAAAAAAAAAACCAAACAAATCCTCTTTCTCACGTTTTCTTAGCATGTCTCACTATAAATCTTAGAGGTACCTATGTGTAGGTTCTTATAAGGGAATTTATTGTCTAATAGGTTTTATAGAAAAAATTTATCATAAAAAAAGTTATTAATTGTAAATTTTAGCGATAATTTATAAAAATAATGACAAAAAAGTCACTAATTGTCAAAATTTTAACAACATATATAAAAAATTATTACAAAAAAAAATTATTTTTAACGATAATTTTACCAAAACTTATTTTTAATAGGACTTGATAGAAATTAAATCAAACTATTAAGGCCTATTGGTAATTTACCCTAAATCTCTCCCTTATGATTTCTTAAAAAAACTTGCCTTACGAGAGCAATATATTTTTTCCTTTGCTGAATCACTGGATGTTTTATTTTCTAATGCAATTGTTTTTTTGTTGTCAACTAAGATCATCACCAAGTACCAAAACGTAATACACAATTGAAGATCTCAAAAAGTTTAATTTATGAGATTGTTGACTTTAATTAAAAAGAAGAAAAAAAAAAAAAAAAAAAAAAAAAAAAGAGGTAGCATTTTTTTTTTCTCCTTAAAAAAATAGAATAAAGGGTTGTGGTTGTGAATTGTAATAAAGGATCGATAAGCCTGATCGATGCTTGAAACTTTTTTTCCCTCTCTGTTTTGAGCCTGGTATATTTTTTCTTCTACATTTTTCAAAAAAAAAAAAAAAAAAACTTACATAAACGAAATGAAGTTCTAGAAAGTCCCTCTTATTTCTTAATTCATTTCTGTCTCATTTTCTTTTTCCTTATATTTTTTATTATAACAAAATAAAAAGTGAAATTATAGTAGCATTTGGTAAAATTTTCTAAATATGATTTGGGAATAGAATTATATTTTGAATTTGTAAGTTTTGAAATATGATTTGAACGTAAAAAATTGGTTTAATTATGAGTTTTGAATTAAGTTTTGGAGGGAGTTTTGAGTTTTTGAAATTAGAAAAGTTATTTGATTAAAAAATTTATAACTCGTAACCAAATACACAATCCAAAATTCTATTCAAAACTCATATAAAAATTTCAAAAATTTCAAAAATATTTTTTATTTATAATATAAAAATAATAAGTGCCACAAAAAAAAAAAAAAAATTGTGAAAGACATTCGGAAAGGCAACCGGAATAACTATAATTTATAATTTAAAAGATGCTTTTAAAAATAAAAATGAAATTATAATTTAAAAACTTAAAACAAAAGCCACACAGTCGGGGAACAGCATAAACGAAAAAGTGTGGTACTATTCTGTTATATTGTCCGTTGACAGTTGTGATTCGTCTGAATTGTTATCACATCTCATTGACAGATATGTTTGGTATACCTTCTTATTGGAGTGTAGGACTCAATTAGTTTGTTAAAAAGAGTTTAATTTGGTTTAGTATTAGTTATAATATATTTTTATATATTATATCTAATTTGTGAAGACTCAATCCAATTGGATTACAATTAATGTTTGATTACAAAATTCAAAATTCAACAATATATATAAATATATTGTATTTGTTTTCCGAGGCACGGAGTAGCGGCTGCTGCATATTGATATATCAATTCGGTGGGTTTGGTATATGCATAGTGCTTGGTGTATAGATTTTCAATTGGTGGCTACTGTAAGGTTTGGTCCTTTTTCAGCTGGTGCTTTCTTTGGACGCTTTGAAGAAATTATTTGTGGGCATATTCGGGTGATTTGGAATATTATTTTGGATCTTCTTCAACTTTGGTTCTTAAGTTTTTTGTTCATCTATTTGGTGAGGTCTTTCCTCTTGTTTATTTGTGATTATTTGGAATTCACCTAAGGGTGATTTGTGAGACCATTCGTGTCTCGTTTTTAATCGTTTGAAAACTTATTTGGTTGATAGTGGAATCGGATTTCGATCCCGTGGACGTATCTCACATTGAGGGAACCACGTAAAAATTTTTGTGTTGCTTTTGATTTGATTTTTCCGCATTAGTTTTTATTCCCATTGATTGATTTACTCGTGGGGAATCACATTGATTTTCCCTAACAGGATAACATTGGATGGACAATGCGTGGGGAACCCAAAATGTCAAAAGTTTGTAGCTCTATCTCTTCACTAGTTGTGCACAGCCCAAAGTCAATAAATAGCAAAATATAAAAATCAAAATATAATGTAAAAGCCATTATATTTCAATATACAATTCTAACATCTACCGAAACTGCTCACAGGAAAACTACAAAGATTTCCACAATACCACCATTCAAAAGAAAACAAAAGACCCAATAAGTAATAGACTTAAAAAAATAAATTTCTAAAATTTTCAGAGTAATGAAACAGATATAATAAAATAAAATAAAAAATCGTTTAGAGTTTATACCTTTGATTATATTGCAAACCCATAAATTGATGACCTACAACAGAAAGACACAACACAACATGAAAATGGCAAAAAGAAACAAACTGAAATTTAGGAAAACTAATTATTAAAGGGAGAAAGGCACTTCCATATTTATCAAAACTTTAAATGAAAAATCTTAACAAAGAAATCGAAATCGTTTCCTAGAAAAATAACTAATTATTTGGTATTTCCAAATCATGCCACATAGTAAGCAAAGAACTTTCTAACTACTAAAAAATATACTAATTCTTGTAGTACTTGCTCTCATGTTCTTCACCTGTTTTCCTCATCTACTTTTACTATCTCCTCTAAAGCACTTGATAAAAAAAAGAGCACACATATTTTCCCTTAACAAAAAAATGAGCTCACATGTAAGAAGAACAATGGGACAACAAAAACACTATACTATGATTTTGTTAGCTTTTATTTCAATGGGGATTAAAACAAAGGGATTCATGTAGCCGACTCCATTTGATGAGACTTAAGGCTTGGTTTGGTGTGGTTTGGTTTGGTTTGGTTTGTTTTGAGGATTAAAACAAATATGATAGAGAAGGGAAACGGAAAAAAAAAAAAAAACATTTGCAATTAGACATAAATTTCAATATTGACAATAACTTAGCACAAAGTTATTCCTAAAGTAACTCAAAATTTACAAAGATATATATTATCTTAAGACCTGCAATGTTTTCTATTTTATTTTTTTCATTATGCACATTTTTCTGTTAGGTTAAATCTTCAAATCCAAAATAGATGTATCCACCATGTTCCCATGCTTCTCCCTTCATGTTTCTTGTTTTTTTGTAAATCCAAACTCCAAATAATGTGTCCAAGGATTTGGCAACTAAAACTAAGTTAGCAATGACAATATAATGGATTACCTAATATTGGAAACACTACAAAATTTTATAGAAAAAATGAAGTTTTTCAATTTATGTCAACAATAATTTTTTTAAAAACTATGTCACACTCAATTAAAACTATTTCATAAGAATCTTCAATTTTGTAGAGTATAAGCAAAGATATATGCATAGCTTAGTTGATAAGAAAGCACACCTGTCAATGCCTACTGTTGCCAATCACAAATGAGATTCAAAGGTCTTGAAAAAACAAAGAGAGAGAGAGAGAGAGAGAGAGAGAGAATATAAGAAATGGATCATAGTAACTACAAAAATACACTTTCAGTTTATAAGAAAAAATTATAGATTAAATTTATACAATCATTTGGTAGAAAAGAATCTTGCTCATCTTTAGAAACTTTACACTAAAATAGGTTCTGCATGCTCCAAAATATACACATTCCGTAGTGATTGCTTTACTTGCTAAATATTTCAAAAACAAACTCAAAAAGTAATGATTGAAGAACCATACCATTTGCGGTACATTTGTGTTCCCATTCCTGCATAGCTTTCATTTTCTTTTTTGTTAAGACACCTTAACCTTTTTTTTTTTTTTTCCTTTTGAAAAAGAAATAAAATATAGTAACAGGGGTTTTGAATAAGATTAATTAAAGTTTGAACAATATATAACACCACAAATTCAAACCAAAGTATGAATTTGAGAAATCAAACGGTATGTTACCACAGTATGAATTTAAAAACCAATTAATTTAAAAAATTAACTCATGAATTCTATGAGGGCCTATTTGTTGAAATAGAAAAATGAAATGTTGTTTAGATTTACATATGAAATCAGTTATATACATAATCATAATCATATCTATACATACATATATAATCAAAATTAGAGCAACCAAATAAAACTTTTGCACCCTTGCTGTTGGGGTCTCAAAGTTCAGTTTGTATGTTTCATTACATCAATCCAGCCCCTAAATAAGTACTGAACATATACATACAGAGATACATTCAACACAACTCTACCTAGATGACAACTAAAAAAAAAAAAAAAACAGGGATACATACGTAATCATACATAAAATTATATATATAATACACAGAAATGCATATATATATACATATATGACAACTACCAAAAAAAAAAAAAAAAAAAACAGGGGTGATCTCTAAGCATTTCAATGTTCACATTTCAACCTTATATATATACATACATATTCCAATCTCTGAAGCTTAACCTTCTATATATACATACATAATCATATATAAAATTATATATATAATACGCAGAAATGCATATATATATACATACATTTTCGACTCCAATCTCTGAATCTCCCATCTCTCTAATCTCTTTTGCAGTGGCTCCATTCAATCTAATGTTCAATATTGAAGGGGGTTTGGGGATGCCACTGTTGATGACGATTGGGAATAAAGAGAGAAGATGAAGAGACTAATAGGGGGTTTGCGGTTCGGTCGTGCCGGCAAGGGTTGGGCTCTGACAGGGAAGCACGTCCGATGGAGGTAGAGAGAGAGAGAGAGAGAGAGAGAGAGAGAGAGAGAGAGAGAGTGAGTTCAACATTTGAAATTAGAAAGAGATGAGAGGAGCGCGTGTGAGGGAGAGAGAGAGAGAGAGAGAGGGTGTGTGTTGAAAATGGTTCATATTTTGGACCAAATAGAGGGTGAGTGATACATTGTGAGCCCTTAGATTGAATTAAATCTAAGGATCCATATTTTGACAACGGGACAAAAGTCCCATCAAGGAAAAAAAAAACATAGCTGTTTTATTATATAGATGTGCAGTTGCATGGATGGTAACATCACGTGAAATTGTTCATTTTATTTATTTATTTTTCTTCATTCAATTATTTAAGAGTATTACTATTCACATTTAAAAATTAGATTTAATTTTTAAGCACAGTAATATAACAATTAATTAAAATATTAAAAGTAACATTTTTTTCATATATTTTTTAATTATTCAACCAATCATATTATTTATATATTATTAAGTTCAAAAAATAAATTTAAAAAGTGAATTTATATGTGATTTCAATACCAACAATTTTTCATTGGGTTACTTGTGTGTGAGTAAAAATATTGGATTTAATCATATGATATTATGTGATAGTATTGTTAATCAACGAGATTTTTTATATGATAAAAGTAAGTTACGTAATTCGGTTATGGAGAGATAGAGATTATCCATTTAATTCCATTTATAATTGTTGAATAAAAAGTTTTATTTTAAGTTTTTATTAGAAAAATAATGTCACTCTTACATGTAATATATATACTTTTTGGCACTCAGACCAACCGTCTAAATTTAACATTTTTGAGGTAATTGTTTAGTTTTAATTGATTTTTTAAAAATTGAATTTTTTGTTTTTCATAATTTTTTTAAGTGATTTTTTTTAAAAAAATTTATGCGATGTTTTTACTTTTTAAATACACTTAATTTAGGAGGAATCTATCAGAAAGTCCTATACGGCTAAATTATGTTCCGTTTGATCCCTCTGATTTTTTGTTCGAGTGACAAGTCCTATTGCGGCAGGATTGCTAACTGTCAAGTCATTTTTTGAATATATGTGGCTGGATGATGGACTTATATGCCCTCATGTGGTTTATGGGAATGTTTTGTGGTTTTTGGATATGTGTAATCCCCAGTTTTGTAGTGGTGGGAGTGCTAAATATTCGTTCATAAAGTTTTCGAAGTAGGGTTTTCATTCTGAGTGCATTTCTATGGTGTGGCAACCAAAAGTGATATAGTTAACGTCAACACCATCCGAGGCCACATAGGTACGTGGGAAATTTTGTATTGTTCAGTCCTCTCCCATCATGTGCCAAAACTACATGTATCGTGTCACATTGCATCACAGTGACCTCCGAACCATAACAATCAGTGGGGGCTGTATGCTTTGCACACATTAACATATTCGTCAACCGATTCATGTCACACACATTCACGCAATTTTTAACGAACCAGTTGTTGGTTCTCACACTGTACTTGGTCCGAGAACGGGGAAATCATTCATTGGCCAGTTAATTTTTCAAAAACTAATGTATTTACGACTATTATGCCTCCCTAAGTGTGACGCACAGTCGGGTTTTCAATAGTATTCATATATTAATTATTTCATTTCGTTACGAGGGATCATTTCCACATTCTTAACTCTGCATAATTGTTTACAAATACCTGTGCTTTTTGTAGATGGACGGCTTCATGATGCTTCTATGTTGTTACCAGTACATAAATGTCGCATACAGTTTGCAACCATCACACACATTTGCCGAACTTGTCAATTATGTGTGTTCGAAGTTTGGTGAGCACCTACCAGGAACAATTCTGTTGTTCTACAAGATCCCAGGCTACAACAATTTCTCATTACAAAATGATGTCGACATGTAGAATATGGTTTGACATGCTCATTGAACCCACTGTGTGGGGAACAATATTCTTGACAGTTGTAGACTCGACTTTCTTCGCGCCCCCTTTCGGAGAGCTCGAATTGGTCCTACAGTTCTGTAATAACCCGACCCTCGTATGTGAATCTGCTATATTTTAGTCTTTATTCGGTGCTTTCAAATATTTAATGTGAAACTGCATGAGAATTTAAGTTAAGTATATATGTCCTATGAGTTGATACTTTATGAATTGAACATTATCTGTTAGGCAAGAAAAGTATCTGTTACTATTAGAACGTTAAAACAGAAATTGGAAGCCTTAACGGCTTAATTAGTAGAAATTGATTATATATTTGTGATCAGCATAATTTTTAGGTAATATTAAGCATGTTTACGAAATTTCAATTTCGGAATGATTAAACGATTCAACTTTGTCTTATTCTCTTATAAGGTTATATCTATATATATACACCTAAGCTCTTGTTGATTTAGAAGCAACAAAAAAATATCTCCTTAGAAGAGGGGAAAAACGTGAGAGTTGAGGAGAAGCTCTCCAAGTGAAGGATTTGGGGAATTTGGTGAAGATTGTCTAGATTAAACTCAAGGTATGGAAATTTCTTGATCTAATCTCTCTCTTGATCTTGGTTGGGAGTTTTCCTTTTGTTTTTGGAAAGTTATGGTGGATTTGAGGGTTTTATGAGATGATTTATGTTGATCATCAACAAAATTGAGTTATGGAAGGACATCTATACCTTATTATCTTAGTATGTCATGAGAATATTCAATTGAGTTTGGAAAGGTTATGGTTGTTTTGAGTTTGGATTTAAGGAGTAAAATGGAAAATCAAACTTTCAGAATTCGTCTGGTCCGCTCGAGCGAAGTATAGCCCGCTCGAGCGGGAAAATCAATCTCTCAGCTGTTTTTCCAAAGTTACCTTGTCCGCTCGAGCGGAGGGAGTTCCGCTCGAGCGCAAAAATCGACCTCTCAGCACTTTGTTAAAGGTATACAGTCCGCTCGAGCGGCCAAAGTGGCGCTCGAGCGGGGGATTTTTTTAGGAAAAATTGTGTTGGTTCAGCTTTGTGTGCTTAGCTCTCTGGTATTTTTAGAATATATTTTTCTAATGATTTTAAGATAGTTATAAATTTATAAGAAGTATGACAACACAATGATTTAAGAGGGAAGAGAACTAATTTACAAGTCATGATTGTGTGCAGGGCACACTCCAGAAAACACTAGCACGCCGACACAACGCTGTGAGTAATAGCACCTCAATGTACCTTTACTCAATTTATTATTATTGACGTTGTGATTATGTATTGACGCTATATCTTGACGTTACGAACTTCGTTGTCAAACTTGTGATGGTACGAAATATATATACGCTATAAATGAATCATTATGAAATTGTGGACGTAAGTGAACCATCATGAAATTATGGATAAGTGAACCATTAGGAAATTGTGGAAACATCAAAAAGGTTGTGAAGTTATGCACGTCATAGGTGAAATCTTGTAACTTTTGGACTGTATCAAGGAAATTGCGAACTTGTGAACCAATGTGGCCTAAAGCCATTTGTGAACCAATGTGGCCTAGAGCCGTTTGTGAATCAATGTGGCCACGAGCCTCTTTGTGAACTATGGAACGATGTGGCCAAGGGCCATTTGTGAATGACGATATTATGAGGCCAAGGGCCGATGTGTGATATATGAATTTATGAATTGTGAACTTGTGAAACAAGAAGGGCCAAAGCCAATGTGATAACTTGTCAGTTTATGAAACCGATGATTCTTTGTGAAAATGTGAACTCTTTAGGCCAAGGGCCAAATTATGAAATTGTGAATCGACTAAGTTGTCCAACAAATCTATACATAAATGGACTGATTACATGATTACGGCATTAATTATGTTCTACATGCATGCGAGTACTATTATTCACTGAGCTTGACTCACTCCATATTATGTCTGTTTCTGTAGGTAACCAACCAGGAGGTCGATCTTAACTCGGCATCGTCATACTTTTGTCAGCCTAGGCACAGCCAAGCTTGGGTTCGGAACCCTACTTTTGTGGAGTCTGTTAGATGATGGCGTACACTTTTATTATTGGCTTAAGTTATTATGTACTTAATATTTTTGTTATGTACCCCACCTCGGGGTTGGATTTGTACATGCATGTAAGTAACTAACTCCCAAATGTATTTTGGTTTTTGATGTACTTGTTCTATGGGATGTTATGATCCTGGCATAATTTAGTAGCTCAATGGATGGCATAGTTTCTAATTTATATCACTTATTAGTGCAGCTTCCGGTCAGGCCCCTATATGAAATCAGGTTAAGTGTCCTTTTCTGCTTAGGTCATGCCCAAACTTTTAGGGGCAAGTTTGGGGTGTGACAAGTTCGGACTCCTATCACGGTTCTAAATCTAATCTCACAAAGTGCAATGTGAAACTGATAAATACCAAAGAATCCAATCCGACAAATCATTTTGAAAAATCAATTTCGAATTAAATAATGCCAAAACTAGACTACTTTGCCAGATTATAGAGTCACCACCTAAATATTTTGTTTTTGGGAAATTTAGGAAATCTTGACTTGTGCCAAAGGCCACGTGTCCGTCATCACCAAAGTTGCCTCAGCTCGGGAACTTGGGTACTAGAGGGGAAGGTCTTGAAATGAGCACCCCCGTTCGCCCGATCAAAGATCGGCCTCTACTAACATGATATGTTGTTTTATAAATACATGTATTCTTATTTCGGTTATTAGCTAACTTTACTATGTGACGCACACAAGCAAGTATGACTGAAATCGCAAGAATTGGAACAAATTCAACTCATGTTTGGCTTCGAAAATGGTTTGAAGTTGCCGCCCTTAAGTAGGCTTAGAAATGAGGATTTGCCATCAAACACGATGGGCGTAAAACAGGATTTGCCACTTCGCAAAGTGGGCTTAAAACTCACATTCATTGAATTGTTCTAATTCAAGCAACAAAGCCTTTGTTCACAGGCATTTATGTAGTTTATCAAGTAAGCACATAGCTACATGACAAGCATGCTATCATGGCAACACTCACATTCATGCAAGTATGCTAAAGCGTAAAACTTACAGTGTACTTCAAGCCAAAACAAAAGCTAGTTAGAAATAATGCATGATCTTAACTATACAATATGCCTAATGCAACACATGTAACAATGTAATTAATAGGCTTGACTACTAATATGGCATATGATACAATTTGATAACATGCTTTGAAACACGTATTCAAAGAAGTGTATTGAAATACAATGCAGTTTGAATGATGCGCCAAGCCTCGGTGTATGCAAGACAAATGAATGATATAAACATGCAAGCATAAGGTATGCTAATCAAAACATGTCCCTAATCTAACCATCAAAAGCGGATAAATAAAAGGGAGAAAGAAGTGGGGTTGAAAGACATGCACACACACATGCACACTTATTATAACATTGCGCCCTCTCGAAGGAGGGTCCGAATAAATAAGCTAAGCTAAGCTAATCTAAGCTAAGTTAATTATTACAAAATGAAACTAATTAACTATTCTAAGCTAATTATTACAAACGGAATTGAATAACTAGCTATGCTAAGCTAATTAAGTACAACACTTGAATTGAATAATTAGCTACGCTAATTAACTAGTAAAGCAATTTAAACGACCTCGAGGGACGAGGGATGCATGCATGCTCGGTGGTTTTCTCTCGAAAATGCTCTTGCCTTGCCATTGGATACCTCTATTTGAACTCATTTGATCTTGGAAAATTGCACCAAGTTCCAGATTGCCTCTGCTCCAACACAGGAACACATTTGCATAAAACTTCACTGGTGGCTGGTCGGCTACAAAAAGTGGCTGTCGGCCACCTTAACTGGCCGGTCGACTAGTTTCAGTGGCCGGTCGGCCACCCCCATTTTTTGGACTTTTGCTTTTGCTACAACAGAGAGCAACAAAGGAAAAACAAAGCATTTGCAAGGAATGTATGTATTGCTACACTCCTTATCATTTCTCAAGCTCAAAAGAGTGTAGCTCTTGGCTCTCAAGCCACCAACCAAGCATTTTCAATGCATGATGGCTAGAAAACCAAGCTTGTACAAAGTCAATGAATGGACAAATAAGACTCGAAAGACCACCACCCTATCACGCATGATCAAGGGTGACGGTGACCAAGAAAAATGACACGTTTCATCACTTTGAGTATAAAACGTCTCATTTTCCTTGTGTTTGGATTAACGTCCGATCCAAACATATGCAGTGCAACGCAACATGCATATCTTGCCTCTTTTACTTTGTCAAATTTTGTTTACACATTTTACATTACTGATTAGTCCTTTAACCGATTAAGTCCAAATTGAGAGTCCTCTAATTGGAAAGAGGGCCTAAGCCACAAGTACCTTGAGCATGAAAGAGGTCTCATGCTGTTGGTTAGTAGAAACCCTAAAGAGAGGATTAAAACCATTAGGCATGAGAGCCTTAATTTCACACTCAAGCCAACAAGGGGCTCAAGGCCACTTTCAAAGCAAAGTAAAAAATGAAAAATAGAGGGAGGTTGCAGACATTTCAGTGCTGATATGGCATGCAAAAAGACACTAAATCATGCAAGCAACACATGCACAACATGTTAAGAGCCTAAAACATCAAACTAGTGAAGATCACAACACTATAAGCACGTAACACAAAGCTCAACTGACCAAACCAGCTTTGGACAGAGTTAAAACATGCCAAAATAGTGGCTAAAACATGCTGAGATTGAAGCATAAAAGGCTAGAAAAACATGCTCACATGTTAGCTTGCAAACAAGACTCAAGACACAACTCTCAAAAGTAATGAAAAAGTGAAATAAGGGAGAATGTAACAGAGCTATATACACTGAAATTACATGTAAAATAATGCTACAATATGCAATCATCCCAAACACTTCATGCTTAAAGCCTCAAAACAATAGGCTAGTGAAGACCATTACACTATAGCCATGCAATACAAGCCTCGGATGACTTAATCAGCCCAAAACAGAGTTAAAGTAGGCCAAAATAGTAGCTAAAACAACTTGAAGTTAAGCTAACACAAGATACAAAAATGGGCTAAACCATTAGGCATGCTAGACTAGTAAGCACAATTGCACTACAAGTACAAAAATCAAGCAACAAATGCTCCAACCAACCCAAAACAGAGTTGAAACATGCAAAAACAAAGCCTAAAACATGCTTGAACTAAGCTAATATAAGCTGCAAAATCAAGCTAACATGTGAAGCTAACTAGGCATGCAAGAGAGGCATAAGGAGGGGAGGCTAACCCCTCCATTTTTGGACTTCAAAACATACTTTTTACCACTGAAATAACTCTGAATTTTAGTGGTTTAAAGGCCTAAAAAGTTTGATTTAAAGGTGGAAAGAAATGGCATAAAAGGCTTCACAAGACAAAGAGCAAAAAGAGGAGACAACCCCCTAACTCAACAAGACTTAAACCACCATTTTGAAACCTTAAAAATAGAGCTTTTTATGGTTGAAAAACCAGGTCAAAACAATGTAAAAAGACAGCTAAGCAAGTAACTAAAACAAAGCTTAAATGAGGTAAGCCTTATACCTTTGAAGCACAACACTAAACAGCCACAATTCTGAGCTAAAACCAGCCTTAAGAGCTCAAACTAAGCTTCAAAGAACCTCAGCTCCAAGATGAAGATGTTTGGTCAAGGGTCTTAGTGCAAAAGTGTAGAGAATTCTCACTTTCAAGCACAAAATAAGAAGAGAGAGAGAGAATTCTAGAGAGAGGGAAAAAATTGCTCCAAATTGTGTAACCCCTCAAAATGGGGGAAGAGACCACCCCTTATATAGAAAATCAAGCTAAAGGCTTGTGTTCATCCCTCCATACACGTGTATGGAGATGAGCATCAGTGAACAACAGCTGGTGCAGCTGGCAAAGAATTATCTCAAAAAGGAGAAAAATGGCCGTCGGCCATCATAAGTGGCCGACTGGCCATCAATGTAGCCGACCGACCATCAACAAAGCCGACTGGCCACCACTGGTGGCCAACAGGCACAAGTCATGGCCAGTAGGCTAAGGGGATGGCCAACATGTCACCCTCTCCTCCAGAAGTGAAGCAACAAGCTCTTGGCCCACAACCAAGCACAAAACAAATAAGATTTAGAGGCTCCAAGGCAAGGCACTCAGCCGAGACCTTCAGGGACTCAAAACGAACACGAGTGAGCACAATCATTGGGTGTTCGAATGATGACGTCCAAGTCTTGAGGACGGTCAAAAATTAGGTGTCTACAGTTGCCCCTCTTTGACAGAACTCGGAAGTCATGAAATGATGGGAGTGAATGTCAAAGCCCAGAGACGACCCACTTTTGACGAGGCTGAAGACTTAGACAAACAAGCAATCAAAACAAAGAACTGTTGTGTCCACAGGCTGCCTACGTATCCCTTTGCAAGGAATCAAACCAGCGTAGTTCTGGGCAAGATGCAAATGATATGCACGATGCAGAACATAACTTATGATCGTGCAATGAGACTGTAACGAATCATCTAGATGCAAATGTTATGCAAAGAAACGCTACAGCAAACTTGCACATAAGCAAGTTAACATGAACCAAACCACATTTCATACAGAAAGGATGTAAGAAAATTATGCAAGCTTAACTACGCATCACGCAGGAAAAATAAAAAACCACAACCTTCGGGTGCACCCGAGGCGGCAAACAAGATCCCAATGCGTGGCACACGCGAGGAGCGAGATGGTGTGAACCTAGGGACACATCCTAAGGTTCCGAGCCACAGAAAACAATGATAATAAATGAAACACATCCAACCATTGTGCAACCAAAACAAAGAGCAGTATAAGCATTGGAATCCGTCCAGATGCATTTAACCAAAGCATCCTAATGCGCCGCACACTAGGGGGAAAAGGGAACGGTGCAAACACCGGAGGGTGGTATAAACATCAGAGCACGTTCCAATGTTTCTAACCAAAACAGAGAGGTATAAGCGTCAAACGCTTCTAACCAAAGGAGGGCATAAACATCGGGCACATGACCCAATGTTTCTAGCCAACAAGGCAGGAATAAGCGTCGGACACACGTCCTAAACGCTTCTAACCAAGGAGGTGGTATAAACATCGGGCACACGTCCCAATGTTTCTAACCAAAGCAAAGTATAAACATCGGGCACGCGACCCAATGTTTCTAACCAAAGCAAGGTATAAACATCGGGCACACAACCCAATGTTTCTAACCAAAGAGGGGGAATAAACCTCGAAATATGTTCCAAACGCTTCTAACTGGAGAGGTGGTATAAATATCGGGCACATGTCCCAATGTTTTTAACCAAAGTAAGGTATAAGCATCGGAATACGTTCCAAATGCTTCTAACCAGAACAAGGTGTGGTGTAAGCACCAAGCGTACCCGAATGCTTCTAACCAAAACAAGGTGTGGTGTAAGCACTGGGCATACCCGAATGCTTCTGACCAAAACAAGGCGTGGTGTAAACACCAGGCGTACTCGAATGCTTCTGAACAAAACAAGGTGTGGTGTAAGCATCGGGCGTACCCGAATGCTTCTGACCAAAACAAGGTGTGGCGTAAGCACCGGGCGTACCTGAATGCTTCTGACCAAAACAAGGTGTGGTGTAAGCACCAGGCATACCCAAATGTTTCTAACCAAAACAAGGGGTGGTGTAAGCACCGGGCGTACCCAAATGCTTCTAACCAAAACAAGGCGTGGTGTAAGCACCGGGTGTACCCGAATGCTTCTAACTAAAACAAGGCATGGTGTAAGCACCGGGCGTACCCGAATGCTTCTAACCAAAACAAGGTGTGGTGTAAGCACCGGGTGTACTCAAATGCTTCGAACTAAAACAAGGTGTTCAAAGGACAGGAATAATCTTACCCGGAATTCCTCTGAATGAACCGTAAATACAATATCTTCTGGTTGCACTAACTTTGAATGAACCGTACATACAATATCGTGCCTGCATAAGAAAAAGACTTAACAGATATAGCAAGATAGGAATGCATACTCCATGCAAGATTGATAGCATGTTCTATACGAATGTGAGAAACGCATATTCTATGCAAGCGTGGGAAGTGCATATTCTATGCAAAGGTGACAAATGCATGCTCCATGCAAAATTAACAAATGCATGCTTCATGCAGGTGAGAAGTGCATAATCTACGCAACGAAAATCGTGGCATGCTCCATGCAACATCAAGATGCATATTTTATGCCATATTAGCAAACTCATGCTCTGTACAACAGATGCAAACATTCTCATGCGAATGTGAGAGCATATACAATGTAATGCCATGCAAACATTTTCCATGCGCGATCAAAAGCATATACAATGCAAGACATGAGCATCAAAGTTCAAAACAAGTGTTTAATGCCCAAGTAGAAGCACACCTCATATTAAAGTATAAGATGCATGCTCTATGCGAACAAGAAACAATGTAAAACCTCATGTGAAAGGCATGTTCCATGCAATGACAAAGAGGCATGTGCTTTGTGCAATGACAAAAATGGTGCACGGTAAAAACGACTAGACTATAACCTCCAACCTACCTCTCGGAGGAGTTGCAAGAATTTAAAAGGATATGCCTTGTTTGTGCTGAACATCACACACTGAAAACACAGTTTGGAGCTTCCGCATAGGCCACTTGAGCTTGAAAAATGTACTTCTCTTGCAGTTTCTTGAGGGGTCAAGGCACAAAACAACAAGACAACATCCAAGGAGAGCACCAGAGGCCTGCCGGCCACTCTGGCAAGCCATCGGCCACCCATCGGCCACAAAATAATGGCATCGGCCACAAATGGTGGTCATCGGCCACCATTAGGGCCGGTCAGCCATCGATGACAGATTCGGGGCATTTTTGGCATTTCACCACGGGTCTTTAAATATAGGGCTTCAAACCCTATTTCCACACTTCCTCAAACCCGAAAATCCCTCTCCTCTTGCTCTAGACCATTTTTTCCTCCCGATCAACACTTTATACGCATTTTCAAACATCCCACGAACGTCCGATTCGCTAAAACCGCTTTGCACACTCCGTTTTGAATCGATTAAAAAGTGATTTCAGTGCTTCCTTCTTGACTTCCATCCCTTGGGGTTTGTTTCCCTCGAGTTACCCTTGATTTCAGTGCCCACTTCGGAGCCCTGACCTTTTCTTCCATTTTTCCTCCCTCGGAGTTGACTTTTGGCATTCCCGCCCATTTTCCACATTTTTGACTATTTTCTCATCCTTTCTCAAGATGGCGGACGACATCCCACATGACGGAGCTCCTCCGAGGATGGAGATGGATCCAAAGTTTGTGCCATTGCTGCTTAGTATTCGACCGTTCGACCCGGCGACATACCATCCTGAGGTACACATGCTACCACCCGATAGCATTCGTCAGTTCAAGGGGTTTGCATGAGGTGCACCGGAGGATCTCCTGCTACGTGAGCCGGAGTCACATTTATCCCTGGCACCTCCAAGGTATACATTTTCTCTTTATTTTCCGCAATGTAGGTTACATTTCTTGTGTAGCTCACACTGCCTTTCATTTGTTCATCCCGAACACATTCTTGCACTGTATTTCTTACACTACCTTGCATCTATTTGTCTTGCTTACAGGGGGATTCACATGCCATTCGAGGATACGGGACCATCTCCGCGAGAGAGTGGTATATGGAGCTTCCCGACGCTGTCCGTCACATCATCGACGAGGCCGGCTTTGGCGTATTTTGCATGTGTAGACGTGCTCGAACGTCCCGGGCTTCGCGCGCGAAATGGGCGCGAAAAATCCGTTTTGTTCATTGGACTACTACAGTTCGGACTCAATGTCATGGTTCTGAATCTGATCTCGCAAAGTGCAATGCAAGACCAATAAATCACCAAAGAGTCCAAATTTGACAAATCGTTTTGGAAAACTGATTTTTGTAAAGAAGTGCCAAACATGGATTGCTTTGCCAGATACAGAGTCGCCACCTAAATGTTTTATTTTGGAAAATTTAGGAAACCCTGACTCGTGCCTAAGGCCACGTGTCCGTCATCGCCAAAGTTGCCTCGGCTCGGGAACTTGGGTACGAGAGGGGAAGGTCATGCAATGAGCACCCCTGCTCGCCCGATCAAAGATCGGCCTTTACTAACATGATATCTTGTTTTTGAAAACACATGCGTTCTTATTCCGATTTATTAGCTAGCTTACTACGTGATGCGCACAGCATACAAGTATAGACTAGATCGCCTAAGTTGGAACAAAATATCTCATGTTTATTTGAAAATGGTTTGAAAGTGCTACTCGCAAGTAGGCTAAGACGTGGATTTGCCACCCTCAAGTGGACTTAGAAAACATGATTTTGCCACACTCAAGTGGGCTTAAAACTCGCATTTCGATGAATTGTTTCAATTCAAGCAATCCAACTTTCACCCACAGGCATTCAAGCAGTTATATCACTTAAGCAATTAGCCTCATGGCAAGCATGCTATCATGTTAACACTTACACACATGCAAGATACTAAAGCATAAAAGCTTACCTAGTACTCCGAGCCAAAACAAAAGCTAGTTAGTCAATCAATGCATGATCCTAGCTACGTCAAGATGGCTAATGCAACACATGCAAAATGCAACTAGAAATAGGCTCGGCTATTCTAAGATGTCATGTGAAATGCAACAATTGATACATGTATTCAAATTGGTATTGAAATACAATGCAGTTTGTATGATGCGCAGAGCCCGGTGCATGCAAGACAAATGAATGAATGCAAACATGCAAGCATAAGGATGCTAATTGAAACATGCCCTAAAACTAACCATCAAAAGCTGGTAAATAAAAGGAAGAAAGAAATGGGGTTGGAAGACATGCATCACACACACGCACGCTTATTACAAAATTCGCCCTCTCGACGGAGAGTCCGAATGAATAATACAAACCAACTAACTAATTAACTATTCTAGCTAATTAATTATTACACAACTGAATTGAAGAAAATAACTACTCTAAGCTATTAAAACACTGAAATGGCCTCGTGACGAGGGATGCATGCGCGCTCGGTCGGTTTCTCTCGGAAATCCGTTGCCATGACCCATGTTGCCTCTGTTTGCACTGTTCTGCACCTCTAAAAACTGTGCCAACTTCTATGATGCTTCTGACCTGCCTCAAGGACATGCTAAGAGGCCATCGGCCAAGGTAAATGGGTTATCGACCACTTATGAATCTATTGGCCAAAAATTTATAGCCGATCGGCACTGCAGATAGCCGATTGGTCATCTCTTCTTGCGGACTGCTCCTTTTGCTACAGCAGAGGACAAACAAGGGCATGGCAATACATTTGCAAGAAAATGTTGTGCAACTACACCCCTTATCATGTTTGGCACTCAAAGGAGTGTAGTGTTCGACTCTCGAGCCATCAATCACGCATTTCTATCATGTTGGATCAAGAGTGTCGGCGACCGAGGATTGAGGCACGTTTCATCACTTCAAGTATGAAACGTCCCTCATTCCTCGTGTTTGGTTTGACACCCCAAACCAAACACAATGCAAAGCAAGCATGTTAAACACAATGTGACTCAAGCATGCACACAAGGCTAAGGTAGCAAACATGCCAAATGTAATGCAACCTAAACATGCAAACATGCAAATGCAACTAGCATGTAACAACAATGCCAACAATAAGCATGCGACAATATGCAATGCAACTAGCATACAACAACATGCGACAACATGCTAAATGGACTTAAACTAAAGATGGGTAGACCTCAGCCATGCCCAAAATCAGTGGCCAAAGTGATGAATTGGTGACATGAAATGCAAGACAAACATGCACATGCAATGGCCCAAGAATTAAAGCATAAGGGCACAACTCTCAAACATGAGCAAGGAGTGACAGTCATGATAATGTAGCAAAGAAGTAAGCTCTGACATCATGCGTGGAATGATGCCAAATCAACCACATAACACAAGCAAAGCATGCTAGGATGTTCAAAGCTTAAGATTAGCAAGGGGACTTGAACCATGGCCATGCAAAGTAAGCCCCAAAAGGCCAAGGGCAACCAAAACAGTCCCAAGGCAGGTCAAGATAAGACCAAAAGCATGCTCAAACCTAGCCAACACAAGGTAGAACAAAGGGACCAAAAACACGAGGCATGCAAGGCTATCAAAGGGTATTACTCTACACCTATTACAACCAAACATGGCACGACTTAACCAATGAAAATCAGAGTTATGGAATGCCAAAATAAGCCCCAAAACCCACTGAGATGGCATCCCAATGATCTAAGCATAGAGGCATACACAATGGTCCATTCTTGAAGCACAAAACAACAACTCTTCAAAACATTGAAAGAGTGACAAATGCAAGTGTATGACCACATTTCATGGACTGAAATAACATTTCAAATGATGCCAAATCATGAAAATGGTCCAAGTAATGCATGCTAATGACTTGGACACTCAAAGCTAACAAGCTATATTGAACCAAGGCTATACAAAATAGTGCATGCATGATTAAAACAACACCAAACAGAGCTCAAACATGGTAAAACATGAGGGAAAGCTTCTTTGAGTTAAGCCAAAACATGCAAGAATGATGGTCCAATCACATGATGCATGTTATGCTAGCATGCAAGATTACTCTACAAGTATGTGAAGCATACAAAATGCTATCAAACCAACATGAAACAGAGTTGAGGCATGCTAAAATAACACCAAATACTTGCTGAAATGGAGCTAAAACAAGCTAAGCAAACATGCTATCATTATGAGCCATTTATACTAGCATATGAGACACAAGGAGAGGGGGGTGTCCCTCTCCTATTCAAGACTCCAAAACCACCTTTCCACCACTGAAAATCCTCTGGATTTCAGTGGTGAGAAGGTCAAAACAAGATGGTTCCAAAGCTCAAAAGGGAAGGCACAAAACAAGGCCAAACAAGGCCTAAGAGGGGGTAAACAACCCCCATCACAAAAGTGACCTTAAACAATCATCATAAGCATGAAAAATCAGAACTTTTTGTAGTTTAGAGCTAAGCTTAAAACAGCACGCAAGTATGACCAAAAGCTTAAGCAAAAATGAGGTATCAAAAGCTAGAATCTCACCCTTGAAGAACACCTTCAAGAAAACAACTCCAGCACTCTCCTCTAATCAAAACCAGTCTAAGAACACCAAAACCAACTCCTAGGGACCTCAGCAACCAAGGGATGGTGTTTTAGTAGGTGTTTGTGTGCAATAGTGTGAAGAATCTACACTTTTGGGCACAAACAAGGGCTAAACAAAAGAGAGAGGTAAAATATATAGAGAGAGATATAGAACTTGTATATCAGATTTCTTCAACCTCTGGAAAGGGAGGAGGGCTCCCTTTTTATAGAATTTCAATTCTCAAGCTTATCCAACAGGCTTGAGTCTTGAGGCAAATCCCTCTATACACGTGTATGAAGGATGAGAATTGTGCATACCAACTATCACAGTTGGCACAAAATATCTACAAAAAGCAGATAGAAAGGTCTCGGGAAGAAAATATGGCTAATCGACCAAAAGAACTGCCGATCGACCAAAAAGAGTGCCGATCGGCCAACACCTTTGGCCGATTGCAAGAACACAAGGCCGACAAGCACAGGGTTTGGCCGATGGGTTGTGGGGATGGCCAACAAGCCACCCCCTTCCCTCAGAAGCAAAACCACAAGTCCTTGGTCCACAACCAAGCACAAAACAAGCAAGTTGTGAGATCCTAAGGCAAGGCGCGCAGCCGAGACCTTCGGGAACTCAAAACAAACACAAGCATGGATGATTATCGAGTGTTCAAATGATGACGTCCAAGTCTTGAGGACGGTCAAAAATGGGGTGTCTACAGCATGGGGCTCTCATGTCTCATTGCGAGCTGGCCTCTACTGGGCGCTTTAGTAGAGAAGTGGTGGGATACCACCAATTCCCTCCACTTCTCTACAGCAGGGGAGATGACGATGAATCCCTTTGACTTCTCTATGCTCACCGGCATAGTAGTAGGGGGTCATCCGATTCCTTACGACACAGACATGGGCGAGTGGGAGGCTGCTCAGATCTACCTCCTGGGGATTCACCCATTCATCTCCCCGATCAGGGATGGTGCGATATACATGGTTCGTTGATCACTTCAGAGGGACGACGCCGACGACCCGCGAGGAGGCCAAGTACTACGCCCGGGGTTTCCTCATGTTTCTATTTGGCACTACTCTGTTCACCAACTGGGAGAACACCATCGGGCTCTACCTCATGAGCGCCTTGGTGGACCTGTCTCGCGTCTGATTCTACGACTGGGGTGGCGCAGGCTTGGCCACACTATACGGGTACATGAGCTCCACCTCCCGCTATAGCGGGCATCTGCTAGGAGGCTACCGGAGGGCCTGTGAGGTATGTCCTATCCTTCTGCTTTACATTTCTACTTTGCATTTTCTGTATACTACACACACCGTACACTGCACCGCACACAATCTACTTTCTGCTTTACATCATCGGCACACTGTACACACTATACGCTTTCTGCATTACATCCTTTGTACACTGCACACACTGTCTGCTTTCTGCATTACATTCTCTGTACACTGTACACACTGTCTGCTTTCTGCTTTTCATTCTCTGTGTTCATCTAATATATACTCACTATTATCCTTCTACTTTCTGCAGCTATGGGTGCACGCCTATTTTTCGAGGCTCGCCTCAGAGCCAGAGGTGGAGATACCACCTATGGTGCCGTACTCGCACAGGTATGATGGGAGATGCCAGCGGAGGCCCCGAGAGTCATTCTCATTTTTCCGTCGATTCTTCGACACCGTGACCGCAGTAGAGGTAACTCAAACCTTACAGTGATTTAGGCTCTACTCCATATTGCATCTCTAATGGCAGCTAACAATCTGTATATTCACTATTACAGATCACCTAGCAGCCGTGGGCAGTGATGCTTGACAAGGTCAGAGATCAGTTTGCTGATGCTCGGGAGGCTTCTAGATTCCGGATCTTGCTTGAGGGCCCAGTCTGCTGGGCGTGGTTCTTAGGGGAGTGATTCCTACGATAGAGCCTCAACTTGCCCAAGCCGGTGGTTCCGATGCCGCCTTCCACATATATGAGGATCACAGAGAGATACACCATGCAGGAGATGATCGATTTCACCAGAGGTTGGGACGCCAACTTCTTCAGGCTTAAGGGCGATTACACTGCCTTCATCCAGACATACCTCATGCCGCCCCTAACTGGCACCCGCGGAGGTGAGAGATTTAGAGCTCCAGTTACAGGAGGGAGAGCAGAAGGATCCAGGGCGTCCCGAGCTCATGACAGGAGAGGTTCTCAAACGAGGTAGAGCATAGGATGGCCAGAGCTGCCTACTACGCTGACTTACTGGCGAGCCACATGGGAGGCTTACCAGATTCCCATCAAGCCTGCACCAGTTGGTCATGAGCTTGTCGGAGTTTGAGGCCCGACCCCGGTATGTACTATACTTTACATTTTGCACATTCAATTCATTTCAATTATGCTTTGTAGACCACTGATCATCTCAACACATTTACAGGCATCCATAGAGTACACCGGGCAGGCTCTCGAGCTAGCAGCTTCTCTGATGGGAATGGTTCAGACGAGCCTGAACCTACTCAGTCTCTACAGGATTCCGGTAAGTTTCCTTCAGTTTGCACTCCATATCATGAAATTTTCTTCTAATACATTAGCATTTCAATTACAATTTTCCCCATATTGATCTGAATACATTACATTAACAACACTGCATTGAGACACTACTCCCTCACACTGTATTCAACACTACAATCATCTTTGCATCCAATATATATTGTAACTGATGCATTTGACAAACTGTCCTTTTCAGGTCCCTTTTTAGATGTCAGCTCCACCGCACACCCCAACGGGAGCTGCAGCAGGACCTTTAGTGCCTTCCCTGACAGCAGGGAGAGAGAGATGAGGGACTCCGACACACAGCCGAGACAGAGCTAGGCATACTCATGACGAGAGCGGCCGACTAGAGCCTATCCCAGATGATGATGAGACAGATGAGGACGAGGAGCCAGCGAGCTCGCAGTCAGAGTCATCTGTGGGTGGAGGCGACGGCACCGGTTTGGGTTCTGAGGGCGGTGGCGATGCTGAGGTGGCTCTGAGGAGGAGAGCGGAGGCAGTTCTGGATCAGGCTCCAGCTCAGATTCAGACAGTGGTGTAGATGGTGATAGCTCTGAGTCTGCCCTGCCGAGGAAGATGATGAAGAGGGCCTCTCAATCCTGAGGTGGCTGGCGCCGATTCAAATGTTTTTGCTTAGTTTTTTTTTTATTTTTAATTTTTTTTTATTTTCTCTAGTAGTGTTAGCACATTGTACAGCCTTAGGCAGTTTTATTTTCTTAAAAACTTGTACTTTTTTTGTAAAAAGAAACCATGATCGGAATGAAAACAGCTTTTGATTAAAAAGTGTTATATTTTGCATTCTGAACATTCATCAAAATTGAATATTGTATTGGCAACTGCTTAATCCGGTAATGAACCAACCAACACATAAGAAACAGAGTAAAACAACTCAATGAACAAAACAACAACTCGACAATCAAAACAAATACAACTCAATAAGAAAATCAATAACTCGATAAGCAAAACAATAACTCGATAAGCAATTCGACAAAAATTCTTAAAGAGTGGTGGAAGAAATGCACCAAGAGTGGAACAAAACACAGGTTCTTGGCACTTTCAACAGATGGATGGACCAGAGGGCAAAACAGGAGGCCACCGACCATAAATAGATGCTGCTAGCCATCACAAATGGTTGTCGGCCACTAGTACTGGCCAGTCGGCTACAAAAGTGGCCGGTCGGCCACCAACACTGGCCAGTCGGCCACTAGTGCAGGAAACGTCTAGATTGCTGCCACCTGTCTTCCACTCAGCACCTTATCTTCTACAAAAGCTCCAGCTTCGTAGTTTCTTTATTCCAGCTCTGTTTTTGCTTCAAATAGAGCCATTCTTCACCGAAAAACTCTCCGATTGGATTGCGAATTTAGATGGCTTGGAAAAATTGAATTTTTGGGGTTTCGGGATAAATGCACTGTTTCCGTTGAGTCGTACTCCGCTGTGTTTTTCGTTCCTCCACACCGCGGCTAGATGTTGGAACCCAGTTATGCATGTTTTCAGCTTTGGCGGACAAGAGATATGCTCTACAATCGAAGAATTCCAAGCTTTGATGGAACCCTGATGTGAGGAGGAAATCTTGCCCTGGTCCCGTTTTGGCCACATCCAAGCTTTAGGAAAGATGTGTGGGCTTACTTTACGCGATGCTCGATCCTTGGTTCACAACGGGGAGTTAGATATTCCCAGCTTGATTCATCGATTTTCTGACGCCGCCGATCGTGGCGGCTGTCTCTAGCAACGTTTTCGGCAACATGCCCTCTACTTGTGTATGTTGGCTCATTTTCTGGTTGCCGCTGGCTTCAGAGGGTCTAACATTCGCTTGACAAGGCTTGAAAGAGGGCAAGAGCTGCAATGGCTTGACACTAGCCGAGACTTTGATGGGCTTAGATACTTTCCATCGTCGGGAGACAACCAAGTTTGCAGGAAGTCCACTACTCTTACAGGTAATATTTCCCACCCTTCTCACATGTATTTCTCACATCACTCGGCCCTCAGGCTCTGTTTTTCTCTTAAAACCCTTTTCTCACTTTTCTCTCCGCGTACATCTCTCTATTTTTTAATCTCTCTTATTTTTCATCCCTCCTCATATATGGCTCAAGGATAAGTTAAAAGTAGTGGACGCTTGTCCTGTGTATTCAGCGCGCGGCTATTTCTTCCACCAATGGCTAGTTGATTTCCCAAACGAGGGGTGGTGGTGCCACTGGATGTGCAATAGATCTACTGTTGACATTGCTTGGCGTTGCCCCTGGTTTGATCTGCTTGAGATAAGCTACAGCATGTCTTGACAACCTGGCATTCAGTTGGTTGGTTTGACACACTATGTTTTCTATTTTCCCTTCTGGTTCCAGCGTCAGTTCGGACATGACCAGACTTGCCTAGAAGAAAGGATAGAGTACTCAACTTCCTTTCTAATCTGAGGCACATAGCTAGCTCGATATCTCACTGCTTGGAGAACAAGAGAACTTCTGGCCCCCGCTCCCAATTTTAGTTACGCCTTTTCTGGCAAATGCATAGCTTGGCTTGAAGATGAGGCGTAAACCGGGCCTACTTTAGCATCTGAAGCTTCCACAAGCTCTGGGAGGAGACGTGGGAACACCTGACTCAACTATGCCCCAAGTTTATTGCTTTAATCTGTACTTTCAAGTTTTCCTTTTGAATGTAATAAAAGCAACTTCAATTTATATCAAGAGTCAGAGAACTCTGTATTGAAATTAATGAAATTGAAGGTTGTGGGTACTGAAAATTTTCCTTTTGGTCTAAAAATAGTCTAAGTTGTAAAAAGATTAATTTGAACAAAATCAACTTTTATTAAAACTTTTCAAAACCATTTTCGATAAGGATCACAACTGGACACACCCGGAATCTATCCTTGAGATGTACAACCCCGAATCCAATAACTGGAAAGTTGCCCCTTGTCTAAATAGCACTGCACTGTACTATAACAATCTCTTCTCATAGTGAGGATCACAACCGAACTCTTGGATGCAAAAAAGACAAAGGTGACCAAAACAATCACATGGACACAGTTGATTTGGAAGTGTTTATGGCTGGACTTCAGAATGAAGTTGCCTACGTATCCCGAAGATGGGAATCAAGCCTTACGTAGTTCGTTTCGGGTTCACTCGAGTATTAACACTCTCCTTTTGTGCTCTAACTTTTGCCAAGGCCACCCTTTCTGGTTTTTCAACCTTGCGAGCTCAATTTTTCTTATTTCAAATTTTTTTATGCTCTAACTTTTGTCTAGGTCGCCCTTTTGGTTTTTCGGCCTAGCGAGCCTCTCAAGGATAGTATTTCTTCAACTTGTCCATGTTGATTGGTTGGGAGAATTTGAGGCCATCTAAGTCCATAAGAATGACAACTCCACCTGACCAGATTGACTTGATGATGTAAGAACCAGTCCAATTAGGTCTGAAGTTACCCCTAGGGTCATGGATGGGAGCTCGGTTGTCTTTGAGCAATAAATCCCCTTCTTTCAGATTCCTGGACTTAACCTTCTTGTTGAAAACCCTGGCGATTCTTCGTTGATAACCTTGGACGTGGTACAGTGCTTTCAACCTCATCTCGTCGAATAACATTAATTCCTCAAACCTACTCTGCTGCCAATCTGCTTCCGCTATCTAGCACTCAGCCATAACCCGCAGCAGTGGAACTTCAACATCAATCGGCAGAACGACCTTCATCCCATAAACTAGAGAATACAGAGTTGCCCCAGTAGATGTTCGAATTGATGTTCTGTAGCCCCAAAAAGCAAATGACAGCTTATCTAGCCAGTCCCTGTAGGTTTCCACTATCTTCTATAGAATGTGCTTGATGTTCTTGTTGGCGGCCTCAACAACTCCGTTGGTTTGTGGCCGATATGTGGATAACTTATGAAAAGCCACGTTGTATTTATCCAACAAGTCGATCACTTCTTTCTTGAAGTGGGAACCATTGCCCGAAATGATATCATTCGGGACCCCATAACGACAAATGATGTTATTCCTGACGAACTTGGCTACATGCGATGCTTTCAGCACGGCGTAGGATTGGGCCTTGACCCACTTTGTAAAGTAGTCTACTGCCACCAGGATATACTCATGCCCGTTTGACCCCTTTGGAGTAACTGCCCCCATAACATCAATTCCCCAGACTGAAAATGGCCATGGTGAAGTCATGTTGTACAGCTTCGACGGCGAGTGTAACAACGCCCGCGGGGGGCCTCGCTACAGTTCGGACTCGGTTTTTGTTTGCGGTTCTAAATCTGAACCAAAGAGTCCAAATCCGGCAAATCGTTTTGAGAAAACAGATTTTTTGAAAGAAGTGCCAAACATGGACTGCTTTGCCAGATAACAGAGTCGCCACCTAAATATTTTTAAAATGGGAAATTTAGGAAACCCTGACTCGGTGCCAAAAGGCCACGTGTCCGTCATCACCAAAGTTGGCTCGGGAACTTGGGTACGATTAGGGAAGGTCACATCGTGAGCACCCCCTCTCGCCCGGTCGAAGACCGGCCTCTACTAATCATGATATCTGATTTTGAAAACATTGTATGCTCTTATTCCGGTTATTAAGCCTAGGTTACTATGTGATGCTCACAGCAAACAAGTATAGACTAAGTCGTCTGAATTGGAACTAGACACTTCATGTTTGTTTGTTTGAAAATGGTGTGATGGTGCTACCCGCAGGTAGGCTAAAATGCAGATTTGCCACCCTCAGGTGGGCTTAGAAAACAGTGATTTTGCCACTATCTAGTGGGCTTAAAACAAACAATCAGTGATTTGTCCCAGTTCAAATAACTCAACCTCCACCCACAGGCATTCAGGCAGTTATATCACATAAGCAAATAGCCTCATGGTAAGCATGCTATCATGGCAGTCACTCACACACATGCAAGGATGCTAAAGCATAAAACTTACAGAGTACTCCCAGCCAAAACAGAAACCGATTAGAAATCCATGCATGAATCCTAACTATGCTGAAATGCCTAATGCAACACATGCAAAATGCAACTATAGCAGGCTCGGCTATTCTAAACATGGCATGTGGAATGCTACAACTATCATGTACTCAATTTGGAATTGAAATACAGATGCAGTTTGTATGATGTGCCGAGCCCAATGCATGCAAAACAGATGAATGATGCAAACATGCTATCATACTGTATGCTAATTGAAATATGCCTTATATCTAACCATCCAAAGCGGGTAAATAAAAGGGAGAAAGAAATGGGGGTTGGAAGACATACATCACACTCACACACCCTTATTACAATTTTGCCCTCGCGCAGAGGGTCCGAATAAATAATAATACAGACCCAAAATGAAAGAATATTACAGTCCGAAATGAATATACAGATTTCTAATTAATTAACAAATTAATTACAGAAAAGTAAAACTGGCATGCAAGCCAGGGACTGCCTCGCTTCTGATGTATGATGTATGCTGGGGTGCTTGGCGCAGAAATCCACTGGGATGCCCTGATTAGCCTCTGTTTGCAATTTTCTCGAAATGCGTGCCAGCCTCCGAAAAGTTGTTGATTGTTGATTTTGCTGCAACAGAGAGCAGGAAAAGGGCACAGCAGTGTATTTCACAAATGTATGCATGCCTCGATCCTCGTGCCACCAATCACGCATCTCGATGCATGATGGCCGAGGAACCGAAATGCACAACTCAATATGGGATGAATGCAGATGAATGCTACAACAAAAACCTAACTCCATCATGGGTAATCCGGAGTGTCGGTGACTTGGGAATTGAGACACGTTCCGGTACTCGGAGTACAGAATGCGCCTCGTTTCCCGTGCAATATGCATGATATGCGTGAAATGCAACTAACATACAATCCTAGCATACGCAATGCTATGAAAATGAGATGAAAATAAGATGCCTCGAAAAGCGTGCACGCGGGCACGCAAACCGAGGCGATGGCATGACATGCAAATCGGATAAAACAAAGGTGCCTCGAAATGCGCGCCCACAGGCACGCAAACCGAGGCGATGCAAATGAGAGAATCGGATAAAACCGAAGTGCCTCGAAATGCGTGCTCGCGGACACGCAAACCGAGGCGATGATGAAATGATAAAATCGGATAAAACCGAAGTGCCTCGAGGTGCGTGCCCACAAGCGCGCAAACCGAGGCGATGATATGAAGTGCAAATCGGATAAAACCGAAGTGCCTCGAAATGCGTGCCCACAGGCACGCAAACCGAGGCAGAGGCATACGCAATGCCAAGCGGATAAAATAGAGTGCCTCGAAATGCGTGCACATGGGCACGCAAACCGAGGCGATGATAAAATGAGAAAAAACAGATAAAACTGAAGTGCCTCGAAATGCGCGCCCACAGGCACGCAAACCGAGGCGATGATATGACATGCAAATCGGATAAAACCGAAGTGCCTCGAAATGCGCGCCCACAGGCACGCAAACCGAGGCGATGCAAATGCGATGAAATGGCAAACGGAATGCAACGATGGGCTTACACCTACATGGGAGAGCCTCAGCTCACTCACATAGGCTGCCGTCGGATAAAGACGAAGTGCCTCGAAATGCGTGCACACGGGCACACAAACCGAGGCGATGGCATACAAGCATGAAAATGCGAATTGGGCTTACGCCAACATGAGAGGGCCTCAGCTCACTCACATAGGCTGCCGTCGGATAAAGACGAAGTGCCTCGAAATGCGTGCACACGGGCACGCAAACCGAGGCAATGCAAAAATGATACAAATGGCATGGGAAATGATATTCAAGCATGGCAATGGAATTTCAGCACTTAAATAAAGGGGAAAACAGTCCCGAAACAATTCGAAATGACACTCGAAGTATGCATTCATCCCGAAAATGCGAAATTAAGCCCCGAAATGGCCTATAGCCATGCTACACGTGCAAAATATGATCATGGCAGCAAGAACAGTAGCAAGACAGTCCCAAAAATGGCATTTTTTCAGTAGTAAACATGGCCTAAATGCAAGCATAGGTAGATCAAACAAAGCATGCAAAGTTAGTGGCCAAAAGAGGGGTATTGAGACAAGTGATACATGCAAACCCCAAATGGACAAACTTTCTTCTACAACATTGAAAATGAGCTAAAAATAAGCACAATTTCAGAAGATGACATTCTCAAAATCAGATCACAATCATGCTAAAAGATCCATGCAAAATAGGCTCCAAATAGGCTATATCATGAGACATGCAATTCACACACCAAATGACAAAACTTTCTTCATGGAATATGTAAAGGGGGTCAAAATAAGACCAAAGTCAGTATGGGTCGAAGCCCCAAAAACAAATAGAGATAGGTCAAAATTGCATGCAAAAGAGTGGCACACTTGATGAATATTGAAGGAAGTGGTATATACAAAGGCCAAATGAAGCTGAGCCTATCTACAATGTTGTAGAAGGGCTCATTTTAAGCACAAAAGCAGTAGGGGTCGGACCCCCAAAAACCAACACAAATAGGTCAATTTTAGCATGCAAAAATGTTACCAACTTGAAGAATATTGAAGGAACTAGTGTATACAAACACCAAATGAGGTTGAGCCCTTCTACAAAGTTGTAGAGGGGCTCATTTTAAGCACAAAAGCAGTAGGTGTCGGAGCCCCAATTCTCAACCAATTAGAGTATAAAAATGAACCAAGAAAAAGCCCTAAAAGTTAGTTTTGAATACTCACCCTTGAAGACTTGTCTTTCTTTGATTCTTGGCCTTGATTTGTAGCTTCTCAACCTCTGAAATTCACTCCCTAGCTACTGGAATGGTAGTGTTGATGGTGGAGCTAAGGGTTGGTGAAGAAATGGCCTTGACACTTGAAGCTTTTTTGGAGTTTTGAGCTAAGGAAATGGAGGAATTTGGAGATGTGTTCTTCAAGGAAAATTTTCCAACCTTGAAGAAGGAGAGGGAGGGCCCTTCAAATAGGCAAGAAAATGGGGTGTAAAAGGGGAGGGAAAGCACCCAATCTTTCCCTCCCGAAATATCCCCGGATGCCCCGGGATATGCTGGAAGATATCCGGACAGCTGGGACAGGCTGGAAAGCAAGAATCTGGCCGGCCAGGTATTTTTTTGCAAGGTGGCCGGCCAGCCACCCTCCATGGCCGGCCAGCCACCCTACATGGCCGGCCGGCCACCCCAAGAAAATGAACAGGAGATTTTCTGGCCGACCAGTATAGAAAGGTGTCCTCCAAGGTGTGTAGAACAAGGATCCAAGGTTGAAATCTGGCAACTCTGAAACAGGAGCCACAACATAGAGCTTGAAGGAGAGGTCCAAAAATGAAGTCAACAATTTCTGGCCGACCACTATGCCAAAGTGTCCTCCAAGATGTGTAGAACAAGGATCCAAGGTTTGAATTTGGCAACATTGAACCAAGAGTCACAACATAGAGCTTGAAGGAGAGGCCCAAAAATGAAACCAAGAATTGCTGGCCGACCACCATACCAAAGTGTCCTCCCAGATGCCCTCATCACAGATATGTAGCTTTGGTTGGAAGAAAATGCCCCTAGGGTGTTCAACATTGGCCCGGAAGTGAGCAAAACGGGCTCTGGAGGAGCGAAACTGGTTATCTGGGATAATTGCTGGCTTCTCACCCCCCAGTGATCTTCCTGATGTTGAAACAGAGGTACCTGCCAAGTTTGAACAAAAACTAATGAGAAATGAATGTTCGGGGCCAAAACCGAGCAAATCGGGATCCCGGAAATGGGCTGCAGGTGCCGGGAGTGGTGTTCAGCAGCGAAGTGGGTATCTGCGACTCCAGTGTCCTCTGGAATGATGAAACAGAGATACCTGCCAAAAACCGGAGAAAATGGATGCGAAATGAATGCTCGGGACCAAAACACGCAGTTCGGGGTCCCGAAAACCGGCTACAGGTACCGGAAGTGGCACACGACCACGAAGTGGGCATCAGGGGCCCCAGGGTTCCTCGGAATATTAAAACAGAGGTCTCCGCCAAAAACCGGAGAAGGCTGATGCAAAATGAATGCTCGGGGCCCAAATCACGCGGTTCGGGGTCCCGAAAATGGGTCGCCGGGCACCGGAAGTGGTGTTCGGCTGCGAAGTGGGCATCAGGGGCCCCAGTGTTCCTCGGAACATTAAAACAGAGGTCTCCGCCAAAAATCGGAGAAAGCGGAGATGGTTGGGCGGTCCCGAGCCGAGGCACACGGCCTAACGGCCCCGAAAACCGGGAACCGGGCTCCGAAATGGGCAAAATGGCCTACGGCCACGAAAAGTAGCTCACGGCCACCGGGAGATAATCTGCGGGACCACTCCCTTCCCTTAGGAAAGAAAATAGAGAAAACCGAGCCTGGTTCGCAAACCGAGACAAGGTAGGGAAGATAGTTCGGAGGTCCGGAGGCAGGGCGCGCGGCCGCGACTCTGAGACTTCTGAACGAGCACAGTATGCAACATCACCGAGCGCTCAACCGGTGACGTCTGAGTCTTAAGGTCAGTCAAAAATGGGGTGTCTACAGCGAGATGTTCATGCGATTTGCATGGATCTGGCATTTGTGGCATCGCCGAACAAAACCAATACAATCCTCCTCCATGGTTGACCAGTAGTAACCCTGTCTGAGAATCTTCCGAGCTAGTATTACTCCACTCATATGAGATCCGCACTCTCCTCCGTGGATGGCCTCCATTAAGCACTTCGACTCTTCTTCATCAACACACAGTTTATGCATTCCCAGATGGCCTCGTTTGTACAATTTACCCCCGTAGATGATAAACTGAGCAGCCATTCGCCGTATTGCTCTTTTATCTTTGGCATTTGCCCCTAGTGGATAAACCTCCTTCTCCAAGAAGTTCCAGATGTCATGATACAAAGGGTTCTGATCTTGTACTTCATCTATTGCGGCAATTAACTCATAAGCCAGCACATACCTCTATTTAATAATGATTGGATGCATCCGGACTCCCAAAGGGATGCCTATCATGATCATGGAAGATAGAGTTGATAAGGTCTTGGTGAATCGGTTGCTCTCTCTTAACAGATACGTGAAGGTTAGCTTCTCAAACCTGGGAATTAGAACATCCAGGGTTTGGTGATAGATTTTCATCCTTTCTTCTTTAACCTTCCAGTCTCCTTTTGCTTGAGACATAGCCAGGTTCGAGTCCCTAATGACGTCCAACCGTTTTGCCCCTAGTTCCAGGGTGACTTCCAAGCCAGTGATGCATGCCTCGTATTCTGCTTTATTGTTTGATACCTTGAACCGGAGTTTGAAAGCTAAAGGTATATGGGAATTGTCAGGCGCTATCAGCAACACCCCTATCCCATACCCGTACTGATTAGACGCTCCGTCAAAGTACATAGTCCAAATCTCTTCTTCGACCTGCAGAATGGCCTCATCTAGGAACAGATACTCTATTGCTTCGTCTCCCTCCACTGAGTGATCGGCTAGGAACTCCGCCACCGCTCTCCCTTTCACAGACTTGCGAGTCATATACTTCAAATCAAATTCGGAGAGAAAAAGTAACCAATGGGCTAGCCTACCAGTTAGCGCTGGTTTCTCGAAGAGATATTTGATGGGATCCAATCTCGAAACCAGAATTACGGAGTGAGCTAATAGGTAGTGCCTCAACTTCCTGGTAGCCCATACCAAGTCTAAACAAGCCTTCTCAAGCGGAGTGTAATGGGTCTCATATTCCAGCATCTTCTTGCTTAGGTAATAGATGGCCTTCTCCACTCTATCCTCAGATTCCTGCGCAAGCATGTAGCCCATTGTAGTGTCGTTTATTGACAGATACAAAATCAATGGCTTCCCTGGCTCTGGCGGCGACAACACGGGTGGGTTTTGTAGATACTGGTTGATCTGCTCAAATGCTACCTAGCATCGGTCATCCCATCGGAATTTCTTTCCTTTCTTCAGGAGACCAAATAGTGGTTTACAAGTCAAGGTTAATTTTGCAACAAACTGTCTTATGAATTACACTTTACCGAGAAAGCCTCGCACCTCCTTTTCAGTCCTTGGTGGTGGCATTTCCAGGATGGCCTTGATTTTAGAAGGATCAACTTCGATGCCCCTCTGCGTAATCAAGAACCCCAGCATTTTCCCTGCTGTGACACCAAAAGTGCATTTCTAAGGATTCAGTTGCAACCGATATTCCCTGATCCGTTGGAAAAATTTCTTCAAGGCAGTGTAATGGCCCTCTCTTTCCTTGGACTTGACAATCATGTCGTCCACATACACCTCCACCTCTTTATGGATCATATCATGCAAGATCGTAGTTGCAGCTCGTTGATAAGTAGCCCTAGCATTTTTCAGACCGAACGGCATCACCCTATAGCAGTAGGTTCCCCATGGCATGGTGAAGGCAGTCTTCTCCCTATCCTTGGGTGCCATCAAGATCTGGTTGTACCAGAAAAACCCATCCATAAAGGAGAGCAAAGCATGGTCCGCGGTGAAGTCTACCAATTCGTCGATGTACGGTAGAGGAAAGTCGTCATTCGGACTAGCTTTGTTTAGATCTCTAAAATCCACACACACCCGAATTCTGCCATCTTTCTTCGGCACCAGAACAATGTTGGCAAACCAAGTAAGATACTCAGATACTAACAGGAACCTTGCATCTATCTGCTTGGTGACCTCATCCTTGATTTTCAGAGCCCAATCCAGGCGTATTCTTCGAAGCTTCTGCTTGACGGGTCGGGCCTCAGGGTCAAGAGGGATCCGATGCTGTGCAATCTCAAGATCGATTCCAGGCATGTCTTCGTAAGACCACACGAAAACATCTTTGAAATCTTTTAATAAAGCAACTAAGCGCTCGCGTTTCTTTGAAGACAACGTGGACCCGATCTGGACCAGACGCGGATCCTTCTCAGTACTAACATTAATTGAAGTGATTTCATCAACCAAAGGTTTTACAAATCTCTCATCCTCTCGATCAATCATATGTTTCCAAACCAGAGGAATTTCTTCCTTGTCGTTTTTATCAAAGTTTTGAAAGTCTTGATTAATGCAGTAAACAAGCGGCACAAAAAAGTACTCGGAAACAGCAGTGGTACCATTCTCATTCATAACTTCCAGTTCGTCCAATTCCTCGGTTACAACCGACTCAAAAGAAAAGGAAAAAGACGGCCTGGACAAAACAACGGCATCCGGGTTATCAACTCCAGGAATACCGGACTCTGACTCAGAAGAACTAGAATCTGATTCCGACTCCACAGACTTTGTGGAATCAGATTCCAGTTCACTACCCGATTCAGAACTGCTAGACAAAAAGCCCTTCTTGAACTGCCCAACAAGGGAGGGTGCGATAGATGCATCTAGAATGCCAGAAGAAGGGGCCACAGCCGTTTGATCTCTAATCATGGAAACAAAGAAGTCATCCCCCAAGCTCTTTGGTGTGATCTGAGGGTCTGAAAGGAGACAGGCCAGCGTTGCTCCTATCTTGAGTTCTGTGCCATCGGACTCATCCTCTATACACTATTCAGCCATAGCTGGTAGATCAGTCTGCTCTTCTGTAACTTTATCCCCTTGCAACTGTAGATTGAAAAAGATCTCAAAGCCGGGCAAACGCCGCTTCTCAGAATTCAGCCATGGCTCAGGAAAGCCACAAAATAGGAAATCCTCCCCCTCCTGGACAAAGCTGCCGTTCAGGGTTCTTTGAATAGGTCTATGTACCAACTCATAATGCTTCCCATTTTGTTTAGCCTTGGCCTTTCTTGCCATTTCTTTTCCCTTCCTTACCCAAACCTCTTTGGTAGGCGTGTAACCTAGACCAAAGGTATAAGGGTTATGTGGCACTTCGTCTAATGCAACGACGCCCTTCATGCTGCTCCTTCCCAATCCCATTTCGGGTACATGTTGCAGCTTATTCATGAGGTAGACGGATTGCGCACTGACATACAGTCCCTCATCAACAACCAGAATATCTTGCACTACCCAGGCCTCGGCCAAGGTAAATCTAGTAAAAAAGACATCCTCCTCGCCGTGCACAATTTCCAAGGCCGGTGTAGTAACTTCCGACAGAGGATGTATGGAAGAGTTTCCAAAAACAATAGCGACCCCCTTCCCATAAGGGTATTTCAATATCTGATGTAGAGTGGAAGAGACAACTCTTACTTGGTGCAGCCATGGCTGTCCAAGGAGTAAGTTAAAAGTGGCTGGAACGTCCAGAACATGAAACTCAATGTCCTGTTGTGCCGGGCCAACCTGGGTTCTAATTCGAACTGTCTCCATCACTTCCTGACTTGTATTGTCATAAGCCCGAATCACCTGGGCCATTGATGCGAAGTCTGCGGGTTTCAAACTGATAGCATAGGCCGTGCGCGACGGACACACATTAATTACAGACCCGGTATCAACCAAGACAACTGGTATCCACTTCTCTTTACACTCCACAGAGATGTATAGTGGCTTGTTGTGCTCAGAGCCCTCAGGTGGCAATTCTTTATCTGTGAAAGTCAAAGTCGGTGAGGCGCCTCCCAGGAATACCAGTCCCACTAATTGCTCGGGGGTTGTGTCAATAGAGAGCTTAGCCTTATCCATTGCTAATAGGACGGCTTGTCTATGCACCCGTGAAGCCATGAGCAAACCCCAAATGGATCTATCTTCCTGAATCTTCTTCAGTTACTTCAGTACAACTTCCTCCTCTAACAGTTTATCTTTCTGTTTCTCTGCTTCCTTATCTTTCCCTGATGCTTCCGGTTGGTCCAGGTGTGGGGGATTAAAGTATCGCCCACTCCGAGTCATGTGATCGACTTCCTCGGCATACCATGTATCATCTGGCAGATTCTGTCCCCAATCCTCATCCATGTGAGCGAGATGCAAGTCTTCATTTTTCCACCACATTCCCTCGGCAATAGACAAACAACTGTCCGGTTCCATTGTAAGCACTCCTGTATCCGCAACACAGTCAGTCCCCGCGGGGCCTTTGGCCTTTCCAGCCTTCTGATCATCCTCAGTTCTCTCATGTTCGAACCGCTTCAGTGTGGCCTCCTCTTCTGTATCAGCTGTACGCAAGCTACCCAATTCTTGAGCAAAATTCTTAGTACTGGTGGTCTTTGGCAACTTCCCCTTATTGTCGACCGTTCCGGCCGTTATAGACGTTCCTGTTTCCAACTGTCCCTGCTTTGGTTGAGACCCCTCATCAATATCCAGCTCATCACTAAGCCACCCTGTATTATCCGTTGATCGGTTCATATCAAACCAACCAATCTGTACATTCCCCAGATCCTGTTCATCAAAGAATTGCAGATTACTGATGTCCCCCTCAAGCTCAGCTAAGTCATCCAGCCTTTGGCTTGGCCCGTCTTCCTGGACTACATTAACCTCCATCCCCATTGGCAATTCCACCCCTGGCTTGTCTTGACTTGTCGGCACAATTTAGCGACAGGGGTTGTATGCTTCCTCAGTTAAGCTCATGGAGCCCTCAGGCATACCTTCTTCTACCACAGCCACCACTGCAGGTTCGGGTTGGGATATGGACGCGCTCATCATGCACAAGTCTGTGCTTTTGGGGATGAACAGCACCGGGTTAGGCAGGTGAGAGAGAGTGATGTATATGTGGGGTCATATGGGACGACCACTGTTTGGATAAGGTTTACATGCCTGGGTGGTGGGGGTTGGTTATGTGGTGGGAGAGGATTTGTAGTGACGTTAGGCTTCTCAGGAGGCGCTATCACTTTGTTGTCAATGAGATCTTGAATCTCATGACGGAGCCTAAAGTATAGGTCGGTATCATGACCATGCTGCTGGTGGAAGGCACAATACTTGGCCAGGTTGTGTGTAGGAGGGAGGGGAATAGGCAATGGGCGTGGCACTAGGGGCTTCAGCTGCCCCTTTTTTATCAGAACCTCCAAAGCCTTGGATAGAGACATATAGAGTGGGGTGAAAACCCTCTGGCCCCGGGGTGGGTACTTTGCAGGTTGTGAGGTGGTTCCGGATGCACTGGCAAAAGGGGTGGTTGTTTTCGATGTGGTGGTGACCATACCGACATCAGAAGTCCTTGTAGCTGCAGTGCTACTCGTAGTCGTATTTGAACTGCGTGTAAAAGCCCTTTTGGGCTGCTCTTTCTCCTGGTCGATCAGACCCTATTTCATCGCATCCTCTATCTGTACCCCTATCTCATGAAGGTTAGCAAATGTAGGTAGGGGTAAGACAATCATATTCTGCAGCAGCTTCGGTTGTAGTTTACGAACGACCATTCTTATCTGGTCCTTCTCAGCTAGCCTGGTGGTCATCATGGAGGACTTGGCCCGCCCCCCTTCGGCTCTTGTCGAGTTGCCTCGAGATCACGAGTTGTGACCTCAATTTGAGTGTTATAAGAATACTGGGCAATAAAGGCCTTGGCCATCTCTTTCCAGCTCCTCTTCACAGAATCTTCCAGTTTAGCATACCAAATAGCCGCGATACCCGACAGGGTTCGGCCAAAGAGGGATAGCTTCTGCAATCTAGTCAGGCCCATCGGCCTCAGAATATTTGAAAATAGCTGCAAGTTGACCACAGGATCACCCGAGCCGTCGAAGCGGTCTATGTGTGGCATTTTAAATCTATCCAGCAATGTCACCGCCGAATCTGTATAGTCGTCCTCTATATCTGGGATTGAGTTGACGCCCTGAGCTCGTTTGAAAAGCTTCTCAAGCTTGCTCACTTTTAGAGCGATAAGGTCAACCTCGAACTCAAAGGGGGCCTCCGTTGGATAAGCCGGTGCTTTGGAAGTCTGAGGTGGGACTAGACCTGCTGGAATGTCCATATTCTCCTAGACATTAGCTCTATCCCCAGGTATCGGAACCCTAGCTGGGGGTGGATGCGAAGCAGAAGCTGCTGCTTGTTGTGGTTACTATTGTTGTTGAAGCCTGGCAATTAACTCCGCCTACTGGACTGCAATCTCTGTTTGGCGAGCGGTAACTTCCGCTTGGCGATCAGCATCCAACTACATGGCCTCGATAGTTTGTTGAAGTTGACGTATCATATCCTTCATACTATCTGAGGGGTGCTGATCTGTTAGAATTGGTGTATACTCTCTTTCTGAGGTGGAAGCAGAGAACTGGGCCTGACTACGCACAGGTGAAGCAGATAGTGACCGCTGAATTGGCGACTGTTGAACCAGTGATCTATGCCTGACTGTCCTCCATCTCGTAACTGGGGGGAGCGAAGCAAACACTGGTTGTCCTCCAATAAAAGCCTCAGGTCGGTAAATCCTCCTGACTCTGGTCCAGAGTGCTCGGAGGGGAAACTGCCTCGTCAGAAGCAATTGTGAAATACTACCTTGCAAAAAAGAAAATAAAGTAAAACAGGAAACAACAATCAGCAAACGCACAGCACCTCGGCTTAGACAAGGACAACACGCAGTTGAAATTATAAGCTGGACAATCTGTACTCTAACACTGATTTTTGCCTCAAAATTTATGCCTCAAAACTGATACCTTCAAACTGATACCTAGACTTGCAACTGATACATGCATTCCGGCAGAGACACACTCTAATAGCACATATCAAGGAAGTGAGAGCCAAAACACCCCTATGGTGGGGTAGGGTTACCCTATCCTAGTTTCGTCAGGAACTAGGGATTCACTACGCAAACATGCAGTTTCATACAATCATGCATTCAGGTGAGCAACATGTCCTAGTTTGGAATAGTCTCTATGGCTTCCGATGTGCAACTAGGTCCATTGGTCAAAAAGGGTGCCTTAGCAAGACCACCTAATATACCTCTCACTCCTAACACTGAGAATTGAAAGGAGGATCAAACGGTACAGCGGTAGTCCAGATCCAAGGTTTGTGTTCCCATCGTGGCAGAGTTCGCAACCGGTCAGCCTTATGGCATGCTTTTCCAAGCAAGCCTCTGGCAAAGCGTTCAGGAATAGCAGATGGCAAATACTGTGACTTAAGCGCACCTATGCAAATGCAAATGCAAATGCAAAGAAACACATAAGTGTGAATAAAACAACATATCATGAGTTCGAGTCAAGTTCTCTAAGTCCACAGCAGAGTCGCCAGAAACTGTGGACTCGACTTCCTTCGCGCCCCCTTTCGGAGAGCTCGAATTGGTCCTACAGTTTGGACTCCTGTCACAGTTCTGAATCTAATCTCACAAAGTGCAATGTGAGATTGATAAACACCAAAGAGTCCAATCCGGCAAATCATTTTGGAAAATCGATTTTGAATCAAATAATGCCAAAACTGGACTACTTTGCCAGATTACAGAGTCGTCACCTAAATATTTTGTTTTTGGGAAATTTAAGAAACCCTGACTCGTGCCAAAGGCCACGTGTCCGTCATCACTAAAGTTGCCTCGGCTCAAGAACTTGAATACGAGAGGGAAAGGTCCTGAAATGAGCACCCCCGCTCACCCAATCAAAGATCGGCCTCTACTAACATGATATGTTGTTTCATAAACACATGTGTTCTTATTGTGGTTATTAGCGAACTTTACTGTGTGACGCACACAAGCAAGTATAGACTGAAATTGCAAGAATTGGAACAAATTCAACTCATGTTTGGTTTCGAAAATGGTTTGAAGTTGCCACCCTTAAGTGGGCTTAGAAATACAGATTTGCAAACATGGTGGGCTTAAAACAGGATTTGCCACTTTGCAAAGTGGGCTTAAAACTCACATTCGTTGAATTGTTCCAATTCAAGCAACAAAGCCTTCATCCACAGGCATTCATGCAGTTTATCAAGTAAGCACATAGCCTCATGGAAAGCATGCTATCATGGCAACACTCACATTCATACAAGTATGCTAAAGCGTAAAACTTACAGTGTACTCCAAGCCAAAACAAAAGCTAGTTAGAAACAATGCATGATCCTAACTATACAATATGCCTAATGCAATACATGCAATAATGTAATTAATAGGCTTGGCTACTAATATGGCATATGATACAATTTGATAACATGCTTTGAAACACGTATTCAAAGAAGTGTATTAAAATACAATGCAGTTTAAATGATGCGCCGAGCCTCTTTGCATGCAAGACAAATGAATGATGCAAACATACAAGCATAAGGTATGCTAATCAAAACATGTCCCCAATCTAACCATCAAAAGCGGATAAATAAAAGGGAGAAAGAAGTGGGGTTGGAAGACATGCACACACACCCTCACGCTTATTATAACATTGCGCCCTCTCGAAGGAGGGTCTGAATGAATAAGCTAAGCTAATTATTACAAAACAAAACTAATTAACTATTCTAAGCTAATTATTACAAACGGAATTGAATAACTAGCTATGCTAAGCTAATTAAGTACAACACTTGAATTGAATAATTAGATACGCTAACTAACTAGTAAAGCAATTTAAATGGCCTTGAGGGACGAGGGATGCATGCATGCTCGGTGGCTTCCCCCCGAAAATGATCTTGCCCTGCCATCGGATGCCTCTGTTTGCACTCATTTGATCTTGGAAAATTGCACCAACTTCCAGATTGCCTCTGCTCCAACGCAAGAACACATTTGCACAAAACTTCACCGGTGGCCGATCGGCTACAAAAAGTGGCTGTCGACCACCTTAACTGGCTAGTCAGCTAGTTTCAGTGGCCGATTGGCCACCCTCATTTTCTGGACTTCTACTTTTGCTGCAACAGAGAGCAATAGAGGCAAAACAAAGCATTTGCAAGGAATGTATGTACTGCTACACTCCTTATCATTTATCAAGCTCAAAGGAGTGTAGCTCTTGGCTCTCAAGCCACCAACCAAGCATTTTCATTGCATGATGGCTAAAAAACCAAGCTTATACAAAGTCAATGAATGCACAAATAAGACTCGAAGGACCACCACCCTATCATGCATGATCAAGGGTGACGGTGACCAAGAAAAATGACACGTTTCACCACTTTGAGTATGAAACGTCCCATTTTTCTTGTGTTTGGATTAACATCCGATCCAAACACATGCAATGCAACAAGACATGCTTATCTTGCCTCTTTTACTTTGTCAAATTTTGTTTACACATTTTACATTACCGATTAGTCCTTTAACCGATTAAGTCTAAAGTGAGAGTCCTCTAATTGGAAAGAGGGCCTGAACCACAAGTACCTTGAGCATGAAAGAGGTCTCATGCTGTTGGTTAGTAGAAACCCTCAAGAGAGGATTAAAACCATTAGGCATGAGAGCCTTAATTTCACACTCAAGCCAACAAGGGGCTCAAGGCCACTTTCAAAGCAAAGTAAAAACTGAAGAATAGAGAGAGGTTGCAGGCATTTCAGTGCTAATATGGCATGCAAAAAGACACTAAATCATGCAAGCAACACATGCACAACATGTTAAGAGCCTAAAACATCAAACTAGCAAAGATCACAACACTATAAGCATGCAACACAAAGCTCAACTAACCAAACCAGCTCTGGACAGAGTTAAAACATGCCAAAATAGTGGGTAAAACATGTTAAGATTGCAGCATAAAAGGCTAGAAAAACATGCTCGCATGTTAGCTTGCAAACAAGACTCAAGACACAACTCTCAAAAGCAATGAAAGAGTGAAATAAGTGAGAGTGTGACAGAGCTATATACACTGAAATTACATGTAAAATAATGCTACAACATGCAATCACCCCAAACACTTCATGCTTAAAGCCTCAAAACAATGAGCTAGTGAAGACCATTACACTATAGCCATGCAATACAAGCCTCGAAGGACTTAACCAGCCCAAAACAGAGTTAAAGTAGGCCAAAATAGTAGCTAAAACAACTTGAAGTTAAGCTAACACAAGCTACAGAAATAGGCTAAACCATTAGGCATGCTAGACTAGTAAGCACAATTGCACTACAAGTATAAAAAGCAAGCAACAAATGCTCCAACCAACCCAAAGCAGAGTTGAAACATCCAAAAACAGAGCCTAAAACATGCTTGAACTAAGCTAACATAAGCTACAAAATCAAGCTAACATGTGAAGCTAACTAGGCGTGGAAGAGAGGCACAAGGAGGGGAGGCTAACCCCTCCATTTTTGGACTTCAAAACATATTTTTTACCACTAAAATAACTCTGAATTTCAGTGGTTTAAAGGCCCAAAAATTTTGATTTAAAGGTGGAAAGAAATGGCACAAAAGGCTTCACAAGCCAATGAGCAAAAAGAGGAAACAACCCCCTAACTCAACAAGACTTAAACCACCATTTTGAAACCTTAAAAATAGAGTTTTTTATGGTTGAAAAACCAAGGCAAAACAGTGTAAAAAGATAGCCAAGCAAGCAACTAAAACAAAGCTTAAATGAGGTAACCCTTATATCTATGAAGCACAGCACTAAACAGCCACAATTCTGAGCTAAAACCAGCTTTAAGAGCTCAAACTATGCCTCAAAGAACCTCAACTCCAAGATGAAGATGTTTGGTCAAGGGTCTTAGTGCAAAAGTGTAGAGAATTCTCACTTTCAAGCACAAAATAAGAAGAGAGAGAGAGAATTCTAGAGAGAGAGAAAATTTGCTCCAAATTGTGTTACCTCTCAAAATGGGGGAGAGACCCCCCCCCCCTTATATAGAAAATCATGCTAAAGGCTTGTATTCATCCCTCCATACACGTGTATGAAGATGAGCATCAGTGAACAACAGCTGGCATAGCTGGCAAAGAAATATCTGAAAAAGGAGAAAAATTGTCGTCGGCCATCAATGTAGCCGATCGATCATCAACATAGCCAACCAGCCACCACTGGTAGCTGACAGGCACAAGTCATGGCCGATAGGCTAGGGGGATGGCACACAGGTCACCCTCTCCTCCAGAAGTGAAGCAACAAGCTCTTGGCCCACAACCAAGCACAAAACAAACAAGATTTAGAGGCTCCAAGGCAAGGCACTCAGTCGAGACCTTCAGGGACTCAAAGCAAACACGAGCGAGCACAATCATCAGGTGTTCAAACGATGACGTCCAAGTCTTGAGGACGGTCAAAAATGGGGTGTCTACAACAGTGAACTGGTGGCCATTCACGCCCACAATTCTGCTGGGGAGATGGTACTAAGTGAGTTTGAAGCGGATGACAAGGTGGACCTATTGCAATCATTTTGTCCACACAAAGAGAAGGTCTTCCTTTCCACTCTATGGGCCAATGGATTTACCCACATTGGACAACATTTCAAAGGTGGGGCTTCCGAATTTCGCAATGTCCTACAGAAATACGTCGTGGAATGTGGGTTCCAGTTTACGTTCGTTAAAAATGACTCCATCCGGATAATGGCTGTTTGTGCTATGAATGATTCGAAGGGCTGTACGTGGGCTATTCACACACGAAAATTGGAGGCCAATGGATTTTTCTACCTACATAAGTGGAACAGTGAACACATTTGTGGCGTTGCTATCCGTATATCCACAAGCCCACTTGTTGGTTCTAAGCTTGTCATTGACATCATTGTCAAACGTGTGCGTGACAGGCCACTAACACGTCCCATTGAAGTTATATTAGACTTGGGACAAGATTACAGCCTGGACATCATGTACCGTGTGGCTTGGCTAAGTGTCGAAAAAGAAAAGGTGAACTGTTCGGTGCACATTCCATTTCATTCGATCGGTTGCATTGATATAGTAACGCGGTAATGGAACACAATCTCGGAACCTACATCAACATTGAATACAACGACCACACACACTAGTTTATACGATACTTCATATCATTCAAAGCATGTATTGACGGGTTTAAGCATTGTTGGCTATTACTTTTCCTAAATGCCACGTTCTTGAAAGGACGATTCAAAGGGCTTTTACTTGCAGCCATTGTGAAAGACGGGAACCAAGGTCAATTCATTCAAATTTTGAAATGACATTACAACATTTACATGCACCCAAACATATCACATGCAGAATTTGTGTTGCTATCATTCACCTATATTGCCAAATTTTTCGTAACACACCTTGTGCACATAATAAAATGAACCCCAAAATTACTTCGGCTGTGCAGGGTTATTCCCCAGAGCTTATGTGGTTGTTGACTCTGAGAACACCGCCAACTGGTCTTGGTTTCTTCAACATCTTGCCCAGGTGGTGCATGGGAACAGACCCCTCACATTTATATCAGATAGGAATCTTGGATTGCTTGAAGCAATGCCCACCGTATTCCCAAATGTAAAACACGCTTTCTGTCTCCAATATTTGCAAAGGAATCTAAGGGACCGATTGCGGTACTCAAACAACATACATTGGGCTAGTTTGGTAAGCAAATTACGCCATTGCGCATACGCACCAATTGTCATTGCTTTCAACCACAAAGTTGAACAATTCCACAAATCAGGACGTGCAGTAGCATCCGAATTCTTAGCAAATGCACATCCACAAAATTGGGCAAATGCATTTTTCAAGTATGTTACAATTATCCCTCACAACACTCATTTGTACAAAACATATTGACATAATGTTCATACTTATTTTCCGAAATGTACACCTCATTTTCAAGGGGAAGCATTACGGTGAGATGTATTCAAATGCTGTGGAATCATTTAACTCATTGGTGTGAGAAGCGCGCAACTTCCAATCACAAGAATGGTTGACAGCACTAGATTCAAATTAATGCGGCAAATGGCAAAGTGTAGACTTGCAGCCCAAATATGGACTGGCACCATATGTCCTAAAATGGAGTCCCGTCTTAAAAAAGCATTCAACAAAGGGAGGTCATGGAAAGTGAGCCAATCAAACACTGACGTGTATAAAGTCCACTCTTTCCTGTTGATCACTGTTGATACCAGACACTGCACCTGTTCATGTTTCAAATGGCAGCTCAATAGGTTTCCGTGTGCACATGCCATGGTCGCTGTACGAAAGAGTGGTTGGGATTTGAACAAATTAGTTGAACCGTACTTCCATGTGGCTGAATACTGTTCAACTTATGCTGCAAGCATCTCCCCAATTCCCAACGTGGAGCAACCACCGTTCAACCCATATGATTACATCATCAATCCACCCGCCATGAAACGTCCACCTAGTAGGCCAAAGAAAAAGAGAATTCTGTCAAAGGGAGAGCAAGTGTAGCAAATCAAATGTGGCCGATGTGGACGTATGGGAAACAACAACAGGAAAACATACAATGAATCGATTTAATCACGACAACACAGTCAGACCCGTATACAATAATACCTTAGTGAGTTAAATGTACTATACAAGTGCCAAAAGAAAGTCCTCCGCATATGCAATGCTCATTGGAACAATTAAATTTACATGTCTCCCTTTGGATAATCATGTGCGAAGACATATGGCCATTTTTTTTTTTATAATTTTATATCTCTTGGTACTCTTAGTTTTTAATAGTTGTTTTCCTTCAAGTAATTTAGCAACTGTTTACACCAGAACATACTTGGTAGTAATGTTACACCCATTCACAAAAAAACATGCATCGCATACACCGCATAGATCTTCTGACCTTTTTACACTGTTTCAACCAATCCAATTTTAGGCTTGTGCGAAAATGTTTGTTATAGTGGGAAATGAATGTGTGTATGTGTTATGTGGGGGCAGATTGTTTGAATGGCCAAAAAACCCAGATGTAACATGTGATGGGTTACAGAGGCAATTGCGGTTGTTGTGCTTTTATAATTTAATGGTTACAAAAAATTGGAGTTTTCAGCTTTAAACCTAAGTTGGTAACTGCTGTACAATATGCAATTCATACTGACTTACGTAACACATACACACATTCATTTCCCCTTACAACAAACAGTTGCACACAACCCTAACTATTGAACGTAGGTTGTTGACACACCAACAACGTAAACAACGACATGAGAGTGCCAATGCAATCCCTACATGATAGGTCACGCAGTGTTGCAACACATACACATCCCCAATAAGTAAAAAAAAACAACACCAACTTCAAACCCCATAATGCATGTACGTCAACAAACCATACAAACAAAACATAATGTATACCAAACATATAAACTCCAACATAAATATCACTTTCTGATTATATCTAACAAAAAACAACCATGACAAAACCCAACACCAAACAACAAGTGCAAACAACCAAAACATTTGATCAATCCAAAAATAGGTAATTGTTGAATTTAATCAGGGCCTACCAATGTGACTTCTTTAAAAAAAAAACTAACTTAACATTAATACTGGAATTAGTCGTTGTCCATAGTAACGGTATGTTAACCCAAATGCCGTCACCCCAGCAATTGGCCCATGTTGCTCGTTACCCCTTGTATAGGATCACTTACGAAAAGCCTCACCATGTTTGCTCGCAAAACACTTCAGTTACCTCCTTCCAAAGCGTGCCCTACCTCCATGTGATGCACATATTGCCGCATTATAGCGCAAACAATTATTGCACAGTCCATGGTGTAACAAGTAACACATTTCAGTTACGTCAATAACATACAAATCACACGATACACACCTTCAGCCTTGGTATGATTGCATTCATTTTGCTTACCTTTCCAGACGTTGCTGGGGCCATGTCAAAATCTTACATACCAACCAATTGTTCCAACCCATGCGCAGCCATCGATTGCCGCTGTATGTCCGTTACGATGTTTTTCTGCACAAGTTATCCATAAGTCAACCCAAGCACATGACATTACAATAAAGTCCATTGCCATCCCAACCCACGCAAGTTATCCACAAGTCACATTAACTCACCAGTTTAACAGCCTTAGAATAATGAACATCGCCAGTTCTAAACCTATTTCGCATCGAATTATAATGCTTCCTGCTTCCGTCCTCAGTGTCATACACCACTAACGTCCAGTGACCAAGGTGGCATAAGGGGAAATATATGTAACGCGCATCCCTACCAGCGTGTAGATTACTAGTCAAATATTTAAATCTCGCATCCACGTTCTCACCTTTCATTACATCCTGCACACGTCCACCATCAAACAGTACAAAATCAAAACCAGCCTATTTACAAACCCTACGGACAACTGTCACATATGGGAAACCAACAAAATACGTACCCAGCATATGCTGATGAAGAAATAAGAATTCTCTGGGAAATTTTTTCCCACATTCAGCTTATCTTGCTCGTCCGATAGCACCTCTGCGTACGCATCAATAGCCTGCTAACATACATGTCCACAAAAAAATAAAATAAAATAAAATAAAACACTCATGCATACCGACAAGTACAAATACGTCAACTATGTACATGTAATGCCAAATTGAATACATCACGTAACACTTACATTTCCCCTGACACCTGACTGCTTCACTATGGATCTAACGTTAGAAAAGTATACAACATTCCCATCATTCCGTCCAACCCACATCACAGCCCTACCCACAAGTGAGAACAAATAACATTAACATTTACACATACCACCAATGCAACGCGTTTGTCATAACTTGGTAAAATACAAAAACATAAAAACAGTACTCACCTACCACCAATGCAATGTGTTTGTCAAAACTTGGTAAAATACAAAAACCATAAACACAGTACTCACCTATCACCGTAACTATCATAGGCAGTAGTGATCATATCTTTCTCTCGCTCGGACATCATCTTCCACACTATATTATTCGTGATTCCAAATCCTGTGAATATTTTCTTCCCATTGGCTACTGTATTGACATCAATCACATCCTCACATTGCAAACCTTCCAAATCACACCCAACCCCAACGAATGGAGAACTGCTTACTTTGTGTTCCACTTTACACGCCTTACCTCTTAATTATGGGTACTCATATCCTGGCAACTTCATATTTTTCCTCACCTTCCCCTTGATGTTACATATGAACGAGTTCAAACCATCAGCATTACTACCACCTTCTGTCCACAAAGGACATACAACAATCACATCAAGTTCCATCACTTGCATGACATCATGTGCTGCGTGGTTGTCTATCGTAGGGACCTACGCGACGGGAAAGGCGTCTAACACGATGCTACGACAGACTGTGGGGCTATTATTACGGTCGTATTCTACGACATTCATGCGGCCACCAACCCCTACATCCACACCCATGTTGCTGACTTTAACACCACTGAAACGTTGTGTCACACTATGAATTGCTTGCTCAGCGACGTGCTCCTCAAGGGTTGTAATAGTGTGTCATAACTCTGTATTCTTAGCTTCTAGTTTGTTGCATTCTTCGTCTTTCACCCTAAAAATGCTCTCAAAATCTCCAACGAGATTAACTGCCTGCATTTCATTCTTCTATTTCAAACGAACAACTTTATTTTTCAACTTTGTTATAATTTGGCTTTCAACACTGTCCTCCCTCTTCAATTCAGCATAAGACGAACCAACATGATCACACTCGTCCTGTCTAATCACACTAATACACTGGGGTATAGATTGACCACATGGCCCAGTGTAATCCTTACCAGCTCTGCCTACATGTGGTCGATTTTGCATATTTGAACCTGACGTCATCAGGTTGGTTTGTGTGTGTCTGCCAAACTCAATACCGTTTTTAGTGCCAACTACATCAATATCTCTAGTCACGTTGCGAGCCCCCTTGTCACATCATCCCCCTCACCGGCCACCAATCACACACCTCCTTCCACTCGCACACTCACCCCTTCCAATATGGTCAGCTCATGATCCTCGCCAACTAATTGTCCCGTCACCACTTGCAACAAACACTAACATTGTAAACCCAACACGAACATTGTTACATAGAACAATAATAGTTACCACACAATAAAATCGAATTGAGCAAAGCAACATGACAATTCAAAAAAAGTTACCTCAAAGTTGTTCGGACCGGATAGTTTCAAACCACGCGAACTAGATACCACCTCACCAATGTCCTATTTCAGGAATCTAGGGAATCTGTGCCCATAATAACCAAAACTATAATACAAGCAACCACAAAACAAAAATCCAATTAACCACCAACTAATTTACTAACAAATAACATAAAAGAAGAAGAAAAAAATTAAAAATTAAAAATTGAAAGCTTTACACAATAATTAAAGCAACTACCCATTTGGTCACTTTTTTCGGTTTTCGATGGAAGTCCCTAACCGAACATATTAGCGTGCTATGTACAGTGCCACTCCAATCATACAATTACATCGCATCAATGTTGTCCACATACCGGATGAACGTCCAACTTATTGTCTCGCCGGATGTTGCAAAAAACAATTTTCCACACACGTATAGACACAGGAATTTTGTAGTGTCCTCATGGTCACGGGGCGTATCACCCTCCGCCGCCTCTGTCAACAGATCCTTGACAAGTTTTGCAGTAATGCGGCTTGTTCCGGGGCACCTACACGAGACAAAATCAGACGCAGGTCTCGGTCTTGGTGTCAAATCAAGGAATGTATTCCTACATTGCAAACCAAACAATAGCTTCACGTCCTGATTTGTAAAGTCAACACCATGTCCCCCAATAACAAACTTCTCTTCTCGGACGCTGTACGACCTTATAATGCGCATAATCAGATCATCTCCCTTTCTGAACTTGGTGTAGTCAAGCTGATTAATTAATATAGCTTCAAACATAAGGCAAAAGGCCGTTTTCCTCCCTCAAATTAATAACGTAAACCATTTTGATGATTCTGGCAATGCTAGACCAAAAATTCAAACGCGGCTTTAGACATTTGCTAGCACTACCTGAACAGGCCACAATTTTAGGTTGCTTGAATAGGACTCGTCCTGCCATGTTCACCCCAAGTTTACTGGTAAATGCCAACCCCGCAGCCTCTCGTCGTTCACGTTCACATGATTGCATCCATGGACTCCCAACCATGTTAAACTACCAGACAGATTTTGGGCATGCTAAAAACAAAACTATCCAACATAATCACTAAAACATGAAAAATCAACAGTAATACAGTAACTTTGTTCATTCGTCAACAACATGACAACACAACAATAACAAATGCAATCGGTTCCAACAACATTCACCAATTCAAAACCAAACCATTGACAAAAATGGGGAAAAAAAAAAACCACGTCCATCAATGATGGAAAACAACCAAACAACATTACTATCATTAACAAATCCACACAACAAATTATGTTTAAGTCTTAGCCTGTATAATAACACATTCAACAATCCGGTTCACGTACAACTGTAAAACCATTAACTGGTATACAAACATTTGAAGTCAATGCAACCAGGTGAGAAGAAACCCCTACACTACAGACACTTTGCACACAGTATACTCCCCCCCCCAACAAAAGGACATTTACTAATCTTCATACCACATATCCCCACCACAAAAGTAGTTACCACCACAAACACCGTGAACTGACATTTACATATCCTCACCCCACCACATATAAACATCAACCCAATTAGTGGTCCTACATGTACAAAGTGCCCCACATTCAATGAAATAGGTGCATAGCAAAATGCCAGTCCAGTATTCCACATTAAGACAACACATTGCACAAATATTGGGAAACACACCATAAGGTAACTAACTAACATAAAAAAAAAAAACATACATCAAAATGGGATACCACAAACTACAACTAGCTAATCCCTAATTACACCACAATAGTTAGGAAAATGGGTAATCAGAACCCAAACAATGAACAACTTACGTTTATCAAACATATGAAAACGACTTTTGTAGGCACCGACAATGCAACTCAACTCTGATCGGGGGGTTCACAGCGCAAGACCCACTGTTGGAGGGAGGAGTTAGGGTTTTTCACGACCACGAATTCAACGAAATTGAAGATCACACAAATTCAGATTCACACAATCACTGATTCAAATATTCCCTCAATCTATAACGTGGGTCTCAAAATCACAACAATTTGAGATTCAAATCAAAATGGGTAACAAATGGTAGGGTTCGTCTCATCAATCCATTGGGTCGGGTATGCCCACAAATGTTTCTTGAACTTCTGGGTGGATTTGTCGCCTTACATGACACCACAATCCCCCACGCGTGACACAAACCCCAGTCACTTAATGCATGACACGTCCCACACCACGTGCTTGTAATACACACTGTCCTAAAACTTGTACTATTACCTTTTTTTTTGGTACGTGAAACTCAAACACTCCCCTTCCCATAAACACATGCTCGCCTATAATCCCCCAAATTAACTCCTTAGTGGCAAAACAGTAAATAACCAACCATGAGGATTAAATGGTTCAAAAGAAAACAATTAGGACCACATGATCTACAAGATGACAAAATGGGATTTACTAGTCAATTCCCCTTAATTTAGATACACTTGAAAAGTATAATATTTGTGGAAAAAAAAATCTTTAAAAAATTCACTAAATACCAAAATAATAATAATAATTGAAAATTCAATACATTTTCATATTCTTGGGTATTTATTATTTTTTTATATATGTTTTCACAAATATTTTACTTTTTAGGTGCATCTAAAAAGTAAAAAATTGTTTAAAATATTTAAAAAATTCACTAAAAATAAAAATAAAAACACAAAAAAGTAAAAAACTCTATTTTCATAAAATCAATCAAAACCCAAGGTAATCTTTTTTAATTTTTAATTTTTTTTTTTTTTTGGGTACAAGGATAACAATTTGAAAGACTATATTATCTCATCTATCTGTCCATGAATCTACATGTTTGTGTACCTATTTGTCCACATGTCAACTAGCTGTCCACTTGATCACTGCCATCGCCGGTCGCCAGTGACTTTTTTGACTACTTTTAGGCGAGTCGCCAATAGTGGTGGCTGGCGACAATTAACAATAATGTGTGAGAACATAGTGAGAAAGTAAAGATCGAAACTACAAGAGTAAAAATAGAATATATATATATCTTTTTGAAACAATGATTTATACCTTCACCAATGTATTTCATTAATTATATCTTTACAATCAAAATAGATCAATTTTTCAATTTATCTATACTCATAAAAATAAACTTATCACCAATTTCTTTTCTCTCGTATCCAATCATCACTCGTGTGCATTGTAGACAAATTAAACAGGATAAGAATCATAAAGACGTGAATGAGAAGGAAAAAGTAACAACAATTAGTTGAGAAAAAGTGAAATTTCATTGACACAATACTTGGTTACTTTGGCATTGTGACATCGGGCACTGAAAAATGCTATCTATTATGATTTTTTTTTTTTTTTTTTGAAAATTATTCTGAAAAAGAGATGTATGATATAACATTCCATTTGTTTGGGTGAAAAATATTTTCTAATGAAAAATATTTTCTACAAAAGTTTATTTTTAGAAAATGTTTTCTAGTGGTGGAATGAACGTAGAGAGATGGAGGTAGTGGCATGGTGGTGGGGCAGTGGTAGTGGTGACGGTGGTAGTGGGTGTGGTGATGGTGGCGTGGTAGTGGAGGTGAAAGTGGTGGTGGTATAGTGTGGTGATATTGGTAAAACTTTAGTCTGCAAAACGTTTTCCGCCTGTTAAAACTAAAAAACATTTTCTACCCATATAAACTTGTTTTTTTGTTGGTTATAGAAAATGTTTTCTATTGATTTTTGTTTTCCATTGTACCAAAAACTAGAAAATACGTTTTCTGCCCAAACAAATGGAGCATAAATTTAAAATTAATCATATGACAATTAGAATGATTGTAATTTATAAATATAGGGAAAGCCTACGGTGTGCACCCCACCGCAAGTTGGCATAATTTTACCACAAAATTTTGTAACATTAATTATAAAATGCGTAACCTCGCCACAAATTGGTGTAACAAAAAATGTCATAACTAAATCACAAACTTTGGCAACATCAATTACAAAATTTTGGACATTTTGTTATGCTAATTTGTGACAAAATTATGCATTTTGTGATTGATATTACAAAATTTTATGATAAAGTCACGCCAATTTGTGATAGGGTGCGTATGGTGTGCACCCCTAAAGGAATGCACACCATAGGCTTTCTCATACCAATATGTTGGGAAATCCTATTGGACATTGTAACACTCTGATATTTCTATTCAATGTACCAAATATGATCCTCAACAATAATAAAATATTCATTAAGACTTCGATGTAGAATACTCTTTCTCATTGAACAATTTTCCATCAAATACATAATTGTTCTAAAAAATGAGCATTTGATTATATATTACAGTTCAAAGAGTTAGAGAGAAACAAAAGAAAAGTTCCTTAATGGCTTACATATTTGAAGACATGTTTCTTGATTACAAAAAAAAAAAAAAAAAAAAAAAGGATATCAATCCCAAAACATCAAAGCTTGATAACTTTAATACAATCAACATCCAACGAGCAATTTTGTGCTCCATCCAGAAATAATCACCACAATCTATCAATTTGGTGGAAGCACTTTAGTTGTAACGCCTTGATATTTCTATTCAATGTACCAAATATGATCCTCAACAACAATAAAATATTCACTAAGACTTCTATATAACTATTTCCCATCAAATACATAATTGTTCCCAAAATGAGCATTTTATTATATATTATAATTTAAAGAGTTAGAGAGAAACAAAAGAAAAGTGTTTTAATGGCTTACATATTTCAAGACATGTGTCTTAATTACACAAAAATGGATTTCAATCCCAAAACATCAAAGCTCGATAGCTTGAGCGCCATACAAAAAATAATCAAAAAATAATCACCTCCATACATCAATGTGGTGGAATCACATCATCATACTTGAAAAGTTAATGATTGGGATGAGCAATGTTGTCCAGTAGGCATACATTTAACAAAATATATAAATGCTTGAAATGGATCTGATCATGTCCTGCACATGCTTAGATAAAATCTATTAGGTTTTTGTAATTGGCACTCTCGTTTGACAAAATTCTTTTAGTTGTAATATTATTCGTTCTTTTGTTTCAGTAAGGCTGTGAGTGTTTAGATGCGAATCCAACCCAAATTGTGCTTGTGTAGAGAGTTTATTGTGCTGACATTTTGTATCTTGAGTATTCCTTATTTGCTACTTCGCTGACTATATACAAGGATCGAGCGGTCTTTTGTGCACACGAGCGGTGAAGTGGTTCATCTAATATCTCTGCCTGCATTTGAACTTCTAGAAGATAGGTTTTACCGCTTGAGCTGTGGATGTTGTGCTCGAGCGGTTGGCCTATATGTTTGTATCGCCTTTCAGTCACACAGCTCGAGTGGTAAAGTGTGCACTCGAGTGGTGAAGTGGTTCATCTAATATCTCTGCGTGTGTCTGAACTTCTGGGAGACAAGGTTTACCGCTCGAACGGTTGGCTTATGTGTTTGCATTGCCTTTCAGTTACATTGCTTGAGCAGTGAAGTGTGCGCTCGAGCAGTCTTCGCGACTCTGTTTAGTATAAAGTGTGCCATTTGCTATTTTTAGGGTTTAACTCGTTTAGATTCCTAGAAAGGAAGAGAAAACAAAGTGTTTTATATTGGAGGGTGTTTTATATGAGTTTTCTTGATGTATAGAAGGTGATCGATTGATCAACGGACTACATATTGACAAACATCTTGGGTTATTTTATTCATAAAAAGAGAGATGTGTTCATTAATGGATTCCAGGGAACTTGGGTTTGAAACTTTAGTGGATTTCAAAGTGGCTCATCGTCGTGGATTCAACAACGATGTTGTGGATTTAACGTTGGGAAAGCAATTTCGAGATGAAGACGGTGGTAGAAGAGGCACATCGGGTTTGGTTCAATTTGGGCATGGATTCGTTAGGTAATTAAGGGCACTCGTGTGTTATTCCTTTTTGTCTTTTTAGTGGATTGTTTTGTGGCTTTGACCTTTTTTTTTTTAAATCACAAATGTAGGTACTCCAATTGTGATTTTTTCCACGTTAAATCATTGTGTCGATTTATTGTTGATTGTTTGATTGTAATTGATATTCACTGATTAAAATTGAAACATAATCACGAATTTATATCTTGCGGGTTTTTAGATTTTTCAAAATTCTTGTTTTTCCTTCCTTTAAGAAACAAGATGCAAGGAATTTTCATGTAAAATCAAGAATTAGCATGTCCACAACTCACACATCATTACGCTACTCCCACATTTGTCGGTCACAATACGGTAGGGTGATGGACATCTAAAACATGCACAACCTTTCCATATTTGCCTGCTCATAATACAACAAGGCAAGTGGACATTCAAAATCACTTGTTTTTCCACATTCGCTAACTTGATACGGCAATGCCAGTGGACATTTAAAAACATTTCCCACATTCATCCAACGATAAGTTTGGGACTTGTATTACTTTGGTCCCTAATCTTTCAATTGTGATACATTTGACCTTGAATTTTGAATTTCATTTCAAATAAGGACAATTGAAGACATTGTTGCTCTATTTCAAGGGCAGAGTTGTCAATTTGATAAAATATAAACTAGTTTGACAAAATAAATATCAAAAAATTATTTTTAAAATTTTAAAAATTATTTGTACTCGCCAAAGATAAAATTATATAAAAATAAAAAATCTTTTACATTTTTATTTTTTTTTATTTTATTACCAAATTAATTTTTTGTATGTGTTTAGATGATAATCATGTAATGGATGATTGTTTTCGTTGATATTTTGGGATGGTTATCATGTAATAGATAGTTGTATTTGTTGTTAACAGCTATTTTTTGGATAATTATCATGTAATGGATGGTTATTAGACTTTTAATGTATAATCAATATGTTTAATGTTTGAAATATTATAAGTTTTGAATTTTTTGATTTAATGGATTAATTTGATAATGACATGAAAGTTGTCATCATGTTTGACTTTTTGAAAAAAATAAAAAATAATTTAACAAAAATAAATATAAAAAATCTATTTTAAAAAATTATTTCTAACCACTAAAAAAATAAAATTATATAAAATGATGTGTTTTTAATTTTTTTTTCACCAATTTAATTTTTAGTTTCTTAGAAAAAATTTCTAAAAATAGATTATGAAAACCAAACCAAACAGCACTTTGTAACCAAAAAAGTTTCAACATTATTCATTTAAAAAAATGTCATTATATTTCAAATAATAAATAAGTTAACCAATTCAAAATAAGTAGTATGACGACTTTTCCCTTCAAATGGAGCAACAATATTTTCAATTGTCCTTATTTGGAATGAGATTCAAAATTTATGGTCAAATTTATCACAGTTGAAAGGTTAGGGACCAAAGTGACACAAGCTCTAAACTATAGAGACTATTAGTATAATTCACCCTTAAATCATTGTGCCGATTTATTATTGATTGTTTGATTGTGATTGATATTCACTGATTAAAATTGAAACATAATCATGAATTCATATCTCGCTGGTTTTTAGATTTTTCAAAATCCTTATTTTTCCTTCCTTTAAGAAACAAGACGCAAGGAATTCTCAGGTAAAATCAAGAATTAACATGTCCACAACTCACACGTCATTACACTACTCCCACATTTGCTGATCACAATACAGTAGGGCGATAGGCATCTAAAACATACACAACCTTTTCACATTTACCTGCTCATAATACAACAGAGCTGTGGATATCCAAAATCACTTGTTTTTCCACATTTGCCGACTTGATATGGCACGACCAGTGGACATTCAAAAACATTTCCCACATTCATCTGGCGATAAGCTCAGGACAAGGCAATTGGACACTTAGAGACTCCCCATGTGGGTACCAATACAATACTCACTCATTAACACCATCTAACTTTATTACTAGCACTCATACATCATTCGCCTCCTCGTTACATTTATCAACAACCAACAAGTGCACCCATTATAAGAATAACCATGGATACTATGTTAGGCATGAATTTGCAAATGTTTCAAGTTACATAAAGTTCAATTTAATCATAGGAGAATTCAAGCCTTTAATACGAAATTCATGAAGTAAGAATCTCAAACATCAATTTCAACCCATTTTATAAGCTTCAACAATAATAACTATATTTCCAAGTTTGCAGTAATCAAGTATTTCTTACATAAAAATATCAAATTAATCTCAATTTCATATTAGAAAATCAATTTATTCCAAAACCCTATTTTAATTCACTTTTAAATTCTAGGGTTTCCAAAAAATTGGGCTTTTTGTCATTTCCTTAACAAACCATCAAATCTTCGAGTATCATCTTCTAATATGTCAAAACATTTCAAGAATTCGGAAGGAATCACCCTTTTAACATCAATATTTCATTGTAAATTAGAAGGTTCATCTCATACATCAATATGACTAGAAAAATACCACACACACATCTCAAATCATGGATATATTAAGTTAAAGGTATCCTTACCTCAAAAATGTGAGCAAGAGATGAAAACCCAAAAAGGAAACTTCAAGAAATTACGATCCAATTGATGAGAGTAACGATCTCTACGTGTTATTCACTTCTACTACAAGATCTAAGGGGTATTCTTTGTAAAAGTGGATGAAATCTAAGGGTGGAGGCTATGCTTTTTTGGAAATGGAGAGAGAAGAGAGAGAAAAAGAAAAAGTGAGAAAAAAATTGATTCTTAAGTGGCTGAACCTGAACAAACCGCTCGAGTAGTCAATCCACCACTCGAGCGCTGTGAGAGCAAAGACTGCTCGAGCGGTGGTTCCATTGCTCAAGCGAAAAAGTAATCCTCCCAAAAGTTCAGGCTTGCAAAGGAGATTCTGAAAGCCTCTATTCACCACTCGAGTGGTAACTCCATCGCTCGAGTGTTCTACTTATTTCAGAATGTTACATACATACCCTCCAAAGTGTGTACGATATACACCCTACCATAAATTTACGTAACTTTACCATAAAATTTTATAACATCAACCACAAATTGGTATAACAAAAAAAAAGTCGTAACGAAGTCACAAACTTTTGTTGCATGAATCATAAAATTTTGGACATTTTGTTACGCTAACTTGTGACGAGATTACGCATTTTGTAATTGATATTATAAAATTTTATGGTAATATTACGCCAATTATGTTAGGGTGGATGTAATGCCCCAAAATATTTAAAATAATAATAATTAATATGAGTTTTTGTTAGAATTTCAATAACATCCATAGAAGACTTTAATACAAAAGCTCTCTTTCCTATTGAACTATAATAAAAAATTACACCTTCAAGTTCATGATATGGATACAACTGTGTTATCATAATTCAAGAAGCTAGAGATTTCAATCAAAATGCACTAATGGCTTACAAATATTCAAGTCAAGGCCTTCGTACAACAAAATGGACACTCGGTGTCAAAACGCATAAGTTTGGAGCTTCATAATATCGCATCCATGAGCCTTTGTGCTCCATTCACAAGATCCACCTCTCAATCATTGGGGCGGTGGCACATCATCGGGTCTTGAATATGTCAAATATGGATGAGCTATATGTCCAGTAGAGATACATTTAATAGAGTATCTAATTACATGAAAATCCACATGGCATTACCATAACCTTAAACATACTTTACAATTCAGGCTTCAGAATGAAAAAGAAACAACTACAATCATTATTCCACTCAAACCACTTCTCAATACCGGGATGGTAAATACGCCAAGAAATCCCACGTAGGAGCCCCAATAATACATACACATATATTGATAACCAAAAATATCCCCACATTTGTCAGCTATTAATATAGCGGGGCAATGGGCACCTAAATCATCTGTTTTTTCACTTTTGCCGGCTATTAATACGGCAGGCCAATAGACACCGAAAACCATTTTCTTACATTTGTCTAGCGATAAACTCAAGACAATGCAATTAGGCACCTTGACTCCCCACGCAGGTATCAATACAATACCCAACTCGTTCTCAAAACTAACTCACTACCCGGATTCATACGTTATTTACCTCCCCCTTTTTACAACCTTTTCAAATTTCCAAAGGATTGACAATCTCATGAGATAAAATGATAAAGCACACAATGTATAAATTAGCAATTCCCAAAGTAATTAAATTCATTTAGCTTGTGAGAATCAAGAGAACAATAGTTATAATTGAGATAATCTTAAAAACTTTCCAAAATCCACAAGTCTCAACTCAATGTACATTTCTAAGGTAATTCAAAATCTCATAATCCACTCATTTGTATCCAACTAATTTCAAGATTTGAAGATCAATTTCACCCAAACATCATTTTCCATCACAATCCAAAATTAGGGTTTTAATAAATTTGGAGCTTTCACCCCCTTTTTATATTAGATGCTAATTTTCAATATCAATATCCATAATCCATAAGGCTTTGTTTGAATCTTTAGGGAAAATTGAATAAAATTCCATTTTTAAAGCATAAAACTCAATTTTTGAACATAAGCATCTCATAAAGCATCATAGTCACAATAATACTACATAATCATCCTCAAAATAAAGAAATATTAGATTAAAAGTAACACTACCTCAAAAGTGAGAGCAAAGAATGCAAGATCCAACAAGAAATCTGCACAAAAATGAAATCCAATAGGTAAAGGTGATGATCTTTTCATGGGTCTCCCTTTTCACAAGGGTTCTAGGCTTGAATCTTAGTGTAAATTGAGATTTTTGGAAAGAGAAAGTTAGGGTTTTTGGAGGTTAGGGGAACGGAAAGAAGGAGGAAAAGAAAAAGTGAGAGAAATAGTAAAAAAAAGTAACTTTTAAGTTGTTGATATCGCGCAGACCGCTCGAGCGATGAACTCAATCTCTTAGTATTTTGGTCTGCAGAGCAAAGTACTGGTTGCCCACTCTTCACCGCTCGTGCTGGAAAACAACTAGTCACATAGACTCGGTTCCTAAGGCAGTCCCTGTACATCAACCTTATTTCTATATGTAACTATTTAAGTAAATATTTTCATTTAACTTCTTATATTTATATTTTATTTACTTAAATTTATAATGTAAATAAGGAAACACTCCCCATTTGCATTCAAAGAAAAATACAAAAAATAAATCAAAATCCAATTAAATCAAAAAGTGGTTCTCCCAGTTTTAGTACAAAAATAATTTTTCGATTGAAATTTCTGAGTTTGACGTTGAAGCAAAGTAGTTAATACCTCATAGAAAAATCCCTTAAAATCAAATTAGACTATTTAATATGTAAGGAACAATTATCGCCAAAAATTATTTTCAAAATCGTAAGTTTCGAAAAAAAAAAATTTACACTTAAATTTTTTTTCAGACTAAGTACAATTTTTGATAGAAAACCTTTTTAATACAACCATCTTTATATAAAAAATTAATAAGAATCAAGTCTCGACCCAAGCCATCACCATGGATAGGGTTTCCCCCAATGTGCTTGCAACCTAATATGCTAACCACAACATCATATAGAGATATTATGCGAGTGAGGGTTGTAAAATAATTAATCAAATATTTGAACTTGATTGATTAAAAACTCGTTTGAGATTCACTTTATAAACAAGTTGTCAAATTTGATGTTTTGAAAAATAGTCATTGTTTAAACTTGGTTCAACAAACTTTTTTTTTTTCATTTTAAGCTATATTAAAAACACACAACTGGTTTGGTTCAACAAGGTTCTATACCATAAAACGGAAAACTTACTGCACATGACAACAAAATAAATAAATAAATAAATAAACTTAAACACGGGTGCAGGAAACAAAAACAAAAACAAAAACAAAAATTGGGGGTGCAAGTGATTCTCACTGTAAAGATTCTCACCTTCTAGTAAATTTTTGCCCTAGTCACCACTAAATAGTTACTTTCCTCCATAAAAATTGAGTAAAAAATTGGGAAGATTACTTACAAGTGGGACAAAATAAAAAAAAATTATAAAAATATTGGGGATGCAAGTGATTCTATGATAAGATGTAAATAAAAAACTATAGAGGTGTAAGTCTCATATGTACTCCATGTTTAGATTTTTTATTTTATTTTTTTTGTCTGTCCAACTGGGAAGCAATTTTCCTTTAAAAATTCAAAATCAGCTCAATTAAAATAACTTGAAAGATTAATGAATCAAATTTCAACATATTTTTATAAATTTAACTTGTACTCCCTTAACTCAATTAGTTTATGGAAAATGCGTTGGACCCCCAGTGGGGGTACTAGGGGTCCTTTCTGATTGGAGGAAAAAAATTATATATATATATATATATTTTTTTTGATTTTCAGTCAATGGGGAACCGACATCTCACTGGGGGTTGTCAGTGAAGGTCGGCTCACTGGGAGTCGGTAGCACTTCTGTTAATTTATTGCCTCAAATCAAGGATGGACTGAGGCTTAGACTACCAGGGCCACGGCCCCATCTCAAATATATTTTTTTTACTAATGAATATTACTTTTGAACAAAATATCAATAATATATAATTGTTTAAACAAATATGACCCCTGCTTTGGAGTTTGTCATCGTCAAGTGGACCCACCTAGTTATTAGATGGCCCACGTCTCTTCTTTTCAAATGATAATAATACTAATTGCTTGTTTTCATTTTTTAAAAAATATTTTTAAAAAAATTTTATTTTCTTATTTTTCTTATTTTTTTATTTTTATTGAATTTTTTTAATATTTTAAGTAATGTTTTTTACTTTTTAGACATACCTAACATAAATACATCTAAAAAATAAAAAATTTGTAAAACAGATCTTTTAAAGATTTATTAAATACCAAAAATACAAAAAAATATAAGAATTCAATACATTTTTTATATTTTTATGTATTTATTAATTTTTTAAAATATTTTTTCATAATTTTTTTACTTTTTAGATACATCTAAATAAGGTGCATCTAAAAAAGTAAAAAAAAATATTTAAAATTTTAAAAATATTTACTAAAAATAAAAATATATAAAAATTAAAAAAGTTAATTTTCAAAAAATTTAATTCAAAAAACTCAAACCAAACAAACTAAATTAATAAGGGGTATTTTTTTTCAGGTCCTTGGTATTATGATTTTTTAGCATAAAGGACACCAAATATTTTCATAATGTCTAAGGTCCATCAACAATATTTTCATAATGTTTAAGGTCCTTCAACCTTGATCCAGAGAAATTTCAGTCCAGAGAAATTTCAGTCCAGAGAAAATTGGTCCAGAGAAATTCTGGTCCAGAGAAATTTTAAATTTCTCTGGACCAGAATTTCTCTGGAAAGTCTAGATTCAAAATTTCTCTGCTCCAATTATTCACAGAATTTCTCTGATTTGAGGAAGCAAGGGAAAATAAACGATCATAACATTAAACTCACATCCAATGTAAGGGTATTTGAAAACTGAGCATACAATTCTGGGAAGAATTTCTCTGGACCAATCCAGAGAAAATTTAGTTAAAAAATCAGAGAATTTCTCTGGTTTCAACCCGGAGAAAATTCAGTTAAAAAACCAGAGAATTTCTCTGGTTTCAACTTCAAATAAAAAAAAAATTATAGAGATGATTGATGAGGAGGTAGTACAAAATAAACACACACAATCTTTCACTCTCCATTTTTCAAACTCACCTGCGAACTATTGCTAACGAAACTAGGCCTCTTCTTCATAGATCCATCAGGCTTGGCAGATTTCTTGGTGGATCCATGAATATATCTGTGAACAGGTGGGGCATCAAAAGTTTTAACCACTTCCATCCATGGTTTGTCTAAGATCAACACAGATTTTTTTGAAAGATGTCCAACAAACCTACAAACCCACAAATTTCTCTGGTCCAAAACCAGAGAAATTCTCCAAATCAGACAAACCAGAGAAATTCTCTGGATTGAAATCAGAGAAATTCAAACACAAGATTCTAAATTCCAAACCCCAGAAAAAATCACAAAAACTCAGAGAAATTCACTGATCAATTTCCAGAGAAAATTACAAAAACCCAGAAAAATTTAAAAAAAGATACTCAAAAAATGGACAACTTTAAGAAATATGTTCAGTAGAAAGGTGGGGTATTGGGGAAAACTCACCTTATCAAGGATAATCTCATTCTACTCCTGTAGCATATCAAGCTACAATTCAAATAAATGTCAACTTGCTATTAATGATTTCAGGACTACATTTCAAACGTAGCACAGCAATAACTTCTTTACAGGAGTATTATTTAAACAGACTAAAGATGAATAAAGATCAACTATGACCCATAAATGGCTTCCAACACTATTTCAGAGGTTAGATGCCGCGCACGTCGCCACAATCTCTAGAAGTTTCAGCGATTTCTTTGGTCCTGCGTCGGCTTTGATTGACCGTTGACGACGAAGACTAGGTATGACTTGTGATGAAGTATGGTTCTGGGATCTCCGACCCACTTAGGTGGGACAGTGCACTGCTCCGGCTCCATCGGGGTATCATCAGAACCGTCGATCAAAGCCGACGCAGGACCAAAGAAATCTGCAACCCAGGCGTTGATGATGAGGAAGAAGGCTCGAGAATCCGTCGAAGGCTTTCTTCAGGTAAGGAATATGGTCGGAGGTCTAGAAGCTGTTTCAGATCGAGGTCGATAGGTTGTTTCGGGTAGAGAAATGTTTAGGGACCTCACATATCAAAAAATAATTTTGTGGATCTCTTCCATTACGAAAAGTGGAAGAGGGACCCTAGACCGATTTTCCCAATTAATAATAATAATATTATTATGGAATAAAAAAATAAAATATAATTAAAAGTTCACTCTGAAAGCACAAAGAAAAAAAAAACCTTGACTTGCTTCACCTGCACGCCGTCTCCGTCATATTGATTAAAAGCGTAGGGATTTTTTTTTTGGAGTCAAAATCAATTTGGGAAGGTAGAAAAAAAAAAAAAAAAAATATTTTACTTCTGTTATTAGTCTTTTTGTTATTATAAGTGTGTCATTCATATTCTCTTTTATTATTATTTTTAATTTATAATATTTTTATTATCTTTTTTTTTTTCAATGTCATGTTGATAAAATTACAATTTTTTTTTTAAAATTTGATATATTAAGAAAAAATCATGAATTAGGACATATGATTTCAATTACTAGGTTTTTTTTTTATTTTTTTATTATCATATTTGGAGAAATTTAATTTTATTCAAATTAAGTGTTATATAAATTCAAAATTAAAATGAATTGAGACTAATATAAAATTTATGTGATGAATATGAATTTTGATTTTTTAAATTTATATAAAATTTATTTTAATTACATTTGTTATTCTAGGCACAAAAAGTTTCTATCGTGGCCCCTGCAAATGAATTTTTGGTTCTCTTCCTGTCTCAAATAAAACTGGCTTTATGGAAAAGGCAGTAGAGTTGTCCATATGTGCATGTGATCAAGCTTTTACTATTACAAAAAAATTCACTAGGCTGGCAATACAAAAAGTGAATGACGAAAAGCAGAAGTTTATATTCCCTAATGTTTCAAATTAATCATGTAGCGAAAAATTTTATGAATGAAATATAACAATTTATCTTTGCTAAGCAGTTGGGAGCTGTGAGATAAAAAAATGACTCACATAGTGTATGTTATGATTTTCTATTTGTCAAAAGTACCACGTACTGCCATTTTGGGAACATGGTAAAAAGCCACGTTTTTTGACAAAATGTCTAAAAACGTGGCTGCCAAAAACGCCAGAAAAGCCATTTGGCAAGTGCCAAAAACGCAGCTGTAAAATTACAAATTAGGGCTTATGAAAAAAAAATAAAAAAAAAAATCTCTTATGTTGGGTAAGGGTATTTTGGTCATTTTAATTTGATTTGACACCATAAATAAATATTAAACTAAAAAGTAAAAAGCTAGCTTTTTACCAACTTCCCAAATCACTTTCAAAAAAGCCAAAAAACTTGGTAAAAAGCCAAAAGTCAGTTTTTTACCAACTTCCCAAAACAATCACATAAAATTTCAAGAATATCTAATAATTTTTTATTTCACGCCGACAAAGCTAATTTTTTTTGACTTTAAATGCCCACAGACAAAAGGTCCCGTAAAAAATAAAAATATTCGAGAACATAATCTTGTTAGGTTTTCTTTTGAAGTACATTGTTTGGGTTGCTTGAAATCTTGTTCGCACTATCCATTTACTCTAAAAGCAAAAATCATCAAAAACAGAATTTGTGTTTCAATTACGTAAAACAATAGTGCGAGTTAACATGAATTTAGTTGTAAAAGATGCTGAATGAAACAAAAAGAAGGTAAAACTGAGAATCAATTACGTAAGAATCCACAGAACAATTCACTTAACATGAATTAAGATGCCCATTTTTTTCTGTAAGTCAACCCTCCTCCACTGCTTTAAGAATGTTTTAAGTAACATAATTGACGGAGTAAAATTATCACACAGGATTAGATATGATTCTAACAGACGAAGAATTTAGAATTCACAGAAAGAAAGCCTTAAATCTACAAGGAAGATATGGTGAAGATATTATTGATCAAAAGTTTTTTTACCCTAAACCATACACGACTATCTATACTATTATATATAGTCTGCACCCGAGTTGGCGTAAATTGTCATCTCTGCTTAGTTTTTTTCAAAATACCTTCACCTAACTACAATAGTTTCTTTGCTTCATATACGTGCCAGACCCAATTCAAATAAAAATTTGATCCTTCTTGCAATTTTAATAGCACACATAACTAGTTTATAATATGAAAAGTTTTAATCAATATTTTGAAAATCGGACCGGTGAGCGAATTGAAAAATATATCGGGTGGACGGGTTATCGGTTCAACCGTTGAGTCGAAGTGGTTGAACCGTGACATCATAATTAAAATATATAGTTAGAAATTATATATATATATATAAGAGTACTGAAATAAAACTAAAATTTATTACATAGTATTTACTAATAATATTTAATAAAGTCATAATTGATAAATAAAAATATTAAAAAAAAGTCACTAGTTTTAAAGAAATTTAAAAATTTATTAACATTTCCTCCAAATAAATTAATTGAATGCTAGATATAATTTAAAGAGAAATGAAATTCTCAACTTTCCCTCCAATCAAATATGATTCAAACAATTTGATTGAATCTCATATAGAATTTTTAGATTCTCTTTGAACATTCCATTTCTATAAAAAGGAATAGACAATCTCTTCAAACTTCCAATGAGACCCTTTCTCATAAGAGGAGACTCTTCAAATAAAAGTTCTTAATCAAAATTTTGATATATATATATATATAAATATGTAAAAAAAGAAGAATTGTTTTTTCAACTGGTGGGTTAGTTGAAAATTGAGACAAGTTCACCAGTTTTTCTGGTTCTTGCAAACAAGTCCGGTTTTTGGTCCAATTCAGTTTTGGGGGCTCATCTGGACCGGAACTAGGTCCAATCACTGGTTCTACCAGTTGAATCGGCCGGTTTGCTCTAGTTATTTGAACACTGGAAAACAACTAATTGGACTAAATTCTTGCTAGACACAAAAATAATTCAAAAAAAAAAAAAAATCCATAAAATTTCAAAAAATAAAAATTTTGAATTAAACCAAAATTTGGATACAAACATATGACGAACATTCCAAAATAAATTTCTTAAACAAAAAGTTTTCAAAAATGACAAAATCACCGATTTGAGTGCCTACACGATGGACTTTGATCAAAATTTACAGTTAGTGATGATTCTTATTTAAGAAGTTGGCCAATTTTGTAAATATTTTGAGCAAGTCCAAAAATAGTTTCTACCCCCAGTTTAGCCTCTTCTTTGACTGTTGCCTATTCAATTGTTTCACGAATTCTTCAATAATCTTCCAGATTAATATCAATATATATAATTAATTAGATAAACTTCCAGATTAAAGCCAATGGTTAAGGAGCTCTTCAATGGCTATTTTAGACGTTTTTGGATATCAGGATGTGCCTGAGTTGTCCTTGTCTGTTTTATGCTAATGCCTTGTAGTACCCAAATTAATGCAAGCCAAGCACTTGAGTAATTTTTTTTAAGATGGCCCAAGCACTTCAGTTTGAATGCGAAGTTGGCGCATTTGTCAATAGCCAACAAAAGGCTAATAATCAGTAGGGTAAACTACCAATAGGTCCTATTTTGGAGACTTATTACCCACTAGGTCCTACTTTGGAGACTTAATACCCATTAAGTCCTATTTGATAAATTTATTAAGTGATAAAGATAAATTTATCAGTCTTTTTTTTTATGAATAAATTTATAGTGATAAATTTATCAGTCTCTTTGTTTTTATGAATAAATTTTTAGTGATAAATTTATCACTCTCTTATTTTTATAGTGTTAAATTTATTAGTTAGGACCTGTAGGTAAATAAGTCTAGTGAATAGAACTAATTGGTAAGTACCTCTAATCAGTAATGGTTCGAGATTTTGAAAGTGTTAGACTAATATTAAAAGGGTAAATTATACTTTGCACCTTTATATTTTGTATCAAATCTCACTTTGTTCCCTATACATAAAATTATGATAGTCAATCCCTTATATTTCTAGTCAAATCTTACTTTGATCTCTATACATTAAATCGTGACAGTCAATCCTTATACTTTTATTCAAATATCACTTTGGTCCTTACACAAGTATCAATGTCTCTCATTTGTTACTTTATTTTTAAATTTTTACCAAAATCCAGTGATGTGACAAAAAATGTGATTACGAAATGAGAGTAAGAGAGAGAAATCATCCATATTTATCACCAATACATTTTGTCTTACATGATAAGCACATAAGAGTTATATAATATAATATATATATATATGTTCGTATGGTAAAAATTGCGACAAAACAAACAAAGAGAAAGAAAGATAAATAGACAGAAGACTGTGTTATTGTGAAAAATAGAGTTTCGTGATTCCAATTTATGAAAAATCTTAGTTCATCTTCTTAATTGTTTACAATCTACGTTTTGTTTTAGCCTAATACAATTATATTTTAATATAAATTTTGGGATAAAGTGTGTATTGGTGGAAAGTGTAGATGATTTTCTTTTCTAACACTCATGGCGTAGTGACATTCTTATCAAATGACTACATTCAGTTGAAGATTTAAAAAAATTGAGTAATAGAAAGCGGACATATAGGGACTAAAGTGAGATTTTACCAAAAGTTCACGGGTTGATTGTCACAATTTCATGTACAGTGACCAAAGTGGGATTTGATCAAAAGTGCAGAGGATTGACTGTCATGATTTCATTTATAGAGGCTAAAGTGAGATTTGGTACAAAATGTAAAAATACAACCCATATTAAAATGAAGTCTTATCTAATAAACAATTAAAAAGTTGAATCAATAATTGCAATTTTTTAAATTTTGTTTTGTGGATCTTATTTATTTATTTATTTTTGAACATGGTTGTTTTGTGGATCTTAGACAACAGCAAAAACAGCCTAATGGTCGAGTTACTCTGCTAATAAAAGAATATATATAAAGTCATTGTTCTGCTGCGGGCAAGGCCACCTGCTTGAACTGGCCATCTTTGGGTTGTAAAGTTGAAGCCTCAATTTGGAAAAATTATTCAATCCTATAATTAATTGACACTACATATATATATACATATATTTCCCTAGACTAATAACTATCAATTAGAGTACCACCTGAACTTTCTTTAGGCGTAGTGAATAATTTCTGACTCAAGTTGCTTCCTTTTTTTTTTTTTCTTTTTGTCTAATTTCAGTGATTTAGGGTCTATTTGAGACAAATTAGGAAGTGTTGAATTCACTGTTGCATTTGCAATATTGACCAGTCAGTGCGACGTGAATTTTCAACTATTACATGTAGAGGCGATGTCTAGTTTAAATTTCCTAAGAGTGGATAATAAATCATTAACCAAGTTTGTATCTGGTCCAAGTTTTGGACTGAAGTGTCCAATTTTTATGATTTTGTATCTATTTTAGTGATTTAAATCGTTCAATTTGTACAGTCTGTCAAACAAATCATCTATACAAAAAATCATGTTGACTAGACATCAAAAACATCGATAGTTTATTTTCCACATCATACTCATATTTTTTTTTAGAGGAAATGTACTTGTTTTTTTTATTTTTTTTTTTCATGCATGTTGTGCTCTGTGGGGTTTACTGTTTGAATAGTTTAGATCACCAAAATCAACTTAGAGTGAGCCTAAAAGTCAACCTTCCAGTCCAAAACTTAGATTGGAGAAAGCTTGTTTGTTTATTATTACTTAACATAATTTTCAGGATGGAAAGTAGTAAGATTGCTTCAAGGCTATTGACTACTGACTCTGTTGCTACTATGTAACTTTGAGCTGCAATCTGCAAACTGTGCAAATGTGATAATCATAGTATACAGTGTTTGAGTGTGCAAGGTATATACGATATGCACTTGAGTAAGTTTTACAAATATACATAAGTTATTGTGGGAGTCAAGTAAAAATAAATCTAAATTGCAAACAGAGCACATCCAAGCCTATCTTTGATGGGCCAGGCCCGGTCAAAACCCACTAAATTTGGAGTCACTGCCGAATAGATACAAAAATAGGATGAAGAGTGTGCCGAATTAAGGGTACTTGGGCTGCACATCTGAGCCGAGTATATCGGGTAAGTCGGTACGACCTCGTTAGGTGGATCCAAGCTGTTCCTTTCTAAAGAGTATAGTAGGCTGATGAGATCTAACAAAGTGATGATGAGGGCCTAAACTACAGGAAAAAATATCAAGAAGAATAACTCTATAAAATGAGGAAGAGGTTGGAGAGAGAGGTATGTTCTTAAAAAAAAAACCTTGCATCCTAAGAAACTAAAAACTATAAAAACTATTTTTTCAAGAGAAGATAACTTGCTCGTCAGAGTGCTAATTTTGGCACCACCAAGCAGAGTTTTTCTTTTGTTTCAAGTGACAATTGAAAGATCTTTCAAGGGTTTGTTTGGATCAAAGGAGTATTCCAAGACTACTTCCCCACAATTGGCGTCGTCTGTAGGAATATTCAAACTTATCCATGGTAGACCCATCTTAGGATACTTCTACCCCTTAGAAACGACAATGTCCTGCTTGGAATGGTTTGTGGTCCGAAAGATACCCCTGCACGAAGGTCCTTAAACTTCGATCCCATAACTCCTTCCTTACTTTCAACATCAGCAGAAGGCACCATGCAAACCTTGATAAACCAAGAAAAGCGAAATGAGCAGCGTTTGGGGGATATAGTGGCTGATAATGAGCGTCTGCACCAAGAGTTGGCAAAATCCCAACAAAGTCCACCACGATACGAATGAGGTTAGTCGCCAAAAAGGAAAGAGAAGCAGCAATGTCAATCCCATAGGCATGATGATAATAGCAGTACGTTAGACTCCTCTTGGGAAGAACCCAGAATGCAAGGCCGAGTGGACGCATCTAGTTCATCAGATGAAGAAAATTCTCTACAAACACGACTCGTACGTAAAAAAGAAGATGATAATTCGGATTCAAAAGACAAACATGACCCTTTCATATGACGTATAGCCAAGGCTGCCTTGCCTAAGAAGTTTAAGGCACCGACATTCACCCTCTACGATGGCGAGTCGGACCCCACCAATCATGTTCGTCATTACAAGCAAGCTATGACTTTGCATATAGATGATGAGGCCCTCATATGCCGAATATTTCCTAGCAGCCTGGGACCTCTAGTCGTTAGGTGGTATTATAAGCTCGAGCTATCTTCCATTAAAAGTTTCCATCAACTTCAAAAGTCTTTCCGGGCCAGATTCATCACCAACGAAAGACCGATTCTTTATGGTCAATGAAGATTGGACCAAACGAGACCTTGTGTGAATACTCGGTGAGATACTGGGAGTGCATCAACCTAGTAGATGATGATTGTAACGATTCCATGGAAGTCACGGCCTTCAAAATGGGATTGAAACCGAACAACCCACTTCAAAGTACTCTGATTCGCAAACTGCCGAAAACAGTCTGGGCTTTGATGAAGAAAGTGGAAGAATATTGCAAGGTGGAAGATGATGCACTCCAAGTTTAGAGTGGACTTCAAGTCACCGACTCGGCAACTCTAATTTTGATACAACCATTGATTGCCATGCATTCGAACAGAACACTGTTGAGAAGAAGCCCGGAGTCACGGGGAATACCCATGAGAGAAAGTCGCCGAAATTCACACCAATGGCACAAGCAATACCAAGTGGACAACGAATGTCCACGGTGGTCAGATAGGAAGTACACCAAGTTGTCCGAGCTGATTATCTAGATCTTGTCAAAAATTCAGCACCAAACGTTCTTCAAATGGTTGGTCAAGATGTCCAGACCACCGAACATGAGGAGGAGAGACCAGAGATGCGATTACCATAAACACCATGGCTACGCAACTAATACATGTTATGCATTGAAGGATCATTTGGAAGAATTGGTGTGTGGGGGTCACCTAAATGATTATCTCCCAAAAAAGATTGCCCGACTAATGCGTTAACCATACAGCCCGAGTCCTTCTTGCTTAACTTGATCCATATGATTTACAGCCTCATCCCATAGAATAGGGTGAATTCAATTTAGTTGCAATTGGCACCAGAATCATCCTAGTCTAATTCACAATCTAGCGGGCAGCCGAAGCGACAATGGGTAACGCTGACCAACGAAATTAGTTTTTCTGACATCGATCTTGAAGGTTTGACCCTACTCCATGACGATGCTCTAGTTATTGAGTTGTGAGTGAATAAGTTTGCCGTTGAGTGTGTCCTAATCGACCAAGGTAGTACTTCCAAAATTATATACTACAAGACGTTTCTTAAGCTTGGACTCAAGAATGAAGATCTCACACCAGCCAAATACTTTTTGGCTTTAATGCCAACCTAGAGTACCCCTTGGGAAAGATCCTGCTACTGGTACAAGCTAGCACTCGGACGCTAAATGTAGAATTCCTAGTGGTCAAGCTTCCATCCTCCTATAACCTGATTATAGGTTGAGCATGGCTCCATGCAATAAAAGCTGTCCCAAGCACTTATGATCAACTTCTTCATTTCCTGACTCAATAAGGCATTAAATAGATTCGGGGATCACAGACGTCAATGAAGAATTGTTATATGACAACCTTGGGAAAGAAACCAAGAGAGCTAAAGGTCAATGCAGCCGAATGATAAGAGCTTGTGACCTTTTTACTTAATAGCATCGATGTTTTTGCTTGGACCCCGTATGATATGTCTAGGGTAGATCCAAAAATGGTTATACACGGCCTCAATGTCGATCCCAAGGTCAAGCTAGTTGTCTAGAGGAGCCGCCGCTAGGCTGCCGAGCACATCTCTACCATAATTGACAAAGTAGACAAATTACTAGAGGCTTGGGAAATTCGGGAAGTCACCTACCCCAGTTGGTTATCCAACACCGTAGTGGTGAAAAAGAAGACAGAAACATGGCATGTGTGCATCGACTTCACAGATTTAAACAAGGCTTGCCCCAAAGATTACTTTCTCTTATCCCGAATTGATCAACTAGGAGATGCCATAACTCATCATCAAAGAATAAGTTTTTTTAGATGCGTATCGGGGCTATCATCAAATTGCCATGGATCCTGTCGACCAGGACAAAACGACATTTCTTACTCCAAGGGGAACTTTATAATGGTTCCAGTCTAGACCCAACCCATTTCATACTGTTAGATCTAGGATTTCGTGTCTTTAACTGTTGTTCATGCCCTTTATCATCTTGTTGGTAGTTGAGTTGAGTGTTGGTTGTGCTTGAAACAAGTTGGGAATTAGTTTTTCAAAAAAGTTGATGTTCTGTTTGCTGCTTGTTCACTCGAGCAGTGTTTTAGTCACTTGAGCAGTCTTTGAGATCTCCCAGTATTTTGTAAGTCTGTAGAAGTTCTAGGAGTAAGATATCTTCGCTCGAGCATTCTTCTTCAGTTTGCAAAACTTCTGGGAATGGGTCATTGTGCGCTCGAGCGGTGTTTTGGTCGCCTGAGCGGTGTCACTTATTGTCTTTAACGCTCGAGCAGTGTTTTGGTCACTCGAGCGATCTATGCGTATATCAATTCGGGAAAAGGGCATTTTTGAATCACTTTTTCATTCCCCTCTCCCTCTAAAACATTCTAAAACCCTAATTTCTTCACTTTTTCCCCTAGTTCTTGCTTAAAACCCTTCTATACACCCTCATCCATTGATTCTACCACCATTGTGCTTTGGAGTAAAACATAAAGCTTGTTGAGAGGCCAATATAATCGGAATAGATTTCCTTTTTGACTTCGTCAAACATCAACACTTACTTATTTCTTCTTCTAACCTTGAGTTAGGGATTTCTTCAACCTTCTAGTATGATTATTAACTTAGTTATGTGTTCCTTGGCTAGTATTGAGATTTGAAAATGGAAATTTTGATTTAGGGTTTAGATTTTGAAAAGTGAAAGCGGGGTTTTCAAATGGATTCTTGAGAGGGGTTGTGGGGATGTGGTTATTGTTGACTTATGTTGAAAGGTTGAAAATTTCTTCTTTAAAAGTATTTTTGAAAGAAAAAAGGTGTGTGATTTAAAAATCATAAATGTTTGATTTATGAAAGAAAAATGAATGATGTTGGGTTTTTGGGAAGGATGAAACGACCATATATGTTGATAATGAGGGTAGAGTTGGATTTATGTATCACTCATACTTTGAAGAATTATGAGATTTTAATTGTCGTCAGAAAATTATCTGTTGATTAGAAATATCTATTTTGGGCTATCCATGGAGGATAGCTTTGATTGTTGTAGAAATTGCATGAGGATTGGGTTAATTGAAACTAATTACTCATACATCTTGCATTGAGCATTGTTTCATACTTAAACATTGAAAATGTACTGGTTTGAGAAAAGGGGTGTATACCTTGGTGAATCTGATTAGGGGGTGTGGTTATGGTAATTATGTTGGCCTGGCGTGGTTAGGTGTTGATATTTCTAGTTCGTACCGGTAAAATGACTTTGGTAGTGCTTGTATAGCCTAGTGGCAGACACGTACCTAGAGATTTCCAATGTTTTGTATCCACTGCCTTATCTTTTGATATAAAATGTGTATTTTCATGAATTGAAATATATTGATAATGGCATTGAATTTTTTTGCGATGGTAAAGTGTAATGCTTTGGAAAAGGGCATGGCATCGCATTGCATTCACCATATGATTTTGTTAAGGTTCATACGTTGCATTTGAATATCTCTACTGGGCTTTAGCTCTCCATACATAGAAAACAACTTTCAGGTGCCGATGATATGTCTCCACTATGGACATAGCTTGAGAGGACTTGGAGCCAACAACTTCTTTTGTTTTCTTTGATGTAATTATTTTTGTACAAGCCATGGGATTTAATTGTATTGTGTTGATCTTACTTTTGTTGTATCCAAGCATTAACTTGGAAAGATGTAGCCATTAGAGCATGTGCTTATTTATGTCTCCCTTTTCTTTCTATTCATGTACACCTGTCATAAGCTATAGATTCAGGATCTAGGATCTGGTATACTATGTGATAACATGTTTATGTGCCTAGATGGGTATAGGATTTGGTTCCTCAGCTATTGATTAGATCTACGAGTTTCTAGAAGTCCTATTAGAAGAGTACTTGATTATTGCTTTTTATAACTGGAACTCTGGCATTGTCACAAAACATTTAATTATCAGGGAAGGAAATTCGTTTGTGATTGTGTGACTCGATGCTTATGTGGAATGAATTAATTGTTGTCCACTGTATTAGGACGTGAGTGAGTTGGCTTCTGCACATTTGTAAATATGCTAAATTATTGTGTTACCTTTATTAGAATGTCAGGATGAGGACATAGTAGTGGTAGGCGTGAAAGGCCTAGGCAGCAGGAGGTGCCGATACTAGATGAAATTCTAATGCAGGAGGAGGGAGTTGGTCAGGCCAACGTGGCTGAGCCAGCAAGTCAGCAAGCCATAGGCGCCTTAGCTCACGAAATGGCATGAGTGTTGTGAGAATCCATAGACATTCTCAGGGATGAGAATCAAGTCTAGGACAATGTTGTATAAAACAGAGCCATCCTTTCTGAAGAGGAAGTTTTTCCGGTCGAATCTAGACGAGTTTGTAGGGGATCTGAAACAACCACTAAAGGTCAATGAATGGCTTGAGCAAATGGTGAAGATGTTTGAGATGCTTGGCATCAAAGACGACAGGTTGACAGTGATCTCGGCGTCTTTCCAACTAAAGAGAGATGCAGGTTAATGGTGGAAGTGTAGACACCCTATTTTTGACCGTCCTCAAGACTTGGACGTCACCGCTTGAACACCCGGTGATTATCCATGTTCGTGTTTGTTTTGAGTTCCCGGAGGCCCCGGCTGCGCGCTGTGCCTCAAGATCTCTCAACCGGCTTGTTTTGTGCTTGGTTGTGCACCAAGTACTTGTGTGTTTTTGCATTTGAGGGTAGGGGAAGGCTTGTTAGCCATCCCTAAAGCCCACCGGCTGCCCCATACCTCCACCGGCACTCCCTAGTGGCCATCGGCACTATTTTATCCAAATCCTTGGCCGGTCGGCACTATATGTTGCCGACCGGCACTTTTTTGTGCCGGTGACGTTTTTGGCTGGCCGGTGACCCTTCTGAACTCCCCTGAGGATGGTGCATGCCAGCTGTGCCAGCTGGATTACACCATCACTCCTCCCCGTGCATAACATTGGCCCATATGCACCTTTGACCCCCCTTAAGCTTCTAGAAGCTTGAACCCTTTTGGCCAAGCTTCTTGGAGAAGCTTGGCCAGCTGTTTTGGCTTCTCCAAGAAGCCTTGCCCCCCCTTGACCCCCTTTGAACCTGTTCCTTTGCTTAGCCATTAAGTCTTGGCTTAGTCTTGGCCTATATAAAGACCACCCCTCTCCATTGCTCAAGGGTTAGACATTTTAAGGGCAAAACCAGAGCTTATACATATATTTCTCTGATATACATCCATATATATCTATATCTCCCTCTCTCTCCTCTTGTGTGTGTGTTTTTGGACCAAAAAGTGTGCTTTCACCTTACTTTTGCACCATTACACACACTACTACACCTTAATCCGAGATTAGGAGGCTTGGAGGTTTGTTTTGTGTGATCTTGGACTGGTTTTGATCACTAGAGGAGGGCTGCTCCACCTGTTCTTCATTGGATCTTCAAGGGTAAACTTTTTGCTTTAGTTTCCCCATTCTTGCACTAGCTTTGTACCCCTCTTGCTTTGTGTTTTTGGATTTGTGTTCAACATAAAAAAACCTTGTTTTTACTTGCTCAAGAACTTTCATTAAGGTCACTTTTGTATTTGAGTGAAGCCTCACTCTTTTAGGCCTTGTTTTGGTCCTTTTGTGCCCTTTTTTGGAGCATTGTCTAACTTCATTGTTTTTGGTCTTCTCACCACTGAAAACCAGTGGGTTTTCAGTGGTGGGGGAGGTGTTTTGAAGTCTCATGTAGGGGAGGGACACCCCTCTCCCCTTTGTCCATCTTTGGCTTTCATTCTTGGCTCATGAGGTAGCATGTGTGCATGCTTGCATTTGGCTTCATTTCAGAACTTTTTTGGGTGTTTTAAGTCATGTTATACCTCTGTCTAAGGTCGGTTTCGTGGCCCTTAACATGCTTCCCATACTTGCTTTGTAATGTTCCATTTTGCTTAGAGACATGCCATGTGTTTAGCCTCATGTATCTCCATGATTTTAGCTTAGCATCTTGAAGATGTTGGTCTTGATTTGCCATGTTTTAGGGTTGTGAGCCACTAATTTTGCCATGTATAGTGTGCTTGACATGGTTGTTTTGTATTCTAGGCTTGTAAGCCTCATGCATTTTGGTTCCTAGCATGTTCAACATTGATCATCCTCATGATTTGGCATCATTTGTGACCCTATTTCAGTCCATAAATCATGTGTGTATGTTTACGTATGTGACCATTTTCATGCTTCAAGGGTGTCCCCTTTTATGTCTAGGAATTGGCATTGTGTATGCTTGCATGATTAATACATTTTGGGGCTGCCATATGTGGGTTTTGGGTGTCATTTTGCATGATAGAAGTCTGTTTTTGGTTGTTAGATGCATGCCATGAGTGGCCTTGATAATGGTAGTAAGGTACTCTCTTTGGTGCCCTTGGTTTTGGGCCTATTGCCTTGCATGCTTGCATGATGTTTTGGTCATCATTTTGGGCATGTTTTGCCACTGTTTTAGGGAGGTTTGAGGGCTGTCCCATTGTAGCTTAGTCTACCATATGCATGTTTAGTATATGTGTGTTGCATGCTTAGTCAACATGGTCTTGACATCAGACAATCCTATTGCCTCAGGTGTTCATGTTTGTATCACACTTTGCATTGTGCATGCTTAGTATTGTATACTTCCCATGATGTGTTACATAGCATTTGGCATGCCTTACACTTTTGTGTCATGTTGCATTGTTGATGCATGTTTGCATGGATTGCATTTCATTACTTGGTTTGGGGTGTCAAACCAAGTGTGGGAAATGAGGGGTGTTTGTACCCCAAGTAACAAAACACACCTCAATTCCCATGTCACTAAGGCCCTTGACTTTGGCATGATAGGGACTTAGTTATCATTGTTGTGTTGCATGCATTTTTACATTGAAATGCAACCTTGGTATCTTAGGCTATCATGCACCAAGGTGCACAATTGATAGCCCTAGAACCAAGAGCCATGTTTCCTTGAATCCCATTCATGATAGGAAGCATTGGCCATGCATAAATATGCTCAAAAATCCAATACCATGCACTGCTGCCTGCTGTTGCTGTCAAACTGTCTTCTGCAGGAATTTTGTGCCGACCGGCAGGAAAGAATGCCGACCGGCACTGTATTGCTGGCCGATAGACTATTTTGCAGCCGGTGGCCACCACAAGCAGCCGGTGGTAGTTTCCTCCAGCCGGTGGCACTCAGCAGAACACAAGGGAGGTTTCCTGGGACTTTGGTATTTTTTGGAGAGACGGGGCAGTAAAAACAGAGGTGGCAGTGGCACGGTGTAGGCTTTTCCGGGCAAGTCGCAACGAATATGCATCATTCGCGCATCCCGAGGCAGGGCTGAGGCCCCGTTTCTTTTATTTACTTGATTTAATTTTAGTAATTAGAATTTTGTAATAATTTATTCATTTATTCTTTGGACTGTATTATTCTTTTTGGTCCCTCCGAGTGAGGGCGCATTTGTAATAAGTGTGGGTGAGTGCGGTGTATGTCTTCCAACCCCCACTTCTTTCTTCCCTTTTATTTACCTGCTTATGATGGTAGATTAGGGCACGTTTAAATTAGCATACCTTATGCTGTGCATGCGTGCATCCATACACTTGTCTCACATGCATCGGGCTCGGCACATCATACAAACTGCATCGTATTTCAATTCCAAATTGAATACATGTTATTTGTAGCATTCCACATGCCATGTTTAGGATAGCCGAGCCTATCTAGATTACATCCTCGCTTGTGTTGCATTAGCCACTTAACATGAACTAGGATCATGCATGTGATTACTAACTGGTTTCTGTTTTGGCTTGGAGTACTAGGTAAGTTTTTATGCTTTAGCATACCGCATACGTGTGAGTGTTGCCATAATTGCATGATTACCATGAGACTAGCTGCTTATGTGATATAACTGCTTGAATGCCTGTGGGTGGAGGTTGGATTGCTTGAGTTGGGAAAACTCGTTGAAATCCGTGTTTTAGCCTACTTGCGAGTAGCAAATTCCAATGCATTTTCAAAACCAACGGATATGCAATGTTTATTTCCAAATTAGGCAATCTAGTCTATACGTGTTTGTTGCGCGCATAACATAGTAATTCTAGGCTAATAATTGGAATAAGAGCATGTAATGTTTTCAAAATCGGATATCACGGTTAGTAGAGGCCGGTCTTCGGACCTGGCGAAATGGGGTGCTCATAGCTGACCTTCCCCGATCGTACCCAAGCTCCCGAGCCAAGACCACTTTGGTGATGACGGACATGTGGCCTTCGGCACCGAGTCAGGGTTTCCTAAATTTCCCATTTCAAAATATTTAGGTGGCGACTCTTTAATCTGGCAAAGCAGTCCATGTTTGGCACTTATTTTCAAAATCTATTTTTCTTCAAAACGATTTGCCAGAGTTGGACTCTTTGGTTCAGATTTAGAACCGTGACAAATTGAGTCCTTCGAATTGTAGTGAACCCAATGTGAACCGAATGGGAGTTCATCCTCCCGGGACGTTCGGGGACGTCTACAGTTTCTGGCGACTCCGCTAGGGAGTTTTAGAGAGCTTGACTCGAACTCGTGATATCCTGTTTTGACTACACATATGTGTTTCTTTGCATTGCATGTGCATTGGTGCGCCTAGGACACCGTGTTGGCCATCTGCTATTCCTGAGCGGTTTGCCGGAGGCTTGTCTTGTCAAGGCATGTCCGTAAGGCTGACCGGTTGCGGGCTCTGCCAGTATGGGAACACAAACCCCGGTTTTACCGGGGCACCCTTTTCGACCATTCGACCTAGTGCATATCGAAATCCGTAGTGACCATTCCAAACTAGGACAGGTTGCTCACCCAATATTAGGTTGTTTGAAACCGCTGCGTGCGTAGTGAAACCCTAGTTCCTGACAAAATAGGACAGGGAAACCCTACCCCAACATAGGGGTGTATTGGCTCTCATTTATCTGCTATGTGCTTTTAGAGTGTATCTCTACAGGAACACACATGTCAGTTTGCAGGATTGGGTATCAGGCCTGAGGGCACCAGTAACGGTATTTTGGGGGAATCAGTTATCTGTGGGTACGAGGTTCAGACTTGGGGGCAATGATTCAGAAACAGTGATCAGTATTTGAGGAACGGTGTATCGAGTTCAACGTGTTATCTAAACTGTGTGTTGTATGTTTATTTTATGCTGTTACGCTGTCCAATTGTCTGTTTATTTATACGCTTTATTTGTCTTTTTATTAGGGTAGTTGGGCACGATTGCTACCGACCCGATAGATATCCCCCAAGCACCCTGGATTAGAGGACGTCGACTCCTTCGATCTGAGGATCTGATAGACGGACAACCAGTGTACTACTCACTACCCCCGGTTACTAGACGGAGATCAGTCAGGCAGAGGACATCAGTACAGCAGTCAGTTCAGAGGGCCTTATCTACCCCACCTGTGTTCAGTAGGGATCAGGATTCTGTGTCACCAACAGAGGAAGAATATATACCAGTAATCCAACCAGAGCAGGATAGTATGGCTAGTTTGGAAGAAATGGTGCGCCACCTCCAAGAGAGTATGAAAACAATGCAGCAGGATGCCGTCCGTCAGGCAGAATTCTCCAGGCAACATGCTACAGTTGTGAGGGAACAGGCAGAGACAATTGCCAGACTAGAACAGCAAACCGGAGCATCTGCTTCGCATCAAGTTCCCCCCCCACCAGGAGCTCCAAACCTTGGGGAGACAGCCAATGTTCAGAATGATACAGAACTGCCCACGGGACCACCCCCACCTCTAGCCCCGCCTCAAATCCAACCCCAGCTATCAAAGACGCCCACCAACCTACTGGACTCTCCCTTCGAGTTCGAGACTGATTCTACCGCACTGAAACTGAGCAAGCTTGAAAAGCTGTTCAAGAGATCCCAAGGGGTCAAGACTATCCCCGATATTGAAGATGGTTATACCGACGCAGCTGTGACGCTGCCCGACAGATTCAAAATGCCTCATATTGATCGGTTCGACGGGACCGGGGACCCCATGGTGCACTTAAGATTGTTTTCAGATGTCCTAAGGCCAATGGGCCTCAGTAGGCTTCAGAAGTTGTCTTTGTTTGGCCGGACCCTGTCGGGTGTGGCGGCTATATGGTATGCCAAGTTGGAGGATGACGTCAAGAGGAATTGGGATGAAATGGCCGAGGCCTGCATCGCGCAGTACTCATACAACACACAGATTGAGATTACGACCCGTGATCTCGAGACGACTAGACAAGAGCCTAAGGAAAGTTTCTCAGAGTTTGTAACCAGATGGAGGGCCAAGGCTTCGATGATGACCTTGAGGCCTACAGACAAAGACCAAATTCGGATGATTGTGCGCAATCTCCAACCGAAGTTGATGCAAAAGATGATAGTACTCCCCTTTCCTACTTTTTCTGACCTACATGAAATGGGGGTGCAGATTGAGGATGCCTTGAAGCAAGGCTTGATCGATAACGACCGGGAGCAACCTCGACGAACTTTCAATTGCGGTAGCAATGCAGGCCCGAGTGGCGTTACGACTGCAAGAGCTCAGGAAGTGAGCATGGTCACCACTAACCCCCCTCCAAGAAATACAGCAGCTTCACCATTCTCCGACGCGTCCGGAAGCAACCCGCAAACAACCAAATACCCACCCAGAAACACCAGAACCGTCGCCCCCACTTTATATGCCCCTATCCAAAGCTCTGGGGGTTTTGATCAAAAAAGGGCATCTGAAGCCCCTGGAGCCGCGGCCCCTACCAGAAAAACTCCCTCCTACCCATAACCCAGCCAAGTATTGTGCATTTCATCAACAGCATGGCCATGATACCGACCTGTGTTTCCGATTACGTCATGAGATTCAAGATCTCATCGATAACGGGGTAATTCTGCCTCCGGAGAAACCCAACGTTACTACAAACCCTCTCCCCGCACATAACCAAGCTCCACCGCCCAAAAGACTCAATTTTATCCATACCGGGGGCGTGTCCTACGACCCTAGTATCTATATCACACCCACCCACCTGCCTAAACCAGAGGTGTTCCTCCCTGATTGCACCGACCTATGCATGATAGACATCTCCAAAAGCCAGCCCAAGCCAGTAGTGGTGACTGACAAGAACAGGAGAGAGGAGATCCAAAAGGAAAAACAGGTTGTTGAGCCAGAGTCTGCGGAATCTGGGGGTTGTACTAAAAAAGCATATAGTCCGGGTGACTATATTTCGTCAATAAGCCAAGATAGGCCCGGAGTGGAATTGCCAACAGAGGCAGAGTTATGTGTAACTCAAGGAGAGAGTCTGGGACCGGGAACAGATGGTGTAACAGCTATGGGGGAGGATCTTGCCGATCTCCAGTTTTACAGTGACCAAGACCCAGTGGATGCGGCAGTCGCATGGTTCGATTATGAAGATTCAGCAGAAGTTACCGGGTGGTAGGACGATCAACCCGATGTGATAGCAGAGTTTCAGTCAGAACAAGGCCCAGCAGGGGCAAGAATATCAGTAACGGCCGGGAGGGTCGAAGAGCAGAGTACATCGTTGGGGGGCGCCGGTGTCGAGAATTTCGCCCGGGATTGGAACATTTTGAGTACAGAGATAATCGAGCAGTCAGCTATGTCAGAACAAGCAAATTTTGAAGATTCCGAGAGAATCAGGAAGGCAAAGGCCCATGTGGGAGTTGAAACTGCTGTGTGCACAAGGACCGAGAATACTACAGGTATGTGGACGGAAGGTGCTGCGAGCGCAAAAACAGTCATGCTAGAGCCGGACAGATGTTTATCAGCTGCTGATGGTATGTGGTGGGAGGATGAAGATTTATGCCTCGCCCATACAGACGAAGATTGGGGAAACAACCAACCTGATGACACTTGGTACCTTGGAGAGGTAGATCACATGACACGGAGTGGGCGGTATTTCAAACCTCCACACCTAGATCAACCAGAGGCCTCGGGGAAGGATAGAGAGGCGGAGAAGCAAAAAGAGAAGCAACTTGAGGAGGAGGCCGTACTCAAACAGCTTAAAAAGATACAAGCGGACATCTCTATATGGGGACTGCTCATGGCGTCACGGGTGCATAGAGAGGCTGTCCTTTCGGCCATGGACAAAGCCAAACTTTCAATAGAAACCACGCCAGAGCAACTGGTAGGATTGGTCTTTCCGGGGGGAGCCACCCCGATGCTGGCCTTTTTCGACAAGGAATTGCCACCCGAGGGGGCAGACCATAACAAGCCCCTCTACATCTCTGTGGAGTGTAGGGATAAATGGATACGGTGGTACTTGTTGATACCGGGTCCGCCATCAACGTTTGCCCGGCAAGAACGGCATACGCAATTGGTTTGAAAACCGCAGATTTTGTACCAACAGCCCAGGTTATCCGAGCATACGACAACACAAGTAGAGAAGTGATGGGAACCGTAAAAGTTCGGACAAAGGTCGGGCCAGGGCAGCATGAGATAGATTTCCATGTCTTGGAAGTGCCTGCGACTTTCAACTTGCTTTTGGGGCGGCCGTGGCTGCATCAGGTGAAGGCGGTATCATCTACTTTGCATCAAATGGTGAAATACCCCTAAGGAAAGGGAGTAGCCATTGTCTTTGGAAACTCATCAATCCACCCACCACCAGAGGTATCCACGCCTGTTCTAGAAATCGAGCATGGCATGGAAGATATGTTCATATCAGGGTTTACCCTAGCTGAGGCTCAGGTTGTACAAAACATCATGGCTGCTAATGAAGGGATCTATGTCAGTGCCCAAGCAGTGTATCTCATGAACAAGCTCCAACATATCCCTGGTATGGGATTAGGAAAGAGCGGCCGCAAAGGCGTTGCAGCATTGGCCAGAGTGCCACACAATCCCCACACCTTCGGCTTGGGTTATCTGCCCACTAAGGAAGATTGGGTAAGAAGAGGAAAAGAAATGGCTGGAAGAGCCAAAGTAAAACAAATGGGAAGACCTTTTGAGTTGATGCATCGGCCCATCCAGGGTACCCTAAACGGACGCTTCGTCCGGGAAGGGGAGGACTTTCCGTTCTGTGGTTTTCCGGAGCCGTGGTTGAACGCAGAGAAGAAGCGTGTGCCGGGTTTCAAAATCTTCTTTGACTTACAGATAGCTGGGGATGATGTTGCTGAAGAGCAGACAGACCTAACAGTTGAGGCTGAGCATAGCAAAGAAACGGAGTCTGTGGATACAGAGTTTGAAATGGGGGTAGCACTGGCATGTCTACTTTCAGATCCTTCGATCGACCAGTTGTGCTTGGGGGATAACTCCTCGGTGTCCATGATTGGAGATGAGACGGCTGCGAGCCAACCAGCAGCTATTTTGGATGCATCCATCGCACCCTCCCTCACCTGGCAGTACGAGGAAGGGTTTTTGTCGAGCAGCACCGGGTCAGGTAGTGAGCCGGAATCTGATTCCACCGAGTCTTGTGAGTCGGAATCAGGTTCCAGCTCGTCTGAGTCTGAGTTCGGTATTCCTGGGGGTGATAACCCGGATGCCACAGTCCTGTCCAGGTCGTCTTTTTCTTTCTCTTTTGAGTCTGTTGTAACAGAAGAATTGGACGGTTTGGAAGTACATAATGAGAATGAGGTGACTGTGGTTTCCGAGTACTTTTCTGTGCCTTTGGTTTATTGCTTAAATCAGGACTTTCAAAATTTTGATGAAAACGACGAGGATGAAATTCCTCCGGTTTTGCAACGACTAATTGAACAAGAGTAGGAGAGGTTTGTTAAACCCTTAATGGATGAAATCACTACCGTGAACGTTGGTACTGAGAAGGACCCGCGGCTGGTCCAGATCGGGTCCACGTTGTCTTCGGAGGAACGCGAGCGCTTAGTCGCTTTATTAAAAGATTTCAAAGATGTTTTCGCGTGGTCCTACGAAGACATGCCTGGAATCGATCCTGAGATTGTACAACACCGGATCCCTCTTGACCCCGAGGCCCGACCTGTCAAGCAGAAACTCAGGAGGATCCACCCTGACTGGGCCATTAAGATCAAAGAAGAAGTCACCAAGCAGATTGACGCAGGCTTCCTGCTGGTATCCGAATACCCGACTTGGTTGGCCAACATTGTTCCAGTACCGAAGAAGGATGGCAGAATCCGGGTATGTGTGGACTTCAGGGATTTGAACAGAGCCAGTCCGAAGGATGACTTTCCCTTGCCGCATATCGACGAGTTGGTAGATTTCACAGCGGGGCACGCTTTGCTTTCGTTCATGGATGGCTTTTCAGGCTATAATCAGATAGTAATGGCACCCGAAGACCGGGAGAAGACTGCTTTTACCACCCCATGGGGTACATATTGCTACAGAGTAATGCCGTTTGGGCTGAAGAACGCTGGGGCTACATATCAACGGGCTGCAACCACAATATTACATGACATGATCCATAAAGAGGTCGAGGTGTATGTGGACGACATGATTGTCAAGTCCAAAGGAAGAGAGGGCCACTACACCGCCTTGCAAAAGTTTTTCCAAAGGATCAGGGAATTTAGGCTGCGGCTGAATCCTAAAAAATGTACGTTTAGTGTTACAGCGGGAAAAATGCTGGGATTTCTGATTACACAAAGGGGCATCGAAGTCGACCCTTCCAAAATCAAGGCCATCTTAGAAATGCCACCACCAATGACTGAAAAGGAGGTGCGAGGCTTTCTGGGTAAAGTGCAATTCATAAGGCGGTTTATCTCAAAACTAACCTTAACTTGTGAACCACTTTTTGGTCTTCTGAAGAAAGGAAAGAAGTTCCATTGGGACGGCCGATGCCAAGCTGCATTTGAACAGATTAAAGAGTATCTACAGAATCCACCCGTGTTGTCACCACCAAAGCCGGGGAAGCCGTTGATATTGTATCTGTCAGTAACCGAGACTACAATGGGCTGCATGCTCGCACAAGAGTCGGAAGATAAAGTGGAAAGGGCCATCTACTATCTGAGCAAGAAGATGCTGGATTACGAGACCCGCTACACTCCGCTGGAGAAGGCTTGTTTGGCCTTGGTATGGGCTACCAGGAAGCTGCGGCACTACCTGTTAGCTCACTCTGTAATGCTGGTTTCACGACTTGATCCCATCAAATATCTTTTCGAGAAACCAGCACTTACGGGTAGGCTAGCTCGTTGGCTGCTGTTGCTCTCCGAATTTGATCTCAAGTATGTGACGCGCAAGTCTGTAAAAGGGAGAGCGGTGGCAGAGTTCCTTGCCGACCACCCGGCTGAAGGGGATGAAGTGGTTGAGTACCTATTCCCAGATGAAGATATTCTGCACATCGAAGACGAAACTTAGACGATGTACTTTGACGGAGCGTCAAATCAGTATGGGTATGGGATAGGGGTGTTGCTGATAGCGCCCGACGATTCCCGTATTCCTTTAGCATTCAAGCTCCGGTTCAAAGTCTCGAATAATGAGGCAGAATATGAGGCATGTATCGCCGGTTTAGAAGCTGCCCTAGAACTAGGGGCAAGGCGATTGGACGTCATTGGGGATTCGAACCTAGTTGCGTCTCAAGCCAAAGGAGATTGGAAAGTAAAAGAGGAAAAGATGATAATTTACCACCAGACCTTGGATTTGTTAATTCCTCGGTTTGAAAAGCTAAATTTCACTCACCTAGTAAGAGAGAATAACAGGTTTGCAGATTCGCTAGCAACTCTATCTTCCATGATAGACATCCCATCTGGGGTCCGGATGCGTCCAGTCATTATTGACCAGAAATTTGCACCTGCCTACGAGTCAATCTCTGCTATAGATGAAGTGTAGGATAACAACCCTTGGTATCACGATATATGGAACTTCTTGGAAAAGGAGGCGTATCCACCAGGGGCAAATGCCAAGGACAAGAGGGCAATCAGAAGAATGGCTGTTCAGTTTATCATCTGCGGGGGTAAGTTGTACAAAAGAGGTCATCTAGGAATGCACAAGCTGTGTGTGGAAACCGAAGAGTCAAAGCGCCTGATGGAGGCCATCCATGGAGGAGAATGTGGGGCACATATGAATGAAGTGATGCTGGCACGAAAGATCCTCAGACAAGGCTACTACTGGTCTACCACGGAGGAGGATTGTATCGGCTTCGTTCGGCGATGCCACAAATGCCAGATTCACACAAACCGTATGAACATCCCGCCATCAAAGCTGTACAGCATGACATCGCCATGGCCGTTCTCAGTATGGGGGATCGATGTAATTGGAGCTGTTACCCCTAAGGGGTCGAATGGCCACGAGTTTATCTTGGTAGCAATAGATTACTTTACGAAGTGGGTCGAGGCCCAATCTTATGCTGTGTTGAAAGCTTCGCATGTCGCAAAGTTTATCAGAAACAACATTATCTGCCGTTATGGAGTCCCGAATGAGATCATTTCAGACAATGGTTCTCACTTCAAGAAGGAGGTGATTGATTTGTTGAAGAAATATAATGTGGCTTTTCATAGGTCATCCACGTATCGGCCGCAGACCAACAGAGCAGTTGAGGCCGCCAACAAAAACGTCAAACACATACTGCGGAAGATGGTGGAAACCTATCGGGACTGGCCAGATAAGTTGCCGTTTGCTCTGTGGGGTTACCGAACATCAATTAGAACTTCTACCGGAGCGACTCCGTATTCCTTGGTATATGGGATGGAGGCCGTTCTACCTATAGAGATTGAGGTTCCATCTTTACGAGTACTGGCTGAGTGTCAGATAGCTGAGGCAGATTGGCAGCAGGGCAGATTCGAGGAACTCATGCTCTTTGATGAAAGGAGATTAAAAGCACTGTACCATGTCCAAGGATATCAACGCAGAATCGCCCGGGCTTTTAACAAGAGAGTTAAGTCCAGGAATTTGAAGGAAGGAGATTTGGTGCTCAAGGACAACCGAGCTCCCATCCATGACCCAAGGGGCAAGTTCAGACCCAATTGGACTAGTCCCTATATCATCAAGTCTATCTGGTCAGGTGGAGCTGTGGTTCTGATGGACCTAGATGGCCTAGAGTTCTCCCAACCGATCAACATGGACAAGTTGAAGAAATATTACCCCTGAGAGGCTCGCTAGGCCGAAAACCCGAAAGGGCGACCTAGGCAAAATTCAGAGCACAAAAAAATTAGAAAATATAAAAACTGAGCTCGCAAGGTTGAAAACCCGCAAAGGGCGACCTTGGCAAAAGTTAGAGCGCAAAAGGAGAGTGAAAATACTCGAGTGAACCCAGGCCTGAACTACGTAAGGCTTGATTCCCATCTTTGGGATACGTAGGCAGCTTCATCCTGAAGTTCAGCCATAAACATTTTCCCCGATCAACTTTGTTCATTTTGATCATCTCAGTCATCCTTGTCCATCAGCATTCATCGTAATCTCCGGTGCAGTGCTATTCAGACTAGGGGCAACTTTCCGTTGCCAGGAGGTGCTGTGGTACCATTCAGACTAGGGGTAACTTTCCAGTTGCTGGGATCCGGGGTTGTGCATCTCAGTGACAGATCTCAAGCGTGTCCAGTTCTGATCCATATCGAAAATAGTTTTGAAAAGTTTTAATGAAGATGACTTTGTTCAAATAAATCTTTTTACAACTAAGACCATTTCTGGACCAAAACGGAAAATTTTCAGTACCACAACCTTCAATTTCATTGATTTAAAATAGAGTTCTCTTGCTCTTGCATACAATTGAAGTTGCTTTTTATTACATTCATAAAGAAAACTTGAAAGTACTAATAAAGCAATAAATCCGGGGCATGGTCAAGTCAAACGTCCCTGCGCCCCCTCCCAGAGCTGGTCGAAGCCTCTGATGCCAAAGTAGGCCCCTCATGTGCCTCTTCGTTAAGATCTAAGCACTCATCAGACAAAGTGTAACTGAAAGTGGGAGCGGGGGCCAGGAGTTCTCTCGTCCTCCATGCTGTGGCATATCGGGCCAGCTGTGCGCCTCGAATCGGGAATGTGGCCGGGTACTCTATCCCTTCCGGCGGGCAAGTCTGATTATGACCAAACTGACGCAGAATACGGAATGGAAAGTAGAAGACACAGTGAGTCAAGCCAATCAATTGGATCCCGGGTTGACGGGTCATACTGTAACTCATTACCGAGAGATTGAGCCAAGGGCATCGCCACGCAATGCGGTCTGCGGACAAACTGCACATCCATTCAAACCACCAACCCTCGTCAAGGGCATCAACTAGGCGTTGCCTGAAGAAGTAACCACGAGCTGAATATGCTGGGCAGGAGTCCACAACTCGCAGTTTATCCATCAACCACACTTGGGGAGGGATAGAAAATGAGAGAATAAAGAATAGAGAGATGTACGATGAGAGGAAAAGTGAGAAAAGGGTTTTTGTGAGAAAAACCGAGCCTGAGGGCCGAGTGATGTGAGCAAACATAAATGTGAGATTGGGTGGGAAACATTACCTGCAGTAATAATGGACTCCCCGCTAATCTGGTCGTCTCTCGATGATAAAAGGCGTCTAAGCTCAGCAATGTCTCAGCCAGGACCATGGCAATGCAGCTTTTGCCCTCCTTCAAGCCTTGGGCAACCTCAATCAACCGGACACTGGGCCCTCCGGAACCAGAGACGAACAGAAAATGAGAAAGCAGGCATAGACAGAGGGCGTGTCGCCGAAAGCCTTGCCAGTAATGGTCGCCGCGATCACCAGTCTCGGAAAAACAACAAACCAAGCTCGGAACATCTAATGTCCCGTCACAAATTAGAGAACGAGCATCGGGCATTGAGAGCCCACACATTTGTCCTAAGGCTTGGGCATGGCCAAAACGAAGTTGAGGTAGGATCTCCTCATTACGCCCAGATTCCATTAGAGCTTGGAAATCTTCAAAAGTGGGACACACCTCTTGCCCGCTAAAGCTAAAGACATGTGTTACCGGGTTCCAGAACCTTGCCGCGGCATGGAGGAATGGGAAATGCAACGGGGTACGGCGCAAAGTGAATAGTGCATTTATGCCGAAAGCCCGGAAATTCAGCCTTTCCGAGCCATCCAAGTTGTTAATCCAAGTTGCGAGATTTTGGGCAAGAAATTCTTCCATTTGGAGTAAATCAGTGTGGAAATGAAGAGAACCACGAAGCTGAGACCCTTTTGAAGAGGATAGGGTTGAGTGGAGGACACATGTCAACATTCTGCTGGTGCAGACAGTCTACAGCCGACCGGCAGTAAATAGTGCCGACCGGCCATAATTTTGTGCCGACCGACCAAATTATGTGCCGATGACCATTCTCCTCGGCCGATGACCTTTGTGTCCAGCCGATGGTCTTCCCCCCTGTGTTTTCTAAGCTTTTTATGCTGAATATTGGGGAATTCCACCACTCCCAGCACTCTCCGGTGATTGATTCCCGCCGAGTCGCGCGTATTTGTTTATCGAGCTGTTGTATATTTGCTTATCGAGTTGTATGTCACTCTCTTTAAGTCTTTGCTTTGTCTATCAAGTTGTACTTGCACTTGGCTAGTCTGTCGAGTCTTTGTTTTGCTTATCGAGTTGTAAGTCGGTTCACTACCTGGTTATTACGATGCGATGCTTTGTTTTAAAAAAAAAAACAGTTTCAATTTCATTCACATTGTTATGTGATGCCTTGCGATGCGATGCACACAATTGAAACACCTTTTGAACGAATAGCTGTTTCATTTCCGTCATATGTTTTTGTAAAAACCTGCAATTTCAAAAGAATTTAAACCCGCCTGAGGCAGTGCAATGTGCTTAAACTCCTAGAAAAAAAGGAAAGTAAAGCAGGAAAATAGCAGGGTAGCAGAGTGCTGGATTGAATACCAGGAACCTCCCCTTTATAGTCAGAATACCTCCCGCGCCCGTGCCTGGGTTGGCTGTGCGGTCTGACACCTTCATCATTCAAGAACAGTACGGGAAAGTGCACTTCTGGAATGTTAATGGATCTTCGAGTTGATTTCAAGCCATGACTTTTGTGAGTGATGCTCGGAACATGCGGAGGATGTCCCTTCTCGTATCCTTTTATATCTTGTGAATTTCAAAAGAAATCATTTCAAACCTACTGTGTTGCAGTACGTCGTATTTCAGCATCATGTTCTACCATGTTCAAATTCAATTACCTTCTATACACATTGCATTGCATGCGTGCTCTGCTTTACTTACATGTGTTCAATTACCTTCTATACACATTGCATTGCATGCGTGCTCTGCTTTACTTACATGTGTTCAATTACCTTTTTATACACATTGCATTGCATGCGTGCTCTGCTTTACTTACATGTGTTCAATTACCTTCTTATACACATTGCATTGCATGCGTGCTCTGCTTTACTTACATGTGTTCAATTACCTTCTATACACATTGCATTGCATGCGTGCTCTGCTTTACTTACATGTGTTCAATTACCTTCTATACACATTGCATTGCATGTGTGCTCTGCTTTACTTACATGTGTTCAATTACCTTTTTATACACATTGCATTGCATGCGTGCTCTGCTTTACTGATATGTGTTCAAGTTTCTCTATATACACATTGCATTGCATGCGTGCTCTGTTTTACTTACATGTGTTCAATTACCTTCTATACACATTGCATTGCATGCGTGCTCTGCTTTACTTACATGTGTTCAATTACCTTTTTATACACATTGCATTGCATGCGTGCTCTGCTTTACTTACATGTGTTCAATTACCTTTTATACACATTGCATTGCATGCGTGCTCTGCTTTACTGATATGTGTTCAAGTTTCTCTATATACACATTGCATTGTATGCGTGCTTTGCTTTTCTGATATGTGTTCAAGCTTCTCTATATACGCATTGCATCGTATGCGTGCGTTGCTTTACTACATGTGTTCAATTACAATTCTATATACACATTGCATCGTATGCGTGCGTTGCTTTACTATATGTGTTCAATTACAATTTTCTATACACATTGCATGCGTTGTCACGCACTTTCGATTGCACTGTTGTGAATGTTGCTAACAATGTCATACCTGTTAAGTTTGCTTTCTTTTCAGGCACGATATTGTATGTACGGTTCATTTGAAGCTGGCATGACCAGACGAACCGGACAGGTATTGTACTCTCCGCGTGAAACATAGCGAGAATCACTTGATTCTCTCACATTCCCTCTGCCTTGTAGTGTAGTTGGTTTTGTATTGGCTAGCTTAAAACTGTCGCATGTGTGCTTCGTTATAGCTTTTCTTCATAAGTTATGCTAGGCTTCTTGCATTTTCAGTTGCATTTTGCCCCTGCCTATAGGCGCATATCTTGCTTGTCTTGTATGTTTGTCCAAGTCTTCGGCCTTGTCAAAAATGGGTCGTCTTCGGGCTTTGACATTCACTCCCGTCATTGTTATGACTGCCGAGTTCTGTCAAAGAGGGGCAACTGTAGACACCCTATTTTTGACCGTCCTCAAGACTTGGACGTCACCGCTTGAACACCCGGTGATTATCCATGTTCGTGTTTGTTTTGAGTTCCCGGAGGCCCCGGCTGCGCGCTGTGCCTCAGGATCTCTCAACCGGCTTGTTTTGTGCTTGGTTGTGCACCAAGTACTTGTGTGTTTTTGCATTTGAGGGTAGGGGAAGGCTTGTTAGCCATCCCTAAAGCCCACTGGCTGCCCCACACCTCCACCGGCACTCCCTAGTGGCCATCGGCACTATTTTATCCAAATCCTTGGCCGGTCGGCACTATATGTTGCCGACCGGCACTTTTTTGTGCCGGTGACGTTTTTGGCTGGCCGGTGACCCTTATGAACTCCCCTGAGGATAGTGCATGCCAGCTGTGCCAGCTGGATTACACCATCACTCCTCCCCGTGCATAACATTGGCCCATATGCACCTTTGACCCCCCTTAAGCTTCTAGAAGCTTGAACCCTTTTGGCCAAGCTTCTTGGAGAAGCTTGGCCAGCTGTTTTGGCTTCTCCAAGAAGCCTTGCCCCCCCTTGACCCCCTTTGAACCTTTTCCTTTGCTTAGCCATTAAGTCTTGGCTTAGTCTTGGCCTATATAAAGACCACCCCTCTCCATTGCTCAAGGGTTAGACATTTTAAGGGCAAAACCAGAGCTTATACATATATTTCTCTGATATACATCCATATATATCTATATCTCCCTCTCTCTCCTCTTGTGTGTGTGTTTTTGGACCAAAAAGTGTGCTTTCACCTTACTTTTGCACCATTACACACACTACTACACCTTAATCCGAGATTAGGAGGCTTGGAGGTTTGTTTTGTGTGATCTTGGACTGGTTTTGATCACTAGAGGAGGGCTGCTCCACCTGTTCTTCATTGGATCTTCAAGGGTAAACTTTTTGCTTTAGTTTCCCCATTCTTGCACTAGCTTTGTACCCCTCTTGCTTTGTGTTTTTGGATTTGTGTTCAACATAAAAAAACCTTGTTTTTACTTGCTCAAGAACTTTCATTAAGGTCACTTTTGTATTTGAGTGAAGCCTCACTCTTTTAGGCCTTGTTTTGGTCCTTTTGTGCCCTTTTTTGGAGCATTGTCTAACTTCATTGTTTTTGGTCTTCTCACCACTGAAAACCAGTGGGTTTTCAGTGGTGGGGGAGGTGTTTTGAAGTCTCATGTAGGGGAGGGACACCCCTCTCCCCTTTGTCCATCTTTGGCTTTCATTCTTGGCTCATGAGGTAGCATGTGTGCATGCTTGCATTTGGCTTCATTTCAGAACTTTTTTGGGTGTTTTAAGTCATGTTATACCTCTGTCTAAGGTCGGTTTCGTGGCCCTTAACATGCTTCCCATACTTGCTTTGTAATGTTCCATTTTGCTTAGAGACATGCCATGTGTTTAGCCTCATGTATCTCCATGATTTTAGCTTAGCATCTTGAAGATGTTGGTCTTGATTTGCCATGTTTTAGGGTTGTGAGCCACTGATTTTGCCATGTATAGTGTGCTTGACATGGTTGTTTTGTATTCTAGGCTTGTAAGCCTCATGCATTTTGGTTCCTAGCATGTTCAACATTGATCATCCTCATGATTTGGCATCATTTGTGACCCTATTTCAGTCCATAAATCATGTGTGTATGTTTACGTATGTGACCATTTTCATGCTTCAAGGGTGTCCCCTTTTATGTCTAGGAATTGGCATTGTGTATGCTTGCATGATTAATACATTTTGGGGCTGCCATATGTGGGTTTTGGGTGTCATTTTGCATGATAGAAGTCTGTTTTTGGTTGTTAGATGCATGCCATGAGTGGCCTTGATAATGGTAGTAAGGTACTCTCTTTGGTGCCCTTGGTTTTGGGCCTATTGCCTTGCATGCTTGCATGATGTTTTGGTCATCATTTTGGGCATGTTTTGCCACTGTTTTAGGGAGGTTTGAGGGCTGTCCCATTGTAGCTTAGTCTACCATATGCATGTTTAGTATATGTGTGTTGCATGCTTAGTCAACATGGTCTTGACATCAGACAATCCTATTGCCTCAGGTGTTCATGTTTGTATCACACTTTGCATTGTGCATGCTTAGTATTGTATACTTCCCATGATGTGTTACATAGCATTTGGCATGCCTTACACTTTTGTGTCATGTTGCATTGTTGATGCATGTTTGCATGGATTGCATTTCATTACTTGGTTTGGGGTGTCAAACCAAGTGTGGGAAATGAGGGGTGTTTGTACCCCAAGTGAAAAAACACACCTCAATTCCCATGTCACTAAGGCCCTTGACTTTGGCATGATAGGGACTTAGTTATCATTGTTGTGTTGCATGCATTTTTACATTGAAATGCAACCTTGGTATCTTAGGCTATCATGCACCAAGGTGCACAATTGATAGCCCTAGAACCAAGAGCCATGTTTCCTTGAATCCCATTCATGATAGGAAGCATTGGCCATGCATAAATGTAATAGGTCCGCGAGGGAACTCACGGGTTACAGCTCGGACTCTCCTTCTTGTTGCGGTTCTAAATCTGAACCAAAGAGTCCAAATCCGGCAAATCGTTTGAGAAAACAGATTTTCTTGAAAGTAGTGCCAAACATGGACTGCTTTGCCAGATTACAGAGTCGCCACCTAAATATTTTTTAATTGGGAAATTTAGGAAACCCTGACTCGGTGCCGAAGGCCACGTGTCCGTCATCACCAAAGTGGTCTTGGCTCGGGAGCTTGGGTACGATCGGGGAAGGTCAGCTATGAGCACCCCCTTTCGCCCGGTCCGAAGACCGGCCTCTACTAACCGTGATATCCGTTTTTGAAAACTTTATGCATTCTTATTCCGGTTATTAACCTAGAATTACTATGTGATGCTCACAACACAAAAGTATAGACTAGATCGCCTAACTTGGAAATAAACATTGCATATCCGTTTTGTCTCGAAAAGCGTGTTAAATTTTGCTACTCGCAAGTAGGCTAAAATACGGATTTCAATGAGTTGTTCCAACTCAGGCAATCCATCCTCCACCCACAGGCATTTAAACAGTTTATCTCACATAAGCATTTAGCCGCATGGTAAGCCTACTGTCATGACAACATTCACACGCATGCGATATGCTAAAGCGTAAAAACTTACATCGTACTCCGTGCCAAAAACAGTAAACTAGTTAGCAAACATGCATGACCTAGTTCATGTTAAGTGGCTAATGCAACACAGACAAGATGTAATCTAGAATAGGCTCGGCTAATCCTAAACATGGCATATGAAATGCAGTCATTTGATGCACGTATTCAATTAGAAATTGAAAATTGCAATGCAGTTTGTATGATGTACCTAGCCCGGTGCATGTAAACAAATGCATGAATGCACGCATGCATTGCATAAAGTATGCTAAAATAAGTATGCCCTAATCTACCATCGTAAGCAGGTAAATAAAAGGGATAGAAAGAAGTGGGGATTGGAAGACATACACCCACTCACACACACTTATTACAAATTTGCCCTCGTTCGGAGGGACTAAAAGAATAATACAAATTAATTAACTACGCAAGCTAATTAATTATTACAAATTGACTAAATTAATTAGACAAATAATTAATCTAATTAAAGCAGTAAATGCCTCGGGAGGAGGGTCCAAATGCGTCGCGCGCCCGGGATTCGCTCGGAATCGCACTGTCATGCAAGTGTGCCTCTGTTTTCCCTGACATCATCCTCAGAAAATTGCCAAAGTCCCAGGAGTGCCTCTCAGGGCATTGGGGAGTACCACCGGCTGAGGCAGAGCATCACCGGCTGAAGTATGTGGCCACCGGCACTCAATAAAGCTATCGGCTGCCAAATTACTGCCGGTCGGCACTAAACAGTGCCGGTCGGCACAAAATTCCTGCAGAACCTGCAGACCACAGCAGCAGAGGACAACAAAATGCATGGCAATGTGATTCAAGGTATTTATGCACTACACACACCCCTTATCATGTTATTGGCTCAAGGGGGCATGTGCCTTGATTCCCGGACCACCAATCGCGCATTTCCATGCGTGATGGCCCTAAGAACCAAGAATGCAACTTTGCTTTCAAATGCATGCCATGCAAACAAGCATAAAGGGGTGCCAAACCTCTATCAAACTCACTTCAAGAGGCTTGGTATGCATGCCAATGTGATGAAGCCCTAAGCATATTATCTAGCATGCAACATGGATAATGTGATGCACTTATGCAAAGAGTTCAAACAAGCATGTAAGTCAAACATGCAAACCAATGAAATGGTGGACTTAGGCAACTCAAAAGGCCTAAAATCAATGGCCAAAATGCCTACAAATGGAGACTAGACACACACACACATGCATATGTTAAAGCATCAACACTAAGGCATGAATCATGGCAACTCTTAAGCACACTTGAAGAGACCAAAACCTAGCCAACTAGCATGCATTGAAAGCTCTAAAATTCATGTCAAACATGATGCCAAATCATGCAATGAGGTATGCCAAACAAAGCATGCAAATGGCCTAAGCTTCAAAGCAAGTCAATAAGGCATTAAACCATGCTTATACAAGGCAAATATGGCATGCACTTAACAACCTAAAACAGAGTTTTAGCATGTCAAATTAGGCCCAAGGGACCACTTAGATGGCATCTAAGAGACATAAATTCAAAGGCATGCAACAAGGCCTAAACATGGAGCATGCAACACAAGCTTAAGAAACAACAAAGAGGCATGCAATGTAAGCATACAAGCACCTCTAAGGGACCGAAATAGCATGTGAAATGGTTCCAAACCATCAAAAGTGATGCAAGCAAGGCATGCTATACACTTGTACCCTTAAGGCCAACAAGCCAAACATAAAGAGGACATGGAATACAAGTCATGGTCGACCAAAATGACTATGGACAGACCTCATATATGGCAAAAAAAAGCATACAAGCTTCATGGATGTGAGCCTAAAACATGCTAGAAATGGAGGCACACAACCTAGGCATGTTAAAGCAACAAAGAGGCATTACATGGGATCTATGCTAAGCATGCATAGAAGACCAAAACCAACTTAGAAACATGTTATATCATGGCAATATAAGCATGGAGAACAACCTAAACATGCTCAACACACACTCAAGCATGGTGCTCCTTTGGAGGCCAAAAACATGCCCTTTTCAAGGACAACAAGGAGAGGGGGTGGCCCTCTCCTTCCTAGGACTTTAAGGCACCATCTCCACCACTGAAATCCCTCAAGATTTCAGTGGTGGAGAGGCCCAAGCATGACAGTCCCGGATCTCCACAAAATAGCACAAAAAAGGGCCTTTTCAAGGCCTAAAGGGGGTCAAACCTCCCCAAACCACTAAGCACTCTTAATATACAATAAAGAGGGTCAAAAATCAGAACTTTTATGTGCCAAACACTAAGCCCAAAAACTGTTCTAAACTAGGTAAAAAAGGATCGCAAAAATGGGGAATAAAGGGGTAGTTTCTTACCCTTGATGACTATCTTCACAAAGGTTGTTGTGCTTGGTTCCTTGAGCTCCAAATCAGTCAAGAACTTCAAAAACCAGCCCTTAGAACCTCAGTTGCAATGAGAAGGTGAAACACTAGGTGTTTGTGTGCAATAGTAAGGCACAAAACACCTAGACACACAAGAGAAGGATGGAGATAGAAGGTGTATGCAATTCAAACCCTAGAAAAAACCAGAGCTTCTCTCTCCCTCTCTCTCTCTAACTCTCTAAATTTTGCTAACCCTTGAGCCAAGAGGAGAGTCTTCTCTCTTATAGAACTTGTAAGACTTACAAGCTAAGCAAACAAGGGCTCATCCCTCCATACACGTGTATGGAGGGGAAGCTACTGGCACACAGCTGTCTGAAAATATCTCAGAAAGCAAGTGCACAGTGGTCGGCAGGGCAAAATGGTCATTTTGCCAAAAAGAGTGCCGACCGGCACAAAATAGTGCCGACCGGCACAACATAGTGCCGGTGGCAACACCAGCCAGCCGGTGGCCTCTAGCCAGTGCTGGTGGTGTGTGGGGATGCCTCACAAAGCATTCCCTGCCCTTCCAAGGCAAAACACAAGCGTTTGGTGCAAAACCAGACACAGAACGGTCGAGTTCGGAGGTCCTGAGGCAAGGCGCGCGAGCCGAGAACTCCGGGAACTCCAAACGAACACAAGCATGGATAATCACCGAGTGTTCCAACGGTGACGTCCAAGTCTTGAGGACGGTCAAAAATGGGGTGTCTACAATAAATATGCTCAAAAATCCAATACCATGCACTGCTGCCTGCTGTTGCTGTCAAACTGTCTTCTGCAGGAATTTTGTGCCGACCGGCAGGAAAGAGTGCCGACTGGCACTGTATTGCTGGCCGATAGACTATTTTGCAGCCGGTGGCCACCACAAGCAGCCGGTGGTAGTTTCCTCCAGCAGAACACAAGGGAGGTTTCCTGGGACTTTGGTATTTTTTGGAGAGACGGGGCAGTAAAAACAGAGGTGGCAGTGGCACGGTGTAGGCTTTTTCGGGCAAGTCGCAACGAATATGCATCATTCGCGCATCCCGAGGCAGGGCTGAGGCCCCCTTTCTTTTATTTACTTGATTTAATTTTAGTAATTAGAATTTTGTAATAATTTATTCATTTATTCTTTGGACTGTATTATTCTTTTGGTCCCTCCGAGTGAGGGCGCATTTGTAATAAGTGTGGGTGAGTGCGGTGTATGTCTTCCAACCTCCACTTCTTTCTTCCCTTTTATTTACCTGCTTATGATTGTAGATTAGGGCACGTTTAAATTAGCATACCTTATGCTGTGCATGCGTGCATCCATACACTTGTCTCACATGCATCGGGCTCGGCACATCATACAAACTGCATCGTATTTCAATTCCAAATTGAATACATGTTATTTGTAGCATTCCACATGCCATGTTTAGGATAGCCGAGCCTATCTAGATTACATCCTCGCTTGTGTTGCATTAGCCACTTAACATGAACTAGGATCATGCATGTGATTACTAACTAGTTTCTGTTTTGGCTTGGAGTACTAGGTAAGTTTTTATGCTTTAGCATACCGCATACGTGTGAGTGTTGCCATAATTGCATGATTACCATGAGGCTAGCTGCTTATGTGATATAACTGCTTGAATGCCTGTGGGTGGAGGTTGGATTGCCTGAGTTGGGAAAACTCGTTGAAATCCGTGTTTTAGCCTACTTGCGAGTAGCAAATTCCAATGCATTTTCAAAACCAACGGATATGCAATGTTTATTTCCAAATTAGGCAATCTAGTCTATACTTGTTTGCTGCGCGCATAACATAGTAATTCTAGGCTAATAATTGGAATAAGAGCATGTAATGTTTTCAAAATTGGATATCACGGTTAGTAGAGGCCGGTCTTCGGACCGGGCGAAAGGGGGTGCTCATAGCTAACCTTCCCCGATCGTACCCAAGCTCCCGAGCCAAGACCACTTTGGTGATGACGGACATGTGGCCTTCGGCACCGAGTCAGGGTTTCCGAAATTTCCCATTTCAAAATATTTAGGTGGCGACTCTGTAATCTGGCAAAGCAGTCCATGTTTGGCACTTCTTTTCAAAATCTGTTTTTCTTCAAAACGATTTGCCAGAGTTGGACTCTTTGGTTCAGATTTAGAACCGTGAGAAATTGAGTCCTTCGAATTGTAGTGAACCCAATGTGAACCGAACGGGAGTTCATCCTCCCGGGACGTTCAGGGACGTCTACAGGAAGTATGCGAGATGGAGTATTGAGGTAACTTGAGAGGCCTTTGTTAACACCTTCCAAGACAAGTTTTTGCTACCCACTGCTAGGGAGAAGCTGAGAGACCAGTTTTTAAAGCTCAAGCAACTAAACACGCCACTAGTCGACTTTGAGGTGACTTTTACTAGTTTGTCGAGATTTGCACTAGAACTTATGGCGACGGAAGAACGCCGTTGCATCGAGTTCGAGAAGAGGTTGTGGACTAGGCTCTTTTTCAAAGTGGTCAAGTCAATGATTCCGGATTACAGCTATCTTGTGGAGTCGGTGGCTCACTTAGAAACCGTGATCCAAGTAGAGGAGGAGCAGATGATAGACTCCAAGTAGAGATCCTAGGATGTTCAGGGAGATGCAAGGGACAAGAAAGGGCATAGGGGATCCACCCCATAGCAATCTCAAGCTACACAATTTAGATCCACATTTCTTGTACCGAGTTTGAGTTCAGAGAGAGAAAATCAAGGTAGGTTCACTTGCTTCAAGTGTGGTCAGTTGGGTTCCATGTCTTCAGTTTGCCCACAGAGGGGAGGAGGGCAACAGTTTGCACTGTCTTCGGCTCGTTCTCAGAGCCACAGTTTGTGGAGAGGTCAGTTGCTTACTTGTTATCAGTGCGAGCAGTCGGGGCACTTGAAGAGGTTTTGCCTCTAGTTTGATGGCACATTTGGTGCATCTAGTTCTAAGCAGACATAAAGCCATCAACTAGCACAATCAGCACAGGTCTCGAGGGCCAATCAGGGAGCCACTTCGACTCAATCCGTGTATCAGTCCTAGGTTCCAAGGGGTGAGCAGGTAGATCAGAGGGCTTTAGGGCGTGTGTTTGTTGTTACCACTCCAGATCAGTTACCAGGACCTTTTGTAGTGGGAGGTAGCTTTTTGTTGTTTAACTCTATTGCTAATATGTTGATTAATACTGGTGCATCTCATTCATTCATATCGTCTTCTTTTGCATCTATTTTGGGTTTGGAGTTTGAACTGTTGGAACCTCCTCGATCGATTGAAATACCTATTGAAGGTAGAGTGCCATTAAGTCGAGCATGCCACTTCTATGAGATTGAGGTCGCAGATCGTCGACTCTCTTTTGATTTTATTGTTCTTGACATGCATGCTTTTGACATAATCCTTGGTATAGATTGGTTTACTCATTACCAGGCTTTGATAAATTGCCATCGTAGAAGGGTATTGTTGTGTACGCCATCAAGAGAGTGCTTCTATTTTATGTGTGACCAAGGTAATAGTCCTATGCCTCCATTGTATGACCTTAAGGGTCAAGAAGAGTTGAGTTTTCTTTTTTCCATCTCAGTAGCCGATGATGGTAGTATGATTCGAGATGAATTGCCGAGAGTAGTTCGAGTGTATCGAGATGTTTTTTTGGAGGACCTCACAGAGTTGCCATCACATAAAGAAATTGAGTTCTCAATTGACTTAGCACCAGGCATAGCTCTGATTTCTATGGCACCATACAGGTTTGCACCACGCGAGTTGTGTGAATTAAAGGTGCAACTTCAAGACTTGTTAGATAAGGGCTTCATTCGTCCTAGTACATTACCTTGGGGAGCACTGGTTCTCTTTGCTAAGAAGAAAGATGGCACATTATGACTGTGGATCAATTACTGGAAGTTGAACCAGGTAACAATTAAGAACAAGTATCATTACCACGAATATATGACATGTTCGACCAATTAAAAGGGTCTTGTTATTTTTTTAAGATTGATTTGAGATTAGGGTATCACTAGTTGAGGGTGAAGGAGGAGGATATTCAGAAAATGGCATTCGGGTTGACCAATGCACCGGCTTCGTTTATGGACTTGATGAACCAATTCTTTCATGAGTTCTTAGATCAATTTGTGGTTGTCTTCATTCACAACATTTTAGTCTACTTACCCTCTGAGGAAGAACATAAGGAACACTTGTGGGTTGTACTTGAATTGCACAGAGCACATCGGTTTTATACTAAGTTTGGGGAGTGTGAATTTTGGCTTAGTGAAATTAAGTTCCTAAGCCGTGTGGTGTCTGGATAGGGGGAGACCGTGGATTCATCTAAGATAGATGTAGTGCAAGATTGGGAACAACCTAAAAATGCCTTTGAGATTTGGATTTTCTTAGGCTTAGCCGAGTAGTACCAACGTTTTGTGAAAGGTTTCTCAGATTGACCTGACCATTGACTAAATTGACAAGGAAAGAGGTTAGATTTGTGTAAAGTGAAACTTGCGAAAAGTTGTTTCAAGAACTTATGGTTAGACTCACTTCTGCTTTATTTTTAATTATTCCGGAGAGGAGTTTGGGTTATTTGGTTTAATGTGATGCGTCTCGGGAATGTTTGGGTTGTGTATTGTTGCAAGAATAGAAAATAGTAGTGTATCGTTCACGATAGTTGAAAACGCACCAGAGAAATTATCCCACTTACGACCTAGAGTTAGCAACATTGATTTTCGACTTAAAAATCTATAGCATTATCTATACAGGGAGAGATTTGAAGTGTTTTCTGATCACAAGAGTGTGAAATATCTATTTTTGCAAAAGGACTTAAATTTGAGGCAGATGAGGTAAATTGAGTTTATGGAGGATTATGATTTTGAGTTGTACTATCATCCGGGGAAGGCTAACGTAGTGGCGGAGCATTGAGTAGGAAGTCCGTAAGCAGTGTAGCTAGTATCATCGAGTTGGCCATTTTGTTCACTATAGTTGCACAACATACTTTAGTGAGCCAAGTTCTAGAAGCACATCGGGATCATCGCAAAATGGAATCTATTCGGGGAAATATATCTAGTGCGAAGTGTAGACACCCCATTTTTGACGACCCTTACGACTTGGACACCATTGCATGCACACCCGATGATGATTTTATATGCTCACCAAGTGCTCGAAGTCTTCAGCGGAATGCCGTAACTTTGAGCCTTTCAAACCCTGCACATTTGTTGTCCTGTTTTGGACCAAGCCTTGGCCCTTCAAGCCTGCAACCCTTGGTGGCCTGCCAGCCACCTTATTGGGTTGCTAGCCGTCACTTTTGGGCTGCCAGCCACTGATGTGGCTTGCCGGCTGTAGACACCCCATTTTTGACCGACCTTAAGACTCAGACGTCACCGATTGAGCGCTCGGTGATGTTGCATATCGTGCTCGTTCAGAAGTCTCAGAGTCGCGGCCGTGCGCCCTGCCTCCGGACTTTCGAACTCTCTTCTGTGCCTTGCCTCGGTTTTCTCTATTTTCTTTCCTGAGGGGAGGGAGAGGTCCCGTAGACTATCTCTCAGTGGCCGTGGGCTACATTTCGTGGTCGTAGGCCATTTTGCCTGTTTCGGAGCCCGGTTCCCGGTTTTCGGAACCGTCAGGCCGTGTGCCTCTGTTCGGGACCGTCTAACCATCTCCGATTCCTCCGGTTTTTGGCATACATTTTATTTACTCCCTTTCAAGGGACACTGGGGTCTTAGATACCCACTTCGTGGCCAAACACCACTTTCGGTGCTTAACGGCCGGTTTTCGGGATCCCGAACTGCGTGTTTTGGCCCCCGAGCATTCGTTTTGCATCGGTTTTTGTTCATTTTTGGCAGGTACCTCTGTTTTATCACCAGGAAGACTACTGGAGGGTGGGAGGCCAGCAATTGTCTCAACAACCAGTTATGCTCCTCTGGCGCCCCCCGGCGCCCGTTTTTCTCACTTCCGGGCTAATGTTGAATACCCTAGGGCCATTTTCTTCGAGCCAAAACCACATATTCGTGTTGTACACACATGGGAGGACCCTAAAAACACATGGCCGGCCAGTAACTCTCATTGACCCTTTTGAACCCCTCTTTAAAGTGGCCTATTCTCTCTCCTGTTTCAGAGTTGCCAAATTCCAACCACAGGGCCTTGTTGTACACACATGGGAGGACACCAACCTTTGGTGGCCGGCCAGAAATTTTCATTGAACCTTTCGAACCCTAGCTGACCGGCCATGGGGGGTGGCCGGCCGGCCACCTCCAAGAAAAGTGAGAGGCCGGCCATGACCCTCTCAGTCCACACTTTACAGCTGTATAGCTGTTTCCCCCAGAAAAGATCTGGATCCGGGGGATATTTTGGGAGGGAAAGCTTGGGTGCATTTCCCTCCACCTTTACACCTTTTTTTTGGTCCATAAAAGGGGCCTCCCAACTCTGTCCCTAGGGTTGGAAAAAACTTCTTGAGGCATACATACACATATCTCCTTCCATTTCTCAAAAAATCTCAAGTTTTGGCCTCATTTGTTCATCAACACCAAGCACTACCTTCACCACTTCCATTCCAGCAGCAAGGGAAGGTTTTTCAGAGGCTAAGAAGCAACAAATTCAAGCCAAGAAGCAACCAAAGTGTAGTCTTCAAGGGTAAGTCACTATTCCCCCTTTTTTAGCACTTTCTTGCATCAATTTCTTAGGCTATTTTCTTACTATTTTGGGCTTTGACCTAAACTGAAACTAGGTCTATTTTGAGCTATTCTTCATTTTTGTTCAAGGGCTCAACCCTGTTTGAGCCCTCCATCTACCACTTGCTTCAATATCATCTTGTATGCCATTATTTTGCATTGAATATTTGGCCTATGTGTGATCTGTTTTCAAGCCTGATGTAAACTGTGAGTGGGCCTATGTTGAGCCCATCTTCAACATTGAAGCAGGGCTCAACCCTGTTTGGCCTCTCTATCATGCACTTGCTTCATAATTTCTCACATTTACCGTAAAATTGCATGATTTGTTTGGCCTACATGTGATCTGTTTTGGAGCATGTCATGAACTATGAGTATGCTTATTTTGGGTCCCTCTACAACATTTTAGAAGGGACCAACTTTGTTAGGTGTCTCCATGTTATACTTGTCATTGTACCCCTCTTTGACCCCCATTTTTGCATGCTTTGTTAAGCCTATCTAGATTCTGTTTTTGGCCATCATCAGGTCTGGAAAGAGTCATATTTTGGTCTTCTTGACATATTTCATTAAGGGTCTTTGCTTGTTGGATGAATGTTTGGCCTACTTCATGTTATACCCTCTTGTGGCCTATTTCTTGCATGGCATTCTTAGCATGTTTGCATACTGATTTGGGGGATGTCATCTACTGTAAATGTTCATATTTTTGGTTCCTCTTCAGTGTTGTAGAATTGTATTTTTCAGTTTGAGCATTACATATACCACTTACCTCATTATTTCCTTTTTTTACCCATTTCTGCATGCTATTTTTTCCATACTTGTGATTGTTGTTTGGCCATGCTTTGTACTGGAAAAATGCTAGTTTAGGGACTGCCTAGCATTTGTCTTTACACTTCATGTCCATATTGTGCATGTTTGGCATAGCTGCAAGTCATTTCGGGTACTTAGCATAGCATTTCGGGCATCGGGTGAAATTTTGCTATAATTCGGGGCTGTTTTTGCATCATTTTGGCTGCTGAAATTTGCATTTTCCATATGCCATATGCCATGTCTCATTTTGCATGTCATTCCATGCCTTCGGGCCATTTCCCGGTTTGCGTGCCTACGGGCACGCATTTCGAGACATCTCATTTTTCATCTTCCGGCGTCCTATGTGAGTGTGGCTGAGGCCCTCTCATGTTGGTATAAGCCCATCATTGCACTTGCATGCCATTTCATGCCTTTATGTCACTGCCTCGGTTTGCGTGCCCGTGTGCACGCATTTTGAGACACTTCATTTTCATCTCACGGACTCTTATGTGAGTGTGGCTGAGGCCCACTCATGTTAGTGTAAGTCCATTTTGCATTCTGTATGTCATTTCAGCATCATTGCATTCCGTATGCCATTTCCTCGTTTTGCGTGCCCGCGGGCACGCACTTCGAGGCATCTCATTTTCATCCGACGGCCTCTTATGTGAGTGTGGCTGAGGCTCTCTCATGTTAGTGTAAGCCCATATTGCATTGCGTATCTCATTTTAGTCCTGTTGCATTCCGTATGCCATTTCCTCGGTTTGCGTGCCCGTGGGCACGCATTTCGAGACACCTCATTCTAGTCTCATTGTATATCATATTTCAGGCCATTTCATGCATTTATGTCATTGCCTCGGTTTGCGTGCCCATGTGCACGTATTTCGAGGCATCTCATTTTCATAGCATTATGCATGCTAGGTCATATATTAGCTGCATTTCATACATATCATGCATGTTGCATCGTGTTCGGGATAGGAGTTAGCCCGGGCACGGGAAACGAGGCACGTTTCGCACCCCGAGTGACGGAACGGATCTCATTCCCAAGTCACCGACACTCCGGATTATCCATGATGGAGTTAGGTTTTGTTGTAGCATTCATACGCATTTATCCTATATTGAGGTGTGCAATCCGACTCCTCGGCCATCATGCATCGAGATGCGTGATTGGTGGCACGAGGATCGAGGCATGCATATATTTGTGAAATACATTGCTATGCCCCTTTCCTGCTCTTTGTTGCAGCAAAATGAAGAATCAGCAACTTTTCGGAATCTGGCACGCATTTCGAGAAACATTACAAACAGAGACTAATTGGGGCATCCCAGTGGATTTCCGCGCAAGGCAGCCCCAAAGTACATCATTCATCAGAATCAAGGCAGCCCCTGGCTTGCATGCCAGTTTTTACGTTTTTCTTAGTTTAATTTGTTAATTAATTAGGAATTTGTATATTATTCGGACTGTATTATTTTTTCATTTGGGACTGTATATTCTTTTGGACCCTCTGCGCGAGGGCATAACTGTAATAAGTGTGGGTGTGTGTGATGTATGTCTTCCAACCCCACGTCTTTCTTCCCTTTTATTTACCAGCTTACAATGGTTAGATATAGGGCATATTTCAATTAGCATACAGTATGACAGCATGTTTGCATCATTCATCTGTTTTGCATGCACCGGGCTCGGCGGATCATACAAACTGCATTTGTATTTCAATTCCAAATTGAATACATGTTAGCTGTAGCATTCCATATGCCATGTTTAGAATAGCCGAGCCTGCTATAGTTGCATCTTGCATGTGTTGCATTAGGCATTTCAGCATACTTAGGATCATGCATGATTTCTAATCAGCTTTTGTTTTGGCTTGGAGTACTTGGTGAGTTTTATGCTTTAGCATCCTTGCATGCGTGTGAGTGTTGCCATGAATAGCATGCTTACCATGAGGCTATTTGCTTATGTGATATAACTGCCTGAATGCCTGTGGGTGGAGGTTGTGTTATTTGGATTGGGACAATGCATCAAATGTTTGTTTTAAGCCCACTAGATAGTGGCAAAACCATGTTTTCTAAGCCCACCTGAGGGTGGCAAAATCTGCATTTTTAAGCCTACCTGCGGGTAGCAAACCATCCTTCAAACAAACAAACATGAAATGTTTTGTTCCAATTCAGACGACTCAGTCTATACTTGTATGCTGTGCGCATCACATAGTAACCTAGGCTAATAACCGGAATAAGAACACACAATGTTTTCAAAAACAGATATCATGGTTAGTAGAGGCCGGTCTTTGACCGGGCGAGTGGGGTGCTCACGAAGTGACCTTCCCCAATCGTACCCAAGTTCCCGAGCCGAGGCAACTTTGGTGATGACGGACACGTGGCCTTTGGCACCGAGTCAGGGTTTCCTAAATTTCCCATTAAAAAATATTTAGGTGGCGACTCTGTATCTGGCAAAGCAGTCCATGTTTGGCACTTCTTTCAAAAAATCTGTTTTCAAAACGATTTCCCGGATTTGGACTCTTTGGTTCGAGATTTAGAACCGTGACATTTGAGTCCTTCGAACTGTAGTAGACCCAATATCGAACCAGAACCGGGGGGGGGGGACTCGCACTCCCTTTCCCCGGGATGCGTTCGGGGACGTCTACAGTTTCTGGCGACTCTGCTGGGGAATTAGAGAACTTGACTCGAACTCGTGATATCTGGTTTTTGACTACACTTGTGTGTTTCTTTGCATTGCATTTGCATTGGTGCGCCTAGGACACCGTGTTTGCCATCTGCTATTCCTGAGCAGTTTGCCGGAGGCTTGTCTTGTCAAGGCATGTCCATAAGGCTGATCGGTTACGGGCTCTGCCAGTATGGGAACACAAACCCCGGTTTTACCGGGGCACCCTTTTTGACCATTCGACCTAGTGCATATTCGGATCCATAGTGACCATTCCAAACTAGGATATGTTGCTTACCCGTTTATAGGTTGTTTGAAACCACTGCGTGCATAGTGAAACCCTAGTTCCTGACAAAATAGGATAGGGAAACCTAACCCCAACATAGGGGTGTTTTGGCTCTCACTTATCTGTTATGTGCTTGTTAGAGTGCGTCTCTACAGGGAATGCATGTATCAGTTTATGAGTCACATCAGGCCTGCAGGCATCAGTTTTTGAGATTGGGCGTCAGGCCTGCGGGTGTCAGCTAGTCATTTGAGAATCAGTTGTCTGCGGATATCAGATTCGGTTTTGGGAAACAGTGATATAGGGACAGTAATCAGTGATTGAGGGCAGTGTATACCCAGCTTATCAACCGTGTGTTGTATGCCCGACTGTGTGTTGTGTATTTAATTTAAGCCGTTATGCTTTCCGTTTTTCTGGTTATTTATTTCCTTTTCGCTTTATTATCTTTTTGCTAGGGCAGTTTTTAGCACGATTGCTTCTGAACCACTAGATACTCCCCAAGCACTTTGGACGCGAGGTCGGCGACTCAATCGATCCGAGGATCTGGTTGACAGACATCCAGTGTTCCACTCTCTACCCCCAGTTACCAGAAGAAGGCCGAGGAGGTGTGGTGTGTCAGAACAGGGATTACCGGAACAGAGGGCTACTTTGACAGTAAGCAGTCAGGTTGAGATTTCTGTGTCTGCCATAGAGGTACATTTACCGGTCATTCAGATGGAACAGCAGAATACATCAGGGATGGAGGCGATGATGCGCCAAATGCACGAGAGCATGAAACAGATGCAAGAGGATGCCATCCGCCAAGCGGAATTTTCTAAGCAACAGGCTGCAGTTATGGCCCAACAGGCTGAGCTCATTACCAGGCTCCAGCAGCAAACCGGAACATCAACCTCACACCCGGCTCCTCCTCCACCCGGAGCTCCGTTACCCGAGCAGGCATCCACTGGTCAAAATGCCCTGCCAAATCCCCAGAATACCCCCCTGAACACCCAAAACACCCTACCCAATGTCCAGAATATTCAAGAGGACACAGACCATCCAACGGGGTTGGCTCCGCCCCCGCTTCTGCCTCAACTGTCCAAGACTCATACACCTGTCAACCATCCGGACTCTCCCTTCGAGTTCGAGATAGACCATACAGCTCTGAAATTGAGCAAACTGGAGAAGCTTTTTAAGAAGTCTCAGGGGGTGAAGGCCATTCAGACATCGAAGATGGGTACACCGACGTGGCCGTAACATTGCCAGACAGATTCAAGATGCCACAGATTGATCGTTTTGATGGGTCCGGGGATCCTATGGTCCATCTTCGGCTATTCTCAGACATCCTACGGCCAATGGGCCTAACCCGACCACAAAAGCTTTCCCTGTTTGGCCGAACTTTGTCGGGTGTGGCAGCCATTTGGTACGCAAAGCTAGAAGATGATGTCAAAAGAAACTGGGATGAGATGGCTGAGGCCTTCGTTGCACAGTACTCGTACAATACACAGATCGAGATTACAACTCGTGATCTCGAAACGACGAGGCAAGAGGCCAAGGAGACTTTCTCAGACTTCGTAACTCGATGGAGGGCAAAGGCATCGATGATGACCTTGAGGCCTACAGACAAAGATCAAATTAGGATGATTGTGCGCAATCTCCAACCAAAACTCATGCAGAAGATGATCGTACTCCCCTTTCCCACCTTCTCAGACTTACACGAGATGGGGGTACAAATCGAGGATGCGATGAAGCAAGGTCTGATTGACCAGGACCGGGAGCAACCCCGGAGGACATTCAACCGCAACAACAACGCAGGCCCGAGTGGCGCTGTAAACACAAGGACTTCGGAGGTTAGTATGGTCACCACCAATCCCCCTCCCCAGCCAAGGCCCATGGCGGCCACCCCTTTTTCCAGTACATCCGGGAGCAGTACCCAAGCCCCGAGATTCCAGCCCAGAGGCCAAAGAACCTTTACTCCACTATACATGCCTTTGTCCAAGGTTCTGGGGGTCTTGATTAGAAAGGGACATCTAAAACCCTTGGAGCCGAGGCCGCCACCAAATCCACTCCCCCCCTCTCACAACCCAGCCAAATACTGTGCCTACCACCAGCAGCATGGTCATGATACCGACCATTGTTACAGGCTGCGTCACGAGGTTCAGGACCTCATCGACAAAAATATTATTCTACCTCCCGAAAGACCCAACGTCACAACCAACCCACTCCCTACCCATAACCAAGATCCACCACCCAAAAGAGTCAACCTCATCCAAACTGGGGTCATATCCTACGATCCTAGTATCTACATTACTCCCTCCCACCTACCCAAGCCAGAGGTGATCCTTCCCGACTGCACTGACTTGTGCATGTTGGACACCTTCACAACCCAATTTGAGTCAAAGGTGGTGACCACTGAAGATGGAACAGGGCAGGTTTCAGAGGAGAACAGAGTTGTTGAGTCTGGGATGGAACAGCCCGGGAATTATGCTGGGGGAGCCTATGATCCAAGCGAATACATTTTATCAGTGGGCCGGTCTGAGCTGAGTGTGGGGTTGCCAGAAAAAGCTGAGCTGTGCATGATTCAGGGGGACAGACTTGAACAAGGGGCAGATGATCTAGCAACAGTGGAGGAGGACTTCGCCAACCTCCAGTTCTTCAACGACCAAGAATCAGGAGATGCAACGATCAACTGGTTTGAATATGAGGAGTCGGCGGAGGCCACCGGGTGGTTAGATGATCAGCCTGATATTGTGGAGTTTCAGCCAGAGCAGAGCCCGGCAGGGGCGAGGGTATCAACTGTGGCCGGAAGGGCCGAGAGTCAGAATAGATTACCGGAGAGCGCTGGTACAAAGAATTCCGCTCGGGACTTAAGCGTTATGGATGCAAAGACAATGGAACAACAAACTGCAGCAACGCAGACAGAACAGGAGAAGCTTTGGGATTCCGAGAGAATCAGAAAGGCAAAGGCCCATGAAGGGGCTGAGAGTGCTGTGGGCACGAGAACGGACAATGCTGTGAGCATATGGGATGAAGGTACTGAGAGTACACATCTGCCAGAACCAGACATGTGTGTTTTGGATGCTAACGGGATGTGGTGGGAAGACGACGACTTATGTCTTGCTCACACAGACGAAGATTGGGGAGTAAATCAACCAGACAGCACCTGGTACCTCGATGAGGTGGACCACATGACCAGGAGTGGGCGATACTTCAAGCCCCCGCACCTAGACCAACCCGAAGCATCTGATAAAGACAAAGAGGCTGAGAAACAGAGAGAGAGACAAATTGAAGAAGAAGCTGTGCTGAGGCAATTAAAGAAGATACAAGCAGACATCTCCATCTGGGGACTGCTTATGGCTTCACGGGTACACAGACAGGCTGTCCTATCTGCCATGGACAAGGCCAAACTCTCAATCGATACTACACCAGAGCAGCTGGTTGGGCTAGTTTTTCCGGGAGGAGGTTCCCCGGCTTTAACCTTTTCTGACAAGGAGCTGCCGCCTGAGGGCGTGAATCATAACAAACCTCTCTACATTTCCATGGAATGTAGAGACAAGTGGATACCGGTGGTACTTGTTGATACCGGGTCTGCTATCAATGTCTGCCCAGCCAGAACAGCGTATGCAATCGGGTTGAAGCCCGCGGACTTCATCCCGACAACTCAGGTGATCAAAGCGTACGATAATACCAGCAGAGAAGTGATGGGAACTGTCAAGATTCAGACGAAGGTTGGACCTGGACAACACGAGATAGATTTCCATGTCTTGGAGGTTCCCGCAACTTTCAACCTGCTTCTGGGGCGACCGTGGTTGCATCAGGTGAAGGCCGTCTCGTCCACTCTGCATCAGATGGTGAAATACCCCTGTGGAAAGGGAGTAGCCATCGTGTTTGGGAATTCATCGATCCATCCCCCTCCGGAGGTATCCACACCAGTCCTACAGATTGAGCATGGCATGGAAGACGTGTTTATATCAGGATTTACTCTGGCCGAGGCCCGGGTTGTGCAAAACATCATGGCTGTAAATGAAGGTATGTACGTCAGTGCTCAATCCGTCTACCTCATGAACAAGCTACAACACATCCCCGGGATGGGATTAGGAAGGAGCGGCAGGAAAGGCGTCGCAATATTGGCCGAAGTGCCACACAACCCGCATACCTTTGGACTGGGTTATCTACCCACCAAAGAGGACTGGGTGAGGAAAGGGAAAGAAATGGCCGGAAGAGCCAGAGCAAAGCAGGCTGGGAAGCCATTCGACTTGATGCATAGGCCCATTCAGGGCACCCTGAACGGACGCTTTGTCCGGGAGGGGGAGGATTTTCCATTTTGCGGCTTCCCAGAACCGTGGATAAACGCGGAGAAGAAGCGCGTGCCCGGTTTTGAGATCTTTTTCGACCTGCAACTATCCGGGGAGGATGTTGCCGAAGAGCAGACGGACCCATCAGCTAAGGTTGAGCAGCGTAGGGCAGTGGATCCTGAGGGCACAGAATTTGAAATGGGGGTAGCGCTGGCATGTCTACTCTCTGATCCTCCGATCGACCATAAGTGCTTGGGGGATAACTCCGAGGTTTCCATGATTGGGGATGAAACGGCTGCGAGCCAATCAGCAGCTATCTTGGATGCATCTATCGCACCCTCTCACTTGGCAGTACGAGGAGGGATTTTTGTCCAGCAGCACTGGGTCAGGTAGTGAGCCGGAATCTGATTCCACTGAGTCTTGTGAGTCGGAATCAGGTTCCAACTCGACTGAGTCTGAGTCTGGTACTCCTGGGGATGTTAACCCGGATGCCACGGTCCTGTCTAGGTCGTCTTTTTCCTTTTCATTTGAGTCTGTTGTAACCAATGAATTGGATGATCTGGCTGTGCCTAATGAGAATGAACTATCTGTGGTTTCCGAGTACTTTTCTGTGTCCCTAATTTATTGCATTAATTCAGACTTTCAAAACTTTGATGAAAACGAAGAGGACGAAGTTCCTCCGGTTTTACAACATTTAATTGAGCGAGAGCAAGAGAGATTTGTGAAACCATTAATGGATGAAATCATTACCGTGAACATTGGTACTGAGGAGGACCCGCGGCTGGTCCAGATCGGGTCCACGTTGTCTTCGGAGGAACGCGAGCGCTTAGTCGCTTTATTAAAAGATTTCAAAGATGTTTTCGCGTGGTCCTACGAAGACATGCCTGGAATCGATCCTGAGATTGTACAGCATCGGATCCCCCTTGACCCCGAGGCCCGACCTGTCAAACAGAAACTCAGAAGGATCCGCCCGGACTGGGCCCTCAAGATTAAGGAAGAGGTCACCAAGCAAATCGACGCAGGCTTCCTGCTAGTATCTGAGTATCCGACTTGGTTGGCCAACATTGTTCCGGTGCCGAAGAAGGACGGCAGGATCCGGGTGTGTGTGGACTTCAGGGATTTGAACAGAGCTAGTCCGAAGGACGACTTCCCCTTACCGCACATCGATGAGTTGGTAGATTTCACAGCAGGGCATGCATTGCTCTCATTCATGGATGGCTTCTCAGGATACAACCAGATAGTAATGGCACCAGAAGACAGGGAAAAGACCGCATTCACCACCCCGTGGGGGACATACTGCTACAGGGTAATGCCGTTTGGGTTGAAGAATGCTGGAGCTACTTATCAACGGGCCGCGACCACAATATTACGTGATATGATCCACAAGGAGGTTGAGGTGTACGTGGACGACATGATTGTCAAGTCCAAGGAAAGAGAGGGCCACTACACCGCCTTGCATAAGTTTTTCCAAAGGATCAGGGAATTCCGGTTGCGGCTGAACCCTCAAAAATGTACGTTTGGTGTTACAGCGGGAAAAATGCTGGGGTTTCTGATTACACAAAGGGGCATCGAAGTCGACCCGTCCAAAATCAAGGCCATCTTAGAAATGCCACCACCAAGGACTGAAAACGAGGTGAGAGGCTTTCTGGGTAAAGTGCAATTCATAAGACGGTTTATCTCAAAATTAACCTTGACTTGTGAACCACTTTTTGGTCTCCTGAAGAAAGGCAAGAAGTTCCAATGGGACGGCCGGTGTCAAGCTGCGTTTGAGCAGATTAAAGAGTATCTACAGAACCCGCCCGTTTTATCGCCACCAGAACCGGGGAAACCGTTGATTTTGTATCTGTCAGTAACAGAGACCACAATGGGCTGCATGCTTGCTCAAGAATCAGAAGACAAGGTGGAGAAAGCCATCTACTATTTAAGCAAGAAAATGTTGGAATATGAGACCCGATATACACCGCTGGAAAAGGCTTGCTTAGCTCTGGTATGGGCTACCAGGAAGCTGCGGCACTACTTGTTAGCTCACTCCGTAATGTTGGTTTCACGACTCGATCCCATCAAATATCTTTTCGAGAAACCAGCGCTTACGGGTAGGCTAGCTCGTTGGTTGCTGTTGCTCTCCGAATTTGACCTCAAGTATGTCACACGCAAGTCAGTGAAGGGAAGAGCAGTAGCAGAGTTCCTTGCCGACCATCCGGTTGAGGGGGATGAAGCAGTGGAGTATTTGTTCCCAGATGAAGCCATTTTGTATATCGACGATGAAACTTGGACGATGTACTTTGACGGAGCGTCAAATCAACATGGGTATGGGATAGGAGTGTTGCTGATAGCACCCGACAATTCCCGTATCCCTCTAGCCTTCAAACTCCGGTTCAAAGTCTTGAACAATGAAGCAGAATATGAGGCGTTGTAGACACCCCATTTTTGACCGACCTTAAGACTCAGACGTCACCGATTGAGCGCTCGGTGATGTTGCATACTGTGCTTGTTCTGAAGTCTCAGAGTCGCGGCCGCGCGCCCTGCCTCCGGACTTCCGAACCCTCTTCTCTACCTTGTCTCGGTTTGCGAACCAGGCTCGGTTTTCTCTGTTTTCTTTCCTGAGGGAAGGGAGTGGTCCCGTAGATTATCTCTCGGTGGCCGTGAGCTACTTTTCGTGGCCGTAGGCCATTTTGCCCATTTCGGAGCCCGGTTCCCGGTTTTCGGGACCGTTAGGCCGTGTGCCTCGGCTCGGGACCGCCCAACCATCTCCGAGTTCTCCGGTTTTTGGCATGTGCCTCTGTTTTAATATTCCGAGGATCACTGGGGTCTCAGAAACCCACTTCGCAGCCAAGCACCACTTCCGGTGCCCGGCAGCCCATTTTTGGGACCCCGAACCGCGCGGTTTTGGTCCCGAGCATTCATTTCGCATCAGTCTTCTCTGGTTTTTGGCGGAGACCTCTGTTTTACTGTTCTGAGGAACACTGGGGCCCCTGATGCCCACTTCGCAGCCGAACACCACTTCCGGTGCCCGGCGACCTTTTTTCGGGACCCCGAACTGCGCGGTTTTGGTCCCGAGCATTCATTTCGCATCCGCTTTCTCCGATTTTTGGCAGGTACCTCTGTTTTGTCATTCCGAGGGACACTGGGGTCGCAGATACCCACTTCGCTGCTGAACACCACTTCCGGCATCAGATGCTCATTTTTGGGATCCCGAATTGCTCGGTTTTGGTCCCGAGCATTCATTTCTCATTAGTTTTTGTTCAAACTTGGCAGGTACCTCTGTTTCAACATCAGGAAGATCACTGGGGGGGTGAGAAGCCAACAATTATCCCAGATAGCCAGTTTCGCTCCTCCGGAGCCCGTTTTTCTCACTTCCGGGCCAATGTTGAACACCCTGGGGGTATTTTCTTCCAACCAAAGTTACATATTTGTGATGAGGGAACATGGGAGGACCCTAAAAACTACTGGTCGGCCAGAAAATTTGAGTTTCATTTTTGAGCCTCTCCTTCAAGCTCTATGTTGTGGCTCCTGCTTGAGTGTTGCCAATTTCCAACCCTAGAACCTTGTTCTACACATCTTGGAGGACCCTAAAAGTTGGTGGTCGGCCAGCAATTGTTGATTTCATTTTTGAGCCTCTCCTTCAAGCTCTATGTTGTGGCTCCTGCTTGAGTGTTGCCAATTTCCAACCCTAGAACCTTGTTCTACACACATGGGAGGACACCAAAAAGTGGTGGTCGGCCACTAATTCAAAACTTCATTTTTTCACCTGGCTGGCCGGCCATGTAGGGTGGCTGGCCGGCCATGGGGGGTGGCTGGCCGGCCACCTTGCAAAAAAATACCTGGCCGGCCAGATTCTTGCTTTCCAGCCTGTCCCAGCTGTCCGGATATCTTCCAACATATCCCGGGGCATCCGGGGGATATTTCGGGAGGGAAAGATTGGGTGCTTTCCCTCCCCTTTTACACCCCATTTTCTTGCCTATTTGAAGGGCCCTCCCTCTCCTTCTTCAAGGTTGGAAAATTTTCCTTGAAGAACACATCTCCAAATTCCTCCATTTCCTTAGCTCAAAACTCCAAAAAAGCTTCAAGTGTCAAGGCCATTTCTTCACCAACCCTTAGCTCCACCATCAACACTACCACTCCAGCAGCTAGGAAGTGAATTTCAGAGGTTGAGAAGCTACAAATCAAGGCCAAGAATCAAAGAAAGACAAGTCTTCAAGGGTGAGTATTCAAAACTAACTTTTAGGGCTTTTTCTTGGTTCATTTTTATACTCTAATTGGTTGAGAATTGGGGCTCCGACCCCTACTGCTTTTGTGCTTAAAATGAGCCCCTCTACAACTTTGTAGAAGGGCTCAACCTCATTTGGTGTTTGTATACACTAGTTCCTTCAATATTCTTCAAGTTGGTAACATTTTTGCATGCTAAAATTGACCTATTTGTGTTGGTTTTTGGGGGTCCGACCCATACTGCTTTTGTGCTTAAAATGAGCCCCTCTACAACATTGTAGATAGGCTCAGCTTCATTTGGCCTTTGTATATACCACTTCCTTCAATATTCATCAAGTGTGCCACTCTTTTGCATGCAATTTTGACCTATCTCTATTTGTTTTTGGGGCTTCGACCCATACTGACTTTGGTCTTGTTTTGACCCCCTTTACATATTCCATGAAGAAAGTTTTGTCATTTGGTGTGTGCATTGCATGTCTCATGATATAGCCTATTTGGAGCCTATTTTGCATGGATCTTTTAGCATGATTGTGATCTGATTTTGAGAATGTCATCTTCTGCAATTGTGCTTATTTTTAGCTCATCTTCAATGTTGTAGAATAAAGTTTGTCCATTTGGGGTTTGCATGTATCACTTGTCTCAATACCCCTCTTTTGGCCACTAACTTTGCATGCTTTGTTTGATCTACCTATGCTTGCATTTAGGCCATGTTTACTACTGAAAAAATGCCATTTTTGGGACTGTCTTGCTACTGTTCTTGCTGCCATGATCATATTTTGCATGTATAGCATGGCTATAGGCCATTTCGGGGCTTAATTTCGCATTTTCGGGATGAATGCATGCTTCGAGTGTCATTTCGAATTGTTTCGGGGCTGTTTTCCCCTTTATTTAAGTGCTGAAATTCCATTGCCATGCTTGCATATCATTTCCCATGCCATTTGTATCATTTTTGCATTGCCTCGGTTTGCGTGCCAATGGGCACGCACTTCGAGGCACCTCATTTTTATCATTCCGGCAGCCTATGTGAGCGTGGCTGAGGCTATCTCATGTTGGCGTAAGCCCAATTTGCATTTTCATGTTTCTACATCATTGCCTCGATTGGCGTGTCCGCGGACACGCGTTTCGAGGCAGCTTTGTTTTTATCCGCCGGCAGCCTATGTGAGCGTGGCTGAGGCTATCTCATGTTGGCGTAAGCCCAATTTGCATTTTCATGTTTCTACATCATTGCCTCGATTGGCCTGTCCGCGGACACGCGTTTCGAGGCAGCTTTGTTTTTATCCGCTGGCAGCCTATGTGAGTGCGGCTGAGGCCCTCTCATGTTGGCGTAAGCCCATCATTGCATTCCGTATGTCATTTCATCCCATTTCATCATCGCCTCGGTTTGCGTGCCTGTGGGTGCGCACTCCGAGGCACTTCTTTTTTTATCCGATTTTGCATCGCATATCATCGCCTCGGTTTGCGTGCCTGTGGGCGCGCATTTCGAGGCACTTCGGTTTTATCCGATTTTGCATCGCATATCATCGCCTCGGTTTGCGCGCCTGTGGGCACGCACTTCGAGGCACTCTGTTTTATCCGATTTTCTCATTTCTTCATCGCCTCGGTTTGTGTGCCTGTGGGTGCGCATTTCGAGGCACTTCGGTTTATCCGATTTTGCATCGCATATCATCGCCTCGGTTTGCGCGCCTGTGGGCACGCACTTCGAGGCACTTCGGTTTTATCCGATTTTCTCATTTCTTCATCGCCTCGGTTTGTGTGCCTGTGGGTGCGCATTTCGAGGCACTTCGGTTTATCCGATTTTGCATCGCATATCATCGCCTCGGTTTGCGCGCCTGTGGGCACGCACTTCGAGGCACTTCGATTTTATCCGATTTTCTCATTTCTTCATCGCCTCGGTTTGTGTGCCTGTGGGTGCGCATTTCGAGGCACTTCGGTTTATCCGATTTTGCATCGCATATCATCGTCTCGGTTTGCGCGCCAGTGGGCACGCACTTCGAGGCACTCTGTTTTATCCGATTTTCTCATTTCTTCATCGCCTCGGTTTGTGTGCCTCTGGGTGCGCATTTCGAGGCACTTCGGTTTATCCGATTTTGCATCGCATATCATCGCCTCGGTTTGCGCGCCTGTGGGCACGCACTTCGAGGCACTTCGGTTTTATCCGATTTTCTCATTTGCATTTCATATCATCGCCTCGGTTTGCGTGTCCGTGTGCACGCGTTTCGAGGCACTCAGTTTTTTATCCGGTTTGCATTGCGTATGCCTCTGCCTCGGGTTGCGTGCTCGCGTGCACGCATTTCGAGGCACTCTGTTTTATCCGATTTTGCATCGCACATCATCTCCTCGGTTTGCGTGCCCACGTGCACGCATTTCGAGGCACTCTGTTTTATCCGTTTCGCACTCCATATCATTGCCTCGGTTTGCGTGCCAGTGGGCACGCATTTCGAGGCATCTCATTCTTATCATTCCGGCATCCCGTGTGAGTGTGGCTGAGGCCCTCTCATATTGGTGTAAGCCCATCATTGCATTTCGTGCCTTTATGTCATCGCCTCGGTTTGCGTGCCAGTGGGCACGCATTTCGAGGCATCTCATTTTCATAGCATTGCGCATGCTAGGATTGTATGTTAGTTACACTTCATGCATATCATGCATATTGCACGGGAAACGAGGCGCATTCTGTACTCCGAGTACCGGAAAGTGTCTCAATCCCCAAGTCACCGACACTCCGGATTACCCATGATGGAGTTAGGTTTTTGTTGTAGCATTCATCTGCATTCATCCCATATTGAGTTGTGCAATTCGGTTCCTCGGCCATCATGCATCGAGATGCGTGATTGGTGGCACGAGGATCGAGGCATGCATATATTTGTGAAATACACTGCTATGCCCTTTTCCTGCTCTCCGTTGCAGCAAAATCAACAATCAACAACTTTTCGGAGGTTGGCACGCATTTCAAGAAAATTGCAAACAGAGGCTAATCAGGGCATCCCAGTGGATTTCCGCCCGAAGCAGCCCAGCATACACCATTCATCAGGAGCAAGGCAGTCCCTGGCTTGCATGCCAGTTTTACTTTTCTGTAATTAATTTGTTAATTAAATAGAAAATTGTATATTTATTCGGACTGTAATATTCTTTCATTTGGGACTGTATTATTATTTATTCGGACCCTCTGCGCGAGGGCACAATTGTAATAAGGGTGGGTGAGTGTGATGTATGTCTTCCAACCCCCACTTCTTTCTCCCTTTTATTTATCCGCTTTGGATGGTTAGATATAGGGCATATTTAAATTAGCATACAGTATGACAGCATGTTTGCATCATTCATCCGTATTGCACGCACCGGGCTCGGCGCATCATACAAACTGCATTTGTATTTCAATTCCAAAATGAATACATGCTAACTGTAGCATTTCATATACCATGTTTAGAATAGCCGAGCCTGCTATAGTTGCATTTTGCATGTGTTGCATTAGGCATTTCAGCATAGTTAAGATTCATGCATGGATTTCTAATCGGTTTCTGTTTTGGCTGGGAGTACTCTGTAAGTTTTATGCTTTAGCATCCTTGCATGTGTGTGAGTGACTGCCATGATAGCATGCTTACCATGAGGCTATTTGCTTATGTGATATAACTGCCTGAATGCCTGTGGATGGAGGTTGAGTTATTTGAACTGGGACAAATCACTGATTGTTTGTTTTAAGCCCACTAGATAGTGGCAAAATCACTGTTTTCTAAGCCCACCTGAGGGTGGCAAATCCGCATTTTAGCCTACCTGCGGGTAGCACCACCACACCATTTTCAAACAAACAAACATGAGATGTTTTTGTCCCAATTCAGGCGACTCGGTCTATACTCGTTTGCTGCGAGCATCACATAGTAAACTAGGCTAATAACCGGAATAAGAACTCACAATGTCTTCAAAAACAGATATCATGGTTAGTAGAGGCCGGTCTTTGACCGGGCGAGAGGGGGTGCTCACGATGTGACCTTCCCTAATCGTACCCAAGTTCCCGAGCCAACTTTGGTGATGACGGACACGTGGCCTTTTGGCACCGAGTCAGGGTTTCCTAAATTTCCCATTTTAAAATATTTAGGTGGCGACTCTGTTATCTGGCAAAGCAGTCCATGTTTGGCACTTCTTTCAAAAAATCTGTTTTTCTCAAAACGATTTGCCGGATTTGGACTCTTTGGTTCAGATTTAGAACCGCAACAAAAATCGAGTCCGAACTGTAGCGAGGCCCCCCGCGGGCGTTGTTACAGTTTCTGGCGACTCTGCTGGGGATTTAGAGAACTTGACTCGAACTCATGATATCTGCTTTTGACTACACTTGTGTGTTTCTTTGCATTGCATTTGCATTGGTGCGCCTAGGACACCGTGTTTGCCATATGCCATTCCCGAACGATTTGCCGGAGGCTTGTCTTGTCAAGTCATGTCCGTAAGGCTGATCGGCTCTGGGCTCTGACAGCATGGGAACACAAACCCCGGTTTTACCGGGGCACCCTTTTTGACTATTCGACCTAGTGCATATTCGGATCCATAGTGACCATTCCAAACTAGGACAGGTTGCTTACCCGTTTATAGGTTGTTTGAAACCGCTGCGTGCGTAGCGAAACCCTAGCTCCTGACAAAATAGGACAGGGAAACCCTACCCCAACATAGGGGTGTTTTGGCTCTCACTTATCTGTTATGTGCTTTAGAGTGTGTCTCTACAGGAATGCATGTATCAGTATGAGTTTGGGCATCAGGCCTGCGGGCATTAGTTTTTGAGTTTGGGCATCAGGCCTGCGGGCACCAATTCAGTATTTTGGGTATCAGGCCTGCGGGCATCAGTATTTGGCGGAATCAGTTTTACCTGAGGGTATCAGCTTACAGGCGGAATTTTGGGGGCAGAATTCAGTAGAGGGCACACTCATTCAACAATGCTCGTATCTGTTCAGATGAAATCAGGCTGAGATGCTGTCTGTTTTCTCTTTTGCTAGGTAGTCTGGGAACCATAGCTTCAGAAGGGTCTGATATACCCCGGGTACTCTGGACCTGTGTTATTATGTGATCAGGGGATGAACCACTTGTCGTCGGTGCTCAGTTTACTTCCGATGTGATAGATGGCACGCACTATTTTGAGCATTTGCAAATGCTGTTTATCCTACCTTTTGACTTGGGTATTGAGTCTGTCTTGTTGTATCGAGTCAGCCCTGTTGAGTCTGTCTTGTTATATCGAGTCAGCCCTGTTGAGTCTGTCTTGTTGTATCAGGTCAGTCCTGCCGAGTCTGTCTCGTTGTATCAGGTCAGTCCTGCCGAGTCTGTCTCGTTATATCGAGTCGGTCCTGTTGAGTCAGTCTTGTTGTTTCGAGTCTGTCTCGTTGTGTCAGAGTCGGGTGATTTCGGGGGTGTTACCTCGGACATCACTTGCCTTTTTTTGTGTTCGTCTTTTCTTTTTCTTTTGAGTCTGTTTCTGCCGTGGAGCCAGTTACACCAACAGATCTGAATGAAACAGCAGTGATTTCCACGCTCTCGCATTTGCTTCTGCCGTGTGCTAGTTGTGCCGGGATTTGAATGAAATGGCAGTGCATTCCACCTGCCCTCTTGTGCCTTGAAGTCATTGTATTGACCTAAGTTTTTCAAAACTTTTTGAACACTGCGGTGAAAACAAAGAGGGAGGAATTCCTCGGGATTTGCAAAACTTTGATCAAATTGAGAGAAAGAGAGGCGTGCTAAGCCCTTAATGAATGAAATCATGCTTGTTAATATGAGTACTGGGAAGGACCCTAGCTTTGATCCAGACTGGTTTCACACTATCTTCAGCGCGAGCGATTTGTCGCTTTCTTAAAAACTTTCAAAAAATGTTTTACGCGATCCTGCGAAGACCTGTGTGGAACCGTTCTTGAGATTGTGCAGCTTAGGATCGCTCTCAGCCTCGAGACTCGACCCCTTTGTTTCCAAACCTTGAACTTGAATTCAGAAGGTTCAACGGTCAATTACAATGTGAGGCTTGTGTGGCCAGATGTGAAACAGTCCTCGAACAAGAGGCACCAAAGTCAGATCAGGAGGATCAGAAGACACTTGCAAAGCTAGAACAGAAGTACCCTTCGAACTAGGGGCAAAAAATGTCTGATGTGCTCGAACAGCCGGAGATGAGTCCTCTTGCAAATCAACAGCCACTCTCCTGGATACGGAAGGCTTCAATCTCAAAACCATTTGACATGGACTTGTTACACTTTTACCCTTTGAGAGGCTCGCTGGGCCGAAAACCCAGAAGGGCGACCCAGGCAAAAGTTAGAGCAAAGAAGAGAATGAAAAAAAGAAAAAAGAAAAAAATGCAAAGATACAAAAATACAAAAAAAAGAAAGATTCAAAAGAAAAGAAAAGAAAAATGCAAAAAGAAGAAAAAGGAATGAAAAGAAAAAAAAAGAAAAGAAAGAAGAACAAAGCTCGCAAGGTCGAAAACCTGCAACAGGCGCCTTGGCAAAAGTTAGAGCATAAAAAGGAGAGGTTAAATACCCGAGTGTACCTTAACCCCGAACTACGTAAGGCTTGATTCCCATCTTTGGGATACGTAGGCAACTTCATTCTGAAGTCCAGCCGTAAAACAATTCAAATTCAATTGTGTCCATGTGATGGTTTTGACCATCTTTGCCTCCTCTGTATCTGAGAGTCTGGTTGTGTTCATCGCTCTGAGGACTGACTACAATGTACTGCGGTGCCATTCAAACAAGGGGCAACTTTCCGTTGCCATTCAAACGCGCCGCGGTGCTATCCAAACAAGGGGCAACTTTCCGTTGCCATTCATGCGCCGCGGTGCCGTTCAAACAAGGGGCAACTTTCCGTTGCCATGCAGCTCTCTACAAGTACGGGGCAATTTTCCTTTAGATCCAAGGTTGTGCATCTCAGGAGTAGGTTTCATGCTCGTTGAGCAAATGGCTGTGTGCAAAAATAGTTTTTTTGAGAATTTTTACTGAGGTTGACTATTTTCTCGAAAATTGTTCCATCTTTTCCAAAAACTGGACCATTTCTTGGACCCGAAAAAGGAAAATTTTCAGTGCTCATAGCCTGACTTGCATGATTTCAAATAAAAAATCGAACAAGCATGTTAATCTAACTCCCATTTTGGCCAAATTTTTTTAGAAAGCAAAAATAAAAAATGGTCAAAATGATGAACTAGGGGCACAGTTGAGTCAGGTTCTCTGTCTTTTTCCCCGTTCTCAACATACTTGCCAAGAAGGGCACTCTACCTGCCAACAAAGGCACAACTGAAGGGCACAGCAAGAGGGCAGAAAGCTCTCTCATCCTCCGACCAACGAAGTATCAAGCCAAGTGCGAAGCACAAACTGGAATGGATCAACATATTCCCATTCCCTCATCTGGGTAGATCTAACCATGTCCAAACTCCCCAGCAGGGCATCATCGATCGATGTCAGCCGCAGATCCGCTACACACCCAATTGTAGCGCAGTCCCTCTGTGGGAGAAACTCACTGTTGTGAACAAGAAAGAGAATCTAGCAGAATGCTAGGGGCGCGAGCCCACAACTTGTTGTTTATCCATCAACCACCTAGGGGAGGGATTGAAAAATGAGAGATTGAAGAATAGAGAGATGTGCGATGAGAGGAAAAGTGAGGAAAGGGCTTTTTCAGAAAAACAGAGCTTGAGGGCCGAGTGATGTGAGAATCACAAATGAGAAAGGGTGGGAAACACTACCCGGTGAAACAGGCTCCCTGTGCACGTCTGAGTGTCGTGTCTTTTTGTTTTATCTCGATTCTTGTTTTGAGTCGTTTCGAGTGTTACTCGATGTGTCTAGGTTGTGTGCCTTTTATTTTTGTGTTGAGTCGTTTTGCTGTGTTCAGTTGTAGGCTCAATACCCGGTTGAGAATCCTTTTCTCATTTTCAAAAATAAAATCATTTTGTGCTCCGAGTGCCGTGCCGTTCTCCACATTTGTGCAAAACAGAATTTGTTCTTTCATAAAACTACAGGGTTCAACCCAGGTCATGTGAGAACAGTGAAATCAGGACCTATCTGAAGCTATGAGTTTCGGGCTGCAAAGCAAAAGCAAAAGAGGAAACTGTCGGGCATCTGAGTTTGTTCCAACATCAGTAAGTTCCGAGACTATATTCCGTGTGTATCTCTTCAGGTCTTGCCAATGTTCCGAAGTATGAGTGTGCCTCTACCTCGAGCTCAAGATCAAGTCTACTTCAAGCCAGAATGGCAATCAGAAGTGCTCTCCCTGAGTACCATTCCCTGCCAGTGGCATCTTGACCGTGTTTGCGATGAGTTCCTAGGAGACCAACTGCGACGGTGGAAACTAGAGTTCGAATGGCCGTGGCCTAGAACGCAAAGGTTCGGGATTTCCGAGACTAAAGTCTGGTTTAAATACCCAGAGGCGTGTCCTCGGCTTGAAATCTGTATGGCAGCCCCATAGATTGAGATAGCATGTGTATGCGCCTCAGTTCTGGATACTGAACCAACCTAGTCTGTCACCCCGTTGGAGAATAGGGAAAGTTGTGAATATGATCAGGAAAACAAGCAGCAGCCGTTGGCTCCTACATCCAGATGTTGTTATTTGTCAGCATTCCAGAGCCTTTGTACTGTGAGTTCAAGGTAAAGTGTTCGAAGAGCACGAGGGGAGATCCCCATCAGAGTAGAGCGGTTCACCGCCACTCACCTCATGAGGTGCTTTCTAAAGCGCCGCTTTGTCCATTTATTGCTTTCCGTAAGCATCATGCATTGTATTGCATTGTACCTATCAAGTTTCTTTCTCATTTCACTCAGTGTATCAATCACACTTCATTCACTTAGTGTATCAATCACACTTCACTTATTTAGTGTATCAATCACACTCTCATCACACTTTATTGCATTCAGTGTATCAATCACACACTTCATTTCATTTGATGTATCAATCACACACTTTATCACATTTAGTATATCCATCATACTTGTTCACTAAGTGCATCTATCCCACTTCGTGTTCACATTTAGTATATCCATCATACTTGTTCACTAAGTGCATCTATCCCACTTCGTGTTCACATTTAGTATATCAATCATACTCCTGTTCACTAAGTGCATCTATCCCACTTCGTGTTCACATTTAGTATATCCATCATACTCCTGTTCACTAAGTGCATCTATCCCACTTCGTGTTCACATTTAGTATATCAATCATACTCCTGTTCACTAAGTGCATCTATCCCACTTCGTGTTCACATTTAGTATATCAATCATACTCCTGTTCACTAAGTGCATCTATCCCACTTCGTGTTCACCTTTAGTATATCAATCATACTTGTTCACTAAGTGCATCTATCACACTTCGTGTTCACATTTAGTATATCCATCATACTTGTTCACTAAGTGCATCTATCCCACTTCGTGTTCACATTTAGTATATCAATCATACTCCTGTTCACTAAGTGCATCTATCCCATTTCGTGTTCACATTTAGTATATCAATCATACTCCTGTTCACTAAGTGCATCTATCCCACTTCGTGTTCACATTTAGTATATCAATCATACTCCTGTTCACTAAGTGCATCTATCACACTTCGTGTTCACATTTAGTATATCAATCATACTCCTGTTCACTAAGTGCATCTATCCCACTTCGTGTTCACCCTCAGTATATCCATCATACTTGTTCACTAAGTGCATCTATCACACTTCGTGTTCACATTTAGTATATCAATCATACTCCTGTTCACTAAGTGCATCTATCACACTTCGTGTTCACATTTAGTATATCAATCATACTTGTTCACTAAGTGCATCTATCACACTTCGTGTTCACATTTAGTATATCAATCATACTCCTGTTCACTAAGTGCATCTATCCCACTTCGTGTTCACCCTCAGTATATCCATCATACTTGTTCACTAAGTGCATCTATCACACTTCGTGTTCACATTTAGTATATCAATCATACTCCTGTTCACTAAGGGCATCTATCCCACTTTGTGTTCACCTTCAGTATATCAATCATACTTGTTCACTAAGTGCATCTATCACACTTCGTGTTCACCTTTAGTATATCAATCATACTTGTTCACTAAGTGCATCTATCACACTTCGTGTTCACATTCAGCATATCCATCATACTTGTTCACTAAGTGCATCTATCACACTTCGTGTTCACATTTAGTATATCAATCATACCTTGTTCACTAAGTGCATCGATCACACTTCGTGTTCACCTATTGTGTATCCATCACACTTGTTCACTTAGTGCATCTATCACACTTTGTGTTTGCCTTTTGTGTATCCATCACACTTTGCTCACTTCATTCATTTAGTGTATCAATCACACTTCGTTCATATAGTGTATCTATCACACACTTGCTTTGTATCTATCACACTATGCCTACTTTACGTATCTATCACATGCTCACTTTGTGTATCAATTACACACGCTCGCTTTGTGTATCAATCACACACTTTCGCTTTGTGTATCAATCACACGCTCGCTTTGTGTATCAATCACACACTTTCTCTTTGTGCATCTATCACACTATGCTCATCTTGTGTATCCATCACGCTTTGCTTCATATAGTGTATCCATCACACTCGCTTCGCTTTGTATCTGTCACACATGTTCGTTTGGTGTATCAATCACACACGTTCGCTTTGTGTATCTATCACAAATGCACACTGTATTCACAGTGAGAATTGCAGTAATTTTCTTACATCCTTTCTGCAATCCTTTCTGCATGAAATGTGGTTAGATTTGCATTCACTTGCCGACACTGCGTGTGTCAAACTTTTCGAATCATAGGAGTCACATGGAATATATGTTGTTAGCATATTGTTCTTGTTGCATTTCTCTATTTTGCAGGCACGATATTGTATGTACGATTCATTTGAGGCTGGTGCGACCAGACGAATCGCGCAGGTATCGTATATTCTCCGTGAGAGACGCGATGAGAATTGAATGATTCTCCGCATTCTTAACTACATGAAATGTAGTTGTTGCTTTGCATTCTTGCTTAAAACTGTTGCATCTATTCGTCAATACTTGCTTCATTACAGCTTGCTGCATTTGCATGATCATTAAGTTACATCTGGCTCCGTGCCTATCGTTTGCATTTTGCCCCTGCCTGCGGGCACACATACATATCTTTGTTTATCTTGTATGATTGTCTAAGTCTTCGGCCTTGTCAAAAATGGGTCGTCTTTGGGCTTTGACATTCACTCCCGTCACTTCTTGACTTTCGAGTTCTGTCAAAGAGGGGCAACTGTAGACACCCCATTTTTGACCGACCTTAAGACTCAGACGTCACCGATTGAGCGCTCGGTGATGTTGCATACTGTGCTTGTTCTGAAGTCTCAGAGTCGCGGCCGCGCGCCCTGCCTCCGGACTTCCGAACCCTCTTCTCTACCTTGTCTCGGTTTGCGAACCAGGCTCGGTTTTCTCTGTTTTCTTTCCTGAGGGAAGGGAGTGGTCCCGTAGATTATCTCTCGGTGGCCGTGAGCTACTTTTCGTGGCCGTAGGCCATTTTGCCCATTTCGGAGCCCGGTTCCCGGTTTTCGGGACCGTTAGGCCGTGTGCCTCGGCTCGGGACCGCCCAACCATCTCCGAGTTCTCCGGTTTTTGGCATGTGCCTCTGTTTTAATATTCCGAGGATCACTGGGGTCTCAGAAACCCACTTCGCAGCCAAGCACCACTTCCGGTGCCCGGCAGCCCATTTTTGGGACCCCGAACCGCGCGGTTTTGGTCCCGAGCATTCATTTCGCATCAGTCTTCTCTGGTTTTTGGCGGAGACCTCTGTTTTACTGTTCTGAGGAACACTGGGGCCCCTGATGCCCACTTCGCAGCCGAACACCACTTCCGGTGCCCGGCGACCTTTTTTCGGGACCCCGAACTGCGCGGTTTTGGTCCCGAGCATTCATTTCGCATCCGCTTTCTCCGATTTTTGGCAGGTACCTCTGTTTTGTCATTCCGAGGGACACTGGGGTCGCAGATACCCACTTCGCTGCTGAACACCACTTCCGGCATCAGATGCTCATTTTTGGGATCCCGAATTGCTCGGTTTTGGTCCCGAGCATTCATTTCTCATTAGTTTTTGTTCAAACTTGGCAGGTACCTCTGTTTCAACATCAGGAAGATCACTGGGGGGGTGAGAAGCCAACAATTATCCCAGATAGCCAGTTTCGCTCCTCCGGAGCCCGTTTTTCTCACTTCCGGGCCAATGTTGAACACCCTGGGGGTATTTTCTTCCAACCAAAGTTACATATTTGTGATGAGGGAACATGGGAGGACCCTAAAAACTACTGGTCGGCCAGAAAATTTGAGTTTCATTTTTGAGCCTCTCCTTCAAGCTCTATGTTGTGGCTCCTGCTTGAGTGTTGCCAATTTCCAACCCTAGAACCTTGTTCTACACATCTTGGAGGACCCTAAAAGTTGGTGGTCGGCCAGCAATTGTTGATTTCATTTTTGAGCCTCTCCTTCAAGCTCTATGTTGTGGCTCCTGCTTGAGTGTTGCCAATTTCCAACCCTAGAACCTTGTTCTACACACATGGGAGGACACCAAAAAGTGGTGGTCGGCCACTAATTCAAAACTTCATTTTTTCACCTGGCTGGCCGGCCATGTAGGGTGGCTGGCCGGCCATGGGGGGTGGCTGGCCGGCCACCTTGCAAAAAAATACCTGGCCGGCCAGATTCTTGCTTTCCAGCCTGTCCCAGCTGTCCGGATATCTTCCAACATATCCCGGGGCATCCGGGGGATATTTCGGGAGGGAAAGATTGGGTGCTTTCCCTCCCCTTTTACACCCCATTTTCTTGCCTATTTGAAGGGCCCTCCCTCTCCTTCTTCAAGGTTGGAAAATTTTCCTCGAAGAACACATCTCCAAATTCCTCCATTTCCTTAGCTCAAAACTCCAAAAAAGCTTCAAGTGTCAAGGCCATTTCTTCACCAACCCTTAGCTCCACCATCAACACTACCACTCCAGCAGCTAGGAAGTGAATTTCAGAGGTTGAGAAGCTACAAATCAAGGCCAAGAATCAAAGAAAGACAAGTCTTCAAGGGTGAGTATTCAAAACTAACTTTTAGGGCTTTTTCTTGGTTCATTTTTATACTCTAATTGGTTGAGAATTGGGGCTCCGACCCCTACTGCTTTTGTGCTTAAAATGAGCCCCTCTACAACTTTGTAGAAGGGCTCAACCTCATTTGGTGTTTGTATACACTAGTTCCTTCAATATTCTTCAAGTTGGTAACATTTTTGCATGCTAAAATTGACCTATTTGTGTTGGTTTTTGGGGGTCCGACCCATACTGATTTTGTGCTTAAAATGAGCCCCTCTACAACATTGTAGATAGGCTCAGCTTCATTTGGCCTTTGTATATACCACTTCCTTCAATATTCATCAAGTGTGCCACTCTTTTGCATGCAATTTTGACCTATCTCTATTTGTTTTTGGGGCTTCGACCCCTACTGACTTTGGTCTTGTTTTGACCCCCTTTACATATTCCATGAAGAAAGTTTTGTCATTTGGTGTGTGCATTGCATGTCTCATGATATAGCCTATTTGGAGCCTATTTTGCATGGATCTTTTAGCATGATTGTGATCTGATTTTGAGAATGTCATCTTCTGCAATTGTGCTTATTTTTAGCTCATCTTCAATGTTGTAGAATAAAGTTTGTCCATTTGGGGTTTGCATGTATCACTTGTCTCAATACCCCTCTTTTGGCCACTAACTTTGCATGCTTTGTTTGATCTACCTATGCTTGCATTTAGGCCATGTTTACTACTGAAAAAATGCCATTTTTGGGACTGTCTTGCTACTGTTCTTGCTGCCATGATCATATTTTGCATGTATAGCATGGCTATAGGCCATTTCGGGGCTTAATTTCGCATTTTCGGGATGAATGCATGCTTCGAGTGTCATTTCGAATTGTTTCGGGGCTGTTTTCCCCTTTATTTAAGTGCTGAAATTCCATTTCCATGCTTGCATATCATTTCCCATGCCATTTGTATCATTTTTGCATTGCCTCGGTTTGCGTGCCAATGGGCACGCACTTCGAGGCACCTCATTTTTATCATTCCGGCAGCCTATGTGAGCGTGGCTGAGGCTATCTCATGTTGGCGTAAGCCCAATTTGCATTTTCATGTTTCTACATCATTGCCTCGATTGGCGTGTCCGCGGACACGCGTTTCGAGGCAGCTTTGTTTTTATCCGCCGGCAGCCTATGTGAGCGTGGCTGAGGCTATCTCATGTTGGCGTAAGCCCAATTTGCATTTTCATGTTTCTACATCATTGCCTCGATTGGCGTGTCCGCGGACACGCGTTTCGAGGCAGCTTTGTTTTTATCCGCTGGCAGCCTATGTGAGTGCGGCTGAGGCCCTCTCATGTTGGCGTAAGCCCATCATTGCATTCCGTGTGTCATTTCATCCCATTTCATCATCGCCTCGGTTTGCGTGCCTGTGGGTGCGCACTCCGAGGCACTTCTTTTTTTATCCGATTTTACATCGCATATCATCGCCTCGGTTTGCGTGCCTGTGGGCGCGCATTTCGAGGCACTTCGGTTTTATCCGATTTTGCATCGCATATCATCGCCTCGGTTTGCGCGCCTGTGGGCACGCACTTCGAGGCACTCTGTTTTATCCGATTTTCTCATTTCTTCATCGCCTCGGTTTGTGTGCCTGTGGGTGCGCATTTCGAGGCACTTCGGTTTATCCGATTTTGCATCGCATATCATCGCCTCGGTTTGCGCGCCTGTGGGCACGCACTTCGAGGCACTTCAGTTTTATCCGATTTTCTCATTTCTTCATCGCCTCGGTTTGTGTGCCTGTGGGTGCGCATTTCGAGGCACTTCGGTTTATCCGATTTTGCATCGCATATCATCGCCTCGGTTTGCGCGCCTGTGGGCACGCACTTCGAGGCACTTCGATTTTATCCGATTTTCTCATTTCTTCATCGCCTCGGTTTGTGTGCCTGTGGGTGCGCATTTCGAGGCACTTCGGTTTATCTGATTTTGCATCGCATATCATCGTCTCGGTTTGCGCGCCTGTGGGCACGCACTTCGAGGCACTCTGTTTTATCCGATTTTCTCATTTCTTCATCGCCTCGGTTTGTGTGCCTCTGGGTGCGCATTTCGAGGCACTTCGGTTTATCCGATTTTGCATCGCATATCATCGCCTCGGTTTGCGCGCCTGTGGGCACGCACTTCGAGGCACTTCGGTTTTATCCGATTTTCTCATTTGCATTTCATATCATCGCCTCGGTTTGCGTGTCCGTGTGCACGCGTTTCGAGGCACTCAGTTTTTTATCCGGTTTGCATTGCGTATGCCTCTGCCTCGGGTTGCGTGCTCGCGTGCACGCATTTCGAGGCACTCTGTTTTATCCGATTTTGCATCGCACATCATTGCCTCGGTTTGCGTGCCCACGTGCACGCATTTCGAGGCACTCTGTTTTATCCGTTTCGCACTCCATATCATTGCCTCGGTTTGCGTGCCAGTGGGCACGCATTTCGAGGCATCTCATTCTTATCATTCCGGCATCCCGTGTGAGTGTGGCTGAGGCCCTCTCATATTGGTGTAAGCCCATCATTGCATTTCGTGCCTTTATGTCATCGCCTCGGTTTGCGTGCCAGTGGGCACGCATTTCGAGGCATCTCATTTTCATAGCATTGCGCATGCTAGGATTGTATATTAGTTGCACTTCATGCATATCATGCATATTGCACGGGAAACGAGGCGCATTCTGTACTCCGAGTACCGGAAAGTGTCTCAATCCCCAAGTCACCGACACTCCGGATTACCCATGATGGAGTTAGGTTTTTGTTGTAGCATTCATCTGCATTCATCCCATATTGAGTTGTGCAATTCGGTTCCTCGGCCATCATGCATCGAGATGCGTGATTGGTGGCACGAGGATCGAGGCATGCATATATTTGTGAAATACACTGCTATGCCCTTTTCCTGCTCTCCGTTGCAGCAAAATCAACAATCAACAACTTTTCGGAGGTTGGCACGCATTTCAAGAAAATTGCAAACAGAGGCTAATCAGGGCATCCCAGTGGATTTCCGCCCGAAGCAGCCTAGCATACACCATTCATCAGGAGCAAGGCAGTCCCTGGCTTGCATGCCAGTTTTACTTTTCTGTAATTAATTTGTTAATTAAATAGAAAATTGTATATTTATTCGGACTGTAATATTCTTTCATTTGGGACTGTATTATTATTTATTCGGACCCTCTGCGCGAGGGCACAATTGTAATAAGGGTGGGTGAGTGTGATGTATGTCTTCCAACCCCCACTTCTTTCTCCCTTTTATTTATCCGCTTTGGATGGTTAGATATAGGGCATATTTAAATTAGCATACAGTATGACAGCATGTTTGCATCATTCATCCGTATTGCACGCACCGGGCTCGGCGCATCATACAAACTGCATTTGTATTTCAATTCCAAAATGAATACATGCTAACTGTAGCATTTCATATACCATGTTTAGAATAGCCGAGCCTGCTATAGTTGCATTTTGCATGTGTTGCATTAGGCATTTCAGCATAGTTAGGATTCATGCATGGATTTCTAATCGGTTTCTGTTTTGGCTGGGAGTACTCTGTAAGTTTTATGCTTTAGCATCCTTGCATGTGTGTGAGTGACTGCCATGATAGCATGCTTACCATGAGGCTATTTGCTTATGTGATATAACTGCCTGAATGCCTGTGGGTGGAGGTTGAGTTATTTGAACTGGGACAAATCACTGATTGTTTGTTTTAAGCCCACTAGATAGTGGCAAAATCACTGTTTTCTAAGCCCACCTGAGGGTGGCAAATCCGCATTTTAGCCTACCTGCGGGTAGCACCACCACACCATTTTCAAACAAACAAACATGAGATGTTTTTGTCCCAATTCAGGCGACTCGGTCTATACTCGTTTGCTGCGAGCATCACATAGTAAACTAGGCTAATAACCGGAATAAGAACTCACAATGTCTTCAAAAACAGATATCATGGTTAGTAGAGGCCGGTCTTTGACCGGGCGAGAGGGGGTGCTCACGATGTGACCTTCCCTAATCGTACCCAAGTTCCCGAGCCAACTTTGGTGATAACGGACACGTGGCCTTTTGGCACCGAGTCAGGGTTTCCTAAATTTCCCATTTTAAAATATTTAGGTGGCGACTCTGTTATCTGGCAAAGCAGTCCATGTTTGGCACTTCTTTCAAAAAATCTGTTTTTCTCAAAACGATTTGCCGGATTTGGACTCTTTGGTTCAGATTTAGAACCGCAACAAAAATCGAGTCCGAACTGTAGCGAGGCCCCCCGCGGGCGTTGTTACAGGCGTGCATCGCTGGCCTAGAAGCAGCCCTGGAACTAGGGGCAAGACGGCTGGACGTCATTGGGGATTCGAACCTTGTTGTGTCTCAAGCTAAAGGAGACTGGAAAGTAAAAGAGGAAAAGATGATGATGTATCACCAAACCTTGGATTTGCTAATTCCTCGGTTTGAGAAGCTAAGTTTTACTCATCTACTAAGAGAGAACAACAGGTTCGCAGATTCTTTAGCAACTCTATCATCCATGATAGACATCCCGTGTGGACTCCGGATGCGTCCAGTCATCATTGACCAGAAATTTGCACCAGCCTATGAGTCGATTGCAGTCATAGATGAAGTTCAGGACGAACACCCTTGGTATTACGACATTTGGAATTTCTTGGAGAAAGAAGCATATCCGCCGGGGACAAATGCCAAGGACAAAAGGGCAATCAGGCGAATGGCAGTTCAGTTCATCATCTGCGGAGGTAAACTGTATAGAAGAGGTCATCTGGGAATGCATAAACTGTGTGTTGATGCCGAAGAGTCAAAGAGTCTAATGGAAGCCATCCATGGAGGGGAATGTGGAGCACATATGAATGGGGTAATGCTAGCACGGAAGATTCTCAGACAAGGTTACTACTGGTCCACCATGGAGGAGGATTGTATTGGTTTTGTTCGGCGATGCCATAAATGTCAGATCCATGCAAATCGCATGAACATCCCGCCATCAAAGCTGTACAACATGACTTCGCCATGGCCATTTTCAGTCTGGGGAATTGATGTGATCGGAGCTGTCACGCCGAAGGGGTCGAATGGGCATGAGTTCATCTTGGTAGAGATAGATTATTTCACAAAGTGGGTTGAGGCCCAATCTTATGCGGTGTTGAAGGCTTCGCACGTTGCAAAGTTTATCAGAAACAACATCATCTGTCGCTACGGAGTCCCAAACGAAATAATTTCAGATAACGGTTCCCACTTCAAGAAGGAAGTGATAGACTTGTTGGAAAAATACAATGTGGCCTTTCATAAGTCGTCTACTTACCGGCCGCAAACCAATGGAGCGGTTGAAGCTGCCAACAAGAATATCAAGCGCATACTGCAGAAGATGGTGGAAACCTACCGGGACTGGCCAGATAAGCTGCCGTTTGCTCTGTGGGGCTACCGAACTTCAATCAGAACTTCAACTGGGGTGACTCCGTATTCATTGGTTTATGGGATGGAGGCCGTTCTACCTATTGAGATTGAGGTTCCGTCATTACGAGTATTGGCTGAATGCCAGATAGCCGAAGCGGATTGGCAGCAAAATAGATTTGAGGAACTCATGCTTTTCGATGAAAAAAGACTGAAAGCACTGTACCATGTTCAGGGTTATCAACGCAGAATCGCCCGGGCTTTCAACAAGAAGGTTAAGTCCATGAATTTAAAGGAAGGAGATTTGGTGCTCAAGGACAACCGAGCTCCCATCCACGACCCAAGGGGCAAGTTCAGACCTAATTGGACTGGTCCTTACATTATCAAGTCAATCTGGTCAGGTGGAGCTGTGGTTCTGATGGATCTGGATGGCTTGGAGTTTTCCCAACCGATCAACATGGACAAGTTGAAGAAATACTACCCTTGAGAGGCTCGCTAGGCCGAAAACCCGAAAGGGCGACCTAGGCAAAACTCAGAGCACAAAAAAATTTGAAAATATAAAAACTGAGCTCGCAAGGTTGAAAACCCGCAAAGGGCGGCCTTGGCAAGAGTTAGAGCGCAAAAGGAGAGTAAAAAACACCCGAGCGAACCTAAGCCTGAACTACGTAAGGCTTGATTCCCATCTTTGGGATACGTAGGCAGCTTCATCCTGAAGTTCAGCCATAAACATTTTCCCCGATCAACTTTGTCCATTTTGATCATCTCAGTCATCCTTATCTATCAGCATTCATCGTAATCTCCGGTGCAGTGCTATTCAGACTAGGGGCAACTTTCCGTTGCCAAGAGGTGCTGTGGTACCATTCAGACTAGGGGCAACTTTCCAGTTGCTAGGATCTGGGGTTGTGCATCTCAGTGACAGATCTCAAGCGTGTCCAGTTCTGATCCTTATCGAAAATAGTTTTGAAAAGTTTTAATAAAAGTTGACTTTGTTCAAATTAATCTTTTCACAACTAAGACCATTTTTGGACCAAAGCGGAAAATTTTCAGTACCACAACCTTCAATTTCATTGATTTCAAAGCAGAGTTCTCTTGCTCTTGCATACAATTGAAGTTGCTTTTTTATTACGCTCATAATGAAAACTTGAAAGTACTAATAAAGCAATAAATCTGGGGCATAGTCAGGTCAGATGTCCCTGCGCCCCCTCCCGGAGCTAGTCGAAGCCTCCGATGCCGACCTAGGCCCAATCTGTGCCTCCTCATTGAGCCAATCACAGCACTCATCAGACAAAGTGCAACTGAAAATAGGGGCAGGGGGCAGGAGCTCTCTAGTCCTCCAAGCCGTAGTGTGTCGGGCGAGGTGTGCACCTCGGATCGGGAAGGCGACCGGATACTCTATCCCCTCCGGAGGGCAAGTCTGATCATGGCCGAACTGGCGCAGAATGCGAAATGGGAAATAGAATACACAATGGGACAGGCCAATCAACCGGATCCCAGTATCCTGGAACATGCTATAGCTCATCGCCGGAAGGTTAAGCCAAGGACAGCGCCAAGCAATGCGTTCAGCTGACAAGTTGCACATCCATTCAACCCACCATCCCTCATCAAGGGCGTCAACCAGGCGTTGTCGAAAGAAGTAGCCACGGGCTGAGTAAGCAGGGCAAGAGTCCACAACTTGCAATTTATCCATCAACCATATCTGGGGAGGGATGAAAAATGAGAGAATAAAGAATAGAGAGATGTGCGATGAGAGAAAAGTAAGATGAGGGTTTTGTGAGAAAAACTGAGCCTGAGGGCCGAGCGATGTGAACAACTACATATGTGAGCTTGGGTGGGAAACATTACCTGCAACAGTAGTGGGCTCCCCGCAAACCTGGTTGTCTCCTGGCGGTGGAAGGCATCCAAACCCAGCAGTGTCTCAGCCAATGTCATGGCGGTACAGCTCTTTCCTTCCCTCAAGCCTTGAGCAACTTCAATCAAACGGATGTTAGCTCCCCCCGAGCCCGAGACAAACAGAAAATGAGATAGCATGCACAAGCAGAGCGCATGTTGTCGAAAACCTTGCCGATAATGGTCACCACGGTCACCGGCATCGGAGAATCGGTAAATCAGGCTCGGGATATCCAACCTCCCGTTACAAATCAGGGATCGAGCATCATGCGCGTTGAGACCGCACATCCGCCCTAAAGCTTGGGCATGGCCGAAACGAGACTGAGGCAAGATCTCTTCTGAATGTTCAGACTCCATCAAAACTTGAAAATCTTCAAAAGTGGGACATACCTCTTGCCCTCCAAAGCTGAAAACATGCGTCACCGGGTTCCAAAATCTCGCCGCCGCATGGAGGAAAGGAAAGTGCAGGGGAGTCCGGCCCAGCGTGAATAGTGCATTCAAGCCGAAACCCCGGAAGTTCAACTTTTCCGAGCCATCTAGAGAAGAGATCCAAGATGTGAGATTGTCTGCGAGAAATGCCTCCATTTTTGTGTAAAGCAGTGATGAAATGAATGAATCTCGAAGTTGGAGCTTTTATAGAGGAGAAAACACTATTCAGGGAACAAGTGTCAAAATTCCGGAGGCTGCAGAGAAAAGTGGCCGGTCAGCCACCTATTCTAGCAGGCCGGCTACCTGTGGCTCTCCAAAAGCAAAGTGGGGCCCACCATGCTCATTGGTCCTATTTACCCTCCGGAAGGAAATTTGAGGCATCTCGATGCATCGGGAACGTCAAAGGCCTCCATTTCTCTCAGTCTCGGATGCGTTCCGTCACCCAGATCATCTGAATGTACGTTTTGTTTTGTCCATCGAGTTGTTGTTTTGCTTATCGAGTTGTCGTTTTGTTTATCGAGTTGTAAGTTTTGTCGAGCTGTCACATTTGGTGTTTTAAGTTGTTACTCTTTAGTTTACGCAATTTTGTTAAGTCTTGTTTATCGAGTCGTTAACATTGTTGTATTTTGCTTATCGAGTTGTAAACTTGTTAAGATCTTGTCTTTTCTTAACGAGTTGAGTTGTTTGTTTTGTCGTGTCGGCTCATTACCTGACCCGGTGAATACACAGTGCGCACATTTCATTCGATTTTATTTTTGTGCAAAATGACGCGATGCGATGCTAAGACTTTCAAATACAAACATCCTTTTCAAAAGCTGTTTCATTCCATCATGTTTTACAACAAAATAGAGGTACAAGTTTTATAGAAAATAAAACTGCCTAACAATATGCAAAGTGCTACAAACTACTAGCAAAAAGTAAAATAAAGCAGGAAATAGCATCAATGTCCTCGGGAGCGGGAATGAGGAGGCCCCCTCATCCTCTTCTGCGAGATAACCTCTGCACCATCATCACCATCCGGGTCAGAGCTATCATCCTCCGGATCCCCCTCAGCCTGGTCTCCACTCCCGGAACCAAGACCAGAGCCTCCCTCCCCAGCAGATGTCTCTGACTCACGGTCTGCCACCTCCTCCTCCTCCTCCTCAATAATGGGTGCCATGCGTCTGCGAGACGACCCTGCTCCTCGAGCTCCTTGAAAAGGCCTAGATGGCCCAGCTCCCGGAAAAGGCCCAGATGGCCCAGTACCTCGAACAGGCCCAGTACCTCGACTTCCCTGAGAAGGCCCGGGTGGCCTGGTCTGCGACGGTGCATATACAGGAGGCATCTGAAAATGAAGAGTTCAATACATCAGTTTAAATATGAAAAGCAGATGCAAGTACAGTATACGAGTGGGGTGTGTGTCAGATGTGCTCTACACAAACAGCTTATCAATGCAGTAGAATGCCCAAGATCAGCATATCATTAGGAGTATGGTAAATACCAGAAAACTAAAAGGGTACCTGGAAGCCCATGATGGACAACTGCGCCTCTCTACGCAGGACCATCCCTTCAAGTGAGGCCAGCATCCCAAGCATCTTATCCATGTACTCAACTGGAGGCTACAGACACAAATGCAAAACTATCAGTAAAGGAATGGATGTCCAAATGTCCGACTGATAAATCAAAGCTGTAAAACATACCGGTGGTGAATCAGGGTCTCTGACATATCTGTGACCGGGCATCGGAGGCTCTATAGGGATCGGAATCGGAGAAGTAGTCCCATACTGCCACCCCATCAACTCGGTCGGCATGTCCGGCCACCCAGGATGATGAAGAGTCGGAGGAATCGGGGGAATGGATCCGCCCCCACCTCGAGACATACCAGCCCTGCTGGAGGAGGGGATATCCGCAGCACGAGCCCGACTCGAAGAGGGTACATCGGCAGACCTCCGTGGCGGAGCGCGCACTCCTGTCAAGGGAGGCATCAGATATGTGTGACGATAAGTGGCGTAGTCTCCCTCTGTGAGATGTAGCAAAGCATCGGTGCCCTGCATAGCACTAATGACCTCCTGGGTAGAAAGTCTATCAGCAGTCCGCATAGTGACTGGAGGTGCTGCAGGGGGATCCTGAGAAAGGTATCCCCACACCTGACGCAGAAAGCGTTCCCCCAGGAACCATGCTCTACCAACCGGTCCCTTGAGCAGGATCCTGTACTGGGAGGTGCCTAATCCTCCGACATACTGAAATCGGAGACCATCGCCCAAGATTGCCCAAGGCTGCCACGTGATCTGCGGATAACCAATGCATGAATCAATCAGAAATCAAGAATATACAAGGCAGATCAAAGATGAAAACGGCAGAAAACTGAGAGTTCTGAAATACCTCTGTCGTTCGCACGGTGTCGAAGTACTGTCGCAGATAGAGGAGAGTCTCTCGGGGTCTCGGTCGGTGCTCGCCCTCGAATACTAATGAATACGGGGTCATGAGGGGCCCTGCCACCACCATCTCCGGGGCTAATGTCGGAAAATATACATAGACCCATAGCTGTGGAAAACAGTGCAGAATGTGAATACAAAATGCTGAGTGCAAAATACAGGATGTAAAGTGCGCCGTGTGTGTGCAATGAACAAGTAATAAGGAGCAGAAATGTAAATCAAGAGGACAGAACGTACCTCCCAGGCTCGCCAGTAGCCACCAAGTAAGTCTCCCTGCCCGCGGGAGGTCGCGCTCATATAACAGTAAAGGGTAGCCAGGCCGCGCCGCCCCAGTCGTACCGACTAACCTGTGATAAGTCCACCAGGGCGCTCAAAAGATACAACCCGACAGTGTTCCCCCTATCTGCAAACAGAGTGGTACCAAAGAGGAACATGAGGAAGCCACGGGCGTACTGCTCAGCCTTCCGCAGGGGACTCAGGCTCCATCTCCGGCCTCCGAAAATGGGAAGAGAACCAGGTGTATCGGACTCTCCCCGAAGCTCTGTCCACAGGCGGGCGAGCCCCCAGCAAATACATCCAAGCGGCCTCCCACTCGCCCATATCCTCGTCGTAAGGAACGGGCCAACCTCCTATGTCTAGGCCGGTGAGTACAGGCAAAATCTAGCGGGGTCATAGTCAGATCCCCGGTGGCAGAAAAATGGAAGGAATTGGTGGTGTCCCACCACCTCTCCACCAAAGCTCCCAACAGAGTCCTACTGGCAGGACAGCGTGATAATCCAACGCCGAAGGTCCCAAACCCTGCTAGATCAACTAAGTCCCGGACAGCCTCCGGAAGCTCAACATACCAATCCCTGGCTGCAGTGGAGCCATACCCCCGTACCGTGCGAGAGCCAACTTGCATTCAGAATGCATACCCGTTTCAGCAAATCAAATAAATGAGCTGTGTGCAAATGAAATGAATGAGTTGTGTGCAAATGAAATGAATGAGTTGTGTGTAAATGAAATGAATGAGTTGTGTTCAATGTGGGCTACGTGTTCACCTTCAAATAACTGGGCTGCGTGTTCAGAAAATCTGAGTTAGGGCTGCGTGTTCTACTCTCTATCTAGGTAGGCTGCGTGTTCAGAAAATCTGAGTTAGGGCTGCGTGTTCTACTCTCTATCTATGTGGGCTACGTGTTCACCTCTAATCTGGGCTGCGTGTTCAGTAAATTGGTATTTGGGCTGCGTGTTCAAATTTCAAAATCAGTGGGCTGCGTGTTCACTTCAAATATATGGGCTGCGTGTTCAGTAAATTGGTATTTGGGCTGCGTGTTCAAATTTCAAAATCAGTGGGCTGCGTGTTCACCTATAATCCGGGCTGCGTGTTCAGTAAATTGGTATTTGGGCTGCGTGTTCAAATTTCAAAATCAGTGGGCTGCGTGTTCACCTATAATCTAGGCTGCGTGTTCAGTAAATTGGTATTTGGGCTGCGTGTTCAAATTTCAAAATCAGTGGGCTGCGTGTTCACCTCTAATCTGGGCTGCGTGTTCAGTAAATTGGTATTTGGGCTGCGTGTTCAAATTTCAAAATCAGTGGGCTGCGTGTTCACCTATAATCCGGGCTGCGTGTTCAGTAAATTGGTATTTGGGCTGCGTGTTCAAATTTCAAAATCAGTGGGCTGCGTGTTCACCTATAATCTAGGCTGCGTGTTCAGTAAATTGGTATTTGGGCTGCGTGTTCAAATTTCAAAATCAGTGGGCTGCGTGTTCACTTCAAATATCTGGGCTGCGTGTTCAGTAAATTGGTATTTGGGCTGCGTGTTCAAATTTCAAAATCAGTGGGCTGCGTGTTCACCTCTAATCTGGGCTGCATGTTCAGTAAATTGGTATTTGGGCTGCGTGTTCAAATTTCAAAATCAGTGGACTACGTGTTCACCTGTAATCTGGGCTGCGTGTTCAGTATATTTATTTGGGCTGCGTGCTCAAATTTCACAATCAGTGGACTGCGTGTTCACCTGTAATCTGGGCTGCGTGTTCAGTAAATTGGTATTTGGGCTGCGTGCTCAAATTTCACAATCAGTGGGCTGCGTGTTCACTTCAAATATCTGGGCTGCGTGTTCAGTAAATTGGTATTTGGGCTGCGTGTTCAAATTTCAAAATCAGTGGGCTGCGTGTTCACTTCAATCAACTTGGACTATTTGTTCAGAAAATCAGAGTTTGAGACTGCATGTTCTACTCTTAGTCAGTGTGTGCCGTGTGTTCACCTTCAAATTCGGGCTATGTGTTCAACAAATCAGTGTTTTGAGCCGTGTGTTCAATTCTTAACTAATGTGTGCCGTGCGTCCACAATCAATCAATGAGCCTAGTGTTCAGAAGTTCAAGTGTTCAAGTCATATGTTCAGAATGCAAGCAAAATACTATGTCATAAGCTAGACTGTGTGTTCAAGCATGACAAAGGTACGAAATGTGCAAAAAATGCAGAAATTAAAGTAAAATACCTCTCATACCTCGTAAGAGAGATGATGCTCCGGCTCCCGCAGAAGTAGATCCCCGGGTACCCGATCATTGAAGTCGGTGAAATGACGAAAAATAGCCCGCGGAAGAATGTGTACCGATGGGGCATACCTCCCGGGAATAAAAGGCCGGACCCTCGGGGGTAACGTCATGGCATCAAAATCATCCCCGGCACCTGGAGGACCTCCGCCGTGAGGGTAATCACCTGCCATTTCAAGAAATCTGCAAAAGGAGCAAAAATGAGCAAAAATGAGACAAAATTGGAAAAAGTCAACAAAAGTCAACTCTCGGAAATTGGAAAAAGTCAACAAAAGTCAACTCCGGAGAAAATCTTCCAAATATTGAGACAAACTTACCTCAAGTGGTGAAAATGAGAAAAGAAGCCCCGAAACCAAAATTTAATCGGTTCAAAGTGCTTAAAACTGAAAGATTTCACGAAAACAACTTGCGTGGAAGGCCGAAAAGCGCGTATAAAGCGCAGATCTGAAAGAAAAAATGGTTTGGGGAGCAAGGGAAGGAGTTTTTGCAGCTGTGGAAGTGATTTCGGAGGCATTGGATGAGGATATATATAGAAATGAGGAAAATGACGAAATTGCCCCTGCTTTTGGACAGGTGGCCGGCCGGCCACCTTTTCTGGCTGGCCGGCCATTTGCTTTTTCCTCCCTAGCCGGTGGCCTCCCCTTGGGCAACCACCTGGCCGGTGGTGTTCCCCACTTCCTCCCCTAGGTCCCTGCAAATTTTGAGGAAGATCGGAGTTCCCGGGACCTGAAAAAGTTCAAGAAAAGTGCACTTTCCGGCGCTAAACTGCTCCGCCGGAACTTCAGCTACAATTTCTGACATCTGTCTCATCATTACTCATCAAAATCAAGGTGTATCCTTTTTAAACATGTTGTAACCTCTCTGGGAGGTGAACCAGAGGCTGCAATCGAGTCGCCTTCACCGAAGTGCGCGTTTCCCAGCTCGTTGTTTCGCAACAAACGGGCACCCTGATTCATGCTCATTTTGCATTGTTTTGCATATAACTTGCATTCTTATGAACATTTTGCATTGTTATGCATGAGTTCTTGGTGTACCATACCTCTGTGTTTGAGCGTGCGTTGTCACGCGTGTTCCTTTCTCGCATTGCGATGCATTCACTCACCACCGACACTGCGTGTGTCAAACTTTCGGAACCACAGGAATCACATTGAATATATGTTGTTAGCATATTGTTCTTGTTGAATTTCTCTCTTTTGCAGGCACGATATTGTATGTACGGTTCATTTGGGGCTGGTGCGACCAGACGAATCGCGCAGGTATCGTATCTTCTCCGTGTGAGACGCGACGAGAATTGAATGATTCTCCGCATTCTTAACTGCATGAAATGTAGTTGTTGCTTTGCATTCTTGCTTAAAACTGTTGCTTGCTTCATTACAGCTTGCTGCATTTGCGAATACTTGCTTCATTACAGCTTGCTGCATTTGCACGAACATCAAGTTGCGTTTGGCTTCCTGCATATCATTTTGCATTTTGCCCCTGCCTGCGGGCACGCCTGCGGGCACATATCTCTGCTTATCTTGTTTGTTTGTCTAAGTCTTCGGCCTTGTCAAAAATGGGTCGTCTTTAGGCTTTGACATTCACTCCCGTCACTTGTGACTTCTGAGTTCTGTCAAAGAGGGGCAACTGTAGACACCCCATTTTTGACCGACCTTAAGACTCAGACGTCACCGATTGAGCGCTCGGTGATGTTGCATATCGTGCTCGTTCAGAAGTCTCAGAGTCGCGGCCGTGCGCCCTGCCTCCGGACTTCCGAACTCTCTTGTGCCTTGCCTCGGTTTGCGAACCGGGCTCGGTTTTCTCTGTTTTCTTTCCTGAGGGGAGGGAGAGGTCCCGTAGACTATCTCTCAGTGGCCGTAGGCTACATTTCGTGGTCGTAGGCCATTTTGCCCGTTTCGGAGCCCGGTTCCCGGTTTTCGGAACCGTCAGGCCGTGTGCCTCGGTTCGGGACCGTCTAACCATCTCCGATTCCTCCGGTTTTTGGCATACATCTTATTTACTCCCTTTCAAGGGACACTGGGGTCTTAGATACCCACTTCGTGGCCAAACACCACTTTCGGTGCTTAACGGCCGGTTTTCGGGATCCCGAACTGCGTGTTTTGGCCCCCGAGCATTCGTTTTGCATCGGTTTTTGTTCATTTTTGGCAGGCACCTCTGTTTTATCACCAGGAAGACCACTGGAGGGTGGGAGGCCAGCAATTGTCTCAACAACCAGTTATGCTCGTCCGGCGCCCCCCGGCGCCCGTTTTTCTCACTTCCGGGCTAATGTTGAACACCCTAGGGCCATTTTCTTCGAGCCAAAACCACATATTCGTGTTCTACACACATGGGAGGACCCTAAAAACACATGGCCAGCCAGTAACTCTCATTGACCCTTTTGAACCCCTCTTTAAAGTGGCCTATTCTCTCTCCTATTTCAGAGTTGCCAAATTCCAACCACAGGGCCTTGTTGTACACACATGAGAGGACACCAACCTTTGGTGGCCGGCCAGAAATTTTCATTGAACCTTTTGAACCCTAGCCGACTGGCCATGGGGGGTGGCCGGCCGGCCACCTCCAAGCAAAGTGAGAGGCCGGCCATGACCCTCTCAGTCCACACTTTACAGCTGTATAGCTGTTTCCCCCAGAAAAGATCTGGATCCGGGGGATATTTTGGGAGGGAAAGCTTGGGTGCATTTCCCTCCACCTTTACACCTTTTTTTTGGTCCATAAAAGGGGCCTCCCAACTCTGTCCCTAGGGTTGGAAAAAACTTCTTGAGGCATACATACACATATCTCCTTCCATTTCTCAAAAAATCTCAAGTTTTGGCCTCATTTGTTCATCAACACCAAGCACTACCTTCACCACTTCCATTCCAGCAGCAAGGGAAGGTTTTTTAGAGGCTAAGAAGCAACAAATTCAAGCCAAGAAGCAACCAAAGTGTAGTCTTCAAGGGTAAGTCACTATTCCCCCTTTTTTAGCACTTTCTTGCATCAATTTCTTAGGCTATTTTCTTACTATTTTGGGCTTCAACCTTAACTGAAACTAGGTCTATTTTGAGCTATTCTTCATGTTTGTTCAAGGGCTCAACCCTGTTTGAGCCCTCCATCTACCACTTGCTTCAATATCATCTTGTATGCCATTATTTTGCATTGAATATTTGGCCTATGTGTGATCTGTTTTCAAGCCTGATGTAAACTATGAGTGGGCCTATGTTGAGCCTATCTTCAACATTGAAGAAGGGCTCAACCCTGTTTGGTCTCTCTATCATGCACTTGCTTCATAATTTCTCACATTTACCGTAAATTTGCATGATTTGTTTGGCCTACATGTGATCTGTTTTGGAGCATGTCATGAACTATGAGTAGGCTTATTTTGGGTCCCTCTACAATATTGTAGAAGGGACCAACTTTGTTGGGGGTCTCCATGTTATACTTGTCATTGTACCCCTCTTTGACCCCCATTTTTGCATGCTTTGTTAAGCCTATCTAGATTCTGTTTTTGGCCATCATCAGGTCTGGAAAGAGTCATATTTTGGTCTTCTTGACATATTTCATTAAGGGTCTTTGCTTGTTGGATGAATGTTTGGCCTACTTCATGTTATACCCTCTTGTGGCCTATTTCTTGCATGGCATTCTTAGCATGTTTGCATACTGATTTGGGGGATGTCATCTACTGTAAATGTTCATATTTTTGGTTCCTCTTCAGTGTTGTAGAACTGTATTTTTCAGTTTGAGCATTGCATATACCACTTACCTCATTATTTCCTTTTTTTCCCCATTTTTGCATGCTATTTTTGCCATACTTGTGATTTTTGTTTGGCCATGCTTTGTACTGGAAAAATCCTAGTTTAGGGACTGCCTAGCATCTGTCTTTACACTTCATGTCCATATTGTGCATGTTTGGCATAGCTGCAAGTCATTTCGGGTACTCAGCATAGCATTTCGGGCATCGGGTGTAATTTTGCTATAATTCGGGGGCTGTTTTTGCATCATTTTGGCTGCTGAAATTTGCATTTTCCATATGCCATATGCCATGTCTCATTTTGCATGTCATTCCATGCCTTCGGGCCATTTCTCGGTTTGCGTGCCCACGGGCACGCATTTCGAGACATCTCATTTTTCATCTTCCGGCGTCCTATGTGAGTGTGGCTGAGGCCCTCTCATGTTGGTATAAGCCCATCATTGCACTTGCATGCCATTTCATGCCTTTATGTCACTGCCTCGGTTTGCGTGCCCGTGTGCACGCATTTCGAGGCACTTCATTTTCATCTCACGGACTCTTATGTGAGTGTGGCTGAGGCCCACTCATGTTAGTGTAAGTCCATTTTGAATTCTGTATGTCATTTCAGTATCATTGCATTCCGTATGCCATTTTCTCGTGTTGCGTGCCCGCGGGCACGCATTTCGAGGCATCTCATTTTCATCCGACGGCCTCTTATGTGAGTGTGGCTGAGGCTCTCTAATGTTAGTGTAAGCCCATATTGCATTGCGTATCTCATTTTAGTCCTGTTGCATTCCGTATGCCATTTTCTCGGTTTGCGTGCCCGTGGGCACGCATTTCGAGACACCTCATTCTAGTCTCATTGTATATCATATTTCAGGCCATTTCATGCATTTATGTCATTGCCTCGGTTTGCGTGCCCATGTGCACGCATTTCGAGGCGCTTCATTTTCATCCATTGGCCTCTTATGTGAGCGTGGCTGAGGTCCACTCATGTTAGTGTAAGTCCAATTTGCATTGCGTATGCCATTTAATGCCTTAGGATCATTGCCTCGGTTTGCGTGCCCGCGTGCACGCATTTCGAGGCATCTCATTTTCATAGCATTATGCATACTAGGTCATATATTAGCTGCATTTCATACATATCATGCATGTTGCATCGTGTTCGGGATAGGAGTTAGTCCGGGCACGGGAAACGAGGCACGTTTCGCACCCCAAGTGACGGAACGGATCTCAATTCCCAAGTCACCGACATTCCGGATTATCCATGATGGAGTTAGGTTTTGTTGTAGCATTCATACGCATTCATCCTATATTGAGGTGTGCAATCCGACTCCTCGGCCATCATGCATCGAGATGCGTGATTGGTGGCACGAGGATCGAGGCATGCGTATATTTGTGAAATACATTGCTATGCCCCTTTCCTGTTCTCTGTTGCAGCAAAATGAAGAATCAGTAACTTTTCAGAGTCTGGCACGCATTTCGAGAAACATTGCAAACAGAGACTAATTGGGGCATCCCAGTGGATTTCCGCGCAAGGCAGCCCCAAAGTACATCATTCATCAGAATCAAGGCAACCCCTGGCTTGCATGCCAGTTTTTACATTTTTCTTAGTTTAATTTGTTAATTAATTAGGAATTTGTATATTATTCGGACTGTATTATTCTTTCATTTGGGACTGTATATTCTTTTGGACCCTCTGCGCGAGGGCATAACTGTAATAAGTGTGGGTGTGTGTGATGTATGTCTTCCAACCCCACGTCTTTCTTCCCTTTTATTTACCAGCTTACAATGGTTAGATATAGGGCATATTTCAATTAGCATACAGTATGACAGCATGTTTGCATCATTCATCTGTTTTGCATGCACCGGGCTCGGCGCATCATACAAACTGCATTTGTATTTCAATTCCAAATTGAATACATGTTAGCTGTAGCATTCCATATGCCATGTTTAGAATAGCAGAGCCTGCTATAGTTGCATCTTGCATGTGTTGCATTAGGCATTTCAGCATACTTAGGATCATGCATGATTTCTAATCAGCTTTTGTTTTGGCTTGGAGTACTCGGTGAGTTTTATGCTTTAGCATCCTTGCATGCGTGTGAGTGTTGCCATGAATAGCATGCTTACCATGAGGCTATTTGCTTATGTGATATAACTGCCTGAATGCCTGTGGGTGGAGGTTGTGTTATTTGGATTGGCACAATGCATCAAATGTTTGTTTTAAGCCCACTAGATAGTGGCAAAACCATGTTTTCTAAGCCCACCTGAGGGTGGCAAAATCTGCATTTTTAAGCCTACCTGCGGGTAGCAAACCATCCTTCAAACAAACAAACATGAAATGTTTTGTTCCAATTCAGACGACTCAGTCTATACTTGTATGCTGTGCGCATCACATAGTAACCTAGGCTAATAACCGGAATAAGAACACACAATGTTTTCAAAAACAGATATCATGGTTAGTAGAGGCCGGTCTTTGACCGGGCGAGCGGGGGTGCTCACGAAGTGACCTTCCCCAATCGTACCCAAGTTCCCGAGCCGAGGCAACTTTGGTGATGACGGACACGTGGCCTTTGGCACCGAGTCAGGGTTTCCTAAATTTCCCATTAAAAAATATTTAGGTGGCGACTCTATATCTGGCAAAGCAGTCCATGTTTGGCACTTCTTTCAAAAAATCTGTTTTCAAAACGATTTGTCGGATTTGGACTCTTTGGTTCGAGATTTAGAACCGTGACATTTGAGTCCTTCGAACTGTAGTAGACCCAATATCGAACCAGAACGGGGGGGGGGGGGACTCGCACTCCCTTTCCCCGGGATGCGTTCGGGGACGTCTACACCGGCCACCATTAATGGCCGGCCAGCCACCAATTTCTTTTGCAGATATTTTATGCCAACTGTGCCAGCTGTTTGCACAGCTGCAGGCATCTGCATCCACGTGTAGGGCTGGATATCCTTGTAGAGAATTCATGTTTTCTATATATGGGAGACCCCTCTCTCATGTTTGAAGGTTAGAAAATTTTGAGATCAAAAATTTTCTTTTCTCTCTTTAGAGCAAATCTCTATACTTTTGCCTACAATTCCTCAACCTCTGCCTATACACCCTTAACCAAATCTTCTCACCTTTGAGCTGAGGTGTCTTTGAGCTTGGTTTTGTTGCTTGAATTGCTTCTTCTCTTCAAGAGGTATAAAGATTTGCCCATTTACTTGCTTTCTCTGCTATTGTACTTGTTGTTTTCCAACTGATTTTGGGCTGTAAAACTTCTGTATTTTTGGGCTGAAACTTGGGTCCTAAGCCCATTAAAGGTTGAGGGGTGGTTCACTCTTATTTATACCTTGTTTTGGAGGCCTTAGCCCTTGTGTTTCCCACCCTTTTACTATCTTTTTTCAGGATTTTAAACACTATTTTTCAGAGCTTTTTTCAGTGGCCAAAGCAGTGTTTTGAAGTTCAAATTTGGAGGGGTTAGCCTCCCTTCCTTGTGTCTTGCTTACTAGCCTAGTTTATGCCATGTTTTAACATATTAATCTAGACTTTTTTAGCTCAATTCCAGTATGTTTTAGAACTTGTTTTAGACTGTTTTGGCACTATTTTTGGCTGCTTGCTCCATTTGAGCTTTGTTTTGCATGCATGTAGTGTAATAGTCCTCATAAGCTTGGTGTTCTAGGCCTTAGACATCATCTTGTTTGAGTTGATAGCATTTATTTATGCTTTTCTCACTCATTTTCAGCACTAATAATCTCTACAATCTCCCTCATTTCTTGGCTTTTGTTTTTCTTTGAAAGTGGTTAAAACTACTTGTTTGTTAAAAGCATGAGATTGAGGTGTCATGCTTAATGGTTTAATCTCTTAGGGGTTCATTACCAACTGTATGATGTCTCTTTCATGCCTAAAACAACTCTTGGTTTGAGCCTTTTTTCCATTAGAGGACTTAAACTCACCCCTTGGACTCAATTGGTTAAAGGATGGTTGGTAATCTAAAATCGAGTAACTAAAACTTGGAATTAAAAGTGAGCAAGATAATAATTTGGTTGTGCTCAATTAGACGTTAATTAAACACATGGAAACTTGAACCATTTCATACTCATTAGTGATGAAATGATTCAAGGTTCCAAGGTCACCACTTTCCTTGATCATTCATGAAAGGAAGGAGGTTTGTGTCTTGTTTGGCATTTATTGAACTTGCACACTTGGTTTCACAAGCCATCATGCAATGAAATTGCATTCATTGATGGTTTTTGAACCGAAGTTGCTACTCCTTTGATTTGCTCATGAAAAAGGAGGGGTGAGTTGTGCAAATGAACCCTTGAAATACCCTGTATATGCTCTGTTTGTTCTTTATTGCAGCAAGGAAAACTGGGTAGTAGTGGCCTGCAGGCCATTTTCCATGGCCGACAGGTGGCTGGCAGACCACCTTTGATGGCCGGCTGGCCATCCCTGGTGGCTGGCAACCCTCATCACTGGCCGGCCGGCCACTGATGCAAAATTTGGCAGTGCGTTCTTCAGGAAGAGCAGAGTTATTCTAGAAGTAGGCAACAGTGTGTGTGTTCTTTGTGCAACAGAGGCTCTCCAGAAGCAAAATGGTGGCTTTTTGGGTGGGAACCGAGCATGCGCATGAAAATCCCTCATTTCCCAAGGCGTAGTAGTTAGTTGTTTAGTTTAAATTACTTATTTTACTTGCACTTGTATTGTAATTATTTAATTAGTTAAAGTAGTTAACTAGTTGTGTTGTAATAATTAATTAACTAGTTAGTTAGTTAGTTAATTCATTTGTTGTTGTAATAATTAGTTAAATAGCTTAGCTAGTTTATTTATTTCGGTTTGTAATAATTTTCTTAACTGGCTTTAGCTTAATTAGCTAGTTAGTTAGTTTATTCATTTGAACTCTCCTTCGAGAGAGAGCAATGTAATAATGTGTATGTCTTCCAACCCCACGTCTTTCTCCCTTTTATTTACTAGCTGATGATGGTTAGTTTAGGGACATCATGTTTTCTTTAGCATACTTCATGCTTGTATCCATTTGTATTGCATGCACTGAGGCTCGGCGCGTCATTCTAACTGCATTGTTAGTTCAATACTTCTTTGAATAAGTGCTTAGACCTCATGTTATTTAAATGTTTCATATGCCATGTTAAGTAGCGGAGCCTACTTAGATTGCATATCGCATGTGTTGCATTAGTCATATTGCATAAGTTAGGATCATGCATTTTTCTAACTCTTTTGTTTATTTTGGCTTGGAGTACGAGGTGAGCCTTTACTTGCTTTAGCATATTGCATGTATGTTAATGTTGCCATGTCTGGCATGCTTGTCATAAGGCTAATTGCTTAAGTGATAAACTGCTTGAATGCCTGTAAATGAAGGCTTATTACTTGAATTTGAACAATTTGAGTAAATGTTCATATGCGAGCACTTGTTTTTTGAGTGGTACATATTTCGAAACAATTTTGCAAAACAAACATGACTCGAAATGTTTCAATTCTTGCAATTTAGTCTATAGTTGTGTGTGTGCGCATCACATTGTAATGCTAGCCTAATAATCGGAACAAGAACAAATAAAGTTGATAAAAATCATATCATGATTAGTAGAGGCCGATCTTTGATCGGGCGAGCGGGGGTGCTCAATTCATGACCTTCCCCTCTCATACATAAGTTCCCGAGCCGAGACAATCTTGGTGATAACGGAACGTGGCCTTCTGTATGAGTCACGGGTTTCCTAAATTTCCCCAAAACAAAGAATACTTAAGTGGCGACTCTGTATTTGGCAAAGTGGTCCATTTTTGGGAATTTGATTCAAAATCGATTTTCCAAAAGATTTGTCGGATTTGGAATCTTTGGTGTTTATCTATTTCACATTGCACTTGTGGAATCAGATTCAGAACTGCGAGAGTCCGAACTGTAGGGCTTATTTCGAACTTCCGAAAGGGGGCGCGAAAAAGCCGAGCTACGTTTTCTGGCGACTCTGCTAGGGATAGTAGAGAACTTGACTTGAAATTCATGATATGAAATTTTATCTACACTTATATGTTCTTTGCATTTGTATTTGCATTGGTGCATTTAAGTCACTGTATTTTCCATCTACTATTCCTGGACGGTTTGTTGGAGGCTTGCCTGAAAAAGCTTGCCAAAAGGCTAACCGGTTAAGGGCTCTGCCATGATTGGAACACAACCCTTCGATCTGGACTACCGCTATACCGTTTGATCCTTCTTTCCCTTCTGGGTGTTAGGTGCGAGAGGTATATTAGGTGGTCTTGCTGAGGTACCCTTATAACCATTTGGCTTAGTTGCATATCAAAAGCCATAGAGACTGTTCCAAACTAGGATATGATGCTCACCCGAATACAGGATTACTTGAAACCGCATTGTTTGAATTGTGAACCCTAGTTCCTGACGAAACTAGGATAGGGTAACCCTACCCCCTCATAGAGGTGTTTTGGTTCTCACTTAACTTTATGTGCTTTACAGTGAAACTGTACAGAAACGTGCATAGCAGTTGCAAGTTGGGTATCAGTTTTGGGGACAGAATTCAGGGTTGAGTGCAGTCCTACAGCTTTGATTACATCTGTGTGTTGTTAACATTTGAGCTGAGGTGCTATGTGGTTTCTGATTACTGCTTTTTTTTTTTTTTTTTGCTTTATTTCTTTTGGGTAAACTACCAATAGGTCCCAATAATTGGACTTAATTCCCATCAAGTCCTATTGAAAATAAGTCTTGGTAAAATTGTCGCTAAAAATATTTTTTTGTGACAATTTTTTACATACGTCACTAAAAATTGATAATTAATGACTTTTTTTGTCATGATTTTTATAAATTGTCGCTAAAACTTACAATTAGTGATATTTTTTTATGAAGAATTTTTTTCATAGGACCTATTAGATAATAAGTCCACTTATTAGGACCTACACGTAACTACCCTATTTTTTTTTGCCAGGTAGTATAAGATCATAGCTTCGGACAGTTCGGATATCCCCCAAGCGCTCTGGACCCGTGTTAGGAGGCTTTATAGATTTGGAGATCTTCTTAGGGGATAGCCTGTGTTTGCTTCGCTCCTACCGGTTACTAGACAGAGATGAGTTAGGCACAATTCACCAGTCCAGCAATCACCTGCTTCTAGTCAAGCTCAATCTTCTACATCTAGTCCAGCATGTGATCACTCGCCAATTCCGAGGGCACAATATCCCCCAGTTAGCATGGAGGACCTAGTCTATCATCTTCAGCAAATAGTTGAAACCATGTAACAAGATGCTGCTCGTTAGGCTGAATTCATAAACAGGATACAACAATAACAGCCACAGCCGGCAGCGGCTTCTACATCTCATGTGCCTCCTACGGGTATCCAAGCACCCGGAGCCACAGTCCATACTACTAATACCCATCCAAAGCACCTGCGTATCAAACCGAGGCTCCATTTGAATTTGAGGTTGACCCGACCCTGCTTAAGGTTAACAAGTTGGAGAAGCTCTTCAAGAGAGCGCAGGGTGTGAACTCTAATCCCAACATAGAAGATGGGTATAATGACTTTGCAGTAACATTGCTAGATCAGTTCAAAATGCCGCATATCGATCAGTTCGATGGCTCTGGAGACCCCATGGTTCATTTTCGGCTATTTTTAGAAATTCTGCGGCCGATGGGCCTGACTAGATTGCAAAAGCTCTCAATCTTTGGCCGGACCTTGTCTGGTATAGCTTCCATATGGTATGCGAAGCTGGAGGATTCTGTGAAGTAGAGTTGGGAGGAAATGGCTGAGGCCTTTGTTGCAAAGTACTCCTACAACACACTAATCGAGGTCATAACTCGTGATCTCGAGGCAATGCGCCAGGAGCCAAAAAGAGGGCTTTTAAGAATTCGTGACAAGGTGGAGGGCCAAGACTTCAATGATGACCACACGGCCTTCAGAGAAAGATCAGATAAAGATGGTAGTCCGTAATTTGCACGGGAAATTGTTGTAGAAGATGATCATTCTACCTTTGTTCACATTCACCGAGCTCTACGAGATGGGGGTTCAGATTGAAGACACCATGAAACAAGGCCAGATTGCTGATAAGAAAGAGCAGGCAAAAAGGCCTTTTGTGCGCAGTTATAATCCTACCACTAGTGGTAGCATAGTTGCAAGGCCGCCGGATGTGAGCATTGTCATCACCACAACTAAGACTGCCAATCCCTTTGCCAACACAGCTCCATAAACTTTAGCCAACTCTGCCCAATCCCAGAGGACCTTTACCCAACTCTACATGACCCTATCTCAAGCAATGAAGGTGCTGGTCAAAAAACGGCACCTCAAACCATTAGAGCCTCGCCCAATACCTGATCCTCTTTCACCCAAGCACAACCTAGCAAAGTACTGTGCATTTCACCAGCAACATGGTCATGATATCGACCAATGCTTCCGACTGCGTCATGAGATTCAAGACCTCAGTGACAACAAGGTGATTGCACCACCCCATAAACCAAATGTAACTGCCAACCTTCTCCTGGCCCAATATCAACCTCCCCCACCTCACAATCTAAACCTAATCCATACACTGGCCCTCCCCTACGACCCCAACGTATATATTACCCCTTCCCACTTACCCAGATTGACAATGTTCATTCCTGAAAGCACAGATTTGCGTATGATGGACACGTCAACACTCCAACCCAAACCCGTGGCGATGACAGTGGCAGAAGAAGGGAGGCTAGCCTTAGAGGAGAGTATGAGTCCGCTGCCTAAGTGCTCTGAGGACTTGTTCGAGGGGTAGTACGATGCAAGCTGTTACATTATGCCGATTGATCAAGTCAAGCTAGAAGTGGTATTGTCAGTAGCAGTGGAGGTCAATGTGGTTAGAGAGGATGGCCCAAGCCAAGGTTTAGATGATTTGGCGGAGCTAGAGGAGGACTTAGACAACTTGTAGTTCTTTGACGAACAAGATCAAAGGGATGTGTAGATTGACTGGTTCGATTTGAATGAGTCGATAGACAACTCTGGGTGTTTTAGTGATGAACCGGACAAATAGGAAGGAATTGAAACAAAATCGGAAGAAAAGGAAGCATAAATTGCTGCAATGGCCGGAATGGCCGATGAAAAAAGGAAACTGTTGGAGAACACCGGCGTGAATAATTCAACTGAGGAATTGGGCACTGTGAGTACTACGGATACAGAATAGGAAGCTGCATTGAAGTAGTTTGAACAAGAGAGGGTTGAAGACAACTAAAAAGCTGGAATGGCCCAACACCCTACGAGGGAAACTTGTGAGGTGAAAGTGATACAAACGGAGCTGGACAATTGTTTGTCGATTGCCAGAGGGGTATGGTGGGAGGATGATGATCTACTTCTGGCTCATATCGACGAAGACTGGGGTGGGTCCCTCCCAGATAACACGTGGTACGCTGAAGAGATAGACCACATGACAAGAAGTGGGAGGTATTTCAAGCCACCGCACTTAGACCAAGCTGAGACCTCTGGGAAAGATAGAGAGGTTGAGAAACAGAAAGAGAAGTAGTTTGAGGAAGAGGCAGTGTTGAAACAACTAAAGAAAATCCAAGCTGACATCTCAATTTGGGGTCTGCCCATGGCCTCCCGGGTTCATCGACAGGCTGCATTATCAGCAATGGACAAAACCAAATTGCCCATTGATACTATCCCTGAACTACTTGTGGGATTGATCTTCTCAGGTGGTGCTGAGCCAACCCTAACCTTTTCTGACAAAGAACTGTCACCGGAAGGCTCTGCTCAAAACAAACCCCTCTACATATATGTTGAGTGTAGAGAAAAATGGGTATCGGTGGTGCTGGTCAACACCGGTTCAGCTATCAATGTCTATCCTTCCCGCACAGCTTATGCCATTGGCTTGAAACCAATAGATTTCGTGCCTACAGCCCAAGGGATTCGGGCATATGATAATACCAGCAGGGAGGTTATGGGCACGGTACAAGTCAGAGTTCAGGTGGGCCCAGCTCAGTAGGATGTCGAGTTCCATGTCCTGGATGTCCCGGCCACCTTCAACTTACTGCTAGGGAGACCCTGGCTGCATCTGGTGAAAGCAGTCTCCTCTACCCTCCACCAAATGTTAAAGTACCCTCACGGGAAGGGAGTGGCGATCGTCTTTGGGAATTCATCCATCCATCCTTCGCCAGAGGTAACTACACCAGTGTTAGAGATCATTCATAGTGAGGAGGATGTTTTCCTCTCAGGGTTTACTCTAGCTGAGGCCCGGACAGTGCAAACCATCTTGGCAGCAGATGAGGGCATGTATGTTAGCGCCCAATCAATCTATTTCATGAACAAGTTACAACATGTGCCAGGAATGGGACTTGGAAGAAGTGGCCAGAAAGGTGTCACAGCATTGGCTAATGTGCCACATAATCCACATGCCTTTGGTCTGGGGTATGTACCCACCAAAGAGGATTCAGTCAGGAAAAGGGAAGAGATGGCAGGCAGAGCCAGAGCCACGCAGGCTAGGAAACACTATGAGCTTGTTCATAGGCCAATCTGGGGAACGCTGAATGGTCACTTTGTTCAAGAGGGAGAAGACTTCCCATTTTGCGTCTTTCCGAGCCCTTGAAGAATTCTATGAACCATCACGTTCTTGGCTTCAAAATCTTCTTCGACCTGCAGTTGCTAGACAGTGATGATGAGGAAAAGTCTGAGCCAATTGCTGAAGCTGAAAAGAGCATGGAAAGTAACTCAGACAACAGTGAGCTTGGAGTAGGGGCATCACTAGCGTGTCTCATTTCAGATCCTCCAGCTGACTCAGAGAGCTTGAGGGATAACCTTACCATCTCCATGATCGGGGACCAACCAGGTGTGAACCCATCCAGTAGCATTTTGGATGTATCTGAAGCACCATCTCTTGTCTGGCAGCTGAAGGAGGGCTATCTGTCTAGTTCTAAGTTGGGTGATGAGCCAGAATCTGATTCCACAGAGTTTGTGGAGTCAGAATCAGATTCTGGTTCTTCTGAGTCTGAGTTCGGTATTCCCGGAGGTGATAACCCCGATGCCAAGGTCTTGTCTAGGTCCTCTTTTTCTTTTTCTTTTGAGTCAGTTGTAACTGAAGAGCTGGAAGAGCTAGACCTTATGAATGAGAATGTCACTGTTGATTCTGAGTATTTCTCTGTGCTGCTTGTTTATTGTATTGACCAAGATTTTCAGAATTTTAATGAAAACGAAGAGGAAGGAATTCCTCTAGTTTGAAAAACTTGATTAATCGAGAGGAGGAGAGGTTCGCAAAACCTTGTGCTGATGAAATCGTTGTTATTAATGTGGGTACTGAGAAGGATTTGCATCTGGTCCAGATTAGGTCCACGTTGTCTTTCGAGGAGCGCGAGCGCTTAGTCGCTTTATTAAAAGATTTCAAAGATGTTTTCGCGTGGTCCTACGACGACATGCCTTGAATCGATCCTACGACTATACAACATCAGATCCCTCTTGACCTCGAGGCCCGACCCGTTAAGCAAAAGTTGCATAGAATCTGTCCGGATTGGGCGTTGAAAATCAAAGAGGAGGTCACCAAGCAGATCGAAGCAGGTTTCTTGTTTGTATCTGAATATCCGACTTGATTGGCTAACATCGTCCCACTGCCGAAAAAGGATGGCAGAATCCGGGTGTGTGTGGACTTCAGGGATTTGAACAGAGCCAATCCGAAGGACAACTTTCCTCTATCGCACATCGATGAATTAGTGGACTTCACTACGGGCCATGCATTGCTCTCCTTTATGGATGGATTTTCCAAGTATAACCCGATTCTGATGGAGCCCGAGGACAAAGCGAAAACTGCATTTACTACGCCGTGGGGTACCTACTGTTATCGGGTTATGCCGTTTGGGCTGAAGAATGCTGGGGCTACCTATCAAAAGGCTGTAACCACTATTCTGCATGATATAATCCACAAAGAGGTCGAGGTGTACGTGGACAACATGATTATCAAATCCAAAGAAAGAGAGGGCCACTACATCGCCTTGAAGAAATTCTTTCAACGGATTAGAGAATGTAGACTGAGGTTGAACCCGCAGAAATGTACTTTCGACATAAAAATAGGGAAAATGATGGGCTTTTTGATCACACAGAGAGGCATCGAGGTAGATCCTTCCAAAATCAAGGCCATCCTAGAAATGCCACCACCAAGGACTGAAAAGGAGGTGTGAGGCTTTCTGGGTAAAGTGCAATTCATAAGACGGTTTATTTCCAAATTAACCTTGACTTGTGAACCATTATTTGGTCTTCTGAAGAAAGGGAAGAAATTCCGATGGGATGGTCGATGTTAATTTGCTTTTGAGCAGATTAAGCAGCACCTTCAGAATCCGCCTATGTTATCGCCGCCAGAGCCGGGGAAGCCTTTGATTCTGTATCTGTCAGTCACAGACACCATAATGGGGTGCATGCTTGCTCAGGAATCTGAGGATAAGGTGGAGAAAGCCATCTACTGTTTGAGCAAGAAAATGCTAGATTATGAGACCTGCTACACTCCGTTGGAGAAAGCTTTCCTAGCCTTGGTATGGGTTACCGGGAAGTTAAGGCACTACTTGTTTGCTCACTCCATAATTCTGGTTTCGAGATTACATCTCATCAAATATCTCTTTGAGAAACCAACGTTTACGGGTAGGCTAGCCCGTTGATTTCTTCTTATTTCCGAATTTGATCTCAAGTATGTTACCCGTAAGTCGATCAAGGGGAGAGCAATAGCGGAATTCCTGGTAGATCAGCCAGTAGAAGGGGATGAAGCGGTGGAATACCTATTCCCAGATGAAGCCATTTTGCAAGTTGAGGAGGAGACTTGGATAATGTACTTTGACAGAGCATCCAATCAGTATGGTTATGGGATAGGTGTGTTGGTGATAGCACCCAATGACTCCCATATACCTTTAGCCTTCAAACTCCGATCAAGGTGTCCAATAACGAAGCCGAATATGAGGTGTGTATCGTTGGTTTAGAAGCAGCCCTGGAACTAGAGGGAAAAAGGTTGGATGGCATTGAGGACTCGAACCTAGTTGTTTCTCAAGCAAATGAAGACTGGAAAGTCAAAGAAGAAAAGATGAAGATTTATCACCAAACCCTGGATGTTCTGATTCCTAGATTTGAGAAGCTAACTTTCACGCATCTACTAAGAGAGAACAACAGCTTCATGGACACCTTATCAACTCAATCTTCTATGATATACATTCCGCTTGGAGTCCGGATGCGTCCGATTATCATTGAGCAGAGATACACGCCGGCCTATGAAACTATCGTCGCAATAGATGAGGCGCAAGACAAAAACCCTTGGTATTACGATATTTGGAACTTCTTGGAAAAGGAGATTTATCCACTAGGGGCAAATGCCAAAGACAAAAGGGGAATATGGCAAATGGCTATCCAATTTATCATCTACGGAGGTAAATTGTACAAAAGAGGTCATCTGGGAAAGCACAAGTTGTGTGTTGAAGAAGAGGAATCAAAGCGCCTAATGGAGGCCATCCATAGAGGAGAGTGCGGAGTGCACATGAACGGAGTGATGTTAGACCGGAAGATTCTCAGGCAAGGTTACTATTGGTCCACTATGGAAGATGATTGTATTGGTTTTGTTCGGCGATGCCACAAATGCCAAATTCATGCTAATCGCATGAATATCCTGCCATGGACGCTGTACAACATGACTTCATCATGGCCTTTCTCAGTCTGGGGAATTGATGTCATCAGCGCAGTCACACCAAAAGGGTCGAATGGGCTTGATTACATTCTAGTAGCAATTGATTACTTCACAAAATAGGTGGAAGCTCAGTCCTATGCCATATTGAAAGCAGTGCATGTGCCTAAGTTCATCAGGAACAATATCATTTGCTGATACGGAGTCCCGAACGAGATCATTTCAAATAATGGCTCCCACTTCAAGAAGGAACTGATAGACTTGTTGGAGAAATACAATGTGGCTTTTCATAAGTCATCTACATATCGGCCGCAAACCAACGGAGCTGTTAAGGCTGCCAACAAGAACATCAAGAATATTTTGCAGAAGATAGTTAAGACCTATAAGGACTGGCCAGATAAATTGCCATTCGCACTCTAGGGCTACAGAACTTCAATCCAGATGTCTACGGAGGCAACTCCTTATTCTCTCATCTATGGGATAGAAGTTATTCTGCTGATTGAAATAGAAGTGCTGTCGTTGTGAGTTATGGCTGAGTGTCAGATAGCAGAGGCGGACTAGCAACAGAGCAAGTTTGAAGAGCTAATGTTTTTTGATGAGAGAATGCTGAAAGCATTGTATCATGTTCAGGGCTATCAATGTAAGATTGCTTGGGCTTTTAACAAGAAAGTCAAGTCCCGGAATCTTAAAGAGGGAGATATGGTGCTGAAAGACAACCGAGCTCCCATTCATGACCCTAGGGGCAAGTTCAGACCCAATTGGGCTGGTTCTTACATCATCAAAATTATCTGGTCGGGTGGAGCTGTTATTCTCATGGACCTGGATGGCCAAGAATTTTCCCAACCAATCAACATGGACAAATTGAAGAAATACTATCCTTGAGAGGCTCGCTAGGGCGAAAACTCAAAATGGTGACCGAGGCAAAAGTTAGAGCATGAAAAATTAGAAATAAAGAAAAATTGGGCTCGCGAGGTTGAAAACCCTAAAGGGTGGCCTTGGCAAAAGTTAGAGTGCAAAAGGAGAGAGTTAATACTCGAGTGAACCTAAACTGAACTATGAGAGGCCTGATTCCCATCTTCAGGATACGTAGGAAACTTCATCCTAAAGTTCGGCCGTAAACACCTCCAACTCAACTGTCTTGTCCATGTGTCTGATCAGGTCATCTTTGTCTGTTCTTTACCTGAGAGTTTGGTTGTGACCTTTACTCTAAGAGAAGAGCTGGTTACAATGCAAAGCAGTGGTGTTCAATCAAGGGGCAATTTGTGATCTTGTGATTCGGGTTATACATCTCGAGGACTGACTCCGTGCGTGTCAAGTGGTGATTCTTTTTTAAAATGGTTTTTGAAAGTTTTAATAAAAGTCGATTTTTGTTCAAATTTTACCTTTTACAACTTAGACTATTTTTGGACCAAAAGAAAAATTTTCAGTGCTCACAACTTTAATTTCATTGATTTCAAGTTAAGGTTGTCCAAATCTCTGATACAAATTGAAGTTGTTTTTATTACATCAAAAAATTTGAAAAGAAAGGTCAAGGCAATAAACTAGGTGCATAAATGAGTCAGGTGTCCTTGCGTCTCCCGCTCGTGCTTGTGGAAGCTTCTAGAGCCAAAGTGGGCCCGATTTATGCCTTATCCTCGAGCCAAGCCAAACACTTGCCAGAAAGGGCGCAACTAAAACTAGGGGCAGGGGCCATAAGCTCTCTTGTCCTCCAAGCAGTGAGGTACCTGGCCAAATGTAAACCTCAGATGGAGAATGAAACCGGGTACTCTACCTCCTCCTCTGGGCGGGTCTAATTATGCCTAAACTGACGTCTGAACTGGAACAGGAAGTAGAGCACACAGTGTATGAGGCCAATAAGCTAAATGCCAGGTTGTCGAGCCGTGTTGTAACTCATCTCGGTCAGATTAAGCCAAGGGCAATACCAAGCTATGTCAGTAGCAGACATGCTGCAGATCCAGTAGCACCACCATCCCTCATTCAAGAAATCCACTAGTCAGTGGCGGAAGAAATAGTCCCGAGCTAAGTTCTCAGGGTAAGAGTCCACTACCTTCAGCTTATCAATAAGCCACACCTAGGAAGGGATGAAAGAAAAGAGGGATTAAAGAATAGAGAGATGTATGTTGAGAGAAAAGTGAGAAAATGGCTTTGAGAGAAAAACAGAGCGTGAGTGCCAAAAGATGTGAGAAACACATATGAGAAAGGATGGGAAACATTACCTGAAGGAGTAGTGAGCTCCCTGCGAATCTGGTAGTCTCCCGCTGATGAAAGGCGTCTAAACCCATCAAGGTCTCGGCTAGTACTAAGCCAAAGCAACTCTTGCCATCTTTCAAACCTTAGGCCACTTCGATCAAACGAATGCTAGAACCATTAAAACTAGGGGCAAGAAGGAAATGAGCCAGCATATATAAGCAGAGGGCATGTTGCCAAAAATCTCGCCAGAGAATGTCACCTCTGTCACCGATGTCGGAAAAATGATAATGAAACTGGGTATGTCCAGCTCTCTGTTGTGGGCCAGAGATCGAGCCTCATACAGAGTGAGCCCACACATGCGTCCCACACTTGGGCGTGGCCAAAACGGGGCTGAGGTATGATTTCCTTATTGCGCTGGGATTCCATTAGTGCCTGAAATTCTTTAATTGTTGGGCATATTTCTTGTCCCCGAAAGCTAAAGACATGCGTAATCAGGTCTCAGCAACTGGCCACGGCATAAAGGAACGGAAGACAAAGTGGAGTTCGGCTCAATGGAAAAAGTGTATTTATGCCGAAACCCCAAAAATTTACCTTTTTCGAGCCGTCTAAAGTCACAATCCAATCCGAGAGCTTTTCGGTGAAAAATGGCTCCATTTATGGAAGAATTTGAGGCTGAAATGAAGTTCTGGAGAAGAATTCATGAAGCTCAACCTTTTGTAGAAGATAAGGCAATGAGTGGAAGCCAACTGTCAACAATCTGGAGGTGCTTCACATTGATGGCCGGTAGGCTCTTTCTGTGGCCGGCAACCTTCTTTTTTGCTCTACCGTCCACCTGTGTGCTGAACAGTGCTGAAAGCATGTGTTTTGTTATGCTCTTTGTGTGTTTTAAGGTCTTGTTTTGAGTCCTTTTGGTTTTAGCAAGTTTGTTGAGTTGTATTTGAGTTGTTGTTGTTGTTGTTTATCGAGTTATTGTTGTTTTGTTTATCGAGTTATATGTTGCATTTTATATTTTGGTTGTTGGCCGGTTCATTACCCGATTAAGAATTTTGTTTTAATGAAGTGCTCTTGGCCATTTCAATCCCATGTCCATTTTCATGCAAATTGGTGCTCATGATGCAAAAATGACAACACACTTTTCATAAAAACTGCGAGGTTTTATTCTGATCATGGTTTCTTACAAAAGAGGAGTACAAGTTTTAAAGTAAATAAAACTTATCTGAGGCTATACATCTGCTAATACTACCAAACAAGAAGAAATTAAGCAAAAAATACAAAAAATTAGCGTCGGTCGCCTCATGCTCTAGAGGCCCTCTTCGTCCTCTTCCTCGGAGGAGAGGACCCTGGGGCACTATCTCTATCGGTGCCGCTGTCTGAATCAGTCTCTGAGCCTGAACCTGAGCCGAAATCGTCTCCGCTCTCTGCCCCAGAACCCTCCTCGGCATCGTCGTCTCTGCTCTCAGAACCCAAGCCGGCATTATCATCTCCACTCTCGGACGACTTAGAATGCTAACTCGCTGCCTCCGTGGAGTCACTAGTCTCAACATTGTCATCCCTCAAGATGGGCTCTGGAGGACTACTTTGGACTCGGGTACTCCTGTTTCTGGAGGAGATACTGCTGGTGCTGGTGTTGCCGCCACTGGAGCCATCGGTATAGGTGGGATTTGAAAAGGACAGCTCTCAACATATCGGTTGTAGTGTATATATCAGATGCAAGTATAGTATGCAGAATGAGTGGTATGTACAAAGTAGATACAGTGTGTAAGCACAGTGTGTGAGTGTAGTGTATCAGATATAGTGTGTCAAATGTAGTTTAGAACAGACTACAATTGAAATACTAGTGTATCAGTGGAAATTTAATAGCATAAAGTGCAAACTGGAGAAATTACCAGGATGCCGTGGAGACCAAGCAACGTCTCTCTCCTCTGTACCATGCCCATCAATGAGGCTATCAGCTCGAGAGCACTCCCTGTGTACTCTATTGACGCCTGCAAATGCATTTGGATGATCAGTGTCTGCAATAAATGTGTCTGAAATGAAATGCGAGATGCAAATCGTAAAGTATGGTCCATACCTTAGTCGGGCCTCGAAATCCGACTAGCTTGTGACCACCCGCTACAGGCTTAATTGGGATCTGGTAAGTTGCTCTAGTATGTTGCCAGTATGTAAGTGTAGTGGGAAGCTCTGGCCAACCGGTCCTTTGCCTCACCCGGGGAGCCTCTCTGGCACAGGCCCTGGTCGCCTTGGTCACCCTACGCGCCTCTCTCGCTGTAGGAGCCCTCGCTCCCTCATCTCCTCGAGCACCTGACAAAGGTGGCATGAGATGGGTCTGAATGAAGGTCGCATAGTTGCCTTCTTCCCTGAAGTAGTCAGCATCCAAGCCCACCATAAATTGCGTGACCGCATCAACGGATAGGCTGTCTACTGATCTCATGGACTCAGGCGGTGCCATTGGAACGATCGAGTCTGGTAAGCCCACGGTCTGACAGATGAACCGCTCACTTAGGAACCAGGCCCAGTAGACTGGGCCCTCAAGTAGAATGCGAAAGCGAGAAGTGACCCATGCCCCGACGTACTGCTCTCGTATCCCAGCCGGCATCATGGCCCAAGGCTGCCACATGATCTGCAAATTGAGAGTGTACAGATTTTTAGTTGTTATGAGTTGCTGAAATGTGAATCAGAATAGTGTTAAAGCAAAAATGACTGTGTTTTGGGTTACCTCGTGGGTAGCCACTGTGTTGAAATAGTGCCGGAAGAATGTGAAGGTCTCGCGGCTTTGACGCTCGCACCTGCCGTCATATAGCCTTGAATAAGGAACTTCCAGTGGGAGCTCTTCCATGGACTCTAGGGCGAGAGTGAAAAAATAAGCATACACCCACAGCTGCGGAGAAAATGCAGTGATATGTAAGCACAATATATGAATAGATATAGAAAGTGCAAAGAAGAAAGCACAATGTATGAACAGATACAGAAAGTGCAAAGCAGAAAGCACAGGTATTGAACAGATATAAAATAGAAAATGCAGAATAGAAAGTGTAAAGTGCAAAGAGGGAACTGAAATGCATACCTCCCAGGCTCACTAGTAGCCTCCGATCAGCTCTCTCCTCAGGCAAGAGGTTGAGCTCATGTAGCCATACAGAGTGGCGAGGCCAGCTCCGCCCCAATCATAAAAGCGAACCTGGTGAAGGGTCACCAGGGCACTCAGCAGATACAAGCCCATGGTGTTCCACCTGTTTGAAAACAAGGTGGTACCGAGGATGAACATTAGAAAAGCCCTGGCGTACTGCTCCTTCTCCTTTACTGTCTCGGGCTCGCTCTATCGAAACTGCTCAGCAAACCAGCTATACCTAACCATGCCTGTCCGGTATAAGGGTGGACGCGCTCCTAGTAGCTCGACCCAGGCCGCCTCCCACTTCTCCATGTCTGTGTCGAACGGGATCGGATCACCCCCTACGCCTAAGCTGGCGAGCATGGCAAAGTCGTAGGGAGTCATCGTCATCCCCCCTATAGTGGAAAAGTGGAAAGAGTTGGTGGTTTCCCACCACCTCTCCACGAGTGCTCCCAGAAGAGGACGGCTAGTGACGATCCGCGTCAGGCCGAAGTAGAAAAGGCCAAAGCCAGCCTCGTCCACAATGTCTTGAACCCCGATAGGGAGCTCGTTGTACTAGTCTCGCGCAGTAGTGGCTCCATACCCCGTGAAGGCACGAGCCTCCCACTGTGGCAAAGAACAGATGAATCAGATAAGGTAGTAATGAAAGTATAGTCAGATGAAAGGTAGTGTAAGAAATGTAGTGAAGAGTAATGAAAGTACAGTCAGATGAAAGGCAGTGTAAGAAATGCAAGTAAAGAAAGGCAGGAATACATGAAAACAGAGCTCAAATCTCTTCGGTGACGGATGAAATGTGAGAAGCCGGCTCCCTTAGCAGGAGGTCCTCTGGTATACCGAGAACGAAATCACTAAAGCACCTAATGCCACCGGCTGGCAAGATGTGTGTGCGGGGATGGTAACTCGCTGGATCAAAAGGGCGTACCCTCAACGGTAGTGGCGTCGGCTCAATCTCAGGCTCAAACTCTGCCTTGATGTCGGCCTCGACGTCCTCAGTTGCCTCACCAGCCTCGGCAACAACCAGCTTATCCACCTCAGGAACAGGTGGCAACACGGGTGGAACCTCTGGAGGAGCCCGTCACGTGGTGAATCATCTGCCATTTGGAAAATGGGTGAAAAGTTGGTGAAAAATGAATAAAAATGGAGAAAAGAGGGTAAACTTGGAAAAAGTCAACCCTAGGAGAAAGAAAATGAAAGAAAAAGTCAATGCCGGGAAAAGTTCACCAAACCTGAGAGAAACTCGAGGGGAACAAGCCTAGAAGGGTTAAAATGAGAAAAAAAGTGTCGAAATCAAAATCCAATCGGTTCAAAGTGAAGAGAATCAAGAGGGTTTAGCGAATAAAGTTTGTGTAGGGTGTTGGAAAATGCGTAAAAAGCTCGGATCTAGAAAGAAGTGTCTAGAGAGAGATAGAAGGATTTCGACTCTAGAGAAGTGAGGAAATGAAGGGCCAAGGCCTATACTTAAAGACCCGAGGCAAAAAGACCGAAAAACCCCTGAATTGTCATCAGTGGCCGGCATGGGGCCGGCAAGGCTCATTAGTGGCCGGCAAGGCCTTTTCATGGCTGGCAGGTGGCTGGGGGCCTCCCCCTGTGGCCGGCCAGTGGTCGGTGGCCTCCCTCTGAGTCTTGATGCTATTTTGTGTCTTTGTTTTCCGAGAAATGCAAGGAAAGTTCACTGTTGGGTCCAAACTGTCTCCATGGAAGCTCAAAACTGTGTTTTTTGGCACACGATGTTCATTACTTGTCAACATGAACGAGGTGTATCCTTTTTAAACATATTACAATTCCTCCGAGAGGTAAATTGGAAGGTGTCATTAAATGTCGCTTTTGTTCGTTCTACCTTCGTTTTCCTTTCATTCTCTATTGTTGCATAGAATATGCATGTCACTTATTTGTTGCATAGAATATGCATTTCATATATATTGTTGCATAGAATATGCATTTTACATATACGTATGCTGCATGCATATCTCGCATCATTCCAATCATGCATAGAATATGCTTTTGTTTCTCGCATAGAGCATGCCTTCACTTAACTTCATATCTCAGTTGTTTATCTTGCATAGACTATGCATTGTCACTGCATCGCATGTTGCTCATATGAACTATGTTTTCTTTCTCCCTCTGCCAACACAGGCAAACGATATTGTATGTATGGTTCATTCGGAGGAGTTCCAGATAAAGTCATTTGTGTCTCGGTAGGAGAACTTGCACGGCTTTGTAGAAAAGATACTTTGTGCATCTATCGCACTTGTTTACTTTGTGCATCTATCGCACTTGTTCATTTTGTGCATTTATCGCACTTGTTCACTTTGTGCATCTATCGGACTTGTTTACTTTGTGCATCTATCGCACTTGTTCATTTTGTGCATCTATTGCACTCACTCATTTTGTGCATCTATTGCACTCACTCATTTTGTGCATCTATCTCACTCATCTACTTTGTGCATCTATCGCACACCCCTCTGTTGTTTCATCTTGGGACGTGCGAAGCAGGAGCCCGAGCAGTTTTATCTCAAGACACATGACGCGCGGCCCTGGGTGGGTTTCATCTCGGGACGTGCAAAGCATAAGCCCGAGCAATTTTCTTGTATCTCGAGATGCGTAAAATGCAAGCCTGAGTGATTTTTTTTCATCTCGGGACGTGCGAAGCACGGTGTAACTCGCCTTTTTCGTGCCCCCTTTCAGAAACTTGAAAAGAAAGCCCTACAGTTCAGACTCTCGCGGTTCCAAGTCTAATCTCATAAGTGTAATGTCAAATTGATGAACACCAAAGAGTCCAAATCCGGCAAATCGTTTGGAAAATTGATTTTGAATCAAAAATGCCAAAAATGGACTGCTTTGCCAGATACAGAGTCGCCACCTAAATATTTTATTTTGAAAAAATTTAGGAAACCCATGACTTGTGCCAAAGGCCACGTGTCCATCAACACCAAAGTTACCTCGGCTCTGGAACTTAGGTACGAGAGGGGAAGGTCATGAATTGAGCACCTCCGCTCGCCCGATCAGAGATCGGCCCCTAGTAATCATGATATGTTTTTTTTATTTATTTATAAACCTTATGTGCTCTTATTCTGGTTATTAAACTAGCTTTACTATGTGATGCGCACAAGCAAGTATAGACTAGTTTGCTCAATTTAGAGCAATTCAACTCATGTTTGTTTGCGAAAATGGTTTGAATTTTCCACCTGAAGTGGGCTTAAAGTTTGCGGAATTGCCACCAAACATAGTGGGCTTAAAACCTGATTTGACACTCAACAAAGTGGGCTTAAAACATACATTTGTTGAACTATTCCAATTCAAACAACGAGCCTTCATCCACAGGCATTCAAGCAGTTTAGCATTTAAGCACATAGCCTCATGGCAATCATGCTAATCCTGACAACATTCACACTTATGCAAGTACGCTAAAGCATAAAAACTCACCTAGTACTCCAAGCTAAGAAGATATGAGTTAGTAAAATATGCATGATTCCTAACTATACAAGATGCCTAATGCAACACATATAATATGCAATTAATAGGCTCGACTACTAATATGGCATATGAAGCAATTTGAACAACATTCAATTAAACACGTATTCAAAGAAGTATTGAAATGACAATGCAGTTAGAATGATGCGCCGAGCCTTGGTGCATGCAATACAAATGAATGGATGCAAACATAATGTATGCTAATTTGAAACATGTCCCTAATCTAACCATCAAAAGCAGACAAATAAAAGAGAGAAAGACGTGGGGTTGGAAGACATACACATTATTACATTTTGCTCTCACGAAGGATAGTTCGAATGAGTGAACTAGCTAAGCTAAACAACGTAACTAATTACTACAAAACTTGAAGCTAATTAACTAGCTATACTAGCTAACTAATTATTACAAACCGAATTAATTAACTATTCTAGCTAATCAATTAAAATTAAGTGCGAAGCGAATTAGCTATTCTAACTAATTAATTACAAAAAAAAAGCCACTAGTTAAGCATAACACTAATCTATTACAACACGGATCCCAAGGATCGATGAGGAAACCATGCATGAATGCGATTTTCACTTGAAAAAGCCTCCATTTTTGCTATTGAATTCCTCTGTTGCACAATAAACCATCTACACTTACTCCACCTCAGAAGTACATTGCTGAATTTACACTGGTGGCTGTCAAGGGACTTGTCGGCCATTGATGATGGCCGGTCAGCCACTTCTAGTGGTCGGTCGGCTATAGATGGTGGTCGGTCGGCCATCAATGGTGGCCTGTCGGCCACTGTTGATTGAACTTCCTTGCTGCAATAGAGAGGACACAGAGCATATACAGGGCATTTTCAAGGATTTGTTTGCACAATTCACCCCCCTTTTCATGGACAAATCAAAGGAAGACAAATTTTAGTTCACAAACCATCAACTCTAGCAATTTCATTGCATGATGGCTCACAAACCAAAGTGTGCAATTTCATTAAATGCAACAAAATGAGACTCTAACCTCCTCCCTTTCATGAGAGATTAGGGGAAGTGGTTGACCTTGGAAACTTGGCACATTTCATCACTAATGAGTATAAATATCTTCCTCACTTTTATTTCCAAGTTTTAATTGCCCCATTTTAGTTACCTTTCCATCCTTTAATCAATTGAGTCCAAGGGGTGAGATTAAGTCCTCTAATGGAAAGAGGGCTCAAACCAAAAGTTGCTTTAGGCATGAAAGAGACATCATGCCGTTGGTAATGAACCCCAAAGGGATTAAACCGTGAAGCACAAGACCTCAATCTCATGCTTTAAACAAGCAAGTAGTTTGAAACCCTTTCAAAACAAATCAAAAGCCAAGAAAGGAGGGAGGTTGCAGAGGTGATTATGTGCTGGAAATGAGCGATAAAAGCATAAATAAATGCTATCAACTCAAACAAGATGCTGTCTAAGGCCTAGAACACAAAACTTGTGAGGACTATTACACTACAAGCATACAAAGCAAAGCTCAAATGCCACTAAAAGCTCAAAAAAGTCCTAAAAAAGGTTAAAAATAATCCTAAAACGTGCTGGAATTGAGCTAACATAGGCTAGAATAATAGGCTAAAACATAACACAAGCTAAGCTAGTAAGCAAGACACAAGAATGAGAGTCTAACCCCTCCAATTTTGGACTTCAAAACATTATTTTAGCCACTGAAATAGCTCTAAAAAACTGTGTTTAAAATCTTTGAAAAAGATGATGCAAGGGTGGAAAACACAAGGGCAAAGGCCTCCAAAACACGGTACAAAGAAGGGCTATCAACCCCTCAACCTTTAATGGCCTTAGGGCCCAAGCTTCAGTCTAAAAACAAAGAGTTTTTATAACCCAAAATCAGTTGGAAAACATGCTGGAATGAAGACAAAAGTAGCTAAAACAATAAGCTAAAACATGGAGCTTTTGAGCTGGTAAACAAACATAAAGAGGGGTGGCCCACCCCTTTATTTTTGGAACCTCAAAACAACATTTTTAGTCTCTGAAAACCTCTGAAAATCAGTGGTAAAAAGTTGGAAAAAAGTTGATGAAGTGATGGGAAACACAAGTGGAAAGGATTAGAGAACAAGGTTCAAAGAAGGGTGATTAACCCCTTTACCTTTAATAGCCTTAAACCACAAGCTTCAGCCCATAAAAATAGTTAAAAAAAATACTTCTAAATCAGCAAGAAAAGATAGAAAAAAAGTAGTGCAAAGGTGCTCAAAATTATACCTCTTGAAGAGGAATAACACTTTTGTTCACAAACCAACCAATTCTCACTCTCAAGGGCTGAAATTTGGACTCAACAATCTCAGCAAGGAGAGCTCCAATATTGGTTTAGGAAGTGTTTGGGTAAGGTGTATGTATTGCAAGATAGAGATGGAGAGAATTCCAAGAATTGGAGCTTTTGGAATTTTTTGGAACCTTAAACCACAAGGGAAGGCCTGGTATATATAGAAAAATAGCCTAACAGGTCGAAAATATCAAGCCTTGAACAGCTGGAGCTTGTGGGGGACAGTTGGCCAAAAATATCTAGCCTTTTCACCAGTGGCCAACCGGCCAGAAGTGTGGATTGTCGGCCATCAAAAATCTGCTTCCAGGCCCAACTTCAAATGGGCATATCTCCTTCATCCAGACTCCTTTGCAGGTCATTCTTGAGTCTAAATTGAAGCCCTTGAAGTCTATTTTCCAATGGTGCAGCCTCACATCTAAATTATAAGTTTGCTGAGAGATATGCCTATTTTAGTGAAGGTTGCTCAGGTTTGGCTTAACCAGATTGATGCCTAACTTCAACCAGCCATATCTCCCTCATCCGGACTCGGATTTACGAGATTCTTGGGTCTAAAATGAAGCCCCAGAAGTCCACTTTCCAATGGTGGTGGCCTTACAACTTAAGTCGAAGTGTAGAAAAGGATAGGTCTAATTTAGTGAGGCATCCCAGTTTTCCCTCAACGATTTCATACCCAACTTCTTCCCCAACTATTGTTCTTCCCTCCCCTCCAATTTTCTTCAACTCTAAACCACTGAATAAGATGTTTTAAAAGATTTTTGAAAGGGTTCACTTCCTTTTCATTTATTTCCACTTTGTCCTTACTCGGTTTACCGAAAGGTGCAACATTTAACGAAATGCGAGCCTCGGAACATCGCAGAAACATTTTCAAAAATATTTTGAAAGAGAGGGTTTTAAGGTCTAAAATCATTTTGGTCAAAATAGTTTTGGTCCATAAAAAAGATGGGGTGTAAGGTTGGGATTTGAAGCTCCTCTTATCGAAGAAATCGAACCTTTGCACAGCACAACTTTCATTACCGAGTGATCAACTTGAGGCACCCAAGTCTTAAGGGCGGTCAAAAATGGGGTGTCTACACACAGGCCTGAGCGGTCTTTCATCTTAGGACGTGTGATGCGCAGCCCTGGGCGGGTTTCATCTCGGGACGCGTGAAACGTGACCTTGAGTGGCTTTCATCTCAGGACGTGCAAAGCACGAGCCTGAGTGATTTTATCTCAGGAGGCGCGACGCGCAGCCCTAGACGGGTTTCATCTTGGGACGTGTGAAGCACGAGCTTGAGCGGTTTTATCTCAGGACGTGCGAAGCATAAACTAGAGCAATTTTCTTGTATCTCAGGATGCGTGAAACGTAAGCCTGAGTGATTTTCTTTCATCTCAGGATGTGCAAAGTGCGAGCCTAAGCGGGTTCTTTAGTTTGTCGAGACGTGCGAAGTGTGACCCCGAGCGGTCTTTTTGTTTATCGAGACACGCAAAACGTGATCCCGGGCGGTTTTCATTCATTAGTTCCTTAGGACGTGTGAAACACGAACCCGAGCGATTTTTTTTTTGTCCTCAGTTTCTCAGGATGCATGAAACACAACCCTGAGCGGTGTTTTCTTTCCTTGTCTCTTATTTTGGAGTGGTTAGAGTGTGATTTTATTCTTTTTACATGGAACCTGTTTTGGTTTTAAGCTTAAAGTTGCTCATTCATATGTTGTTATCTCATTACTGTTTATTACATTTGTTTTGCTTGTTGCATCATCTCACATGATCATAAGTTTTTAAAATAACCAACTTTGCGTAGCGTGTGAGTCCAACTTTTAAAGTTGCATTGTGCATATCATTTACATTTTTCCCCAGAACTATGTTGGTTTGATTTCTTATAAAGGAATACGTAGGTAGCCTGCAGGCACAACCATTTTTTTCTATCTTGATTGTTTGTCCAAGTCTTGCGGCCTTGTCAAAATGGGTCGTCTTCGGGTTTTGACATTCACTCACGTCATTTCATGACTCGGAGTTCTGTTAAAGAGGGGCAACTATTAACACCCCATTTTTGACGGCCCTCACAACTTGGACACCATTGCATGCACACCGGATGATGATTTTATATGCTCGCCAAGTGCTCGAAGTCCTCAGCAGAATGCCGTAGCTTTGAACCTTTCAAACCCTACACATCTGTTGTCCTGTTTTGGACCAAGCCTTGGTCCTTTATGCCTGCAACCCTTGGTAGCCTGTCGGCCACCTTATTGGGCTATCGGCCATCACTTTTGGGGTGCCAGCCACTGATGTGGCATGCCGGCCACCAGTGATGGCCGGTTGGCCACCAGTTTCTTTTGCAGATATTTTATGCCAACTGTGCCAGCTATTTGCACAGATGCATATATCTTCACCCACATGTAGGGTTGGATATCTTTGTAGAGAATTCATGTTTTCTATATATAGGAGACCTCTCTCTCATGTTTCAAGATTAGAAAATTTTGAGATAAAAAATTTTCCTCTTTCTCTACAACTCTCTCTCTCTCTCTCTCTCTCTCTCTCTCTCTCTAGCAAATCTCTACACTTTTGCTTACAATTCCTCAACCTTGGCCTATGCACCCTTAACCAAATCTTCTCATCTTTGAGACGAGTTGTCTTTGAGCTTGGTTTGAGCTCTGCAGGGTGTTGTTTGCTTGGTTTTGTTGCTTGAATTGCTTCTTCTCTTCAAGAGGTATGAAGCTTTGCCCATTTACTTGCTTTCTTTACCATTGTACTTGTTGTTTTCCAACTGATTTTGGGCTGTAAAACTTCTATATTTTTGGGCTGAAACTTGGGTCCTAAGGCTATTAAAGGTTGAGGGGTGGTTCACCCTTCTTTATACCTTGTTTTGGAGGCCTTAGCCCTTGTGTTTCCCACCATTTTACTATCTTTTTCCAAGATTTTAAACATTGATTTTTAGAGCTTTTTTCAGTGGCCAAAGTAATATTTTGAGGTTCAAATTTAGAGGAGTTAGCCTCTCTTCCTTGTGTCTTGTTTACTAGCCTAGTTTGTGCCATGTTTTAGCATATTAATCTAGACTTTTTTAGCTGAATTCTAGCATGTTTTAGAACTTGTTTTAGACTATTTTGGCATTGTTTTTAGCTGTTAGTTCGATTAGAGCTTTGTTTTGTATGCTTGTAGTGTAATAGTCATCATAAGCTTGGTGTTCTAGGCCTTAGACATCATCTTGTTTGAGTTGATAGCATTTATTTATGCTTTTCTCACTCATTTTCAGCACTAATAATCTCTTCAACCTCCCTCACTTCTTGGCTTTTGTTTTGCTTTGAAAGTGGTTCAAACTACTTGTTTGTTAAAAGCATGAGATTAAGGTGTCATGCTTAATGGTTTAATCCCTTAGGGGTTCATTACCAATGGTATGATGTCTCTTTCATGCCTAAAACAAATCTTGGTTTGAGCCTTCTTTCCATTAGAGGACTTAAACTCACCCCTTGGACTCAATTGGTTAAAGGATGGTTGGTAATCTAAAATCGAGTAACTAAAACATGGAATTAAAAGTGAGCAAGATAATAATTTGGTTGTGTTCAGTCGGATGTTAATTGAACACATGAAAACTTGAACCATTTCATACTCATTAGTAATGAAATGATTGAAGGTTTCAAGGTCACCACTTCCCTTGATCATTCATGAAAGGGAGGAGGTTTGTGTCTTGTTTTACATTTATTGAACTTGCACAATTGGTTTCATAAGCCATCACGCAATGAAATTGCATCCATTGATGGTTTGTGAACCGAACTTGCTACTCCTTTCACTTGCTTATGAAAAGGAGGGGTGAGTTGTGCAAACAAACCCTTGAAATACCCTGTATATGCTCTGTTTGTCCTCTGTTGCAGTAAGGAGAACTGGGCAGCAGTGGCCGGCAGGCCACTTTCTATGGCCGGTAGACCACCTTTGATGTCTAGCCGGCCATCCCTGGAGGCCGGCAACCCTTATCACAGGCCGGCCGACCACTGATGCAAAATTTAGCAGTGTGTTCTTTAGGCAGAGCCGAGTTATTTTGGAAGTAGGCAACAATGTGTGTGTTCTCTGTGCAACAGAGGCTCTCCGGAAGCAAAACAGTGGCTTTTTGGGTGGGAACCGAGCATGCGCATGAGCATTCCTCGTTTCCCGAGGCGTAGTAGTTAGTTGTTTAGTTTAAATTACTTATTTTACTTGCACTTGTGCTGTAATTATTTAATTAGTTAAAGTAGTTAACTAGTTATGTTATAATAATTAATTACTAGTTAGTTAGTTAATTCATTTGTTGTTGTAATAATTAGTTAAATAGCTTAGCTAGTTTATTCATTTTGGTTTGTAATAATTTGCTTGATTAGCTTTAGCTTAATTAGCTTGTTAGTTAGTTTATTCATTCGGACTTTTCTTCGTGAGAGAGCAATGTAATAATGTGTATGTCTTCCAACCCCACGTCCTTCTCCCTTTTATTTACTAGCTTATGATGGTTAGTTTAGGGGCATCATGTTTTGTTTAGCATACTTCACGCTTGCATCCATTTGTATTGCATGCACCGAGGCTCGACACATCATTCTAACTGCATTGTTAGTTCAATACTTCTTTGAATAAGTGCTTAAACCTCATGCTATTTAAATGTTTCATATGCTATGTTAAGTAGCCGAGCCTACTTAGATTGCATATCGTGTTGCATTAGTCATATTGCATAAGTTAGGATCATGCATTTTTCTAACTCTTTTGTTTATTTTGGCTTGGAGTACTAGGTGAGCCTTTACTCGCTTTTAGCATATCGCATGTATGTTAATCTTGCCATGTTTAGCATGCTTGCCATGAGGCTAATTGCTTAAGTGCTAAACTGTTTGAATGCCTGTGGATGAAAGCTTATTGCTTGAATTGGAACAATTTGAGTAAATGTTCATATGCGAACATTTTTTTTTTGAGTGGTACATATTTCGAAACAATTTTGCAAAACAAACATGACTCGAAATGTTCCAGTTCTTGTAATTTAGTCTATACTTGTGTGTGTACGCATCACATAGTAATACTAGCCTAATAACCGGAACAAGAACATATAAAGTTTATAAAAATCATATCATGATTAGTAGAGGCCGCTCTTTGATCGGGTGAGTGGGGGTGCTTAATTCATGACCTTCCCCTCTCATAACTAAGTTCCCGAGCCGAGACAATCTTGGTGATGACGGACACGTGGCCTTTGGCACGAGTCATGGGTTTCCTAAATTTTCCCAAAACAAAAAATATTTAGGTAGTGACTCTGTATCTGGCAAAGCGGTCCATTTTTGGCAATTTGATTCAAAATCGATTTTCCAAAAGATTTGCTGGATTTGGACTCTTTGGTGTTTATCTATTTCACATTGCACTTGTGGAATCAGATTCAGAACCGTGGGAGTCTGAACTGTAGGGCTTATTTTGAACTTCCGAAAGGGGGTGCGAAAAGGTCGAGCTACATTTTCTGGCGACTCTGCTGGGGATAGTAGAGAACTTGACTTGAAATTCATGATATGAAATTTTATCTACACTTATATGTTCTTTGTATTTACATTTGCATTGGTGCGTTTAAGTCACTGTGTTTGCCATCTGCTATTCCTAGACGGTTTGCCGGAGGCTTGCCTGAAAAAGCCTACTAGAAGGCTAACCGGTCACAGGCTCTGCCATGATGGGAACACAACCCTTGGATCTAGACTACCACTATACCATTTGATCGTCCTTTCACTTCTCAGTGTTAGGTGCGAGCGGTATATTAGGTGGCCTTGCTGAGGTACCCTTCTGACCATTTGGCCTAGTTGCATATCGAAAGCCATAGAGACTGTTCCAAACTAGGATATGATGCTCATCCGAATACAAGATTGCTTGAAACCGCATTGTTTGAATAGTGAACCCTGGTTCCTGACAAAACTAGGACAGGGTAACCCTACCCCCTCATAGGGGTGTTTTGGTTCTCACTTAACTTGTATGTGCTTTACAGTGAAACTGTACAGGAATGTGTGTATCAGTTGCAAGTTGGGTATCAGTTTTGGGGGCAAAATTCAGTGTTGAGTGTAGTCCTATAGCTTTGATTACATCTGTGTGTTGTTAACATCTGAGCTGAGGTGCTGTGAGGTTTTTGATTATTGCTTTCTTTTTGTTTTATTTCTTTTTGCTAGGTACCATAACATCATAGCTTCGGACAGTTCGAATATCCCCCAAGCGCTCTAGACCCATGTTAGGAGGCTTTACAGATCCGGAGATCTTGTTAGGGGACAGCCTGTGTGTGCTTCGCTCCCACTGGTTACTAGACAAATAAGAGTTAGGCATAATTCACCAGTCCAACAATCACCTACATCTAGTCAGGCTCAGTCTTCTACATCTAGTCCAGTATGTGATCACTCGCCAATTCCGATGGCACAATATCCCCCAGTCATCATGGAGGACCTAATCCATCATTTTCAGCAAACAGTTGAAACCATGTAGCAAGACACTGCTCGTCAGGCTGAGGTCATAGCACGTCAGGTTGAAGTCATAAACAGGCTGCAACAACAACAGCCACAGCCAGGAGCGGCTTTTGTATCTCATGCACCTCCTACGAGTATCCCAGCACCCGGAGCCACAGTCCATAATGCTAATACCCATCCAAAACGCCTATGTATCAAACTGATTTGAGGTTGACCCGACCGTGCTTAAGGTTAACAAGTTGGAGAAGCTCTTCAAGAGAGCGCAAGGTGTGAACTCTATTCCCTACATAGAAGACGGGTATACTGACTCTGCAGTGACATTGCTAGATCGGTTCAAAATGCCGCATATCGATCAGTTCGATGGCTTTGGAGACCCCATGGCTCATTTTCGGCTATTTTTAGACGTTCTACGGCTGATGGGCCTGACCAAATTGCACAAGCTCTCACTCTTTAGCTGGACCCTGTCTGGTATAACCGCCATATGGTATGCGAAGCTGGAGGATCTTGTGAAGCAGAGTTAAGAAGAAATGGTTGAGGCATTTGTTGCAAAGTACTCCTATAACACACAAATCGAGGTCATAACTCGTGATCTCAGGGCAACGTGCCAGGAGCCAAAAAGAGGGCTTTTCAGAATTTGTGACAAGGTGGAGGGCCAAGGCTTCAATGATGACCACACGGCCTTCAGAGAAAGATCAGATAAAGATGGTAGTCAGCAATCTGCATGAGAAATTGTTGCAGAAGATGATCGTCCTATCTTTGTTCACATTCACCGAGCTCCACGAGATGGGGGTTCAGATTGAAGATGCCATGAAACAAGGGCTGATTACTGATGAGAAATAGTAGGTAAAAAGGCCTTTTGTGCGCAGTTCCAATCCTACCACTAGTGGTAGCACAGCTGCAAGGCCGTCGGATGTGAGCGTTATCACCACTACAACCAAGACTACCAATCCCTTCGCCAACACAGCTTTACAAACTTCAGCGAGCTCTGCCCGATCCCAGAGGACCTTTACCCAACTCTACATGACCCTATCTCAAGCGATGAAGGTGTTGGTCAAAAAAGGGCACCTCAAACCATTAGAGCCCCGCCCAATACCTGTTCCTTTTCCACCCAAACACAACCCAACAAAGTACTGTGCATTTCACCAGCAGCATGGTCATGATGCTGACCAATGCTTCCGACTGCGCCATGAGATTCAAGACCTCATTGACAATAAGGTAATTATACCACCCCAGAAACCAAATGTAACTACCAACCCTCTCCCGGCCCACAATCAAGTTCCCCCATCTCACAATCTAAACCTAATCCATACACTGGCCCTCTCCTACGACCCCAATATATATTACCCCTTCCCACTTGCCTAGACCGATGGTGTTCATTCCTGAAAGCACAGATTTGTGCATGATGGACACGTCCACACTCCAACCTAAACTTGTAGTGGTGACAGTGGTAAAAAAAGGGAGGCTGGCCTTAAAGGAGAGTACGAGTCCGCTGCTTGAGTGCTCTGAGGACTTGTCTGAGGAGGAGTATGATGCAAGCTGCTACATTGTGCCGATTGATCAAGTCAAGCCAGAAATGGTATTGTCAACAGCAGTGGAGATCAGTGTAGTTAGAAAGGATGGCCCAAGCCAAGGTTTGGATGATCTGGCAGAGCTAGAGGAGGACTTAGACAACCTGTAGTTCTTTGACGAACAAGATCAAAGGGATGTACAGATTGACTGGTTCGATTTGAATGAGTCGACAGACAACTCTGGGTGGTTTAGTGATGAACCGGACAAAGAGGAAGGAACTAAAACAAAACCATAAGAAAAGGGAGTAGGAATTACTGCAGTGGCCAGAATGGCCGATGAAAAAGGAAAACTTCTGGAGAACACCGGCATGAATAAGTCAGCTAAGGAATTGGGCACTGTGAGTACTGCGGATACAGAACAGGAAGCTAGCTGCGTTGAAGTAGTTTGAACAAGAGAGGGTTGAAGACAACCAGAAAGCTGGAATGGCCCAACACCTTATGGGGGAAACTTGTGAGGTGAAAATGATACAAACGGAGCCAGACAATTGTTTGTCGGCTGCCGGAGGGATATGGTGGGAGGATAATGATCTACTTTGGCTTACACCGACGAAGACTGGGGTGTGTCCCTCCCAGATAACACGTGGTACACTAAAGAGATAGACTAGATGACAAGAAGCCACTGCACTTAGACAAAGCTAAGACCTCTGGGAAAGATAGAGAGGTTGAGAAATAGAAAGAGAAGCAGTTGGAGGAAGAGGCAGTGTTGAAACAACTAAAGAAAATCCAAGCCGACATCTCAATTTGGGGTCTACTTATGGCCTCCCGGGTGCATCGACAGACTGTATTATTAACAATGGACAAGGCCAAATTGTCCATTGACACTACCCCTGAACAACTTGTGCGATTGGTCTTCTTAGGTGGTGTTGGGCCAACCCTAACCTTTTCTGACAAAGAACTACCACCAAAAGGCTCAGCTCACAACAAACCCGTATACATATCTGTTGAGTACAGAGAAAAATGGGTACTGGTGGTGCTGGTCGACACCAGTTCAACTATCAATGTATGTCCTTCCTGCACAGCTTATGCCATCGGCCTTAAACGAGCAGATTTCGTGCCTACAGCCCAAGTGATTTGGGCATATGATAATACTAGCAGGGAGGTTATGGGCATGGTATAAATCAGAGTTCAGGTGGGCCCAGCTCAGTAGGATGTCGAGTTCCATGTCCTGGATGTCCCGGCCACCTTCAACTTACTGCTAGGGAGACCCTGACTGCATCTGGTGAAAACAGTCTCCTTTACCCTCCGCCAAATGTTAAAGTACCCTTACGGGAAGGGAGTGGCGATCGTCTTTGGGAATTCATCCATCCATCCTCCGCTAGAGGTAACTACACCAGTGCTGGAGATCATTCATAGTGAGGAGGATGTTTTCCTCTCAGGGTTTACTCTAGTTGAGGCCTGGACAGTGCAAACCATCTTAGCAGCAGATGAGGACATGTATGTCAGTGCCCAATCAATCTATGTCATGAACAAGTTACAACATGTGCCAGGAATGGGACTTGGAATAAGTGGCCGAAAAGGTGTCACAACATTGGCCGATGTGCCGCAATTGCAAGACAGTGATGCTGAGAAAAAGACTGAGCCAACTGCTGAAGCTAAAAAGAGCATGGAAAGTAACATCGACAACAATGAGCTTGGAGTAGGGGTAGCACTGGCGTGTCTCCTTTCAGATCCTCCGGTCAACTCAGAGAGCTTGGGGGATAATCTTACCATCTCCATGATTGGGGACCAATCGGGTGTGAACCCATCTAGCCGCATTTTGGATGCATCTGAAGCACCATCTCTTGTCTGGCAGCTAGAGGAGGGCTACCTTTCTAGTTCTGAGTTGGGTGATGAGCCAAAATCTGATTCCACAGAGTTTGTGGAGTCAGAATCAGGTTCCGGTTCTTCTGAGTCCGAGTCTGGTATTCCTGGGGGTGATAACCTGGATGCCCAGGTCTTGTCTAGGTCTTCTTTTTCTTTTGCTTTTGAGTCGGTTGTAACAGAAGAGCTGGAAGAGTTGGACCTTATGAATGAGAATGCCGCTGCTGATTTTGAGTATTTCTCTGTGCCGTTTGTTTATTGCATTGACCAAGATTTTCAGAATTTTAACGAAAACGAAGAGGAAGGAATTCCTCTGGTTTTGAAAAACTTGATTAATCGAGAGGAGGAGAGGTTTGGAAAACCTTGTGTTGATGAAATCATTGCCCTTAATGTGGGTACTGAGAAGGATCCGCGTCTGGTCCAGATCGGATCCACGTTGTCTTCCGAGGAGTGCGAGCGCTTAGTCGCTTTATTAAAAGATTTCAAAGATGTTTTCGGGTGGTCCTACGAAGACATGCCTGGAATCGATCCTCAAATTGGTCTTACTATAGTTCGGACTACTGTCACGGTTTTGAATCTAATCTCACAAAGTGCAATGTGAGACTGATAAACACAAAAGAGTCGAAATTCAACAAATCGTTTTGGAAAATCGATTTTGAATAAAAAGCGCCAAACATGGACTACTTTGCCAGATTACAGAGTCACCACCTAAATATCTTATTTTTGGAAAATTTAGGAAACCCTGACTCATGCCAAAGGCCACGTGTCCGTCATCACTAGAGTTGCCTCGGCTCGGGAACTTGGATACGAGAGGGGAAGGTCCTGAAATGAGCACCCCCACTCGCCCGATCAAAGATCGGCCTCTACTACCATGATATGTTGTTTTATAAACCTCATGTGTTCTTATTCCAGTTATTAGCTAACTTTACTATGTGATGCGCACAGCATACAAGTATAGACTCAATCACGAGAATCGGAACAAAACAACTCATGTTTGTTTTCGAAAATGGTTTGAAGTGCTACTCGCAAGTAGGCTAAAGTGTGGATTTGCCACCTTCAAGTGGGCTTTAGAAAACATGATTTTGCCACCTCAAGTGGGCTTAAAACTCACAATCGTCGAATTGTTCCAATTCAAGTAATCTAGCCTTCATCCACAGGCATTCAAACAGTTAATCACTTAAGCAAGTAGCCTCATGGCAAGCATGCTGTTATGGCAACACTCACACTCATGCAAGTATGCTAAAGCGTAAACACTTACAGTGTACTTCGAGCCAAAATAGAAAACTAGTTAGAAATCATGCATGATCCTAACTATGTTAAAATGCCTAATGCAACACATGCAAAATGCAACTAAGTAGGCTCGACTATCTAAGATGGCATATGAATGCGACAATTGATACACGTATTCAAATAGGTATTGAAATACAATACAGTTTGAATGATGCGCCGAGCTCGGTGCATGCAAGACAAATGAATGATGCACGCATGCAAGGATAAAGTATGCTAGTCGAAATATGCCCTAAACTAACCATCAAAAGTGATTAAGTAAAAAGGAGAAAGAAGTGAGGTTGGAGGACATGCACACACACACGCACGCTTATTACAACATTGCGCCCTCTCGAAGGAGGGTCCGAATAATAAGCTAAGCTAATCTAAGCTAAGCTACTTACTACAAATCAACTAATTAACTATTCTAGCCAATTAATTATTACAAAACTAAATTGAATAACTAGCTACACTAAGCTAATTAATTACAAACCGAATTAATTAATCACACAATTAACTAATTAATAACAAAACAATTAAGCTACTGAACTAAGTAGCTAAACAATTTAGATGAATGGCCTCGGGAAGCGAGGGGGATATGCATGCTCGGTTGGCTTCACTCCGAAAATCCACTACTTTGCCTCTAAATGCCTCTGTTTGCACATCTTTGAACCTTTGAAAATTGTGCCAACCTCCAGATTGCTTCTGTTTGATCTCAAGAACACACTGATGGCCGATCGGCCATGGTTGGTGATCATCGGCCAAAAATGGTGGCCGGCTGGCTAGCACTTGTGGTCGGTTGGCCACTGATTCCCTGCATTTCCTCTTTCTGCTGCAACAGAGAGCAAACAGAGGCATGGCAATGTATTTGCAAGGAGATGTGTGTACTGCCACCCTCCTTATCATGTCTCAAGCTTAAAAGAGTGTGGCACTTGGCTCTCAAGCTACCAACCAAGCATTTTTTATGCATGGTAGCCAAAGGACCAAGCTTGTACAAGCTTAGTGAATGCACACATAAGACTCGAAAGGCCTCCACCCTATCATGCGCAATCAAGGGGGACGACGACTAAGAAATATGACACATTTCATCACTTCAAGTATGAAGCGTCTCACATTTCTTGTGTTTGGATTAACGTCCGAACCAAACACAAGCAATGCAAACAACATGTAAACACTTCATGTATAACATGCTAAGAGCCAAATACAATGAAACTAGTGAAGGACACAATACTAGAGATATGCAATACAATGCTCAAATGATCAAACCAGCTCAAAATAGAGTTTAAGCATGTGAAAGCAAGGCCAAAAACATGCTGGAATGGAGCCAACACACGCTAGAATAATAGGCTAACTCATTAGGCATACAAGGCTAACATGCAAGATTACACTACGTGTAAGAAGCAAGCAATAGGTGGCCAAACTAGCCAAAAATAGAGTTAGAGTAGGTCCAAAAAGTCACAAAAACATGCTTGAACTAAGCTTCAAAAAGGGAGAAACACATGCTCACTTGATAGGCCATCTATGCATACAAACAAGATATGGGGAGAGGGGACCACCCCCTCCCATTTTGGACCTCAAGGCCAGCTTTCTACCACTAAAATTCCTCTGAAATTCAGTGCTTAAAAGGCCAAAAAGGGATTATCTCAAAAGCTTAGAAAGGTAGCTCAAGAGGCTTTACAAGCCAAAGAGCAAAAGAGGGGAATCACCCCCTAACCACACAAGGCTCTAACCAACACTTAGAGATCTTAAAAAAAATAGAACTTTTGGAGACTAAAACCAGTTTCAAAGATGCATACAAAGATGGCAAAGCAATGAACTTAGAACAAAGCCTAAAAGGGTGAAATTCTTACCCTTGAAGCACAGCAAGAAAACAGCAAGCTTCTGAGCCAAAACCAAGCCAAAACAACTCCAAGGAGCTCAAACAAGGCCTCCAAGATCTTCAATACTAAGGTGAAGGTGTTTGACTAGGTGTTTTAGTGCAAATGTATGAAGAAAACTCACTTTTAAGCTCAATATCACACAATAGAGAGAGAGAGAGAGAGAGAGAGAGAGAATTCTAGAGAGAGAGAGGGAGATTTTAACTCTGAAATTTTGTAACCCCTCTAAAGGGGGAGGGAGCTCCCCTTATATAGAGCAAGCAATCAAAAAGGCTTGCTTGATCCCTCCATACATGTGTATGGAGGATGAGTTCAGTGAGCCACAGCTGGCTCAAAAGATCTGAAAATATCTAAAAAGGAGAAAAATTGGCAACCGGCCAGTTAAGGTGGCCGGTCGGCCACTTCCCCTAGCCGGCCTACAAGAGAGGAAAGTGGCCGACAAGTGCCACAAGTGGCCGACAAGGCCTTCCCCTCCCCCTAGGCAAGAGGCAACAAGGTTTGCCCCCAAAACAAGGGCAAAACACAGAGAGTAAAGAGGCTCGAAGACAAGGCACTCAGCCGAGACTCTTGGGCGCTCAAAATAAGCACAAACATGCGCAATCATCGAGTGCACAATTGATGACATCAAAGTCTTGAGGTCGGTCAAAAATGGGGTGTCTACACTGAGATTGTACAACATCGGATCCTCTTGACCCTGAGGCCTGACCCGTCAAGCAGAAGTTGCACAGAATCTGTTCGGATTGGGCGTCGAAAATCAAAGAGGAGGTCACCAAGTAGATCAAAACAGGTTTCTTGTTAATATCTGAATATCCAACTTGGTTGGCCAACATCGTCCCAATGTTGAAAAAGGATGGTAGAATTCGGGTGTGTGTGGACTTCAGGGATTTGAACAGAGCCAGTCCGAAGGACGACTTTCCTCTACCGCACATCGATGAATTAGTGGATTTCACTGTGAGCCATGCATTGCTCTCTTTCATGGATGGATTTTCCAGGTATAACCAGATTCTGATGGCACCCGAGAAGAGAGACAAAACTGCATTTACTACGCCGTGGGGTACCTACTGCTATTGGGTTATGCTGTTTAGGCTGAAGAATGCCGGGGTTACCTATCAAAGGGCTGTAACCACTATTCTGCATGATATGATCCACAAAGAGGTCGAGGTGTACATAGATGACATGATTGTCAAGTCCAAAGAAAAACAGGGCCACTACACTGCCTTGAAGAAATTCTTTCAACGGATTAGAGAATATAGACTGAGGTTGAACCCATAGAAGTGTACTTTCGGCGTAACAATAGGGAAAATGTTGGGCATTTTGATCACATAGAGAGGCATCGAGGTAGATCCTTCCAAAATCAAGGTCATCCTAAAAATGCCACCACCAAGGACTGAAAAGGAAGTGCGAGGCTTTCTGGGTAAAGTGCAATTCATAAGATAGTTTATTTCTAAATTAACCTTGACTTGTGAACCACTATTTGGTCTCTTGAAGAAAGGAAAGAAATTCTAATGGGATGATCGATGTCAATTCGCTTTTGAGCAGATTAAGCAGTACCTTCAGAATCCGTCTGTGTTATCGCCGCCAGAGCCAGGAAAGCCTTTGATTTTGTATCTGTCAGTCACAAACACCACAATGGGGTGTATGCTTGCTCAGGAATTTAAGGTTAAATGCAGTTAAATGTGATATGAGGTTAAATGCGATAGGTACATAGAGTGATAGACACACAGAGTGAAGATGTGCAATGGATGCACAAAGTGAACATTTGTGATAGATACACAAAGATGAACATGTGTGATAGATACACAAAGATGAATATGTGCGTTAGATACACAAAGATGAACATGTGCGATAGATACACAAACTGAACATGTGCGATAGATACACAAAAATAAACATGTGCGATAGATACACAAAGTTGAAAATGTGCGATAGATACACAAAGTGAAACATGTGTGATAGATACACAAAGTTGATATGTGCGATAGATACACAAAGTGAAACATGTGCGATAGATACACAAAGCTGAATATGTGCAATAGATACACAAAGTGAAACATGTGCGATAGATACACAAAGTTGAATATGTGCGATAGATACACAAAGTGAATATGTGCAATAGATACACAAAGTGAACATGTGTGATAAATACACAAAGGTAAACATGTGCGATAGATACACAAAGATGAATAAGTGCGATAGATACACAAAGTGAAACATGTGCGATAGATACATGTGGGGGAGTGGTTCTGGAAATACTCTTCTGATCTAATGGGGTACTCGAGATCCTCAGCTAGTAACCTGAAAAAGAATGAACACTCTGGTCGGGGGTGCCGGAATTAGCACTCCGATGGATAAGTCAGTATATCTCTCTTGATTACTTGTATCTTAAGTTAAGCGTACTAGTTCTCACATACCTCTTTTTTGGCTGTTGTTTCTTTATTTATACTTGCTCCCTGGGCCTCAGGGTCTGACCCACTTAGACATCCACCTTGTGGATGTTTATTCGGCTTCTTGCTTAACTAGTTCTATTTCCGATTGGTATATTCGGCTTCCGGATGAGACAAGATGGGGCTGAATAAGATGTTCGTATAATAAGCTTCCAAGTATCTATTTGGCCCCCCCTCTGCAATCGTAAATACTCGGCTCCCACAATTACCCCCCAAACACCCCACTAACAACAGTTTAGTTGGCGTGTTTGGTTTCGAATTTGACAGGTCAAAAACATAAATTCGGCGGCTACTCCCATTCCAACGTAAATATTAGGATGCACACGCTTTTCGGTCATCATTATACTTTCCCGCCCCCTCATGCATTTCCCTCATTTATTGTGATTTGAAACTTGTTTGTCTCTTCAAATGCATTTTTGAGTACTCAAAGCTCGTGGATTGCCAGTCGATATACCTCCTCCATTTCGCATCCTCTGCAACTTCTTTCCGTCTATCGTTGTCTTCTTTGCCTCTTGTAAGTTCCCTTCTCCTTCTCTTTGAATCCTATTTCCTTGCTTATTTTTAGTTTAGCACTCTCCTTAAGCTTTGCTAGGATGGCCAAACATTTAAAAGTATTTTCTGCGGAACGTATTTCTGGGTTTCGATGCCATTTTTCCATCAACGATGATGTTCATCTGTCACTCGTGGCAGATAGAACTCTTGAAATGGAGATAGATGATGAAAGTTCAATCATCTTTCCTCTTCTATCTATCGTTGAGGGCGGAGTCCGTTTTCCCCTTCACCCATTTCTTAGGGTCATACTTCGCCATTGGGGTCTGATTCCTTCGCAACCCAACGTAAACTTTTTCCGCATCATAATGGGAATTGTAGAGTTAAACCGGCGTCTCAGGATCAACCTTGGGATACCTGTTGTTCGGCATTGTTATGCTTTGGCCAAATCTTCTGGCCGGCTAGGGCGCTATTTCCTCAGGGCCAAGGATACTGACCATCATTTGGTAACTATGCTTGCCAGCTCCGGCAAGCGAGTTGATGATGTCATGGTCATTGTCCGAGGTAACTGGGAATTCGGCGAAGGCGAGGATCGCCTAGACTCTATACCTAGACGGAGAGACAAACCAGGTTGTTGTGTAGCTCCTTAAGCTTATCTATTTTATATTTAATCGACTTTCTCCTGAAGTACTAATCTTATTTGGGCAGGCAACAATTTGAAGAAAGTTCTGGTTTCGGCCGACGACGTGGTTCTTGCAGAAGTTAAAACCGTACTTCAGTTTTTTAGTCGTCCAAATATCTAGAAACAGGGGAGAGCTGCCCATATACTTCTGAGGTACGAGCCAACCTACACAACATTTTCGGTTGCGAAAACATTTCGATTCCACGCGGTGAACAACGTCTCACGGCCCTCATCTTCCCCCGCTTCAAAAGTGTAGACGTCCCCGAACGTCCCGGGAGGGAATCCCGTTTTGTTCATTGGGCTTACTACAGTTCGGACTCAAATGTCACAGTTCTGAATCTAATCCCGCAAAGTGCAATGCGAGACCGATAAATCACCAAAGAGTCCAAATCCGGCAAATCATTTTGAAAAACAGATTTTTAGAAAGAAGTGCCAAACATGGACTACTTTGCCAGATACAGAGTCACCACCTAAATATTTTGTTTTGGGAAAATTTAGGAAACCCTGACTCGTGCTTAAGGCCACGTGTCCGTCATCACCAAAGTTGCCTCGGCTCGGGAACTTGGGTACGACTGGGGAAGGTCATTTCATGAGCACCCCCGCTCGCTCGATCAAAGATCGGCCACTACTAAACATGATATCGAGTTTTTGAAAACACATGTGCTCTTATTCCGGTTTATTAGCCTAGAATTACTATGTGATGTGCACAACATACAAGTATAGACTAGATTGCCTAATTTGGAACAAAGCATCGCATATCCATTTGTTTTGAAAATGGATTGAAGTTTGCTACTTGCAAGTAGGCTAAAACACGGGTTTCGACGAATTATTCCAACTCAAGCAACCCAACCTTCACCCATAGGCATTCAGACAGTTATATCACATAAGCAAATAGCCTCATGGTAAGCATGCTATCATGGCAGTCACTCACACGCATGCAAGGATGCGAAAGCATAAATACTTACCGAGTACTCCAAGCCAAAGAAAGAAGCTAATTAGAAATCATGCATGAATCCTAACTATGCAGAAATGCCTAATTCAACACATGCAAAAATGCGACTACAATAGGCTCGGCTATTCTAAAATGGCATATGAAATGCAACAACTGATACACGTATTCAACTCGGAATTGAAATACAATGTAGTTAGCATGATGCGCCGAGCACGATGCATGCAGTACAGATGAATGAATGCAAACATGCGAACATATAGATGCTAATTGAAACATGCCCTAAAACTAACCATCATAAGCTGGTAAATAAAAGGGAGAAAGACGTGGGGTTGGAAGACATACATCATACACACGCACACTTATTACAACATTGCCCTCTCTCGGAGGGTCCAAATAAATAGTACAGAATAAACTAGCTAATCTAAGCTAATTAAACTAATTATTACACAACATTAATTAATTAACGAATTAACTAAGTAAGCAATAAAAAAGAGCATGCAAATCTATATGCAATGGACTGCCTCAGCTCCGCCTTGAATGATAAAGGATGCATGCATGCTCAAGTCGCCTTGTCGGGAAATCTATCGCGATGCCCCGATTTGCCTCTGTTTGCAACTGGTCCTAGAACACCGTACAAAGCTCTAGAAGGCTGCTGACCAGTTTTTGCTGCTGGTTTCCGGTTTACTGCAACAGAGAGCAAGAGAGGGGCATGGCAAAGTATTTTGAACATATGTGTGCACGACCACTCTCCCCGTCATTGCATAAGCTCTAGGGAGTGTAATCCTCGATCCTCGTGCCACCAATCACGCATCTCGATGCATGATGGCCGAGGAGTCGAATTGCATGACACAATGTGAAATGGATGCACAAATGAACACAATAAGGCCTAAACTCCATCATGGATATTCAAGAGTGTCGGCGACCGGGAATCGAAGCACGTTTCGTCACTTTGAGTATGAAACGTCCCTCGTTTCCCGTGTTTGGACTAAACCCTACTCCAAACATTATGCAATAACTAGAATGGTATGGCATGGAAACACAATGCAACAACTAGCATGCAATCCTAAACGAAATGCAACTAAGACATGCAAACATGCAAGGACTGACATGCAAAGGTGCAACTAGCATACACACTGCTATGAACTACGAATGGCATACACAATGCACATGACACTATATGGCATACACAAAGCACATATAACGATGGACATACGCAAAGGCATAATCAAGGCATACACAATGCGACGATCAAGCATGCGACAACATGGACATGGCATACACAATGCAAGATGGACTTAAACTAAAATGAATGGGCCTCAGCCAAACTCAAATCAGTGGCCATACATGATGAAACTAGGCAACAAAAAACACACGCAAACATGCACAATGCGAGGGACCAAACCCAAGGCACCAAATGCAACTCTACCAAAGCATGGCAAGGGACGAAATATGGCATACAATCATACATTTTCTAGCTCTGAAATGACATGCAAGATGGTCCCGAATCATGTAAACACTTCACACAATGCATACTAGATGGACCGGATACCGAAACTAGTGAAGTGGATTACACTATAGACATGCAAAGCAATACTCAAATGGCCAAACCAGCCCCAAACAGTCCCTATGCAGGTCCAAGACAGTGGGGAAATGGTCTAAAATGATGGCTCGAAAGGCATGGAAATGAAGCTCATGCAATGGCCCATAAATGAGGTGTTTAAGCACGACTCTCAAACACAGTTAAAGAGTGGAAGACATGGGAATATGGCACATGTATAGGCTCTAAAATGACATGCTCAATGACCCCAAAACATGAAAACACCACCATTCAAGCATGCAAGAAGCTTCAAAACTCAAAGCTAGGCATGGGCATTACACTACAAGCATGCATAGCAAGCATCATTCGACCATGAGGCCCAAAAACAGAGCTAAGGCAGTCCAAAACATGCACAAAATCAGTTCAAGGCATGGCCAAAAAGTGCTAGAATCAAAGGCCAAAATAGCATGCAATGTAAGCTAGTAAAGAGGATTTGCACTACAAGCATATGAGCCAATCAAGAGGCCACTAAACCAGAAAAAGTCAGAGGTATGACATGCCAAATAAAGCCCAAAAACCCACTGAAACATGGTTTATGCATGCAAGAATGATAGGCTTCTTTGATAGGCTATAAAGAGGGTTGTTCTACACATGCAAGATGGACATTCAAAATGGCAAAATGGGCTCGGGAAAGAGCCTATGCAGGTCCTAAAACCCACCAAAAATGGCCTGAAATAAGGCTTGGAACCATGCAAATAAGGGCTCATTTGTTAGGCCAAATATGCTAGTAAACAATACAAGGGGTGAGAGGGTCACCCCTCTCTGATTTTGGCACTGACCAAACAAAGGTCAATGCAAAGGCCCTAAGGTATGGCTCAAAATAAGATGAAATGAAGCATGCAAAGGGGGTAGATGACCCCCAACAGAAAAATGGTCTTAAACAAACATGTTAACGACCTCAAAATAAGAGTTTTTTCAGTTTATGAGAAAGCCCAAATATGCTTACAAGTATAGCTAAAAGATGAAGCAAAATAAAGATCAAAAGAGGGAATAGGGTGTTACCCTTGAAGCTCAAGCACTCCAGCAGCTCCTGGACAAAAACAACAACTCCTTAGCCTCTGAAAGCAAGCTCCAATGTGTTTAGGTTGATGTTGGAGGTGTTAGGCCAAGAGGTGGTATGCAATAGGCCAAGAACAAGGGACTTTTGGAGCTCAAATGTAGAGATAGAGAGAGAGGTGTATGTGTAAGCCTTAGACCAAAATTCTGAACCTTTGCTAATGAGGGAGAGGGTCTCTCTTATAGCCAAAGAGGTCCAAAGCTTCTCCAAGAAGCTAAAAAACAAGTTTGAACGTGTATGGAGCATCCCTTCTGTGCCTTCCAGCTGGCACACACTCACAGAGACAGAACTGAGGGAAGCTGGCCGACCAGTTCGGGTGGTCGGTCGACCACTTGCCCTGGTCGGCTGACTAGTTCAAAATGGTCAAGGTGGTCGGCAGCGTCCCAGGGTGGTCTCCAAGCTGAAAGTAAGCTAGTGGTATGGTGGAGACCAGCAAAAGTGGCTCAAAAGTCAGGGAGACCAACCTCCTATCAAGAAAACTGGCCGGTAAAGAGAAATGTGGTCTCCCACCCTTGTATCACCTTCCAAACAAAGAAAATAGGGTCCATGCCAAAAATGAACCCACACCGATGCAAAACGAGGGTTCGGGGGCCAAAACGCGCAGCTAGGTGCCCCAAAAACTAACTGTTAAGCATCGAAAGTGGCGTGTGACCACGAAGGTGGTCTCCCGGGCCACAGTGTCCCTCTAGAGAGAGAAAACAAGGTGTGTGCCAAAAATCGGAGCAAACGGAGAAAGTTAAACGGTCCCGAACCGAGGCGCACGGCCGACAGCTCCGAAAACTGGTCTCCAAACGGGAACAGTGGTCTACGACGACGAAAGGTAGCCTACGGCCACTGAGAGATGGTCTATGAGACCACTCCCTCCCTTCGGGAAGAGAAAATAGAACCTGGTTCGCAAACCGAGGCAAAGCACAAAAGGGTCCCCGAAGTCCGGAGGCAAGGCTCTCAGCCGAGACTCCGTAACCTCAGAACGAGCACAACATGCGCAATCACCGAGCGCTCAATCGATGACGTCTGAGTCTTAAGGTCGGTCAAAATGGGGTGTCTAGAGTTGCCCCTCTTTGACAGAACTCGAAAGTCATAAGTGACGGGAGTGAATGTCAAAGCCCAGAGATGACCCATTTTTCACAAGGCTGAAGACTTAGACAAACAGGCGAGATAAACAAGAGATGTGCTCGCAGGCAGGGGCAAAATGCAAAGGGGTATGCACAAAGCCGAACAAAACTCAAGATCATGCAAAGCACGCTGTAATGAAGGACCTTATGCAACAGTTTTAAGCAATCATACACAAATCTAACTACATTACATGCAGAAGGGGTGTAAGAGAATTACTGCAATTCTCACTGCGAATACAGTGTGCATGTGATAGATACACAAAGCGAACGTGTGATAGATACACAAAGTGAGCATAGTGTGATTAGATACACAAAGCAAAACGAGTGTGATGGATACACTATATGAGGCAAAGTGTGATGGATGCACAAGGTGAGCGTATGATAGATACACAAAGGGTGAACACAAAGTGTGATAGATGTACTAAGTGAACGAAGTGCGATGGATACACAAAAGGTGAACACAAAGTGTGATAGATTCACTAAGTGAACAAAGTGTGATGGATACACAAAAGTAAATGAGGTGTAATGGGTACACTCAAGGTGACCATGAAGTGTGATAGATGCACTAAGTGAACAAGTGTGATGGATACACAAAAGGTGAACACGAAGTGTGATAGATGCACTAAGTAAACAAGTGTGATGGATACACAAAAGTAAATGAAGTGTGATGGGTACACCAAAGGTGAACACGAAGTGTGATAGATGCACTAGGTGAACAAGTGTGATGGATACACAAAAGTAAATGAAGTGTGATGGATACACTAAAGGTGAACACGGAGTGTGATAGATGCACTAAGTGAACAAGTGTGATGGATACACAAAAGGTGAACACGAAGTGTGATAGATGCACTAAGTGAACAAGTGTGATGGATACACAAAAGGTGAACACAAAGTATGATAGATGCACTAAGTGAACAAGTGTGATGGACACACTAAAGGTGAACATGAAGTGTGACAGATGCACTTAGTGAACAAGTATGATAGATACACTGAAGGTGAACACAAAGTGTGATAGATGCACTAAGTGAACAGAGTATGATAGATACACTAAAAATGAACACAAAGTGTGATAGATGCACTATGTGAACAGAGTATGATAATACACTAAAAATGAACACAAAGTGTGATAGATGTACTATGTGAACAGAGTATGATAGATACACTAAAGGTGAACACAAAGTGTGATAGATGAACTATGTGAATAGAGTATGATAGATACACTAAAGGTGAACACAAAGTGTGATAGATGCACTATGTGAACAGAGTATGATAGATACACTAAAAGTGAACACAAAGTGTGATAGACGCACTACGTGAACAGAGTATGATAGATACACTAAGGGTGAACACAAAGTGTGATAGATGCACTATGTGAACAGAGTATGATAGATACACTAAAAATGAACACAAAGTGTGATAGATGCACTATGTGAACAGAGTATGATAGATACACTAAATGAACACAAAGTGTGATAGATGCACTATGTGAACAGAGTATAATAGATACACTAAAAATGAACACAACGTGTGATAGATGAACTATGTGAACAGAGTATAATAGATACACTAAATGAATGAAGTGAAGTGAAGTGTGATTGATACACTAAATGAAGGAAGTGAAGTGTGATTGATACACTAAAGTAAATGAAGAGAATGAAGTGTGATTGATACACTAAAGTAAATGAAGTGTGATGGATACACTAAGGTGAATGAAGGAAGTGAAGTGTGATTGATACACTAGAGCAAATGAAGAGAATGAAGTGTGATTGATACACTAATGTAAATGAAGTGTGATGGATACACTAAGGTGAATGACCTTAAACGGAACTTCTTTGAATGAACCGTACATACAATATCACCTGGTTGCGCCAGTTTCAAATGAACCGTACATACAATATCGTTTATGAATGAGAAAGAAACTTGATAGGTACAATGCAATACAATGCATGATGTTTACGGAATGCAATAGACAAACCTAGTGGCACTTTTAGAAAGCACCTCATGAGGTGAGTGGCGATGAACCGCTCTACTCTGACGGGGATCTCCCCCCGTGCTCTTCGAACACTTACCTTCAACTTACAGTACAAAGGCTCTGAAATACTGACAAGGGTTCTTCACGTAGAACACTTTGGATGCTGCCTTTCTTCCTAATCATATTCACAACTTTCCCTATTCTCCAACGGGGTGACAGACTAGGTTGGTTCAGTATCCAGAATTGAGGTGCATATACGCTAGCTCAACCTATGGGGCTTCCATATAGATTTCAAGCCGAGGACACGCCTCTGGGTATTTAAACCAGACTTTAGTCTCCGAAATCCTGAACCTTTGCGTTCTAGGCAACAGCCATTCGAACTCTAGTTTCCACCGTCGTAGTTGGTCTCCTAGGAACTCATCGCGAACATAGCCAAGATGCCTCTGGTAGGGAATGGTACTCAGGGAGAGCACTTTTGATCGCCATTCTGGCTTGAAGCAGACTTGATCTTAAGCTTGAGGTAGAGGTACACTCATACTTCAGAGCATTGGCAAGACCTGAAGAGGTACACATGGAATGCAATCTCGGAACTTACTGAAGTTAAAACAAACTCAGATACCCGACATTTTCCCTCTTTTCTTTTGCTTTGCAGTCTAGAACCTATATAGCTTCAGATAGGTCCTGGTTTTACTGTTCCCGCATGACCTGGGTTGAACCCTGCGGTTTTACGAAAGAACGAATCTTGTTTTGCACAGATGTGGAGAACGGCACGGCAGTCGGAGCGCAAAACAATTTTATTTTTGAAATTGAGAGATGAGTTCTTGATCGAGGTATTGAGCCTACGACTAAACACAGCGCACTACGACTCAACAATGGAAAACAAAAGGTAAACAACCTAAACACATTGAGTAACACTCGAAACGACTTAAAATAAGAATCTAGATAAAACAAAAAGACACGACACTCAGACGTGCACAGGGAGCCTATTTCTCTGGGTATTGTTTCCCACCTTTCTCATTTGTGATTCTCACATCACTCGGCCCTCAGGCTCTGTTTTTCTGAAAAGCCCTTTTCTCACTTTTCTCTCAGCGCACATCTCTCTATTCTTCAATCTCTCATTTTTTATCCCTCCCCTAGGTGGTTGATGGATAAACAAGAAGTTGCGGGCTCTTGCCCCTAGCATTCTGCTAGATTTTCTTTCTTCTGCTCACAACAGTGAACTTCCCCCACAGAAGGGTTGTGATGCGGCTGGATGTGCAACAGATCTGTAATTGACATCGGTTGACGATGCTCTACTGGGGAGTTTGAACATGATTAGATCTGTCCAGATGAGGGAATGGAATATCCTGCCCCATTCCAGTTCGTGCTTCGCACTTGGCTTGATACCTCGTTGCTCGGAGGATGTGAGAGCTTTTGCCCTTTTGATCAGCTTCAGTGGTGCCCTTTTCCGACAGGTATGATGCCCTTTCTGGCAAGTGCATTGATAACGAGGAAAAGACAGGAAGCCTGACTTAACTGTGCCCCTAGTTCATCATTTTAACCATTTTTTGTTTTGGCTTTCTAAAACAATTTTGATTAATATGAGAGTTAGATTAACATGCTTGTTCGATTTTCTGATTTAAAATCATGCAGGTTAGGTTATAAGCATTGAAAATTTTCTTTTTTTGGGTCCAAGAAATGGTCCAGTTTTGGAAAAATGGAATAATTTTTAAGACAATTAGTCAACTTCATTAAAAATTCTCAAAACTATTTTTACAAATGGCCGCTGCTCGACCAACACAGAATTTACTCTTGAGATGCACAACCTCAGATCCAAAACAATGAAAAATTGCCCCTTGTCTGAACGGCACTGCATGACAACTGAAAGTTGCCCCTAGTCTGAATAGCACCGCAGCACTGCACGGCAACAGCAAGTTACCCCTAGTCTGAATAGCGCCGCAACACGTGGTAACCAGTCCTCACAGTGACAATTACAACCAAATTCTCGGATACAGAAAAGACAAAGATGACCAGAACCATCACATGGACACAGTCAAATTTGAAGTGTTTTATGGCTAGACTTCAGAATGAAGTTGCCTACGTATCCCAAAGATGGGAATCAAGCCTTACGTAGTTTGGGGGTAAGGTACACTCAGGTATTAACCTCTCCTTTTGCGCTCTAACTTTTGCCAAGGCCGCCCTTTCTGGGTTTTCAACCTTGCGAGCTTTGTTCTTCTTTTCTTTTCAATTTCTTTTCATTTCTTCATTTTTCTTCTTTTCTTTTTTTCAATCTTTGCATTTTTTTTTTTCTTCTTTTTTGCTTGCTCTAACTTTTGCCTGGGTCGCCCTTCCGGGTTTTCGGCCCAGCGAGCCTCTCAAGGGTAAAAGTGTAGCTTTGTCCATGTCAAATGGTTTCGAGATCCTGAAGTCGTCTGAATCTAGGAGAATGGCTGCTGTTCGCTGATGATGCAGGAGTCCATCCAGTGGGAGGGGGGCTGAATTTGCCCCTAGTGTTGTGGATAGGAACTTGGTTGTCCTTCAGTAATACTTTCTTCTTTCCCCCTTCTGGGATTTGGCATAGTCTTCCCTGGTTTGCAGAAAAGACTCATGTTTGACTCTTCGAGCGCATCTGACATTTTTGCCCCTGGTTCAAGGGCTGCTTCAAATCTGGCCACACAGGCCTTACATTGTAGTTGACGGTTGAACATTCTGAATCCAAGTTCAATTGTTTGAAAGTAAGGGGGTCAAGTCTCGAGGCTGAGAGTGATCCTAAGTTGCACAATCTCAAGAGGGATTCCACACAGGTCTTCGCAAGACGGCGTAAAACATTTTTTGAAATCTTTTAAGAAAGCGACAAATCGCTCGCGCTGAAGACAGTGTAGAACCAATCTGGATCAAGCCAAGATCCTTCTCAGTACTCACATTAACAAGCATGATCTCAATCATTAAGGGCTTAGCACGCCTCTCTTTCTCTCAATTGAGCAAATTTTTTGCAAATCCCGAGGAATTCCTTCCTCTTTGTTTTCATCACAATGTTCAAAATGTTTTGCAAAGCTCAGGTCAATGTAATGATTTCAAAGCACGGAAGAGCAGGTGAAAAGCACTATCGTTTCATTCAAGTTTGCTGGCACAACAGGCTCAAAGCAGAAACAAGCACAAACGCATGAAAACCACAGCTGTTTTAATTAGATCTACTGGTGTAACTGGCTCCCCGGCAGAAACGGACTCAAAAGAAAGCGAAATGACAAACACAAAACAAAATAGTGATATCCGAGGTAACGCCCCCGGGATCACTCGACTCTAACAAAACAGGACCAACTCGATACAACAAGATAGACCCAACTGACTCAGTATGAAAAGACTGACTCTATAAAATGGGACAGACTCTAAATGACATAACAAAACTGACTCAATACCCAAGTCAGAAAGTACAAAAACTAGCATTCACAAATGCTCAAAACGGTGCATGCCGTACGCCACATCCGGAGTAAACTGAGTGCCGCCCGCAGGTGGTTCATCCCCTTATCACATATTCGTACTATCTCCCAAATTCACTGATCCAGTGGCGACAGACTTTGCTGAGCTGGTGCGGCGATGACCTTGTTGTCAAACAGATCTTGTACATCATGGCGAAGACGAAAGCAACTGTCAGTGTCATGACCGGTTTATTGATGGTAGGCACAGTATTTAGTCTGGTCATGCTTTGGAGGGATAGGATCGGGTAGAGGTCGTTGTTCCAACTGTTTTAGATATCCTTTCTGGAGTAAGGCCTCTAGAGCCTTTGACAAAGACATATAAAGTGGGGTAAAAACCCTCTTGACTCGAGGTGGATATTTGGTTTTTTGTGAGCTACTTCCTGACGCACCGGTGAATGGGGTAGCTGTTTTTGATGTGGTGATGGTGACCATGCCCACTTCAAAAGATCTTGCAGTTGCATCACCACTGGTGGTTGCATTTGAACTGCGGGAAAACGCCCTCCTGGACTGCTCCTTCTCCTAGTCAATGAGGCCCTGCCTCATAGCGTCCTCGATTTGCACCCCAATCTCATGCAAATCTGCAAAGGTGGGTAGGGGGAGAACGATCATTTTCTGCATATGCCTGGGCTGGAGATTGCGCACAATCATCCGAATCTGATCTTTGTTAGTGGGCCTAGTGGTCATCATTGAGGCCTTGGCCCTCCACTGGGTTATGAAGTCAGAAAAATTCTCCTTAGGCTCCTGCCTAGTTGTCTTGAGATCACGGGTTGTCATCTCGATCTGTGTATTATAGCAGTACTGAGTGACAAAAGCCTCGGCCATCTCATCCCAATTCCTCTTAACATCGTCTTCCAGTTTTGCGTACCAGATGGCCGCCACACCTGACAGGGTCCGGCCAAATAAAGAAAGCTTCTGTAGTCTGGTGAGGCTCATCGGCCTTAATATGTTTGAAAACAACCGTAAGTGCACCATGGGATCCCCGGACCCGTCAAAGCGGTCAATATGTGGCATCTTAAATCTGTCTGGCAGTGTCACGGCCGCATCAGTGTACCCATCTTCGATATCAGGAATGGACTTGACACCCTGATATTTCTTGAACAGCTTTTCAAGCTTGCTCACTTTTAATGCGGTAGGGTCCACCTCGAATTCAGAGGGAGAATCCGGTAGGTTGGTAGGTGTTTTGGACAGTTGGGATAGGATTGGGGGCGGAGTCGGCCCCGTTGGAATGTCCGTATCTTCCTGGACATTTGGTGTCTCCCCGAGTATTGGAACCCTTGGCGGGAGAGGAGCTTGGTGTGAAGCGGATGCCTCGGCTTGTTGTTGTAGTCTGGTGATTAGCTCTGCTTGTTGGGCCATGATCTCAGCCTGCTGTTTGGCAAATTCTGCTTGACGAGCAGCATCTTGCTGCATGGTTTTCATGCTTTCCTGGAGCTGACGCATCATCTCTTCCATTCTAACTAAAAGCTGCTAATGTAACTGAACAAGTGTGTATCCCCTTTCTGAGGTGGAAACAAATATCTCAGCCCAACTGCGCACAGGTGAGGTGGATAATGACCACTGGACTGGGTACTGTTGAACAGGTGATCTGTGCCTGATTGGCCTTTTCTTGCCTTACCACTGGCGAAGGAAACACTGGTTGCTCTGAACTGAATCTCTGGCCTGACAAAGTCTATCAGCACGAATCCAATATACCCGGGGGATATTGGAGCCCTCTGAAGCTATAGTTCTATGACTACCTTGCAAAAGAGAAAACATACAGCATTTCAGCTTGATTTCACCAAAACAGGTATAAGCATAGCTGAACGACTGTGCTCTCTTCTGAATTCTGCCCAAAATTCTTCCCTGTAAACTGATATCCTTAGGTAAAACTGCTTCTTCACATACTGATGCCCGCAGGCCTGATATCCCGACTTGCAAACTGATATATGCGTTCCTGTAGAGGCACGCTCTAAAAGCACATAGCCAGCAAGTGAGAGCCAAAAACACCCCTATGTTGGGGTAGGGTTTCCCTGTCCTATTTTGTCAGGAGCTAGGGTTTCACTACGCACGCAGCGGTTTCAAACAACCTACAATCAGGTGAGCAACCTGTCCTAGCTTGGAATGGTCACTATGGATTCCGAATATGCACTAGGTCGAATGGTCAAAAAGGGTGTCCCGGTAAAATCGGGGTTTGTGTTCCCATTGTGGCAGAGCCCGTAACCGGTCAGCCTTATGGCATGCTTCTCAAAGCGAGCCTCCGGCAGATCGTTCAGGAATAGCAGATGGCAAATACGGTGTCCTAGGCGCACCAATGCACATGCAATGCAAATAAACACATAAGTGCAAACAAAACAAGATATCATGAGTTCGAGTCAAGTTCTCTAACTCCCCAGCAGAGTCGCCAGAAACTGTAGACGTCCCCGAACGTCCCGGGAGGGAATCTCGTTTTGTTCATTGGGCTTACTACAGTTCGGACTCAAATGTCACGGTTTTGAATCTAATTCCACAAAGTGCAATGCGAGACCGATAAATCACCAAAGAGTCTAAATCCGACAAATCGTTTTGAAAAACAGATTGTTAGAAAGAAGTGCCAAACATGGACTGCTTTGCCAGATACAGAGTTGCCACCTAAATATTTTATTTTGGGGGAATTTAGGAAACCCTGACTCGTGCCTAAGGCCCGTCATCACCAAAGTTGCCTCGGCTCGGGAACTTGGGTACGATTGGGGAAGGTCATTTCATGAGCACCCCCGCTCGCCCGATCAAAGATCGACCACTACTAAACATGATATCGAGTTTTTGAAAACACATGTGCTCTTATTCCGTTTTATTAGCCTAGAATTACTATGTGATGCGCACAGCATACAAGTATAGACTAGATTGCCTAATTTGGAACAAAGTATCGCATATCCGTTTGTTTTGAAAATGGATTGAAGTTTGCTACTCGCAAGTAGGCTAAAACACGAGTTTCAACGAATTATTCCAACTCAAGCAACCCAACCTTCACCCACAGGCATTCAGGCAGTTATATCACATAAGTAAATAGCCTCATGGTAAGCATGCTATCATGGCAGTCACTCACACACATGCAAGGATGCTAAAGCATAAATACTTACCGAGTACTCCAAGCCAAAGAAAAAAGCTAATTAGAAATCATGCATGAATCCTAACTATGCTGAAATGCCTAATTCAACACATGCAAAAATGCGACTACAATAGGCTCGGCTATTCTAAAATGGCATATGAAATGCAACAACTGATACACGTATTCAACTCGGAATTGAAATACAATGTAGTTAGCATGATGCGACGAGCCCGGTGCATGCAGTACAGATGAATGATTGCAAACATGCGAACATATAGATGCTAATTGAAACATGCCCTAAAACTAACCATCATAAGCTGGTAAATAAAAGGGAGAAAGACGTGGGGTTGGAAGACATACATCATACACACGCACACTTATTACAACATTGCCCTCTCTTGGAGGGTCCAAATAAATAGTACAGAATAAACTAGCTAATCTAAGCTAATTAAACTAATTATTACACAACATTAATTAATTAACGAATTAACTAAGTAAGCAATAAAAAAGAGCATGCAAATCTATATGCAATGGACTGGCTCAACTCCGCCTTGAATGATAAGGGATGCATGCATGCTCAAGTGGCCTTGTCGGGAAATCCATCACGCTGCCCCGATTTGCCTCTGTTTGCAGCTAGTCCCAGAACACTGCACAAACTCCAGAAGGCTGCTGACCAGTTTTTACTGCTGGTTTCCAGTTTGCTGCAACAGAGAGCAAGGGCATGGCATAGTATTTTGAACATATGTGTGCACGACCACTCTCCCCGTCATTGCATAAGCTATAGGGAGTGTAATCCTCGATCCTCGTACCACCAATCACGCATCTCGATGCATGATGGCCGAGGAGTCGAATTTTATGACTCAATGTGAAATGGATGCACAAATGAACACAATAAGGCCTAAACTCCATCATGGATAATCAAGAGTGTCGGCGACCGGGAATCGAAGCACGTTTCGTAATTTTGAGTACGAAACATCCCTCGTTTCCCGTGTTTGGACTGAACCCTACTCCAAACATTATGCAACAACTAGAATGGCATGGCATGCAAACACGATGCAACAACTAGCATACAATCCTAAACGAAATGCAACTAACACATGCAAACATGCAAGGAATGACATGCAAAGGTGCAACTAGGATACGCAATGCTATGAACTACGAATGGCATACACAATGCACATGACACTATATGGCATACACAACTCACATATAACGATGGACATACACAAAGGCATAGTCAAGGCATACACAGTGCGGCTATCAAGCATGCGACAACATGGACATGGCATACACAATGCAAGATGGACTTAAACTAAAATGAATGGGCCTCAGCCACACTCAAATCAGTGGCCATACATGATGAAACTAGGCAACAAAAAACACACGCAAACATGCACAATGTGAGGGACCAAACCTAAGGTACCAAATGCAACTCTACCAAAGCAAGGCAAGGGACGAAATATGGCATACAGTCATACATTTTCCAGCTCTGAAATGACATGCAAGATGGTCCTGAATCATGTAAACACTTCACACAATGCATACTAGATGGCCCGGATACCGAAACTAGTGAAGTGGATTACATTATAGACATGCAAAGCAATACTCAAATGGCCAAACCAGCCCCAAACAGTCCCTATGCAGGTCTAAGACAGTGGGGAAATGGTCTAAAATGATGGCTTGAAAGGCATGGAAATGAAGCTCATGCAATAGCCCATAAATGAGGTGTTTAAGCACGACTCTCAAACACATTTAAAGAGTGGAAAACATGGGAATATGGAACAATTATAGGCCCTGAAATGACATGCTCAATGAACCCAAAACATGAAAACACCACCATTCAAGCATGCAAGAAGCTTCAAAACTCAAAGCTAGGCATGGGCATTACACTACAAGCATGCATAGCAAGCATCATTCGACCATGAGGCCCAAAAACAAAGCTAAGGCAGTCCAAAACATGCACAAAATCAATTTAAGGCATGGCCAAAAAGTGCTAGAATCAAAGGTCAAAATAGCATGCAATGTAAGCTAGTAAAGAGGATTTGCACTACAAGCATATGAGGCAATCAAGAAGCCACTAAACCAGCAAAATTTAGAGGTATGACATGCCAAATAAAGCCCAAAAACCCACTGAAACATTGTCTATGCATGCAAGAATGATAGGCTACTTTGATAGGCTATAAAGAGGGTTGTTCTACACATGCAAGATGGACACCCAAAATGGAAAAATGGGCTCTAGAAAGAGCCTATGTAGGTCCTAAAACCCACCAAAAATGGCCTGAAACAAGTCTTGGAAGCATGCAAATAAGGGCTCCTTTGTTAGGCCAAATATGCTAGTAAACAAGACAAGGGGTGAGAGGGCCACGCCTCTCTGATTGTGGCACTCAAAATAGCATGCTAGCCACTGAAAATCCACTGGATTTCAGTGGCTAAGAGACCAAACAAAGGTCAATGCAAAGGCCCTAAGGCATGGCTCAAAATAAGATGAAATGAAGCATGCAAAGGGGGTAGATGACCCCCAACAGAAAAATGGTCTGAAACAAACATGTTAAGGACCTCAAAATAAGACTTTTTTTAGTTTATGACAAAGCCCAAATATGCCTGCAAGTATAGCTAAAAGATGAAGCAAAATAAAGACCAAAAGAGGGAATATGGTGTTACCCTTGAAGCTCAAGCACTCCAGCAGCTCATGGACCAAAACAGCAACTCCTTAGCCTCTGAAAACAAGCTCCAAGGTGCTTAGGTTAATGTTGGAGGTGTTAGGCCAAGAGGTGGCATGCAATAGGCCAAGAACAAGGGACTTTTGGAGCTCAAATGTAGAGATAGAGAGAGAGGTGTATGTATAAGCCTTAGACCAAAATTTTGAACCTTTGTTAATGAGGGAGAGGGTCTCTCTTATAGCCAAAGAGATCCAAAGCTTCTCCAAGAAGCTAAAAAACAAGTTTGAAGATCCTCCATACACGTGTATGGAGGATCCCTTCTGTGCCTTCTAGCTGGCACAGCTGGCACACACTCACAGAGACAGAACTGAGGGAAGCTGGCCGACCAGTTCAGGTGGTCGGTCGACCACTTGCCCTGGTCAGCCAACCAGTTCAAAAGGGTCAAGGTGGTCGGCAGCGTCCCAGGGTGGTCTCCAACCTGAAAGCAAGATAGTGGTATGGTGGAGACCAGCAAAAGTGGCTCAAAAGTCAAGGAGACCAGCCTCCTATCAAGAAAATCGGCCGGCGAAGAGAAAGGTGGTCTCCAAAAAGAAAATGTGGTCTCCCACCCTTGTACCACCTTCCAAACAAAGAAAATAGGGTCCATGCCAAAAATGAACCCACACCGATGCAAAACGAGGGTTCGGGGGCCAAAATGCGCAGCCGGGTGCCCCAAAAACTGACTGTTAAGCATCGAAAGTGGGGTGCAAACACGAAGGTGGTCTCCCGAGCCACAGTGTCCCTCTAGAGAGATAAAACAAGGTGTGTGCCAAAAACCGGAGCAAACGGAGAAAGTTAATCGGTCTCAAACCGAGGCGCACGACCGACGGCTTCGAAAATCGAAACTGGTCTCCAAACGGGAACAGTGGTCTACGACCACGAAAGGTCACCGACGGCCACTAAGAGATGGTCTACGAGACCCCTCCCCTCCTTTAGGAAGAGAAAACAGAACTTGGTTCGCAAATCGAGGCAAAGCACAAAAGGGTCCTGAAGTCCGAAGGCAAGGCTCTCAGCCGAGACTCCGTAACCTCAGAACAAGCACAACATGCGCAATCACCGAGTGCTTAATCGATGACGTCTGAGTCTTAAGGTCGGTCAGAAATGGATTGTCTACAAAAAGCCTTAGGCAAATCGATTTCGAAACTTCTGATTCGGAGTGGGCCGCAGAGCCAGTAGCCGAGGAGATCGCCGAACAACTGAGCCAATCTGCGTTGGAAGCCGAAGTCGACGAGGACTTTCACTCGGTGTTTGAAGTAGCTGGCCTTAATCAACCCGACCCTCCTTCCACTTCATGTCGGGGGGAAATCTCCTTCGAAGATATCTTTACTGATTTGGGAGATCTCCCCGGCTCCTATCCTGAGAACATGGCTGGAGAAACGCTCACGCAAATGGCACGAAAGAAAAACGCCGAACGCATGGCCGCCCGGCGAAGAGCCGAGATCATTCGTTCTGAACTTGCGCCGACTGAATCTTTTGAGCCTATTATTATAGAAGAAATGACTCAAATTGGGGTGGCCGAGACGGTGTAGGAAGCTAAACGGCCGATCCCAAAATGGAGAGGGGAGAAACGTTCCGCTGAGAGCGAGGCCAGCTCTGAGGAAAACCTTATTGATAAACGGCCGCGCTTAGAGGAGTCGGATGTGGTTGCCCTTTTTGTTGTTCAACCAAAGATAAAAAACATGCCGATCTCCTCTGAAGCATTGGCCTTGAAAGATCCAACCGTGGCGTTGAGCTTAGCTTCCTCGGTCTCCTTGCCGGCTGACAAGGCAACCTTTCAAGCGGAGACGGACTTGGTGGCAATAGCATTAGATGCTCAGTCGGCCTTTCTGGTATGTGACTTGATCTTAACTTCCGCTTTCTGCGTATATTGTTTTGGTTTCAACTCCCTGTTTTGCAGACGGTCGGAAGGATAGCCGAAATAGGCCGCCGCCAGTATGACGCCATTGAAGGAATTGGCCGTTTGAAATCGAAAATTGAGGGTGAGAGGAGCAAGGCTGAGTTTGAGGCGGCGAGAGCGACAATGGAAAGTGCAAGGGTCGAAGCCAAGGCGGAAAGGACGCGGAGTTCTGACCAGCTCAGATTGGCCACCGAGGAGAGGGCGAACGCGAGTGAAGCTTCGCTCAAGTTAGCCAAGGAGGTGATTGCCAAGCTGGAGGCCGAATTGGAAGAGTCAAAAAAGGCGAAGGTAATAGCCGACTCCGAGGCTTCCAAAGCATTCAAGGCTGGGAAGGGCGCCACCCTTGAAAATTATGTAGAAGAAGTCCCCAAATTGGAGAACCGGGGATTGAAACACGGCTCGCTCAAAGCCCTTGCTGCCGCTGATGTGACATTGGCCATGCCGATTCCATACGAGCAAGTGGATGTTGAGCCGCTTGAGTCTGACCCCGAAGATTGATTTGGGCGACACTTTAGTTTTGTTTGGAATTTTGAATGTATGTTCTTGCAAACATGTTTTGCTTTTTAGTAGACTTCTATTCACTTAGGGTAATCTTCATGTATAAAATGATGACTATCTGTATTCACTTTATGAATGAAAATTTCCCTTGCTTTGCATTGTTGCCTGTACTCAATTGTTGTTAATGAAGGGTTTTGTTTTTCACTGCTTTGGATAAAATGGTTACTGTATGTTGTGCATGGTAACCATCGATCCGATAGGATGTAGGAACATAAGATGAATAACTTAAACATCGCAAATAATAGCTACCGACTAAATAGCAGTGCAACTTGGCAATTTAGTAGCTTAGCCGAACAAGTAAATCGGCTTAAGGCCTTGTCGCCTGGCCGACTAGGCTAATTAGTCTGCCCTTGCCCCAGCCAATGCATGAACTGAGAGGCCGAATAAAATTAGTTCATGGACTGGCTGTGGCACATACGTAGATCGGCTCCAGGCTTAGATATTGGGCCGATTAGATTAGCGAATCTGCCCTTGCCCCAGCCAATGCTTGAATTGGAGGGCCGAATGCAACTAGTTTGTAGAGTGGCTGCTGCTCGTAAGTAAATTAGCGTCACACTTAGATGTGGGGCCAATTAGATCCCTGAGGCTTTTGAAGTCTAGCAGTAATGAGGTTGCCTCAGGGGTGCTGCACCCGTAAGGAATAAATGGGGTGAGTGTCTCGTGCGCGTAGGTTCCATCAGTGTGCTTAAACTCAGTAACTCGAACCAGTTTATTGAGAAACGTTAGAAGGGAGGACATTGGCTGAGCTAGATACTGAGATGAATCGAAGTGGCAAGCCTATGCACACGGAAAGTAGGACCTCGAAGGAGCGGGAAAAACGTCAGTCCCCACATCGTCACAATAGGTCTCCCCGAAGGGAAAAACAGCAACGGGGCAACTCCCCTCGGTCACGACCGAGAGGTGAATCTATTGCGACACCGCGCCCATTGAGTTTTGTGGTGTTTATGGGGAATAAACCGATGACTGAGGCGGATTCAATTGTTCACGACCTAAACGTGGCAGTCGACTTCGCTCGACAGATTTTTCCATCAGAAGTCCAACAGTCGATGGTCGGTCGATAGGATTTCGAAGTGTTTCGGGAGGGCATCCATGGAGTAGTGAAAGGGCTTTACACCGCCTATGAAGCCGGCATGCGTCTACGTGCTGCACGGCGGGAGATAGAGAAGCAAAATGAGTGCATTCGAAATTTAGAAGCCCATGCGGAGAAGGCCAAGCGTGAACTGAAAAACGCCAAAGGTGCCGAGACACACTCGGCCGACCAATCTAACCCGATCGTGGCAGAAAGGGTGACAGAACGGCTAATAAGTCATGCGATTGCTGATCGAGAGACGGCAAGCATGTTTGCATTAGAGTCTGTAAAGACCAGGGCTTATGAACAAAGCTTCCACGACGGCCGAAAAGTCAGGATAGAGAAGACCAAGGAAAAACTCGCCAAGGAGGTATGTCGATGTGAGAATCGGGGATTCAAGCACGGGTGGATTAGGGCTATCCATGCCGAAGAGGCTCTCTAGGAAGCGGGCGTTGATTCGCCGTTACTGTTATGTCAACATAATCACTTTCCTTATGCGGCTTTTAATGTCGAAAAGAGCGACGACGAGGGTGATGTCGAATAAAATCAAACGTTTTGTATTGCGCTAAAGTAAACTAGAAGCGAATTATGTACCACCGATTAAATTAATGAGACTTTTCAAAGCAAATTATGTTTGCTTGTCATTTCAGTTTATGTTTGTACATTCTAAACTATTTGGTTAATTTAATGAATCATTTCACTTGAACTGCTTGCATGTTTCAAATTTCGCCAACTATGTGAGATTTTTAATCGTAATAGACGAATGGGGCACCGAATCCACGGCTTTTATCTTGGCCGAATCTGGAGTCTTTATTCGGCCCAAACATGACCTGCACAGATGGGGCTCCGAATTCGGAGGCTTTTTTGTTTTGGCCAATCGTGACATCTATGAAGGGCGCTCCGAATCCGGAGGCTTGATCGGCCCAAAAGTGTCATGCACTAATGGGGCTCCGAATTCGGAGACATCTTGGCCAATCGTGATACACGAAGGGCACTCCAAATCCGGAGTCTTTATCGGCCCAAAAGTGTCATGCACTAATGGGGCTCCGAATTCGGAGACATCTTGGCCAATCGTGATACACGAAGGGCGCTCTGCATCCGGAGTCTTTATCGCCCCAAAACTGTCATGCACTAATGAGGCTCTGAATTCGGAGACGTCTTGGCCAATCGTGATACACGAAGGGCGCTCCGAATCTGGAGTCTTTATCGGCCCAAAAGTGTCATGCACTAATGGGGCTCCGAATTCGAAGACATCTTGGCCAATCGTGATACATGAAGGGCGCTCCGAATCCGAAGTCTTTATTCGGCCCAAACGTGACCTGCATGGATGGGGCTCTGAATTCGAAGGCTTTTTTGTCTTAGCCAATCGTGACATCCATGAAGGGCGCTCCAAATCCGGAGGCTTAATCGGCCCAAAAGTGTCATGCACTAATGGGGCTCCGAATTCAGAGACATCTTGGCCAATTGTGATACACAAAGGGTGCTCCAAATCCAGAGTCTTTATTCGGCCCAAACATGACCTACACGGATGGGGCTCCAAATTCGGAGGCTTTTTTACTGGCAAATTGTGACAAGGCACTCCAAATCCGAAGTCTTTATTTGGCCCAAACGTGACCTGCACGGATGGGGCTCTGAATTCGGAGGTTTTTTGTCTTGGCCAATCGTGATACACGAAGGGCGCTCCGAATTCGGAGTCTTTATTCGGCCTAAACGTGACCTGCACGGATGGGGCTCCGAATTGAGGCTTTTTTGTCGGCCAATCGTGACATCCACAAAGGGCACTCTGAATCCGGAGGCTTAATCGGCCCAAAAGTGTCATGCATTAATGGGGCTCCGAATTCGAAGACTTATCTTGGCCAATCATGATACACGAAGGGCGCTCCGAATCTGGAGTCTTTATTCGGCCCAAATGTGACCTGCACGGATGGGGCTCCAAATTCGGAGGCTTTTTTGTCGGCCAATCATGACATCCACGTAGGGCGCTCCGAATCCTGAGGCTTAATCGGCCCAAAAGTGTCATGCACTAATGAGGCTTCGAATTCGGAGACTTATCTTGGCCAATCGTGATACACGAAGGGCGCCCCGAATCCGGAGTCTTTATTCGGCCCAAACGTGACCTGCACAGATGGGGCTCCGAATTTGGAGACTTATCTTGGCCAATCGTGATATCTACGAAGGGTGCTCCGAATCCGGAGGCTTAAATCGGAAAACTTTTGATCTGAATTTCGTAATGAGAAAACAAGAAACTTTGCATTGCAAAAGTGAAATATGTACATGGTGTACCATTTAAAACAAGTATCATGGCCCACAGGTTGGGTTTAATGATAGAATTTACGCAAGTGCGTTGAATTCGAAGGCCGTGGCAGACTCCTCCTAGACATGTCTTTCAGCCGATATGCCCCTACTCCCACGATTTAGTCGATCTAATAGGGGACGTTCCAGTTAGGACCCAATTTTCCATCAGCCAAATTCCTGCCAGCTGGAAGCACTTTCTTCAAGACCAACTCTCCTGGTGTATAGCGGCACAGATAAACACGTTGATTATACGACTTAGCAAGCTGCTGCTGGTACCGTGCCATGGATGCAAGGGCACGGTCTCTTCATTCTTCAATCGGAATCAAATCCAAGGCCAACATCATGTTGTTTCGGCCCATATGAAAAACTTTTGATTTCAAGGTTGGGAGTCCGATCTCCAAGGGGATGATTGCCTGCGTTCCAAAGCACAAAGCGAAATGAGTCTCCCTAGTGGACCGCCTCGGAGTAGTGCAATGAGCCCATAACACACTCGGCAATCCGTCGACCCATCTGCCTTTAGCTTTCTCCAGCCTCTTCTTGATGCCATCCAAAATAGATTTGTTAGAGGCTTCAGTTTGGCCATTACTCTGAGGATAAGCCGGGGTGTCTGCATATGTGTTCTGATCATGGGTTATTTGGTTCAATTCATGATGATCAAATTTTGCCAGCAAGGAATTTGCCGTTTTGGTCGTTTTTGGCTTCGATTCCTTGGTGGTTAGCACTGTAGCCAAGGAATTTGCTGGATCCGATCCCGAATGCACACTTGGAATGCACACTTGGAAGCGTTTAGCTTCATTTTGTGCTTGCGTAAAATGCCGAATGTCTCTTCTAGGTCGGCCAGATGAGTTTGCTCTTCTTTAGACTTGACCACCATATCGTCAATGTACACTTCCATAGTACAGCCGTGCTGCTCCTTGAACATGGCAGTGATTAGTCTTTGGGAAGTTGCCCCTGTATTCTTTAGCCCAAAAGGCATAACCTTATAGCAATAAGTTCCTCTTGGGGTGAGGAATGCAGTTTTGTCTTGGTCTTCCGGATGCATGGCGATTTGATGCTAGCCTCTGTAGGCAGTGAGGAAGCTCATACGTTGATGACGTGCCGTGGCGTCTACGAGTTGGTCAATTCTGGGGAGAGGAAAACAGTCTTTCGGGCAAGCTTTATTTAAATATGTGAAGTCCATATAGACACGCCAGGTCCCATTTTTCTTCTTTACCACCACAATATTGGAAAGCCATGTAGGATAGGTCATTTTTGGATTGCGCCGACATCTGGCAACCGGTCAACCTCTTTAATAATGGCAGCGGTGTGTTCTATGGCTGACCGCCGGCTTCTCTGAATAATCGGCTTACATTTGGGATCAACATTTAAACGGTGCTCAGAAACAGATGGATCTACCCCCGGCATCTCATATGGCGGCCATGCGAGGACATCAAGGTTGCCGAGTAAGAAGGCAATCAGCTGCTGCCTTAGTTTTATTCAAGGATGCGCCGATCATAAAGAACCTGTCAGGATCTCCGTCGATTTCAACTCGATCCAGGGCTTTCGTGGCCTTTTCACTTGGGAGTCGTCCAACATCGTCGAGGCTCTCACATTTCGGCACCTCATAGAATTCACCTCCAGCTCTTTCGGTGTCTTTGCGGCGAGAAGATAGCATGTCTGTGCCGATTTCTGGGAACCACGGATTTCTTCAATGCTGCGTTTGGTCGGGAAGCGGAGCAGTTGATAAAATGTGCTTGGCACGGCACGCATGGCATGCAGCCAAGTTCGTCCCATGATAAGATTATACGACGAAGGCAGCTTGACAACCAAGAATTCCATATCTACTATTTGGAAACCCGCTCGAACTGGTAGTGTGATTTTGCCTAACGGGTATTTTGGATTAGCGTTGAAGCCGAATAACGGATAAAGTGCCGGGGACAGGTCCGACTCAGTGAACCCGAGTTTGATGAAGGTCTTGTAACACATAACCTCAGAAGTGCTCCCCTGGTCTATGAGAATGCGTTCAACGGTGAATCGGTTTACGCGTAATTCGATGACCAATGGATCAATGTGGGGGAGAGTTACGCCGATCGAATCAGAATCGTCGAAGGTAATACACGGAACTTCATAGGGCCATTTTGCTGGTGTGATTTGCTTTTGGGGTTCAGGATGAGACTAAATTGAATGTACGGTGGGGGCTGTCGGCAGGCTGTATAGAAAATACTAGGAGATGGAAAATCACGCTCGGGCATCAAAACGCCTGCTCGAGCGGAGAAGCAACAACAAAGGGCCCGCCCGAGCGTGAAAAGCCCCGCTCGAGTGTGAAGGCCAAAATCTGGGCATCAACTTTTAGTTTCTAAACACAACCAACCTGTTCCCAACCTACCCAACACAACCCAAGACTCAAATATAAAGAGTAAAGGATAGAAATGAGAATATGACAGCCACACAGTCACGGAACCAAGTTCGGAGTACAATAAACAAAGAAAGGGAAAACCGGGATCGCTATAACCTCCCCCCCTTAAGGAATTTCGTCCCTGAAATTAGGTAAATAAGTTTCAACAACATGATTTCTCAATTATCAACAATATTCCAATTCAATATTCATCAACCCGACCCATTACTGGTCATTCCATCCCTTCTCAAGGGGCCAATTACAACATATTCTACAATATGCACTATTAACATGTATTCCTTTGAAATTTACCAATTTCAACACATATTCCACCATTCAATTGCATATTCAATGCCAATCAATATATTTGCATTTCTGAAATAGAATTAACATATGCAATGTTAAAATAAACTTCCATCTCAAGGCAAGTTTCATAATATTCCTATAAACCGAAACATTTACAATGTTTTACAACTTAAGACATTCAATGCTCTTAAAGTTTATCAATACAGCAAAATATACAACATGTGCTCAAACATCCACAAATAGATTCGGATATTTCTCCCGGACCTCCAATTCACGTTCCCAAGTGGCTTCTTCCATTCTGTGATGTTTCCATAAAACTTTCACTAAGGGTATCGTCTTGCCTCGCAAGACTTGTTCCCGCCTATCCAAGACCCGAACCGGCCTCTCCTCATACGAGGCATCCTCGTCAACCTTTAAGTCGGTCCAATCCAATACATGCGATGGATCCGGCTCGTACTTCCAAAGCATAATAACATGTAACACGTCATGTACCCCGAACAACTGTGGCAGTAAAGCTAAACGATAGGCAACCTCACCAATCTTCTGAAGGATCTCAAAAGGGCCTATAAACCGAGGGGACAACTTCCCACTCTTTCCAAATATCATCAAACCCCGCCTAGGTGATATTTTCAAGAAGACATGATCACCCGCCTCAAATGCCAAAGGCCTCCTCCTACGGTTGGCATAACTCTTTTGGCGACTCTGGGCTGTAACAAGCCTCCTACGGATAAGCTCAACTTTCTCCATTGTCTCCCGAACCAACTTCGGGCCCAACAAAGGTGCATCACCCACCACGGCCCAACACACTGGAGACCTATAAGGTCGGCCATACAAGGCCCCAAACGGTGCCATACCGATACTCGACTAGAAACTGTTGTGGTAGGCAAACTCCACCAAGGGCAAGTGCCTCTCCCACGACCCACTAAAGTCAAGGACACAACCTCGAAGCATATCCTCAAGGATCTATATAGTACGCTCGAACTGCCCGTCAGTTTGAGGATGATAAGCCGTGCTAAAGGTCAACCTAGTGCCCAAGGTGAGCTAACGCCCAATACAGATATGTTAAACATAATATGAGCAATAACTAAAACATTAGAATTTGATAGATGTTTAACCAATATAAACCAACATACAACGCAACCCAATTTCATAACAGGTATGTTCATGTCTCATACCATTTTTCCTTTACTTAACAATTTCGATTTATAAACATGGCTCAGAACCTGGCCAAACAATTCCCATGAGGCTACGGCCCATGTTAAAAACCTTTTCTCATATCAACGATTTAAATGAGATTATAACTCATAATAAAACACTGCCATAATTCACAATTTACATGAGATAACAACTCATATTAAACACTTCCATACTTCACAAATGACACACAGACTTGATGTATCAATGGAGTCCATCCCCTATCTCCTCCCAAATAATATCAGGTTTAGGAGTCCATCCCCTATCTCCTCCCAAACCGTGGAGTACATCCCCTATCTCCTCCCACATAACACAATGTATATAAACAATTATCATATATACGATCAATCAATACACAAATTCGATGTATTATTCCAACCGTCATATTCAATGACTTATTCAACCGATTAGTTTTAATTCACCTAATCATCATGCAGTGTCTACAACAATCAAGATTATCCTCCACCGATAGCCCAAAGCAATTATCTCTAAACAGATAATAAATGCCTCAATAGATAAATTACCAACATTTTCAAAGGTGAGTGATTAATAAATCCAACACCACCATTCAATCTCATAATACACCAATTTCATTATTTTCAACTCAAATCTCATATTTCCATGACTTTCCAGATTAATTTTGCAAATTAATTCATATGATAAAAAAAAATTAGGGCTTTCCTCCCTATTTTCTGAATATTGACCCAAAGGCTCAAATATTAACAATAACATCAATAAGCTCATTTTAAGACCCAAGATATACATAGATTGGCCGAAATAGCAAAAGCCCTCTTTATTCATGTTGAAACCCTAACACCCAAAATCACCCAACCTCAACATTAAATCAAAATGACCAAAAGTTCATGTCAAAGATCATAAAAATGAGTAGTTATCCCTATCTCAAAAGATGAGACCAAATGGAGAAGATGGAGAATTTTGAAATACTCCAAAACCCAAGATTTTGGAATGGAAATGTAGTCCAAGCCAAGCACTACACTTTTTACAAAGACACTAAGGTAAAAGATCACTCAAACTAGATCAAACCCTAGAGAGAAGTTGAAGTTTAGAGTGAGGAACTCTGCAATGGAGGTTTTCAAAAGTTAGAGAGAGAAAGAGTCAAAGAAAAGTGATCCAAAAAGTCGCTATTCGGACTGATACAAAAGTCGCCCAGCTCGAGCGTGGAACTCCTCGCTTGAGTGTCAGACACAGACTCACACTCGAGCGTGAAAAGCGTCGCTTGAGCGTCGATTGCACACTTCCAGAAGTTTTGCAGACCATGGTCCTCGCTCGAGTGTCAAAATCCCCGCTCGAGCGGAGGAACAAATCAAAAGGGTCGGCTTGAGTGTCAAAAGCCCCGCTTGAGCGTCCGATGACCTGTAGAGAAAATACTGGGAGATGGAAAATCACGCTCAAGTGTCAAAACGCCCGCTCGAGCGGAGAAACAACAACAAAGGGCCCTCTCGAGCGTCAAAATCCCCGCTCGAGCGTGAAGGCCAAAATCTAGGCATCAACTTTTGGTTTCTAAACACAACCAACTTGTTCCCAACCTGCCCAACACAACCCAGGACTCAAATATAAAGAGTAAAGGATAGAAATAAGAATATGACAGCCACACACTCACGGAACCAAGTCCGGAGTACAATAAACAAAGAAAGGGAAAACTGGGATCGCTATAGGCAGTAGGCGTTCCTTCGACGAGCAGGGCTCAGGCACTAGGTGCCCCTTCAATGAGCAGGGCTCGAACACCGAGAGGTGAGGTTAGAGGGATGCCTTCTACTAGGCACTGCATTGGGTGGCCGGATCCCCCGACTGAGTTGACAGGTTGGCGGTATGGGATACCTTATTAGATTCCACTTGAGCCCCCGTTGCCTGATCACCGATACGTGAGGGCGCCTGGCTCACCACCGGTACACTTTACAGCTTTTATGCATTTTATTACGGCTTTCAGATACTTATGCACGCATTCATGCACTCATGATTTCAACTTGCATTTGCAGCCCTCTGTAGAGTATGTGGAGGAGTTACTCTAGGTGGTGGCCTTATTCGAGAGCATGATCTTGCGGAGAGAGACGATGCTAACCTGCCACGGCATTCCGGTACTTTTCAGTTTTCTTGCATTTATCATACTTACGCTGATATACTAAAACTAAGCATTTCATTGTACCGATACATTATATGTATGGATCGCATCTGACACGACACACTGCATACACATACTGTATTTGATTTCTGCACATTCTCTGCATACCGCACTTGCATTTGATGATAAATGCAAACTTGTCTTTTTCAGGTCACACCCTTGCAGACAGGACCCTCTGAGTCTCCTCGAGCGACAGAGAGAGAGATTCTGGCACGCAGCCGAGGGAGGCGTCGAGCACCTGTCACACGCAATGATAATGGCGTGTCTAATGGGGAGGAGGAGCCATCGAGTCCTCAGTCAGAGCCATCTGAGGGTGGAGGCGACGACACCAGCTCAGGTTTTGAGGGTGGCGACGATGCCGAGGAGGGCTCCGAGGGTGGGAGCGGAGGTAGCTCAGGTTCAGACAGCAGCGCCCATGGCAACAGTGCTCCAGAGCCCGCTCAGCCGAGGAAGAGGGCGAAGAGGGCCTCTCGATCCTGAGGTGGATGGCACTGATTCAGATGTTTTTGCTTTGTTTTCTTTTTGCTAGTAGTATTAGCTCATTGTACAGTCCTAGACAGTTTTATTTCTTAAAACTTGTACCTTTGTAAAAAGAAACCATGATGGAATGAGAAAACAGCTTTTTGATCGAAAAAAGTGTTGTATTTTATATTCCGAGCATTGCATCGCACCATTTTACACGAAAATGAGATTGATGAAAATTGAACATTCAAAATGCATTGTCTTAATCAGGTAGTGAACCAACTAACAACTGTAAGAACAACACACCTGGATAAACAACACAAGGCCTTGACATGCCAAACAATGTAATTACAACTCGATAAACAAATTGCAACAACTCGATAAGCAAAGCAACAACTCGATAAATAAAACCAATATAACTCAATAAACAAATGCAACTGTTAAACAGAACAGCAGACCGCATCCGAAGTAGAATCAAACTTAGGTTTTCAGCATTCTCAGCACACAAGAAGGCTAAAAAGCACTCTGCTGGAGACAAACAGAGGCTGCTGGAGACAAACAGAGGCTGCCGGCCACTTTTTGCTTCTGGTGGCCATTTTTTACTTCTGTGGGCCACTTAAGTGGTTGGCCGGCTAGAAAAGGTGGCCGATCGGCTACTCCAATTGGTCGGTCGGCCAGTTTTGGTGGGAGCCTCCAGATTGCTGCCACCTGTCTTCCATTCAATGTTCTATCTTCTACAAAAGCTCCAGCTTCGTGGTTTCTTCATTTCAAATCCATTTTTGCCCCAAATGGAACCGTTCTTCGCCGAAAAACTCTCCAATTGGATTGCAACTTTGGATGGTTCGAAAAAGTTGAATTTTTGAGGTTTCGAAATAAATGCACTATTCACGCTGAGTCGCACCCCGCTGCGCTTTCCATTTCTCCATACCGTAGCTAGGTGTTGGAATTCGGTAACTCATGTTTTTAGCTTTGGGGGCCAAGAGATGTGCCCCACTTTTGAAGAATTCCAAGCTTTGATGGACTCGAGTCGCGACGAGGAAATCTTGACTCAGCTCCGTTTCGGCCACATCCAAGCTCTAGGACGGATGTGTGGGCTTACTTTGCACGACACTCGGTCTTTCATTCGCGACGGGGAGTTGGACATTCCCAGCCTGATTCATCGCTTTTCTGATGCTGGTGACCGCGGCGATTATCTTTGGCAAAGTTTTCAGCGACATGCTCTCTGCTTGTGCATGTTGTCTCATTTCTTGCTTGCCCCTAGGCTTCAGAGGGTCTAGCGTCCGGTTGATTGAGGTTGCCTAAGGCTTGAAAGAGGGCAAGAGCTGCATTGGCATGACACTAGCTGAAACCTTGATGGGCTTGGATGCCTTTCATCGACGAGAGACAACCAGGTTCGCAGGAAGTCCACTACTCTTACAGGTAATGTTTCATACTCTTCTCACATGTATTTCTCACATCACTTGGCCCTCAGGCTCTATTTTTCTCTCAAAACCCTTTCTCACTTTTTCTCTCCACGTACACCTCTCTATTCTTTAATCTCTCTTATTTTTCATCCCTCCCCAGATATGGCTCATGGATAAGTTGAAAGTAGTGGACTTTTGCCCAGCATATTCAGCACGCGGCTATTTCTTTCGCCAACGGCTAGTTGATGCAAATGGATGTGCACTCAATCTGCTGTTGACATCACTTGGCGTTGTCCCTAGCTTGATCTGCCAAAGATGGGCTACAGCATGTCCCGGCAGCCCGGGATTCAGTTAGTTGGCTTGTCACACTGTGTTCTACTTTCCATTTCGGTTCCGGCGTCAGGTCGGCCATGACCAGACTTGCTTGGAAGAGGGGATAGAATACCCTTCTGCATTTCTGATCAAAGGCTCACATCTAGCTCGGTATGCCACCGCATGGAGGACGAGAGAGCTTCTGGCGCCTGCTCCCACTTTCAGTTGTGCCCTTTCTAGTGAATGCATTGCTTGGCTTAAGGAAGAGACGCAAATCGGGCCTACTTTAGCATCAGAAGCTTCCACAAGCTCGGGGAGGGGGCGCAGGAACACCTGACTTAACCATGCCCCTAGTTTATTGCTTTAATCTATACTTTCAAGTTTTCTTTGAATGTAATAAAAGCAACTTCAGTTTGTATCGAGAGTCAGAGAGCTCTGTAGTGAAATCAATGAAATTAAAGGTTGTGGGTATTGAAAATTTTCCGTTTTGGTCCAAAAATGGTCTAAGTTGTAAAAGATTAATTTGAGCAAAATCAACTTTTATTAAAACTTTTCAAAACCATTTTCGATATGGATCACAACTGGACACGCCCGAGATCTATCACTGAGATGTATAACCTTGGATCCAACCAACTGGAAAGTTGCCCCTTGTCTGAATAGCACTGCACTGTAGCTCACAACCGAACTCTTGGATGTAGAAAAGACAAAGATGGCCAACATGATGACATGGACAAAGTTGATTTGGAAGTGTTTGTGGCTGGACCTCAGAGTGAAGTTGCATACGTATCCCGAAGATGGGAATCAAGCCTTACGTGGTTCGGTTCAGGTTCACTCGTGTATTAACACTCTCCTTTTGCGCTCTAACTTTTGCCTAGGCAGCCCTTTCTGGGTTTTCAACCTTGCGAGCTCAGTTTTTCTTTTTTCAAATTTTTTGTGCTCTAACTTTTACCTAGGTCACCCTTTCGAGTTTTCGGCCTAGCGAGCCATTCAGGGATAGTATTTTTTCAACTTCTCCATGTTGATCGGTTGGGAGAACTCAAGGCCATCTAAATCCATTATTACGACAGCTCCACCTAACCAAATTGACTTGATGATGTAAGGACCAGTCCAATTAGGTCTGAACTTGCCCCTAGGGTCATGGATGGGAGCTCGATTGTCTTTGAGCACCAAATATCCTTCTTTTAGATTCCTGGACTTAACCTTCTTATTGAAAGCCCTGGCAATCCTGCGTTGATAACCTTAAATGTGGTACAGTGTTTTCAGCCTTCTTTTGTCGAACAGCATGAGTTCTTCGAACCTGCTCTGTTGCCAATCTGCCTCAGCTATCTAGCACTCAGCCATTACTCGCAACGACAGAACCTTAACTTCAATAGGCAGAATAGCCTCTATCTCATAAACCAAGGAATACGGAGTTGCCCCAGTAGAAGTTCGAATTGACATTCTGTAGCCCCAAAGAGCAAATGGCACCTGGCCAGTCCCTGTAGGTTTCCACCATCTTCTGCAGAATGTGTTTGATGTTCTTGTTGGTGGCCTCAACTGCTCCATTGGTTTGCGGCCTATATGTAGATGACTTATGAAAAGCCACGTTGTACTTCTCCAATAAGTCGATCACTTCCTTCTTGAAGTGGGAACCATTGTCCGAAATAATCTCATTTGGGACCCCATACCGGCAGATAATGTTATTCCTGATGAACTTAGCTACATGCGACGCCTTCAGCACTGCATAAGATTGGGCCTCAACCCACTTTGTAAAGTAGTCTATAGCCACCAAGATGTACTCATGCCCATTCAACCCCTTCGGAGTAACTGCCCCAATCACATCAATCCCCCAGACTGAAAATGGCCATGGCGAAGTCATGTTGTACAGCTTTGACGGCGGAATGTTCATGAGGTTTGCATAGATCTGGCATTTGTGGCATCGTCAAACAAAGCCAATACAATCCTCCTCCATGGTTGACCAGTAATAACCCTGTCTAAGAATCTTCTGAGCCAGCATTACCTCGCTCATGTGCGCTCCGCACTCTTCTCCATGGATGGCCTCCATTAGGCACTTCGACTCTTTAGCATCAACACACAGTTTATGCATCCCAAGATGACCCCGTTTGTACAATTTACCCTCGCAGATGATGAATTGAGCAGCCATTCTTCGAATTGCCCTATTATCTTTGGCGTTTGCCCCTGGTGGATAAGCTTCCTTTTCCAAGAAGTTCCAAATGTCGTAATACCAGGGGTTTTGATCTTGTACTTCATCTATGGCAGCAATCAGCTCGTAAGCCGGCACATGTCGCTGTTCAATGATGATTGGACGCATCCGGACTCCCAAAGGGATGTCAATCACGGAAGATAGAGTTGATAAAGCATCTGCAAACCTGTTGCTCTTTTTTAACAGATGGGTGAAGGTTAACTTCTCAAACCTGGGAATTAGGACATCCAAGGTTTGGTGATAGATTTTCATTCTTTCTTACTTAACCTTCTAGTCTCCTTTCGCTTGAGATACAACAAGGTTTGAGTCCCCAATGACGTCCAACCATTTTGCCCCTAGTTCCAGGGCGGCTTCCAAGCCAGCAATACATGCCTTGTACTCTGCTTCATTGTTCGATACCTTGAACCGGAGTTTGAAAGCTAAGGGTATGTGGGAATTTTCGGGTGCAATCAACAACACCCCTATCCCATACTCGTACTGATTAGACGCTCCATCAAAGTACATAGTCCAGACCTCTTCTTCAGCCTGCAGAATGGCCTCATCTGGGGACAGATATTCTACTGTTTCATCTCCCTCCATTGGGTGATCGGCTAGGAACTCCGCTACCGCTCTCCCTTTCACAGACTTGCGCGTCATGTACTTCAAATCAAATTCGGAGAGAAGAAGCAACCAACGAGCTAGCCTACCCGTAAGTGCTGGTTTCTCGAAGAGATATTTGATGGGATCTAACCTTGAAACCAGTATTACAGAGTGAGCTAACAGGTAATGCCTCAGCTTCTTGGTAGTCCATACCAAGGCCAAACAAGCCTTCTCCTGCGAAGTGTAGCGGGTCTTATATTCCAGCATTTTCTTGCTCAGGTAGTAAATAGCATTCTCCACTTTGTCCTCAGACTCTTGTGCAAGCATGCAGCCCATTGTCGTTTCAGTTACGAACAGATACAATATCAACGGTTTCCCCGGCTTTGACGGTGACAACACGGGTGGGTTCGGTAGATACTGCTTGATCTGCTCAAAAGCAACTTGGCATTGGTCATCCCATTGGAACTTCTTTCCTTTCTTCAGGAGACCAAATAGTGGTTCACAAGTCAAGTTAATTTTGCAATAAACCATCTTATGAATTGCACTTTACCCAGAAAGCCTCGCACCTCCTTTTCAGTCCATGGTGGTGGCATTTCTAAGATGGCCTTGATTTTGGAAGGGTCGACCTCGATACCTCTTTGTGTGATCAAGAACCGCAGCATTTTCCCTGCTATAACACCAAAAGTACATTTCTGAGGATTCAACCACAACCGATACTCTCTGATCCGTTGGAAATTTTTCTTCAAGGCGGTGTAGTGGCCCTCTCTTTCCTTGGACTTGACAATCTTGTCGTCCACGTACACCTCAACTACTTTATGGATCATATCGTGCAAGATTGTGGTCGCAGCCCGTTGATACGTAGCCCCTGCATTCTTCAAACCAAACGGCATCACCCTATAGCAGTAGGTTCCCCACGGGGTGGTGAAAGCAGTCTTCTCCCTGTCTTCAGAGGCCATCAAAATCTGGTTGTAACCTGAAAATCCATCCATAAATGAGAGCAACGCATGCCCCGCAGTGAAGTCCACCAATTCGTTGATATGCGGCAGAGGAAACTTGTCCTTCGGTCTGGCTTTATTCAAATCTCTGAAGTCTACACATACCCGAATTCTACTGTCCTTCGGCACTGGAACTATATTGGCCAACCAAGTAGGGTATTCAGATACCAACAGGAACCCTACATCAATCTCCTTTGTGACCTCTTCTTTGATCTTCAGAGCCCAATTCGGGCGGATCCTTCGGAGCTTCTACTTAATAGGCCTGGCCTTCGGGTCAAGAGGGATCCGGTGCTGTACAATGTCAGGATCGATTCCAGGCATGTCTTCGTAAGACCACGCGAAAACATCTTTGAAATCTTTTAATAAAGCGACTAAGCGCTCGCACTCCTCAGAAGACAATGTGGACCCGATCTGGTCCAGACGCGAATCCTTCTCAGTACCAACATTAATTAAGGTGATTTCACCAACCAAAGGTTTTACAAACCTCTCCTGCTCTCAATCAATCAAATGTTTTAAAATCAGAGGAATTTCTTCCTCGTCGTTTTTATCGAAATTTTGAAAGTCTTGATTTATGCAATAAACTAAAGGCACAAAAAAGTACTCAAAAGCTACAGCAGTACCATTCTCATTAACTTCCAGCTCATTTGATTCTTCGGTTACAACTGACTCAAAAGAAAATGAAAATGACAACCTGGACAGGACAGTGGCATCCGGGTTATCACCCCCAGGAATACCAGACTCTGACTTAGAAGAACTGGAATCTGATTTCGACTCCACAGACTCTGTGGAGTCAGATTCCGGTTCACTACCTGAACCAGAACTGCTAGATAAAAAGCCTTCCTCGTGTTGCCAGACAAGGGAGGGTACAATGGATGCATCTAGAATGCCGGAAGAAGGGCCCATAGCCGAGTTATCTTCGATCATGGAAACTGAGAAATCATTCCTCGAGCACTCTGGTAAGATCTGAGGATCTGATAGGAGACAGGCTAGCACTGCCCCCAGCTCAAAATCTATGCCACTGGACTCATCCACATTGCACTGCTCAGCCACAACTGTTGGGTCAGTTTGCTCTTCGACAACTTCATCCCCCGACAATTGCAAGTCAAAAAAAATATCAAAACCCGGCAAGTGCCGCCTTTTTGAATTCAACCATGGCTCTGAAAAGCCACAGAACGGGAAATCTTCCCCTTCCCGGACAAAACGCCCGTTTAGGGTCCCTCGGATAGGTCTATGTACTAAGTCATAGTGCTTCCCGGCTTGTTTAGCTCTGGCTCTTCCAGCCATCTCTCTTCTTTTCCTTACCCAATCCTCTTTGGTAGGTGTATAACCTAGACCAAAGGTATGGGGATTGTGTGGCACTTCAGCTAATTTAGCGACGCCCTTCCGACCACTTCTTCCTAATCCCATCCTGGGCACATACTGAAGCTTGTTTATGAGGTAAAGAGATTGTGCACTGACGTATAGCCCCTCATCAACTGCTAGCAAGTCCTGTACCACCCGAGCCTCAGCCAAAGTGAATCCCGATAGAAAGACACCTTCCACGCCGTGCTCAATTTCCAAAACTGGTGTAGAAACTTCTGGCGGCGGGTGTATTGAAGAGTTCCCAAAAACTATTGCTACCCTCTTCCTGTGGGGGTACTTCAGCATCTGGTGTAGGGTGGAAGAAACAGCCCTCACTTGGTGCAGCCACAACTGCTCGAGGAGTAGATTGAAGGTGGCCAGAACATCTAAGACATGAAACTTGATGTCCTGCTCCCCTGGGCCAACCTAAGTTTTAATTCGTACTGTTCCCATCACCTCCCGACTGGTGTTATCATAAGCCCGTATCACCTAGGCTGTTTGAATGAAATCTGCGGGCATCAACCCATAGCATACGCCGTTCGTGATGGACATACATTGATTGCAAATCCCGTATCAACTAGGACAACCGGTATCCACTTCTCCTTGCACTCCACAGAGATATAGAGCGGCTTGTTATGATCAAAGCCCTCAGGTGGTAGTTCCTTGTCCGTGAAGGTTAAGGTCGGTGAAGCTCCACCCAGGAAAACCAGCCCTACCAACTATGCGGGTGTTGTATCAATCGAAAGCTTAGCCTTGTTCATGGCTGAAAGGACGGCTTGTCTATGTACCCTGGAGGCCATAAGCAGTCCCCAGATGGAGATGTCTGCTTGAATCTTCTTTAGCTGCTTCAGCACAGCTTCCTCCTTTAATAGTCTGTCCTTTTGTTTCTCAGCTTCTCTATCCTTCCCAGATGCCTCTGGCTGGTCCAAATGTGGGGGCTTAAAGTACCGCCCACTCCGGGTCATATGGTCCACTTCTTCAGTATACTAGGTGTCATCTGGGAGGTTCTGCCCCCAGTCTTCATCGGTATGGGCTAGACACAAATCGTCATCTTCCTACCACATGCCCTCAGCAACCGATAGACAACTATCTGGCTTTGCTGTAACTGTTTCTGTGCGTACAGCACATTCTGTCCCCACAGGACCCTTAGCTTTTCTAGCCCTATCATCATTCTCAATTTTCTCTTGTTCGAACCGCCGCAGTGCATCCTCATGTTCTGTGTCTGCTGTGCACAAACTACCCAAGTCTCGAGCAAAATTCTTCGCATCGGTGCTCTCTGGAGATTCCTCCTAATTCTTGGCCATTCCGGCCACTGTAGATGTTCCAGTTTCTGACTGCCGCTGTTTTGGCTGAGACTCCTCAACAACATCTGGCTCGTCATTGAGCCACCTTGTAGCATCTATCGCTCTGTTCAGGTCAAACCAACTGATGCTCACATCCCCTGGATCCTGCTCATCAAAGAACTGCAGATTAGCAATGTCCTCTTCAAGCTCCACTAAATCATCCAACCCATGACTTGGCCCGTCTTCCCGAACCACATTGACCACTGCCCCAGTTGGTAACTCCACCATTGGCTTAGCCTGATCTCTTGACACAATATAACCGCACGGGTTGTATGCTTCCTCAGTAAAGCTCCCAGATCTGTCAGGTTCTGAACCAACATTCCCATTCTCCTCCAAGGTCACCCGAGTTCTATTTTCAACAGTCACCACCATTGGCTTGGGCTGGGTTAGAGAGGTGCTCATCATGCACAAATCCGTGCTATCTGGGATGAACACCTCAGGCTTAGGCAGGTGGGAGGGTGTGATGTATATGCTAGGGTCATACGGGATGGTCGTGGTTTGGATCAGGTTGATTTGCTTGGGTGGTGGAGCTTGGTTATGTGGTGGGAGTGGGTTGGTAGTGACATTTGGCTTGTCGGGAGGCGCAATCACCTTGTTGTCGATGAGATCTTGAATCTCATGACATAGTCTGAAGCAGAAATCGGTGTCGTGACCTCGCTGCTGATGGAAGGCATAGTATTTAGTCGGGTCATGCTTTGAAGGGAGAGGATCGGGTAGAGGTCGTTGTTCGAACGGTTTAAGATGTCCTTTCCTGAGTAGGACTCCTAGAGCTTTAGACAAAGGCATATAAAATGGGGTAAAAACCCTCTTGCCTCAGGGTGGATAGTTTGCTGGTTAAGAGGTGGTTCTGGACGCACTGGTAAAGGGTGTAGCTGTTTTTGGAGTGGTGGTGACCATGTCGACGTCAGAAGTTCTTGCAGTTGCACTACTACTTGTAGCTGCATTCGAATCGCGTGTAAGCGCCCTCTTGGGCTGGTCCTTTTCCTGGTCGATTAGACCTTGCAGCTTCAATCTGCACCCCAATCTTGTACGAGTCAACAAAGGTGGGGAGAGGTAAGACGATCATTTTTTGCATTAGCTTGGGTTATAGGTTGCGCACACCATCCTTATCTAATCCTTTTCGAGTGGCCGAGTTCTCATCATGGTGGCCTTGGCCCTCCATCGGGTGACAAAGTCAGAAAAACCCTCTTTCGGCTCTTTTTTGGTTGCTTCGAGATCACGAGTCGTGACCTCGATCTGGGTATTGTATGAGTATTGAGCAACGAAGGCCTCAGCCATCTCCTCCCAGTTTCATTTCACTGAATCCTCCAGCTTGGCGTACCAAATGGCCGCAATACCCGACAAGGTCCAACCGAAGAGTGATAGTTTCTGGAGTCTCGTCAAGCCCATCGGGCGCAAAATATCAGAGAACAACCTCAGATGAACCATAGGATCACCCGAGCCATCAAAATGGTCTATGTGGGGCATCTTGAACCTTTACGGCAATGTCACCGCCGAATCAGCGTATCCATCTTCTATATCCGGGATCGAGTTAACTCCTTGGGCTCGCTTGAACAGCTTTTCAAGCTTACTTACTTTCAGCGCGGTTGGATCAACCTCAAATTCGAACAGCATGTCTACTGGATTAGCCGGTGCTTTAGACATTTGAGGTGGGATTGGCGGTGGGACTGGCCCCGTTGGAAGCAGATATCTCCTGGATCCTGCTCATCAAAGAACTGCAGATGCTCTGGCTTGTTGTGGTTACTGCTGTTGTTGGAGCCTGGCAATCAGTTCTACCTGTTGGGCTACAACCTCTGCCTGACATGTGGTAACCTCTGCCTGGCGAGTAGCATCCCGCTGCATGGCCTGCATGGTCTCTTGGAGTTGACGCATCATGTCCTTCATACAGACTATAAAGTGCTGATTTGACTGAATAGGTATGTATTCCCTCTCTGAGGTGGAAGCAGATATCTCCGTCCAACTGCGCACAGGTGAGGTGGATAATGACCGCTGATCTGATAACTGCTGTACTGGTGCTCTATGCCTGACTGCCATCTGTCTTGTAACCGAGGGTAATGAAGCAAACACTGGTTGTCCGTCAATTAGATCCTCAAATCGGGAAAGCCTTCTACCTCTAGTCCAAAGTGCTCGGGGAATAACTGCCTCGTCGAAAGCAATGATGCAATACTACCTTGCAAAAAGGAAAAAAAAAGCAAAAAAAAGGAAACAACAATAAAAAAAATGGACAGCATTTTGGCTTAGATAAAGACAACACACAGTTGATATCATAAGCTGAATAAACTGTTCTCAAACACTGATCTGTGCCCCCAAATCGCTGCCTCAAATTTGATGCCCCCAAATACTGATGTCCTCAGACTGATACCCAGACTTGCAAACTAATACATGCATTCCAATAGAGACACACCCCTAACAGCACGTAGCAAGCAAGTGAGAGCCAAAAACACCCCTATGGTGGGGTAGGGTTTCCCTGTCCTATCTTGTCAGGAGCTAGGGTTTCACTACGCACACATGCGGTTTCAAACAACCTACATTTGGGTAAGCAACCTGTCCTAGTTTGGAGTGGTCTTTATGGCTTCCGATATGAAACTAGGTCGATTGGTCAAAAAAACGGTGCCTCAGGAAAGCCAAGGTTTGTGTTCCTATCATGGCAGAGCCCGTAATCGGCCAGCCTTATGGCACGCTTTTCGAAGCGAGCCTCCAGCAAACTGTTCAGGAATAGTAGATGGCAAACACTGTGTCCTAAGCACACCAATGCAAATGCAATGCAAAAAAACACATAAGTGTAGATGAAACAACATATCATGATTTCGAGTCAAGTTCTCTAAATCCCCAGCAGAGTCGCCAGAAACTGTAGACCCAACTTTCTTCGCGCGCCCCCCTTTCGAAGAGGCGTGAATTGGTCTTACTACAGTTCGGACTCCTGTTACGGTTTTGAATTTAATCTCACAAAGTGCAATGTGAGACTGATAAACACCAAAGAGTCCAAATTCGGCAAATCGTTTTGGAAAATCAATTTTGAATAAAAAGCGCCAAACATGGACTGCTTTGCCAGACTACAGAGTCACCACCTAAATATTTTATTTTTGGAAAATTTAGGAAACCCTGACTTGTGCCAAAGGCCACGTGTCCGTCATCACTAAAGTTGCCTCGGCTCGGGAACTTGGGTGCGAGAGGGGAAGGTCCTGAAATGAGCACCCCCGCTCGCCCGATCAAAGATCGGCCTCTACTACCATGATATGTTGTTTTATAAACCTCATGCGTTCTTATTTTGGTTATTAGCTAACTTTATTATGTGATGCGCACATCATACAAGTATAGACACAATCACGAGAATCGAAACAAAATAACTCATGTTTGTTTTCGAAAATGGTTTGAAGTGCTACTCACAAGTAGGCTAAAGCGCAGAGTTGTCACCCTAAAGTGGGCTTTAGAAAACATGATTTTGCCACCTCAAGTGGGCTTAAAACTCACAATCGTCGAATTGTTCCAATTCAAGTAATCTAGCCTTCATCCACAGGCATTCAAACAGTTAATCACTTAAGCAAGTAGCCTCATGGCAAGCATGCTGTCATGGCAACACTCACACTCATACAAGTATGCTAAAGCATAAACACTTACAGTGTACTCCGAGCCAAAACAGAAAACTAGTTAGAAATCATGCATCATCCTAACTATGTTAAAATGCCTAATGCAACACATGCAAAATGAAACTAAGTAGGCTCGACTATCTAAGATGGCATATGAATGTGACAATTGATACACGTATTCAAATAGGTATTGAAATACAATACAGTTTGAATGATACGCCGAGCCCGGTGCATGCAAGACAAATGAATGATGCACGCATGCAAGCATAAAGTATGCTAGTCGAAATATGCCCTAAGCTAACCATCGAAAGCGATTAAGTAAAAAAGAGAAAGAAGTGAGGTTGGAAGACATGCACACACACACGTACGCTTATTACAACATTGCGCCCTCTCGAAGGAGGGTCTGAATAATAAGCTAAGCTAATCTAAGCTAAACTAAGCTACTTACTACAAATCAACTAATTAACTATTCTAGCTAATTAATTATTACAAAACTGAATTGAATAACTAGCTATAGTAAGCTAATTAATTACACACTTAACTAATTAATAACAAACAATTAAGCTACTGAACTAAGTAGCTAAACAATTCATATGAATGGCCTCGGGAAGCGAGGGGGATATGCATGCTCGGTTGGCTTCACCCCGAAAATCCACTACTTTGCCTCTAAATGCCTCTGTTTGCACATCTTTGAACCTCTAAAAATTGTGCCAACCTCCAGATTGCTTTTGTTTGATCTCAAGAACACACTGATGGCCGATCGGCCATGGTTGGTGATCATCGGCCAAAAATGGTGGCCGATCGGCTAGCAATTGTGGTCGGTCGGCCACTGATTCCCCGCTACGACTCATCAATGGAAAACAAAAGGTAAACAACCTAAACACAAACACAGGCACTTGAAACGACTCAAAACAAGAATTGAGACAAACAAAAACAAGAGACACGACACTTAGACGTATCCCAATGGCGAGAGACCTCTCAGTTTGCGAGGAGCCAGTTTCTTCAGGTATTGTTTCCCACCCTTTCTTATTTGTAATTCTCACATCACTTGGCCCTCAGGCTCTGTTTTTTCTGAAAAAGCCCTTTCCTCACTTTTTCTCTCAGCGCACACCTCTCTATTCTTCAATCTCTCATTTTTTATCCCTCCCCTGGGTGGTTGATGGATAAACAGGAAATTGTGGGTTCATGCCCAACATTATCAGCTTGCGGCTATTTCCTCTGGTGACGTTTAGTCGATGCCCTGGATGAGGGAGTGGAGTATCTTGATCCATTCCAATTCGTGCTTCACACTTGGCTTGATACCTCACTGCTTGGAGGATGAGAGAGCTTTCAGCCCTTTGTTGTTAGCTTCAGTTGTGCCCTTTTCTGGCAGGTAGAGTGCCTTTTTTGGCAAGTACGTTGACAATGGGGAAAAGACAGAACACCTGACTTAACTGTGCCCCTAGTTCATCATTTTGACCCTTTTTTTTGTTTTTATTTTTTATTTGACGTTCTGCTAAAACAATTTTGACCAAAATGAGAGTTAGATTAACATGCTTGTTCAATTTTCTGATTTGAAATCATGCAAGTCAAGCTATGAGCACTGAAAATTTTCCTTCTTTGGGTCCAAGATGTGATCTAGTTTTGAAAAAAATGGGATAATTTTCGAGAGAATTAGTCAACCTCAGTAAAAATTCTCAAAAAAACTGTTTTTGCAAATGGCCACTGCTCAACGTGCACGGAACCTACTCTTGAGATGCGCAACCTCAGATCCATAACAATGGAAAATTGCCCCTTTGCCTGAACGACACTGCATGGCAACTGAAAGTTGCCCCTAGTCTGAATAGTACCGCAGCACATTGTATGGCAACAGAGAGCTGCCCCTTGTTTGAATAGCATCGCAGCACATGGCAACAAGTCCTCACGGTGACAGTCACAACCGAACTCTCGGATACAAAGAAAGCAAAGATGATCAAAACCATCACATGGACATAGTCGAATTTAAAGTGTTTTACGGCTGGACTTCAGAATGAAGTTGCCTACGTATTCCAAACATGGGAATCAAGCCTTGCGTAGTTCAGGGTCTAGGTGCACTCGTGTATTAACCCTCACCTTTTACACTCTAACTTTTGCCAAGGCCGCCCTTCCGGGTTTTCAACCTTGCGAGCTGTGTTCTTCTCTTCTTTTCATTTTTTTTTTCTTTTCTTTTCTTTTTCTCTTTTTTTCTCATATCTTTTTTCTTTTTCTTTTTTTTTCATTCTTTGCATTTTTTCTTTTCTTTTCTCTTTTCTTTTTTTCTTGCTCTAACTTTTGCCTGGGTCGCCCTTCTGGGTTTTCGACCCAGCGAGCCTCTCAAGGGTAAAAGTGTAGCTTTGTCCATGTCAAATGGTTTTGAGATCCTGAAGTCATCTGAATCCAAGAAAATGGCTGTTGTTTGCTGATGATGTAGAAGTCCATCCAATGGAGGGTGAATTTGCCCCTGGTGTTGTGGATAGGAACTTGGTTGTCCTTCAGCAATGTCTTTTTCTTTCCTCCCTTCTGGGGTTTGGCATTCTTGCCGATCTTCATTGATTTGTGGAATGATCCATTTTCGGTTCTTCGAGCACAATCTGGCATCTTTTGCCCCTAGTTCGAGGGGTGCTTCTGACCCAACCACACAGGCCTTATATGGTGGTTGACCGTTGAACATTCTGAATCTAAGTTCAAGGTTTGAAAGCAAGGGGTCGAGTCTCGAGGCTGAGAGCGATCCTAGGCTACACAATCTCAAGAGCGATTCCACACAGGTCTTCGCAAGACGGCGCAAAACACTTTTTGAAATCTTTTAAGAAAGCGACAAATCGCTCGCTCTGAAGACAGTGTAGAACCAATCTGGATCAAGCCAGGATCCTTCTCAGTACTCACATTAACAAGCATGATCTCAATCATTAAGGGCTTAGCACGCCTCTCTTTCTCTCAATTGATCAATTTTTTTGCAAATCCCGAGGAATTCCTTCCTCTTTGTTTTCATCACAATGTTCAAAAAGTTTTGCAAAACTCAGGTCAATGTAATGATTTCAAAGCACAGAAGAGCAGGTAAAAAGCACTGCCATTTCATTCAAGTTTGCTGGCACAACAGGCTCAAAACAGAAACAAGTACAAAAGCATGAAAACCACAGTTGTTTCAATTAGATCTACTGGTGTAACTGGCTCCCCGGCAGAAACAAACTCAAAAGAAAGCGAAAAGACAAACACAAAACAAAATAGTGATATCCGAGGTAACGCTCCCGGGATCACCCGACTCTAACAAAATAAGACTGACTCGATACAACAAGACAGACCCAACTGACTCAGGATGAAAAGACTGACTCTACACAACGGGACAGACTCTAAATGACACAACAAAACCAACTCAATACCCAAGTCAGAAAGTACAAAAATCAGCATTCACAAATGCTTAAAACAGTGCGTGTCGTACGCCACGTCCTGAGTAAACTGAGTGCCGCCCGCAGGTGGTTCATCCCCTGATCACATATTCGTTCTATCCCCCAAATTCACTGATCCAGTGGTGATAGACTTTGCCGAGCTAGTGCAGCGATGACCTTGTTGTCAAACAGATCTTGTACATCATGGCACAGACGAAAGCAACTATCAGTGTCATGACCGGTTTGTTGATGGTAGGCACAATACTTAGTCTGGTCATGCTTTGGAGGGAGAGGATCGGGTAGAGGCCGTTGTTCCAATGGTTTCAGATATCCTTTCCGGAGTAAGCCCTCTAGAGCTTTTGACAAAGGCATATAAAGTGGGGTAAAAACCCTCTTGACTCGAGGTGGATATTTTGTTTTTTGCGAGCTACTTTCGGACGCACCGGTGAATGGGGTAGCTATTTTTGATGCGGTGGTGGTGACCATGCCCACTTCAGAAGATCTTGTAGCTGCATCACCACTGGTGGTCGCATTCGAACTGCGGGAAAACGCCCTCCTGGGTTGCTCCTTGTCTTAGTCAATCAGACCCTGTTTCATGGCATCCTCAATTTGTACCCCCATCTCATGTAAATCTGAAAAGGTGGGGAATGGGAGAACAATCATTTTCTGCATAAGCTTGGGCTGGAGATTGGGCACAATCATCCGAATCTGATCTTTGTCAGTGGGCCTAGTGGTCATCATTGAGACCTTGGCCCTCCATCGGGTTACGAAGTCAAAAAAACTCTCCTTAGGCTCCTGTCTAGTCGTCTCGAGATCACAGGTTGTGATCTTGATCTGTGTATTATAGGAGTACTGAGCGACAAAAGCCTCGGCCATCTCATCCCAATTCCTCTTAACATCGTCTTCCAGTTTTGCGTACCAGATGGCTGCCACACCCAACAGGGTCCGGCCGAATAAAGAAAGCTTCTGTAGTCTGGTGAGGCCCATCGGCCTTAATATGTCTGAAAATAGCCGTAAGTGCACCATGGGATCCCCGGACCCATCAAAGCGGTCAATATATGGTATCTTAAATCTGTCCGGCAGTATCACGACTGCGTCGGTATACCCATCCTCGATGTCTAGGATGGACTTCACACCCTGAGATTTCTTGAACAGCTTTTCAAGCTTGCTCACTTTTAATGCCATGGGGTCCACCTCGAATTCGAAGGGAGAATTCGGTTGATTGATAGGAGTGGGTGCCTTGGATAGTTGAGGTAGAATCGGGGGCGGAGCAGGCCCTGTTGGGATGTCTGTATCCTCCTGGACATTCTGGACATTCGCCGTCTCCCCGGGTATTGGATCTCTTGGTGGGGGAGGAGCTTGGTGTGCAGCTGATGCTCTGGCTTGCTGCTGTAGCTGGGTAATTAGCTCTGCCTGTTGGGCCATAACGACGGCCTGCTGCTTGGCAAATTATGCTTGACAAGCAGCATCCTCCTACATGGTTCTCATGCTCTCCTGGAGCTGACGCATCATTTCTTCCATCCTGCCATACTGCCCTGATCTATCTGAACTACTGGTATGTCTGTCACTGTGGTAAAAGCAGATATCTCAACCCAACTGCACACAGGTGAAATGGATAATGACTGTTGATCCGAAGACTGTTGAACTGATGATCTGTGCCTGACTGGCCTTTTTACCCTGCCTCTGGCAAAGGAACACTGATTTGCCCTTGAACTGAATCTTTGACCTGACAAAGTCTATCGACACAAGTCCAATGAACCTGGGGGATATCGGAGCCTTTTGAAGCTAGAGTTCCAGGACTACTTTCCAAAAGAGAAAACAGACGGCACCTCAGCCTGATTTCACCCAAACCAAAATGAGCAAAGCTGAATGACTGTGCTCGTTACTGATTTCTACCCCAAAATTCTGCCTCAAATCTAATACCCTCGGGTAAACTAATTCCCAAAACACTGATGCTGATGCCCAAACTTACAAACTGATACATGAATTCTTGTAAAGACGCACTCTAAAAGCACATAGCAAGCAAGTGAGAGCCAAAAACACCCCTATGTTGGGATAGGGTAACCTCTTTTCTCCCTTTTAAGCTTTGTTTTGATCACTCTCTTAGCCATACTTGCATGCTTATTTGGGCTTTGTTTTCAACTAAAAAAAAAAGCTTCTTTTTTGAGCACTTAACGTGTTTGTTTATGGCCTCTTGGGTGCTAAGGGTCTCCTACCCTCTTGCTTGCCTTGTTTGGCCTTGTGTTATGCCATGCCTTAGGGCCTTTGAGCTAATCCTTGCTTGACCTTTAAGCCACTGAAATCCAGCGGATTTTCAGTGGTTGGCATGTGGTTTTGAGGTCCTAAATCAGAGAGGGGTGACCCTCTCTCTTTTTGTCTTGTTTACTTGCATTTTCATACTTTCAAGGCTTGGTTCAGGCACTTTTTGGTGACTTTTAGGGCCTGCCTAGACTCTGTCCATGGTTGGTTTGGTCACCCTTAGCATGCCTCTCATATGTGTAGTGTATTCCCATTTATGGCTCATCAAGGTAGCATGTCAATCTAGCATGTTTTAGCTCCATTTCAGTGGGTTTTTGGTCATCATTTGACATGTCATGGCTCTGTTTTTTGGCTGGTTTGGTAACCTCTCACATGCTCTATATGCTTGTAGTGTAAATTTTGTTTACTAGCTTGGTTCGCATGATGTTTTGGCTCTTTATTCTAGCACATTTTGGCTTTGCTCCAACATGGTTTTGTTCAGATTTTGGGCTGCCTTAGCTCTGTTTTGAGGCCTCTCGGTCGAATGATGCTTGCCATGCATGCTTGTTGTGTAATAGCCGTGACTAGCTTTGAGTTTTGAGGTCTCTTGCATGCTTAACTTGAGATATTTGCATGTTTTGGCATCATTGGGAATGTCATTTCAGAGCGTGTAGGGCTGCTATACTTCCATATTTTCTAATCTTTACGTGCTCTTTAGAGTTATGCTTTTACGCCCTATTTGCGAGCCATGGCATGAGCCCCATTTTTGTGCCTTTCAAAGCCATCCTCCCAACTCATTTTGCTATTGTTTTGGCCTATATAGGGTCCGTTTGGGAATGGTTTGGTCATTTGAGCATCGCCTTGCATGTCTCTAGTGTAATATGCTTCACTAGCTTTCGATACTTGAGCCTTTCAACATGCATTGCGGAGTTGTTTGCATGATTCGAAGTCATTTTGTATGCCATTTCAGTGCTGGAACACATGCCATTGTACTCCATGTCTCATCTTTTCAATGCTCTTGGAGAGTTGTATTTTGTGCCTTAGGCTTGGGCCATTGCATTATACATGTTTCTGTGTGTTTTGGTACCTTGATTTCATCATCAATGGCCGCTGATTTGGACATGGCTGAGGCCTATTCATTTCGGTTTAAGTCCAGAGTGCATTGAGTATGTCATGTAGTTCGTAGCATTGAGCATGCCATGTTGTTACCTAATTGATCATTGCACTTGCGCATGCCATTTTCATTGCATTATGTATGTTGGCTTCCATGTGCATTGTGTATGTTAGTGTCATGAGCGTTGTGTATGCTAGTCGCATGCTTGCATGTCCATCCCTTGCATGTTTGCATGTCTAAGTTCTATCGCATTAGGTTGCATACTTGAAGTCGCATTATGCATGCCATGTTTGTTGCATTGTGTTTGGGATAGGAGTTAGCCCAAACACGGGAAACGAGGGGCGTTTCATACCTGAAGCGATGAAACGTACCTCAATTCCCGGTCGCCGACACTCTTGACTATATATGATGGAGTTTTAGGCTTTACATGTTCATATGTGCATTCATTTCATATTAAGTTGCGTAATTCGGCTCCTCGGCCATCATGCATCGAGATGCGTGATTGATGGCCCAAGAATCGAGAACTATACTCCCTTGAGCTCATGTAATGATAGGGAGGATGGTTGTGCACACATGTGTTGCAAATACTTTGCCATACCCCTCTCTTGCCCTCTATTGCAGAAAACCAAAAACCAGCAGCAAAAACTGGTCGGCCGACCAGATAAAGTGGTAGGCCGACCACTTTTTCTAGTTTTCACCACAAAAAGTAGTTGGCAGGTGGTCTCTAAAGCCAACAACTGGTCGGCAGCCTTCCCTCAGGTTCCTTTGGTGGAGTTTCAGCCTTCCGGAGCTTTGTGCAATGTTTTGAGATCAATTGCAAACAGAGGCAAGTCGGGGCATCGCGATGGATTTCCGAGCGAGGCGATTCGAGCATGCATGCATCCTTCGTCATCCAAAGCAGAGCTGAGGCAACCTACATCATATAGTTTATATGCTTATTTAATTGCTAACTTAGCTAATTTGTTAATCAGTTAGAGTTGTGTAATAATTAGCTGTAGTTCGCTATTCATTTCGTTGTATAATAACTAGTTTAATTAGATTAGCTTAGATTAGCTAGTTGGTTCTGTATTATTCATTCGGACCCTCCTCCGAGAGGGCAATGTTGTAAAATAAGTGTGCGTGTGTGTGATGCATGTCTTCCAACCCCTATTTCTTTCTCCCTTTTATTTACTAGCTTACGATGGTTAGTTTTAGGGCATGTTTCAATTAGCATCCTTATACTCGCATGTTCGCATTCATTCATCTGTCTTGCATGCACTGGGCTCGACGCATCATACTAACTGCATTGTATTTCAATTCGTGTTTGAATACATGTATCAAATTGCATTTCACATGACATTTTAGAATAGCCGAGCCTATCTTAGTTGCATTTTGTATGTGTTGCATTAGGCATTCTTGACATAGCTAGGATCATGCATTGATTTCTAACATAGCTTTTGTTTTGGCTCAGAGTACTCAGTGAGTGTTTATGCTTTAGCATCCTTGCATGTGTGTGAGTGACTGCCATGATAACGTGCTTGCCATGAGGCTAATTGCTTAAGTGATTAACTGCTTGAATGCCTGTGGGTGAAGGTTGGATTGCTTGAATTGGAACAATTCATCAAACGCGAGTTTTAAGCCCACTTGAGGGTGGCAAAATTCGCATTTTAGCCTACTTGCAAGTAACAAACTGCTTTCAAAAACAAACATGAGATGTTTTGTTCCAACTTAGGCGATCCAGTCTATACTTGTATGTTGTGCGCGTCACATAGTAATTCTAGGTTAATAACCGGAATAAGAGCACATATGTTTTCAAAAACAAGATATCATGTTAGTAAAGGCTGATCTTTGATCAGGTGAGCGGGGGTGCTCATTACATGACCTTCCCCTCTCGTACCCAAGTTCCCGAGCCGAGGCAACTTTGCTGATGACAGACACGTGGCCTTAGGCACGAGTCAGGATTTCCTAAATTTCCCAAAAAATAAAATATTTAGGTAGCGACTTTGTATCTAGCAAAACAGTCCATGTTTGGCACTTCTTTCTAAAAATTAGTTTTTCAAAACGATTTGTCGGATTTGGACTCTTTGGTGATTTATCAATCTCGCATTGCACTTTGCAAGATCAGATTAAGAACCGTGACATTGAGTCCGAACTGTAGTGAGCCCAATGAACAAAACGGGATTTTCCCGGGACGTTCGAGCGCGTCTACAGTTTCTGGTGACTCCGCTGGGGATTTAGAGAACTTGACTCAAACTTATGATATCATGTTTTTACTACACTTATGTGTTTCTTTTCATTGCATGTGCATTGGTGCGCCTAGGACACAGTGTTTGTCGTCTGCTATTCCTGAACGGTTTACCGGAGGCTCGCTTTGAGAAGCGTGCCATAAGGTTGACCGGTTATGGGCTCTGCCACGATGGGAACACAAACCCCGATTTTTACCGGGGCACCCTTTTTGACCATTCGACCTAGTGCATATTCGGAATCCATAGTGACCATCCCAAACTAGGACAAGTTGCTTACCCGATTGTAGGTTGTTTGAAACCGCTGTGTGCGTAGTGAAACCCTAGTTCTTGACGAAACTAGGACAGGAAAACTCTACCCCTCCATAGGGGTGTTTTGGCTCTCACTTGCTTGCTATGTGCTTTTAGAGTGTACCTCTACAGGTTGCATGTATCAGTTTGCAAGTCTGGGTATCAGGCCTGCGGGCATCAGTGTTTTAAGAATCAGTTATATCTGCGGGTATCAGATTCAGATTTGGGGCAGTGGTTTGGAAACAATGATTAGTAGTTAAGAACAGTATATTCAGCTTACAAATGCCAACTGTGTGTTGTCATACCGACTGTGTGTTGTGTTTATTTAAGCCATTATGCTGTCCGTTTTTTTGGTTGTTTATTTCCTTATTAGGCTTTATTTATCTTTTTGCTAGGGTAGTTTAGCACAATTGCTTCCGACCAAGCAGATATTCCCCAAGCACTCTGGACTAGAGGTCACAGACTCCATCGATCTGAGGATCTGATAGACGGACAACCAGTGTTCCACTCTTTACCCCCGGTTGCCAGATGGAGGTCGGTAAGGCGCAGTGTATCGGTACTGCAGTTACCAGATCAATGGTCTTTGAATAGTCAGGCTGAGATTTCCGAGCCTACTACAGAGATAGATATACCGGTAGTTCAGCTAGATCAGGGCAGTATGGCAGGAATGGAAGAGATGATGCGTCAACTCCAAGAAAGTATGAGAACCATGCAGCAGGACGCTGCCCGTCAAGCAGAATTTGCCAAACAACAGGCCGAGGTCATGGCCCAACAGGCAGAGTTGATCGCTAGGTTACAACAGCAAACCGGAGCATCTGCTTCACACCAAGTTCCTCCCCCACCAGGAGTTCCAATACCCGGGGAGACACCAAATGTCCAGGGAGATACAGACATTCCAATCGGGCCGGCTCCGCCCCCGATCTTACCCCAGCTATCCAAAACACCTATCAACCTACCGGATTCCCCCTTTGAGTTCGAGGTGGACCCCACGGCATTGAAAGTGAGCAAGGTTTAAAAGTTGTTCAAGAAATCTCAAGGTGTGAAGTCCATTCCAGATATTGAGGACGGGTACACCGACTCGGCCGTGACACTGCCAGACTGGTTTAAGATGCCACATATTGACCGCTTTGACGGATCTAGGGATCCCATGGTGCATTTGCGGCTATTTTCGGACATACCAAGGCCTCGATGATGACCATTAGGCCGACTGACAAAGATCAAATACGGATGGTTGTACGCAATCTCCAGCCCAAGCTCATGCAGAGGATGATCGTCCTCCCTCACCCCACTTTTGCAGATTTGCATGAGATTAGGGTGCAGATCGAGGACGCTTTGAAGCAGGGTTTGATTGACAATGACAGAGAGCAGCCCAGGAGGACCTTTAACCGCAACACGAATGCAGGTACGAGCAGTGCTGCAACTACCAGAGCCTCAGAAGTAAGTATGGTCGCCACCACCCCCCCCCCCAAGAACCCTTACAGCTACACCATTCATCGGTGTGTCCGGAAGTAACTCACAAACAACCAAGTACCTACCTCGAGGCCAAAGAACCTTCACCCCATTATACATGACCCTGTCCAAAGCTCTGGGGGTTTTAATTAGGAAAGGGAACTTGAAGCCCCTAGAGCCGCGGCCATTACCAGAAACACTTCCCCCCTTTCATAACCCAGCCAAATACTGCGCCTTTCACCAATAGCGTGGTCACGACACTGACCATTGCTTTAGATTGCGTCACGAGATTCAGGATCTCATTGACAACAGGGTGATCGTGCCCCCGGAAAAACCGAAGGTCACAACCAACCCTCTCCCACCACACAACCAGGCTCCACCTCCCAAACGCATCAACTCAATACAAACTGGGGTTATGTCGTACGACCCCAGCATATATATCACCCCGTCCCACCTACCCAAGCCAGAGGTGTTCGTTCCTGACGGCACTGACTTGTGCATGTTGGACATCTCCCGAACCCAACCTGAACCAATGATGGTGACTATCGAAGATAGAACAAGGATGATGTCGAAGGAAAGTGGGGCTGTTGATTCAGGGTCTAAGGAAATTGGGAGCTGTGCTGAGGAGGTATATAATCCGAGTGATTACATTATGTCAATAGGCCAGGTTAGACCGAATGTAGAATTGCCAGTGAGGGTAGAGATTTGTGTTGTACGGGGGGACGGGCTTAATTAGAGGGTAGATGACTTAGCAGCTCTGGAAGGGGGCTTTGCTAACCTTTAGTTTTTCAACGAACAAGACTCAGGAGACATGACAGTCAACTGGTTTGATCTTGATGGGTCAGCAGAGGTTACGGGGTGGCTTGATGACCAACCAGATGTTGTTGAAGAATCGCAGCCAGTACAGGGCCTGTCAGGGACAAGGACATCAGCTGTGGACGGAAGGGCTGGAAATCAGAATGCATCGCCGGAGAGTGCCGGTGCCAAGAATTTTGCTCGGGATTTGGGTATTTTGAGTACAGGAGATGTTGAACAGCAGGCTGCACTGAAGTAATTTGAACAGGAAGGGATCGAAGATTCTGAGAGAGCCAGAAAGGCCAAAGCCCCTATGGAGACTGAACGTTCTGTGTGCACAAGAACAAAGTGTGCTGCGAGCACATGGACGGAAGGTGCTGTGGGTATAAGGACAATTGTAACGGAGCCGAACAGGTGTCTGTCGGCTGCCGATGGAATGTGGTGGGAAGACGATGACCTATGTCTCGCCCACACCGATGAGGACTGGGGGAGCAATCAACTGGATGATACCTGGTATATTGGTGAAGTTGACCATATGACTAGGAGTGGGCGGTATTTCAAGCCCCCGCACCTAGATCAACCAGAGGCATCCGGGAAGGACAAGGAGTCGAAGAAACAGAAAGAGAAGCTACTTGAAGAAGAGGCCGTGCTGAAGCAGTTGAAAAAGATACAAGCAGACATCTCCATCTGGGGACTACTTATGGCTTCATGTGTTTATAGACAAGTTGTCATATCGGCAATGGACAAGGCCAAACTCTCAATAAACACCACGCCTGAACAGTTAGTGGGATTGGTTTTTCCGGGAGGGGCTTCCCCGATGTTGACCTTTTCCGACAAGGAACTGCCACCTGAGGGCACGAATCATAACAAACCGCTCTACATCTCTGTGGAGTGTAGAAACAAATGGATACTAGTGGTTCTTGTCGACACGGGATCCGCTATTAACGTGTGCCCGTCCAGGACGGCATATGCAATCGGGTTGAAGCCCGCGGACTTTGTGCCAACAGCCCAGGTGATAAGGGCATATGATAACATGAGCAGAGAGGCGATGGGGACTGTGAAAATTCAGACTCAGGTTGGTCCAGGACAACACGAGATTGACTTTCATGTCTTGGACGTTCCCGCAACCTTCAATCTACTCCTGGGGCAGCCGTGGCTGCACCAGGTGAAGGCAGTCTCTTCCACCCTGCATCAGATGTTGAAATACCCTTACGGGAAGGGGGTGACTATAGTTTTTGGGAATTCGTCAATCCATCCGCCGCCAGAAGTGTACACCGGTTTTGGAAATTGAGCATGGCACGAAGGATGTGTTCCTATCGAGTTTTTCACCATCTTTTCTCTCTCTTTTCTTTGTCTTTCATACTGATTTTAGAGTTGTTTTTAAGCTTAAAATGTAATTAAAACTTTGTTAAAAATGAGTGAGCAAGCCACCCTTCCATTGGCTAGCTCACTAGTTGTGCACCCCTTTGTTTTCTTTCATTTTTTTTTTCACTTTCATTTCATTTCATTTGGTTAAATTTCAATACATTTTTAGCACTATTTTTAGGTTGTTTTTGTGTGATATGACTTGAATACGGGCTTATAAAAGGGTCCTAGTCCTCCTCGCTATATGTGCACTTACTTCCTATGCTTTAAATATCATATTTGTGCCGTTGCAAGTCCTCTCGGATTTGGCGGGTTTAGGATATAGCAGCCAATTTGTAGAGTTGATCATTTTTTACCTTGTTATAGCTTAACTTGGACCCTTGTGGTCATGGGAGGATTAGAGCTTAGGCTTAACCACCCCACAACAAGTTTGCTTATCTAGTGTAAATTTCTTGCTTTCATGTTATTGTTGTCCACCTTGAAGCTAGGTAGTAGCTTCCGTGTTCAAAATGTTGAAAAACTCTCTTATCGATCATTTTCGAAACATGGAAATGGATGTCTCATCCTTCTTCCATGAAAAAGAGGAGTTGTCAACAACTTTGACAGGTTGTCTGTTTAAGCTTTGATAGATAGCTTGTTTCTTGTTGTTTTTTCTTAGTTGCTTTGTTTCTCCTAGAGAGCTCTTGTTTAAGAAGTGTTGAAAACTCTCTCCTAGTTCCACTTTGAAACATGGAAATGGATGTTTCATCCTTATTCCATGAGTAGGGAGATGAGTTGACGACACTTTTTGAGTTGTTACTTTTGTTCATTTTAGTTTCTCAATAATCATTACGTACTATCTTGTGATGTTCGATGATTTGTGGAGTATATCTACCTCTTCCTTGAATCATTTCATGATAGGAACGAGGTAAGGAGAATAGCTTTGTTTTGTCTTTAGTTAAGTCTTTTAATTTCTCTTTCAAAGATCGTCACGCAACAACCTTGTTGTGGTTAATGATTTGGGAAGCAAACCTACTCCCTCCTTGAAAATGCTCATGATAGGAGAGAGCAGGAAGGATGAATAGCTTTTGGAAACCCTCTGTCTTGCTCTGTTCCATTCCAATTCTACTACAGCAGGGTATTCTCCAGAAACAGTGGCCGACCGGCCATTATTCTGTACGGTTGACCACTTGATTAGGCTGGCTGGCCAAAAATGTTGTATGACAATGGTATTTGCTAGCAAAATAGAGTAGATTTTTTAGAACAAAACAGAACTATTTTTTTATTGTAAATAGAGCAGCTTTTGGTAGCAAACAGAGAGGTTTCCAAAGGATGTTCGCGTTTGTGCGCATGTGACTCGCTAGTCATTCAAGTCCATTAAATTAGTAGCTTTGATATTTGTATTGTGTAATAATTAGTTAATTAATTAGTTCATTCATTTGGGTTTGAAATAATTAGTTAATTAGGCCATTCGGACCCTCATGGGCGAGAGTAAATTTGTAATATTTGTATGCCTTCCAATCCCAATTTCTTTTTCCCTTTTACTTACATGCTTACCGTAGTTATATGTAGTATCATGTTTTTGTTTCATATCATTGCCATGCTTTGCATCCATTTTTTCATGCATTAAGGTTCGGTTCATCATTTTTTAATATCATTGTCATTTCTTACTTACTTGAATATGTGTGTTACCGTCTGCTTTGAGTTAATCCACATGACATGTTAATAAGCTGAACTTAGTAGTTGCATTCTTGTATGTGTTGTATTAGCCATTTTGCATATAGGGTCATGTATTTTTCTAATTGCTTTCTTTTTCTTTTGCTTACCTCGGAGTACTAGGTAAGCATTTTTGGCATATTCATGTATGTGATTGTTGCCATGCTTAACATCTTACCATAAGGCTACGTGCTTACTCGAAATAAACTGTTTGAATGCCTGTGGATGAAGGTTATTTTACTTGCATTGGGGATGATTTTGATCAAATGTACGTATGAGCTCATTTCTTTACTTTTGAGTTGTGTGCACTCAAAACCTTTTTGAAACTCACATAAAATCAAGTCATTTCCCAAGCAAGAGAAACCATCTATACTTGTGTGCCTCACATAGTAAATCTTAGCATAAAAAAAATTAGAACATAAGCATATAATGTTCACAAAATTCACATCTTGATTAATAGGCACTGATCTTTGATTAGGTGAGTCGGGTGCTCATTACATGACCTTCTCCTCTCATACCTAAGTTCCCGAGCGAAGACACTTTGGTTATTATGAACAAGTGGCCTTTGGTGAGTCACGGGTTTCCAAAACTTTTCAACAATATTTAGATGGTGTAGGCACCCCATTTTTTACCACCCTAAGACTTGGGCGTCACCAATTGATCACCCAATGATGAATTTACATGCTTGTTCAAAATCTCAATTTCCTTAGCAAAAAACCTCAGTTTGGAGCCTCATAAACCTACAAACCTTGTGCCTTGTTTTTGGACCAAAACAGTAGTTTTTCAAGCCTAAACATCCAGGGGCCTGTAGACCCATAAGTGGCCTGCTGGCCACCTGTGTCAAAAACCAGATCTTTTTGCCAACTGTCCAGCTTTCTCCACAGATACATGCACCGCACCAGTTGTGTCTGTATGGATATTTTTTAGATTGTCTCATATATTTCTATATATAGATGACTCACTCTCAAATATTAGGTTAGAAAAATTTGTGTAGCAAAGTTTTGAAAAATATTTCTCTCTCTACATTTCTCTATCTCCCTTGCAACTTCTATACCCTTTGCCTAGACACTCTAAACCAAACCTTGAGGGTTCTTTGCTGAGGTGTTTGAGCTTGCATTTTAGCTCTTGAGGGTGTGAAATTGATGGTTTGTAATTCAAAGGATCACTCCTCTTCAAGAGGTATACATCCTAGCTCTTTTGTATAATTTCTTTCCTATCTTTTCTTACAGTTTTTGGGCTATTTTTTCACCTATATTTGTGGACTGAAACTTGTGGTGTAAAGCCATTAAGGGTAGAGGAGTGGACCACCTCTCTTTGAACCTTGTCTTCTAGGCTTTTACCCTTGTGTTTCCCATCTTTTCATTATCTTTTTTGAGCTTTTTACCACTGATTTTTAGAGATTTTTTAGAGGCTAAAATGTGGTTTTGAAGTCCAAAAAATGGAGGGGTTAGCCTCCCATCCTTTGGCTTGTTTACTAGCTTAATTACTCCATTATTTTAGCTTGCTTTTGCAAATTTTTTACCTTAATTTCAGTGCTATTTTAGCCTATTTTAGGACTATTTTAAGTTGTTCATGTCATTTATGCTTTGTATTGCATGCTTGTAGTATAACGGTCCTCATAAGTTTGGTGTTTTAGGCATTAGACACCAACCTATTTGAGTTGATAGCATTTATTTCAAGCTTTCCATACTTGTGTTCATCTCTAATCATCTATGTACTTCTCTCATTTCTTGGCTTCTTCTTTACTTTGAGAGTGGTTTCAAACTAATTGTTTGTTTTAGCTGGAGATAGAGATCGTTGTGCTTAATGGTTTAATCTCTTCAGAGGTTCATTACCAAGGGCATGACATCTCTCTTATGCCCAAAACAACCCTTTGTTTGACACTTCTTTCCATTAGTGGACTTAATCTTCATTATTGGACTAAAAGGCTTAAGGAATGGAAAGGTAATTAAAAGAGGTATTAAAATTGAAATAAAATGGTGCAAGATAATAAAATGGTTTGGATTCAATCGGACGTGAATTGAACCCATTGAGTCTTGAGTCGTTTTATACTTGTTAGTGATGAAAACGGTTCAAGAATCAATGTCAACCATTTCCTTTGATCAATATCATGATAGGGAGGAGGTTCATGGGTCTTTCATTGTGCATTTATTGAAATTGTATCCCTTGGTTTATAAGTCATCACGCAATGAATTAACGCTGGTTAATGGCTTGCGAATCGAGCCTATCCCACCTTTGATCTGTCTGATGATAAGGAGAGGCAGGGTGGACAAACATCTCCTGAGAATGCTCTATTTGTATTCTGTTTGTTTTCTGTTACGGCAAGAGAAACCCAAAATCAGTGGTCGGCCGGGCATTTATACTGTACGGCCATCCACTACTTCTGGCCGGCCATCCACCATTTTCAGCCAGGCAGTACCATTTTTCTTGTAGAACAGAGCAGAGGCTGAGGTAAAAAAAATAGTGCAATTTTCTGACCACAAAACAGAAGCCTCTTGGCAGCAAAATAGAGACATTCTCCAGGGGAGAAACTGATGTGCATGCATAAGCCATTTCCTCGCTCCTCGGGACTAGTTAAATTTGTGCTTGATAGTAGTATGTTGTACCTAAAGTATTAGACTTGTAATAATTAGTTACTTAGTTAATTAATTTCGTATTGTAACCAATTAGCTAGTCTAATTCCAAATTGTAAAATTTTAATTATTTAGTTAATTGAATTTCGTGTTGTAATTAATTAGTTAGTTCCAATTTGTAATAATTAGCTAATGTAATTAATTTATTCCATTTAGTTTGTAATAGCTAGTTAATTAACTTAAATTAGCTAGTCCATTCATTTGGACCCTCTTGCGCAAGGGCGAAATTGTAATAATGTATATGTCTTCCAACCCCCATTTCTTTCTCACTTTTATTTACTTGCTTATGATGGATAGTATAGAGTATCATGTTTTTCTTAGCATTTCCATGATTTGCATCCATTTGTCTCGCATGCATAAGGTTCGGTTCATTATTCTAACCGCATTGTCATTTATTACTTCCTTGAATACGTGCATTACTGCATGCTATCAAAGTGATTCACATGACATATTAGACAACCGAACCTCTTAGTTGCACTTTTGTATGTATTGCATTAGTCATTTGCATTGAGTAGAAGCATGCATATTTCTAATTATTTTGTTTCTTTTGGCTTGCCTTGGAGTACTATGTGAGCACTTATTACTTTAGCGTATTGTATGCGTGTGATTGTTGTCATGTCAAGCATAAATACCATGAGGCTAAGTGCTTAAGTGCTATACCTGTTTGAATGCCTGTGGATGAAGGCTTATTGCTCAAATTGGGATGATTTGATTAAATGTGTACATGAGGTCACTTTTTCAAGTGGTACATATTCAAACCATTTTTCAAAACAAACATGAATTCAAAGTGTTCCAAATTTTGCAAATTAGTCTATACTTGTGTGCATCACATAGTAACAATAGTCTAATAATCGGAATAAAATCATATAATGTAAATAAGAATCACATCATGATTAGTAGAGGCCAATCTTTGATCGGGCAAGTGGGGTGGTCAATTCATGACCTTCCCCTCTCATACCTAAGTTCTCGAGCCTAGACACTTTGGTGATGACGGATAAGTGGCCTTTGGCATGAGTCCCGGGTTTCCTAAATTTTTCAAAAATATTTAGGTGGCGACTCTGTAATCTGGCAAAACAATCTATTTTTGGCATTTTGATTCAAAATCAATTTTTCAAAAGATTTGCCGAATTTGGACTCATTCGTGTTTATCTATTTCATATTGCACTTGTGAAATCAGATTCAGAACCACGAGAGTCTGAACTTTAGGGCTATCGTATTCGAAAGGAGCATGAAAAGCAAGCTACATATGGCAACTCTGAAATCTGGCAATTCAGTCCATTTTTGGCATAGCTATTTCACATTGCACTTGTGAAACCAAATTCAGAACTACGGGAGTCCAAACTGTAGGGCTATCGTACTCGAGGTGACTAAACCACTCCGAGGAGCGCGACAAACCAGCAACAGATATGATAGAAAAGTATGAAAAATACGCATGAAAAAATACTAAGCATTGTTAGAGATATATCCTTATTCGCTGATAGGGCTGCAAAGTCAAGTCGAGTCGAGTTTTAGTATATTTTTCCTCGTTTATTAAGATTTTAACGAATTCGAGTTCGAGTTCGAACTCAATAGAATTTAACGAACCAAATTCGAATAAGTCCTTGTTGAGCCAAACTTGAGTCTATTCATCAATGACTATGTTCATTTGTAGCCCATTGACTGATATCCCATCATTTATCATATATGAGACTCTGTCATGCTGACATTTATATTCTTATTATTTTTAATTGGTTTAATTTTATATGTAATAAGGAAAAGCTTATGTACTAACTAATAAGAAATTTTATATTTGTGATAATGAGAATTGAATAGTTGAGTTAATGACAAACAATGATGCTTTTCCCACTATGAACGAAATAATTATCAGTGAACTGAATAATTATCTTTGATATATAGATGCTTTTCCCACTATGTACTTTGGAGGAATTGGAATTCCATTGCCATGCCATTTGAACTTTTTTAAAAGGAAAAAGGGAATAAAAGTAAAAATGTCTCTGAATCAATGCATTGGGAAATGATACCTCTCAACTTGCTCTAACTTGGAGAGTACAACTTGATGTAGTAGGGGTGTAAATTTAGCCCGGCCAGGCCCATGTTGGGCTAAGCCGGCCAACGGGCCAGAAAATTAGGTCTAGGCCAAGGAGGTATTCTGGTCTTGGGCAGGCCAACAGGCCTAGGCCTGGGCCTAGGCTTGGGCTTGAACCAGGCCTGGGTGGGCTTGAACATTTTTTTTTAAAAAAAAATTCTACATTTTCACCAGATTTTTTTTAAAATTTTCCACAAAAAATGACACTGGGCCTCAAGCGGGCCAGGCTTCAAACTAGGCTTTGAGTAGGCCTTGAACAGACAGATGGGCCAAGGTAGGATGGCTAGGCTTATGGGCCAGTTCGAGCTCCCAAACACACGGCCCAAGCCCAAGCCTAGGTTGTCGGGCTCGGGCCTAATTGGGCTTAGTTGGGTCGGGCTCGCCAGAGCTGCGGATGGGTTTCAAGCTGTCCACAAGCCATTTTTACACTCCTAGATGCATGGAACTTAACAAGAAACTTCCCTGCATTTTAACCACCAAGCCTGCAAGGGTGATTTGATTCTCAAAAAAAAAAAGAAAAAAAGAATGCAAGGGTACAACCATTACATGTCAAAATCATGGACATGGAATCGGATCCTAGTTATATTTTGTGGGGAGAATTTCAATACAGTGGGGGGAAAAAAAACTTACAAAAACGTGTGGGGTGCAAATGATTCTGTAATAGGATGCAAGAGAAAGGCTGTGGGCATGCAATCTTTGTGTAAACTATTTTTTCCTGTCCTACTGGAATGTAATTCTTCATATTTTATAAAATGAGCACATTTATATATATATAATTAAATTGTAAAGAAATATTAAGAAATTACACCTCATCATAACAAAGATATGATAGAAAAGTGTTAAAAATACACATGAAAAAATAGTAAGGCTTGTTGAGATATATCCTTATTCGTTGATAGGGCTGCAAAGTCAAGTCGAGTTGAGCTTTAGTATATTTTGCCCCGTTCATTAAAATTTTAACGAATTCGGGTTCGAGTTCGAACTCAATAAAAATTTAACGAACCAAATTTGAATATGTCCTTGTTGAGCCGAACTCGAGTCTATTCATGAATGACTATGTTCATTTGTAGCCCATTGACTGATATCTCATCATTTATCTTATATCAAACTCTGTCGTGCTGACATTTATATTCTTATTATTTTTATGTGGTTTAATTTTATATGTAATAAGGAAAAGGTTATGTACTAACTAATAAGAAATTTTATATTTGTGATAGTGAGAATTATATAGCTGAGTTACTAACAAACAATGATGCGTTTCCCACTATGAACTAAATAATTATCTTTGATATATAGATGCTTTTCCCACTATGTAATTTGGAGGAATTGGAATTCCATTGCCATGCCAATTGAACTTTTTTAAAAGGAAAAATGGAATGAAAGTAAAAATGTCTTTGAATCAATGCATTGGGAAATGATACCTCTCTCAACTTGCTCTAACTTGGAGAGTACAACTTGATGCAATAGGGGTGTAAATTTAGCCCGGCCCGGCCCATGTCGGGCTGAGCCGGCCAATGGGCCAGAAAATTAGGTCTAGGCCCAGAAGATATTCGTGCCTTGGGCAGGCCAATAGGCCTAGGCCTGGGGAAGCTTGAACATTTTTTTTTTCTATTTTTTTCACTAGATTTTTTTTTGTAAATTTTCCACCAAAAATGACACTGGGCCTCGAGGGGGCCAAGCCTCAAACCGGGCTTTGAGGACAGGTGGGCCAAGGCAAGAGGGCTAGCCTCACGGGCCGGATCGAGCACCAAAAGACACGGCCCAAGCCCAAGCCTAGGGTCTCGGGCTGGGCTCACGCTCATGCTTAGTTGGGCTTAGTCGGGTCGAGCTCGCTAGAGCCGCGAATGGGTTTCAAGCTATCCACAAGCCATTTTTACACCCCTAGGTGCATGGAACTTAACAAAAAGCTTCCCTGCATTTTAATCTACAAGCCTGTAAGGGTGATTTGACTCTCAAAAAATAAAAAATACAAAATGCAAGGGTACAACCATTACATGTCAAAATCATGGACACGGAATCGGATCCTAGTTATATTTTGTCGAGAGAATTTCAATACAGTGGGTGAAAAAAAAAAGAAGAAAATAGAAAAAGAAAAAACTTACGAAAACATGTGTGGTGCAAATGATTCTGTAATAGGATGCAAGTGAAAGGCTGTGGTGATGCAATCTTTGTGTAAAATATTTTTTCCTGTCCTACTGGAATGTAATTTTTCCTATTTTATAAAATGAGTACATTTATATATATAGAATTAAATTGTAAAGAAATATTAAAAAATTACACCTCATCATAACAAAGATATGATAGAAAAGTGTCAAAAATACACATGAAAAAATAGTAAGGGCTGTTGAGATATATCCTTATTTGCTGATAGGGCTGCAAAGTCAAGTCGAGTTGAGCTTTAGTATATTTTGCCCCGTTTATTAAAATTTTAACGAATTCGAGTTCAAGTTCGAATTCAATAAAAATTTAATGAACCAAATTCAAATATGTCTTTGTTGAGCTGAACTCAAGTCTATTCATGAATGACTATGTTCATTTGTAGCCCATTGATTGATATCTCATCATTTATCTTATATCAGACTCTGTCGTGCTGACATTTATATTCTTATTATTTTTATGTGGTTTAATTTTATATGTAATAAGGAAAAGCTTATGCACTAACTAATAAGAAATTTTTATATTTGTGAGAGTGAGAATTACATAGTTGAGTTAATGACAAACAATGATGCTTTTCCCACTATGAACTGGATAATTATCTGTGAACTAAATAATTATCTTTGATATATAGATGCTTTTCCCACTATGTAATTTGGAGGAATTGGAATTCCATTTCCATGCCATTTGAACTATTTTAAAAGGAAAAAGGGAATAAAAGTAAAAATGTCTTTGAATCAATGTATTGGGAAATGATACCTTTCTTAACTTGCTCTAACTTGGAGATTACAACTTGATGCATGTAGGGGCGTAAATTTGGCCTAGGTGGGCCGAACATTTTTTTTTTTTTTTTAAATTTTTTTCACCAAATTTTGTTTTTTATTTTTCACCAAAATTGACATTGGGACTCGAGCGAGCCAAGCCTCAAACCAAGCTTTGAGTGGGCCTTGAACGGACCAATGGGCCAAGGTAGGAGAGCTAGGCTCACGTGCCGGATCGGCCTCCAAAACACATGACCCAAGCCCAGGCCTAGGGTCTCGGGCTCGGGCCTAGTTGGGCTTAGTCGGGTCAGGCCCGCCAGAGTCGCGGGTGGCTTTCGAGCTATCCACAAGCCATTTTTACACCCCTAGATGCATGGAACTTTACAAGAAGCTTCCTTGCATTTTAACTTGCAAGGTTGCAAAAGTGATTTGATTCTCAAAAAAATAAAAATAAAAATGCAAGGGTACAAACATTACGTGTCAAAATCATGGACATGGAATCGGTTCCTAGTTATATTTTGTAGGGAGAATTTTAATATAGTGGGATAAACAAAAAAAACTTATAAAAACATGTGCGGTGCAAATGATTATGTAATAGGATGCAAGTGAAAGGCTGTGGGGATACAATCATTGTGTAAAATTTTTTTCCTATTGTACTGGAATGTAATTCTTCATATTTTATAAAATGAGTACATTTATATATATAGAATTAAATTGTAAAGAAATATTAAAAAAATTACACCTCATCATAACAAAGATATGATAGAAAAGTATTAAAAATACACATAAAAAAATAGTAATGGTTATTAGAGATATATCCTTATTGATTGATAGGGTTGCAAAGTCAAGTTGAGTCCAACTTTAGAATATTTTGCTTCGTTTATTAAGATTTTAACAAATTCGATTTTGAGTTTGAATTCAATTCGAATTCAATAAAAGTTTAACGAACCTAATTCGAACAAGTCTTTACCGTGCTAAACTCGAACCTGTTCATGAATGACTATGTTCATTTGTAACCATATTAACTGATATTTCATCATTTATCACATATCAGACTCCATCGTGTTGACATTTATGTTCTTATAATTTTTATGTGGTTTAATTTTATATGTAATACAGAAAAGCTTATGTATTAACTAATAAGAAATTTCATATTTGTGATAGTGGGAATTACATAGTTGAGTTAGTGACAAACAATGAGTGTTTATCCAATTTCATTTGTGATTTTTAATTATTTAGTGACATTATGTACGATGTTATCATTAGCCGGGGTGATGCTGCCAACCTAATTGGGGTCATCTCTCCCTGCGATGATGCGATCTTAGATCTCAGCTCTCTTTATCATGCATGTACTCTCCTTAAGTTTAATAGAAATATTTCTTTGCTGAAAAAAAAAAAGAAAAAGAAAAAACGTACGATGATATCATTGTTACACTAATTATTTGTTGTCCAAAAAGATATATTTGAAAAGTTTTCTAAAAATAAAGTAACATGAAATAATATAACACATTTTGTTTTCAAGATATTTTTTCAATATTAATAGTATGTACACACTTTTCTGAGGATAAATTACAGAGTCTAAAAGTTTGATACAATTACATTGAACCTCTTTTAGTAAATTCAAAATTGATTGAAACTAATGCATATGGTGTGAAAATATAAGAATAGGTAAGGTAAAATTTATATTTTAGTATTATAGAGAGGACAATATTATTTTTTGATTCTATGACTAATGATTATTAATGAAACTGGGAGTTATGTTTATGTGAATTTAAATATTAAGAAAGCCTAATGTAATTATACTAAATTTGTGAGACTCATGGTTGTTTTGGATATGACTAGTTAATTTTGTTTTATTTTTTTATTATTTTTTTTTTATTATTATGAAAAGATGTGTAAAAAAATAGAGAGATGGTGTGACCTAAATAACCTAATAAACCAATAAATTGACTTTTTTAAATGTTGTCAAAAAAGGTATTATATTTTTTCCAAACCATTGAGTGAATTATCCTTTTTCTTTGGGGATTGGATTATCTCCCGTGGGGTATTGGCCCACCACGAGCTCACAGAAGATCAAGCTGATCAAAAATTAGAAATCACTTGATTGGATCATATTTATTTGAAAAATAATTAGCACATTATAATTTTAAAAGTAGTCCGTCTATTTAATTTTTTTCACTGTGAAGATCAATTGGTTACTAATGTTCTCATCAACCTGATTTTTAACCTGAATAATTGTTTAAAAAATCTTACAAAATAAACTGTTCCAATCATTATAATCAACCTTATGTGAATTCACTTCTAAGCCATCACGAGTGCCTTCTATAAAAGCGAGTACGATCCCAATTTCCTAAAACAACAACCCAAGTGAGAAGAAAGAAACGAGCAATTAGCAAAACTTGAAGAAAAAAGTTGTGCAAGTTTTGTTTTTCAGACCAAGAGAGTTGAATCGATGGGAGGCGGTTCCTCGGACCTCAGAACTGAAATCTCTGAACCAGTTATTGTTATCGATCCCGCCACGGTACGTCCACATGTTCATTTTTGTTTTTGTTTTTGTTTTTTTATTTTATTTTTAATAATGATTATTATTTACTATTGTCATTGTTATGATATTTTTGTAGTATCATCACTCCCTTTCGTGTTGTGCATGTTTGGATTTTTATTTTTTATTTAGGGCTGCTATATGTAGGACTAAATCAATTTTGCTAATTTATATTTAACTATTTAGGTGAATTTACATAATCAATGACAAACTCTGTCATTTGTTATATGGATTCATATCGAAACTAAAAACTTCGATCAAAAACCAACATATCCTTGATATTTGTTCGGATTGGGTGATTTGGAAAGAAGACAAAAGAAATACATATATATATTTTTTATTAACTCGATAATCATATATATAATATAAGTGATTGGCTTCTCATAAAGTAACAATTTACCATGCTATAATTTAATTTCACGTAAAACTACCATATATATATTTAAGTAACACTTTAATAATACTATAAACTTGATACTATTCTCCCGCGTTGCATGTCTCACAACATAATTTTTAAAACAATTATATGTATATATTTTTTTGATCAGCAACAAAGAAAATTTTATTGATGAATAATGAATTACATCATACATAAATGAAAAGGATGGATGCACAAGTATCATAACTAAGTAAAATGATCCCAACTAGGTTGGCACTATAGAACAAGCCCAATCATCTGCAACATTACATCAAGTTAATGAGTAATCAACCAAAACAAAAACCACAACTAGCACAAAAAATAACTACACTATTCCCCAGCACTGGTGCTCCCTTTTTATGACACTTCGAGTGCACCAAGGCTAAAAGATATCTCTACAGCCGCAACTCCCAAGTCCATGACAGAATACTACTGCTGGTCTTCCACCCTGCTAGAGAAATGCAGAGCATATTCTGTACCAAAATCTCCCACACTGCTGTTGCTGCACTCCAGGGACAATTGCTCCTACTACCCAGGCACCTTCTCACCCTCTCTGATTTTAAATGTTTTTTTTCACCAATGAAAATTACTCACACTATCATTTACATAATAAAGACACCCAAAATTCTGTGATTTCCACCAAAGTGCTAACCTTACCTTACTTGTCTCACATAGCTCCACCAAGTCAGGATGCTTATCAGTAAAGATACATTCATTTCTTCACCCGTCCCCCGGCCCACCAATGCAGCATATATATACATAAACATAAATAATTTAATTTAATATTATCTAATATATAGTTATTTAAGTTACATTTTTATATCATGATATAGTTAACATTATTGAAAATAGTTTCCTGGATCTAGTGGTGACTCTAGAATTTTTTTTACAGATGGAGTCACTTCATAAACTTAAGTTCTATAAATTTTAATTTTTTTTTTTAAAAACTAAAAAACATTATTTTGTTTGGTTTTGAATTTTTTAAAATATTTTTTGAGTTTTTTGGTTTTTATGTTTTGTTGTCTTTAGTAATATATATATATTAGTCATTTTTTAAGATGCACTTAAAGCAAAAAATATTTACAAAAAATGTAATGAATTTTTGTATTTTTTGTATTTAGTAAATTTAAAAAAAAAAAATCATAAATATTTTTCATTTTATGTGTATCTAGATTAAGTAAATTTAAAAATAAATTTAAAAATTTGTTTAAAATATTCTAAAAATTTATCATAAACAAGAAACACAAAACAAAAAACTCAAAACTTATTTTTGAAAACCATTTACCAAACATCTCTAATGGGTGTACACCCATATTTGATTAGAAAAAAAAAAATTAATGTCATGGTAATACTATATCACCGTTGACATGTGGTATTAGATGGTAATATCAATGACACGATATCGTTATTGTATTGAATTTTTTTTTCTTATTTAATGGGATCCTTTAATTGTTTTAAAATAATTAAATTACGTAAAATAACTAAATTTTTTTGAAGAGTTTTTGTTTGCTTGATGGGGTATGGGACCCATCAGCAATACATTGGAGTCGCCCTGCTTGGACCGGAGAGAATAGTGCGGCCGAGCAATCATGCCACCTTGACTTTGTTTTGTAAGTTAAAGGTTTAGATTTTGTTGACCCATTAGCCCAATAAAATGTTTGGTCAAATTCCACCCCCATATAATATTGTTGATCTAATAACTGTTTTATAGAATTTATTTTTTATTTTAATAAGTACTCGTTTATCACACAATATTCGTAACGTACTCTTCTACTTAAACCATTATTTGCTCATATGTCTAAACACTTCTTGGGATAGAATTATACTCTCCTTGTTCGCCAATCCTTGGCTAACCAAGAACTTCCATCTCACCATTTTTTTCCAAAGAAAAAGCTCATGACATTGTGTTCGATGGGAACACATATATCTATTTTTTGTTATTATTTTGTTTTGAGAATGGCTCTATAGATGAAATCTAAAATTAAACGACTCTACAAAATTAATTATGGTGTTACGTGGTTGTTAGCTCAAAGATTTTAGAATTAAAAATAAAATGAAGTTAAGTGGTCATTGCTTGGAATAAATTGGCCATTCTTAGTCGGAGTTTTACCTTTCAAATGGCTAAATTGTTCTTTAGTGCATCAAACCTTTAGTCATTTCATCAAAATTAAATTTTGATTTGGCCCACAAATCCAAAATGGATTTTGCACACTGAAAGTTATGGCATAATATGGCCTTATAAATTCAAATGTTCTGATATTTTCAACAATAGAAAATATTTTAAATCCATCAATAGTAGGTTAATCATCATTTTTATCCATGTTTGGTTTAAGAACATGTTCTTTTGCCAAATAATTTTCGTCATTCATTGACAAATGGAATTGTTTTTATATTTTAGCCATTAATGTTTTATGAGAAATTCTCATAGGCATGCTGTCTTCATAATTTGACTCTCAAAAAATGGATTTTTAGATCCCCGAGCTATATATGAAATATCATTCCTATTCATGTTTGGCCTAAGAACATGTTTTCCACCCAATTGATCTTCATCATTCCATGACGAAGTGGGTTGGTTTTCTATTTTAGCTATTAGTGGCTTATGAAAATCCTCCATAGACATGTTATTTCCATTCAACTCTCTAAAAATGAGGTTTTCAACCTCCCGAGCCTTATTTGGAGTATTATTTTTAATCATTCTTGGCTCCACAACATGCTCTTTAGCCATGCTATTTTCATAAGTTGGCTCTTTAAAAACAGGTTTTACAATTCCCGAGCCATTGATGAAGCCGACTTTTTCCAACTTTCAACCTTTAATGACTTGGAAAAGTATGAAAAAATTCACCAATTCTGGTCATTAAAGTCTCAATTAAAGACTTGATAGTAAGAGCTAACAACTCATCATTCCATTGGCAAATTTCCATAGTAAGTTGTTGAATTTTTCCAATTAAATGGTGTTTTTTTTATTACACCAAATAATATTGTAGTGGATGAAAATTTGTTTCATCAAGAACATGGACCTCTTCGTGAATAGCCAAATTTTTTTGCTTATGCCAAATTATTTCATCTAGGTTATTTGAAATGGATGAATCCAATTAATTTTTCATTTTTTACACTTGATGTCTCATTAGGCGTGCCAAAAAATTGTTGGCTTACTTTTCCTGTGAACGAAAATATTATAAATGTGAACGTGCCAGTAATGATTGAAAAATTCTTACATATTAAACTCAAGCCAATTATCAAGTAATTTTGTTGACAATTGTTTTGGGTCCACGAAGAAAACTTCAAAATTGCCCAGTGTAAAGAAAGAAAAATTAAAAGAAGAAGAGAGGGAGACGAAGAAAGATAATTGAATGAACAATCAAAAGTAACCATTAATTATCTGTACACCTATGCTTCGAAAAGAAAGTGTATAAAATAAAGTGCATGAAATATAAAAGGCAACAAAAATAGAAATCAATTGTCTTAATTGGATGATTACAATGTAGCCATGAAAGGCTATTTATAGGCAAAGCCTTGTAGGAAAAAACTAGTAACTATCCTATTCTTCCAACTCTTCAATTTCATACTCTATGATCTTCCATTTCATCTCTATGTCTCCATAACTTCCTTCAACCTTCACTTCATGCTCCATGTTCTCCACTTTGTCCTCCATCATTTTTCTACATGTGTTTAATATTTCATAACTTCTCATAACTTGTAAATGAGCAGGAGAGTGTCACATATCGTGCAATTATATAAATAATAAATAATAACAAAATTACAGATTTATGGTGCTAACAATGTGCTTCCGAACTAGAGACAACCTTGGTCCAAAATTATTCTTATGTATTTATATATGCTTTTAAAAATAATTTTATATCACCTCTACACAAAGATATATCTATTTCTGTTTCATAAAACGCACATTTAAATTGATGTAAATGTTGTCTCTCTCTCTCTCTCTCTCTCTCTCACATATATAATTATGGCGTTCTCACCCAATAACTATCTCCTCCTTCCAACTAATAACTGTCACATCCGATAATTAATAAAATGATTTTTCTTCTCTATTAAAAAACTGCTAATCAATCAAATTATTCAACAATTTAAATATTGGACAAATTGCACCAATACCTCCTATATTTTAGCTTTATTTGACTTTAAATTTTTTTATTTTTATTTTGTCTTAATTTAATCTAATTGATTCGACAATTTGACTTTTTTTTATTTTTTTTATTTTATGAAAAATACACATAAGAGTGACATGTGCCATATTTTTATGGACAAAATTATAAAATCGATCAATTTAGTGAGTTAATTTCAACCAACTCAATACTAATTTTTATTCAAAAATCTTAACAACGTTATCAATTAGATCAAATTCATATAAAATTTAAAATTAGGAATCAAATTTTGCAAATTGGAAGTCTAGGGACCAAAATGATTCAATGAATAGGGACTACCAATGTAATTTGTCTTTCAATATTTATTTATTGGGAAAATTGACTTGGGAGTCCCTAGACTTTGGTCCTTATGTCATTTTGGTAACTGTAATTTCAACTGACTTGATTTTGATTTTAAACTTTTTGTTTTGTCTCAATTTGATCGACTTTATTACAATTGTTAGAGCATTGTTTTATGAAAAAATGAACACATGAGCCACATTTGTCACGTTTTTAGGAATATATATATATATATATATAAACTTGATCCATTTGGTGAGTTAAGCTCAACAACCTCAATGATAATTTTCTATCAAAAATCCCTAACAGGGTTATCAAATTGATTATATTGACGAGTTCAAAAAAAGAAAAAAAGAAAAAAAAAAAGAGGTTAATTGGCACAAATTGTAATGTTTTTCTTTTTTGATTGGCAAAAGTCAATTGTTACTTATTAGATTAGCATATAAGTGAATTAATCTCCCCACATTTATAAAGCACAAAGTACTTGATTCAACCACCCTTTAGGGAGAGTTGAACTCATGACCTCTCCTTAGGGACTAAGCGTTTAGGAAAGTCATGGTGGCCAATTAGGTTTAATTTAGTTGGTTACACAAAATCTAATGTTAATGGTCAAAATTGAGCCAATTGAAAGTGTAAGAATCCAAATGATACAACAGGAAAAGTGTGGCAACTACTTGTGAAATTTGCCTTTATTTATTCAATTACTATATAAAGTGTACACCTGAGTTAGTGTAAACATCGTTACATATTTTATTTTTTCAATAATGCCCCTCTCACTAAGTAACTGTCATTCCCTCCAATCGACTAACTGTTAGATGATTTTTCTCCTCCATCAAACAATCCAAAATTGCTAATCAAATATTTTTATTCATCAAATTATCTAATTATTTAAATATAAAATTATCAACGTGTTGTATTTACACCCACCAATAATGTATAATTGTATATAAACAATTTGAACTAAATTTTATGAAAATGTTTATAAAAAATAGTAATGATTCAACCCCCACAAAACATCACTTCCGCAACCCCTACTCACTTATGATTGGTCCAAGTAAGAAAGAGAGAAAAAAAAATAAAATAAAAATACAAACACATCATTGATTCACATCACTGTGGGAGTGGTGGGGGTCTCCCAAGGGGATCCCAAACATTATTGTATAAAAAATATTCTCTTATACCTTCCATTGTACAAGTTATTTAATCAAGAGACATGTGCTCGAGGATTAATCGAGGTGAATCCTGGATACCATGGTGACATCCATCAATTTTCAATTCTTTTTATTTATTTATTTTTAAAATAACAATAATTTTTTTTTTTAAAAAAAAAGAAAAAAGAAGAAAGAAGTGGATAATACTAATAAGTACTGTGGAAAGTGCAGTATGAGCAAGTGAAATATGTTGAGAGAGAGAGAGAGATAAAGAATCGGCAGAATGAACGCAAGAGCACGACAGAGAAGCACAAGGCAGAGAAGCACGGGGCAGAGAACCACAAGACTGAGAAGATCATCTCATGTTGAGGCACTAGTCTCCATGGATTACATCTCTAAATAAGATCTCATGTTTGCCGTATATTACATCTCTAAATAAGATCTCATGTTTGCCTACAAATTCTCTCTCTCTCTCTCTCTCTCTCTCTCTCTCTCCATAAATTGAATGAAGTTTGGTTTTGTCATGGGGTGCTAAGCCAAAGCCAATTTGATCAAGCAACATAGTTCCAATTAAGAGTTAAAAGGACTCGTTTCAATGCAAATTATAAATTAATTTATGGAATTTTGATTAGAGATCTTTTATTATAAGTTTATAAAATAAAAAAGAAAATGCTAGTTGGATTCTCAAATATTTTGACCAAAGACCGTCATAATAACATTTGAGGAAATTCAGCACCTTTCACTTTGTTAAAATTTTAATAATTTTTCATTTAGAACTCCATTTTTAATAAAATCTATATTTTTTGAATCCTATCATTGCGATTTATCAAATAACATTCTTGATGAATTTAAAATTTTGATAAAAAGTACAAAATTTCACTATGTTCGCATTCTATGACATTGAAATTTCACTGACATGAAGTTAGTGAAAGTGTATTGGTGCCTTTGGATAGTAAATTTGCCTTCGGACAATGAAATTTCACTGTTTTTGGAAAATGTCATGTCATCTGTCTTGATTGTTAATTTCAAAATTTTGACTAAAAATTAAATTAAGTGTTTCAAAAATAAAAGAAACACCCTCCAATTACAAAACTAAACAATTAAAATTATAAGAAGCGGAAAAACACAATAGAGCTGTTGAAAATTACAAAGAAACTTGTGAATATCGACGTCACTGACAACAAAGTTCAAATAAAAATCTCTCTAAATTGCAAGTTTTAACTAATTGACTGATGGATAGATCATTTCAAAGACTAGGACAAGACTTTGAATATCAAAAAATATAATATGAACATTAAACCTTTTGTATCAATCATTGAATACGGTACTAGAACGTTTGTGTATGCATTCATTTTTTATACCATTTGGAAAAAGAATGTCCTTCATGGGCTATATTTTGTGAGAGTATCAATATCCTCCATGGTTAGTGCTAGATCTTGATTTTTCAAACTCAATTTCATTTTTGGTCGAGAACATTATAAGGGCAAATTAGAAATAAAAAAACCAAATATATGTATATATATATGCATGTGAAAAAGACTCACAAAATTGAAAAATTCTCAATCCATTAAGGGTGATTTGATTAATGGTTTTTTTCCTTTTAAACTAACCCAAATCGACCGACCCACACTCCTACATGTTATGAAAATTAAAGTAAATCAATCCACCTTCACCCGTACATGTTATGAAAACTAAAGTAATCAAAAGCGCATTATAGCCTACACGTGGAAGCTATAGCAAAGCAGAAAAGTGTCACCACATGTTTGAAAAGTTTAGATCATCTTTTTACAATAAATCTTCAACGCCCGAATAGCACTTGCCCGAATAGCACTTGCCCGAATTTGCCCCAGACAGAGGTGGAAGCTCGTACTCATCAAATCCAACTAAAGTCATCGGGCCACATCATCAAAGGTTTTAATTATTATAAAGTAATCTCTGTAAATTAGAAAAATTTTAAAAAAAATATAGAAATATTAGATAAAATTACGTTTATGTGAAATCTTATAAGCAGTGCTTATATGCGTTTGATTATAGCACTAACAGCTGAAATAAAAGACAATTTAAATTATATTTCTAAATTAGAAAGTGAGTTAAATAGATTAAATTCTCTTTTGGCTATTGTTTCGGGACAATCTATTATAAATTATAGCCAGGGAATTACTAGTATTAAAAATAAAATATCATTAGACAAGACAAGTGTAAATTAGATCCGCAATCCTGCATTAGAAATTTGTATCAAAGCTTGGTTTTCAGCCTTACCAATAAAATTTGCACGAGTATTAAATATAGCAAAGAAGTAGAATCTGATAACTTAAATAATAGTACTTCTTACAAATAATAATAGAACAAAATAATACCTTAATTAGGCTATTAAAAGAAATTAACAAAAAATTTAGAACTAATCAATTAGAAATAATAAACGAAATTAGACATTTTATTCAAGATCCAGAAAAAAGTAGCTATTTTTGAAGAAAAATAAAAAGAATTAGATTTATATCCCTATTCATATAAAGGAAATAATCCATAGGAATCCTTTGAATTAATTTCACCTGCAAACCAAAAAGATAATGGAGTTAAATAACTATAGCTTAAAATAGTTAGAAGAAATGATTGAAAAATGAAATGATAATGAAATAAAATACAAAATAATATTAGAAATAGCTACACAATTAGATATGGTAGATGAAGAAATAATAGAAGAAATAAATAATGAGGTAATAGAATTAGAAGAGGATATTTATAAACAATTAGTATTAATCAGTTTGGGAGAAATGGAATACATTCCCCTTAAAGATTTAGAACAAATAATGGGAAATAGAGATGCAGAAAAAGAAAGAGAAAATAATATCTTAGAAAATTTCGAAGAAAGAAATAACGTTAATGATACTGAAATGACAGTAAAACAAGAATGGAGTAGTTCATCTTCCCCACCTAATCCAAATCACCCAGATTTTAAAAATTTTACTAGATAACAACTAGAAAATGATACTAGAAATTATGATTATAGAAGAAGAACGAGACACTACAGTTATCTAAATAAAGGATCTGCTGCTAGGGAACATCCAATTATGTAGACTTTACCCTTAGAAAGGAAATATTTTTAAGGGAGGTACCACTAAAATAAATAAGTAATATATGATATTTATTAGACATTAATTGTGCTACAAATACAAGTGAGGTAAAAAAAATTTAGAAGAGAGGCATGCACCATGTGTTAAATATCCATAATAGCAGCTGGAACACAAAGTTTTCTAAAGTTGGTATGACAACCTAAGAAAAATTGACAACGAAAAATTAATAGCAGAAACTATCCCAAAAGTTATGGTAAACCTATTTGTAAAATATATTGAATATGAATTTGTAGGAAAAGAGTGGGATGAAGATAAAACAAAAAGAGAATGGGTTAGAAAATTAAGGGTTGGTTTGAGATGTTCTAAAAAAATGCACTTTTTGACTTATTGGCTTATATGGATTGGGTTTGGGTTGGGTTTGATGTGATGTATTAGAGAGGTGATGTGATTTAAATAAGATGATATGACTTAAATAGGATAGTGACTTTTTGACTTTTTGTATTATTTAGGTCATACCAAACTTGGCCTAAGTAATATAAAAATATGTACCATGAAATATATAGAAAATTATATATGCAAATACTCCTATTACTACTATCAAATAGAGAGAAATAAAATTCATTTAACTATGTTTTTTCATAAATTATCATATCTTATAAATGTTAATATAGAAGAAAAATATGAAAAATGGTTAAAAGAATTAGGAGTTGCTACAAGTGACACATTGGGTAATAGAATTAGATATCTAAGAGAATGAGTAGAGTAGGAATGCATGAAAATGAAACAAAGGAGAAAAAAGAAAAGAAAAAAAAAAAAGAAAAAAGAAAAAACAGTATTTATGTAATGACCTAGATTTAAAAAAAAAAAAATAGTCAGTGCATAATTTAATTGAGCAAATTTTCGGATTTGGACTGTTGTGTATATTCTGTGTGAAAACAGTTCAATTTTGTATCTTTTTAAAATATTTCCCAGTCTCAGAAAATTATGAGATTTTTATATATTGTTCCCATATGAGTCTAGCATGCTGGATAAAAATTTCAGAATTTAATGATGAATATTTATTTTATGAAAATTCACTGATTGATTGGTGTTCAGTTAATTTATAGTAGAATTTGAAATTGAGTTTTGGGTGTTCGGACTAGGATTTGAGATAAATTGTTGGGTCTATTTTGGTATGTAATTAGACTTTGTTTGGCTTATAGGTGAGATTCATGACTTAGATTTAATTTAATTTTAGTTTGTTTAGTGACTCATGTTTAATTGTTTGATACTTTTTAATTAGGTGATTGGTAGTAACCACCTTGAAAATCGTTATTATTTATTATATAGGATTATAATAAATATTTGATAATTAATTTTATGGTGTGTACCATATGATGAAAAATTATATATTTTTATAGTAAATAAAATGAATGTATATTCATAATGAGGAAAATATTATATTTTGTGATGTATAAAAATATTATATTTTATAGTAAAAAATATTATATCATTTTATAATTTATATTATAAAATTTTAAGATATTATTAAAATTTTTAAATAATACAACTATTAAATGAATGACAGCTGACGTGGGACTGCGCTCCACGCCCCTTTTGCTTGCTTGCTACGCTTTTTCCTTCTTTCACTTTTATTATTTTTTTTCTTAAACAGAGAACTTTGCTCTCTTTCTCCAGACGTCTATCTCCTTCTTCGTTGTGCATTTTTTTTTCTTTCATTGATGCTTAATCTTTGAGTTTGAAATGAGAGCTCTTACAGTGAGATTTTATAAAAGTATTGTAAATGAAAATTGGAGAGTTCGTTGTGATTTTCGCAATGTTTTTCTCGGATTTATGATCGGGTGATGTTTGTATTTTTGGATTAGCTTTTCTTCATATTTGAGGTAGGGACCTTTTTCATATTTTTATATTAAAGCTATTTTAGGGCTATTTTGATAAAATATGTCATTTTAAGAGGTATTACACACACATATATATATATATGTATATAATTTTTAGATTTTTGTTTAGTAATTTTTAGAAGAAAAATTATGTTGAAATGTTAAGAATGTTGGCATTTTGAGATTGATTTTGAAACAATCATTTTGTGTTGTTAATTTTGTTAAAAAAAAAATCCGAAAATAAAATTTAATGGTTCTATGATTGTATTTACATCATATTATGATTAGATGATTTATTTTGAGAAATATAAAGTTGAAATATTTTTTTTTATCTTTGATTTGGAATTTATTTTTGAGAAAAATAAATTGATGTTGAGGAATGTTATGTAGAATGCTTAAGTTGGAATTATAGAGTTGTTTTGGGATTAAAAACTCTAAAATGTTGTATTCAAGATATTTTATGGAAGGTGATATGTTGATGATTAAGTTGTGTTCATTTTTGTGAAAATGAAAAATGTGAAATGTGGACTTTTGAATTTACAAGCTTGAAAATGTTACTCTTTGACATATTTCATCATTTTTGATGTAAATATCATGTTGGTTAAGTAATTTTAGAAAAAGTCATAAAATTGTTACTGGTAGAGAATTTGGGAAAAACATTTCCTTTTTTTTTTTTAAGCTTGGCAAAAAAAATGGTTATGTTGAAATATAGTTATATTTGAGGGATGAGGTATAATAACCCGACCCTCGTACATGTTTTCTGGTATACTTTCAGTCCCCTATTCTGTGCATTTAGATGTTTATTGTGAAATATCGTGTGAAGTGAAGTTTAATTGAATGAATCTTATGAATATAGATTCATATCTGTTTAGTAGGAAAAATATCTGTTACCATTATAATTTTTAGATCAGAAATTGAATGCCTTAGAGGCTTGATAATTTGAAGTTAATTTTATATTTGAGATCAACATAATTTTTAAGTCATAATAAGCATTTTTATAAAAATTTGATTTGGAATAATTAAACTGATTGAGTATCGTCTTTACTCACTTTTTCTATATATATATCTATATTCTTTGGACTTTTGACTTGGGAAACCATCACTAAGAAATATCTCCTGGAGAGAGTGAGATGAGAAAAGAGTTCCACAAGGAAGAAAGTTGGGAAATTGAGAGAGATTGGAGAGATTTGAACTTAAGGTATGTGAAATCTACTTTGAATAACCTCTCTCTTGATCTTAATAAGAACTTCTTGTGCTATCATGTAAGTTAAGGTTGTAATAGGGGTTAAGGGTTGGTTAATTGAGGAATTGGGGAGCTATTCTTAATATTTGGTTATGTTGGAGCTATATTGAATTACCTAGTGAGAATTTACATTTCATTTCTTCAACTATCACATTTGAGCTCATCTATGTAAACAAATGGCTATATGTATGTATATATGTGTGAGGAAGTGAAAATTCCATGGGATTGAATTGTGTTTATGAATTTTAAGGAATTAAAGGCTTGATTGAATGTGTAATCTATGTTAATGTGATGATCATACCATTGTGATGTCTTAATTCCTTCATTTTTGGACCTTAAGATATTGTAAATTAGTGGGGTTATGCTTGGATTTCCGATTGCACAAAAACTGGGCAAATCGCCGCACGTGTGGGGGTCATGGCCGCACGTGCGAGAGCACTGCCGCACGTGCGGGGGTCATGGCTGCACGTGCGGGAAACTAAGAATTCTGGGTCTTTGGCTACTGGAAAAAAGGCACGTGCGGGACCAACTGCCGCACGTGCGGGGCTCACAGCCGCACGTGCGGCCTATGCTGAAAAAGTCCGTCTGCTCTGTTTTCCCTGCTCGACCCTATGATATTACTAAAATAATTATTTAATGTGCTTTAAATGTTCGTAAATTCGTTGAAGCGGAACGAATCAAAAGAATGATTTAAAAAAGGAAAAGAGAACTAAATTGTGAATTATGTTTGTGTGTAGGACATACTCCGGGAGGAATTATCGCTCCACTATAGCACTGTGAGTAGTAGTACTGTAACCGTACGTTTACTTACCGTTAATAATTCTTATTATTATCGCTCTGTTCTTTGCAAGTAATTACGTTAATATTTATGTTAATTGGAAATCGGTGTGAACTTATGTGAACGTTGAAAGATTTTGGGTGCATCGGTATGACTCTAGAACTACTCTGCATTCCGGTTACGGTTAATGGTTATCATTAAGGTGCTATAACCTGTAAATGACCTATGACTCCGCATAAGAATTGCACACGAACTATTAATACTCTGTTATACGTAAGACGACTGTGGCAACTTGTAATAAAGCATAGAGGAAATTTATGTGCACTATTGTGTGGTGATATTTTTATGAATTTGAGACCATTTTGTATATTCTGTTAGGCCTATGGCCGTTCTGTATAATCTGCTAGGCCTATGGCCGATCTGTATAATCTGTTTGGCTGGGAGCTGCTCTGTACAATCTGTTAATATCTGGGCCAGAGGCCAATCTGTTAATATCTGGGCCTGAGGCCAATCTGTTGGATCTGTTGAGTCTAAGGCCGTTCTGTATATTGCTGGGCTTAAAGCCACTCTGTTTAAAGACTGGGCCTAAGGCCGTTTTGAAAATAATTACAGGATAAGTTTAACCATAAATTCTCTGCAGTTGCATACATTATATCAAGTTATTCATTGGATTGTTACGTACTATTATTCACTGAGCTTCGCTCACTCTGTGTTATGTCTATTCTATAGGTACTCAATCTGGAGGTCAGTCCTAGCCTAACCTGGACCACTTGTCTTTTGCCATTACACCATCACCAAGCCTTAGACGAGGTTCATTCATTTTGTGGAGTCCTTGCAGAGCTTTTGGCTTTGTGTGCTGAACCTTTTGTCGAATATTGTAAAACATGATTAACATTCCCTAGCTCAGTTTTGTTACATCCCCAAACTCGGGGGTGGGTCTGTATATCTGTTTATATATAGCTGTGTGTGTGTGTTGTTATATAATGAATTACCTGACATAGAGCATATGATCCTGGCATGTTAGTATTAGCTCAATGGATGTTATTTTATGTTGTTTAATGCTTCCGTTCAAGCCCCATAAGTTATGCATATCAGATTTTATGTCTGTTTCTGAAGTGGTCATGTCCAAACTTTTAGGGGCAGGGTTTGGGGCGTGACATGAGGCATGTAAAGTTAGGTTTAGTAATATAAATTTGGAAATTTTTTAATATAATAAAATTACTAATTTAGTGAATTAAATTAGTTTGTTTAGAAGTGTGTTATTGAGATTATACCATAACTTTTGATATAGCAGGATGAAAATGGTAATATTTAATAAGTATGGGATTTGGTGAGAATCATATCGGTTATCTTGGTTGAGGTGAAACAAAATTGATTGAAAGTTTTGTGTGAGTTAAGATAATTGAGAAATTGATTATTAGTTTTAATAGTTGGAGTATGCTAATATGTTGTTTTTTAATATTAAATTTTTATATGAGACATTTGAATTGTAAATTGGGAGTTTGGTTAAACTGGGAGTTGATTACTTATAATCTTGTTATTTAATGCATTTTTGTGTATAAAATCACATGTGGATATTTGAAAGTGAGAAAAGTTCCAATTTTTGGAAAATTCTAAATGGTAATGTTTTGGGAGTTGTCGGATTATTGAGAAAGGATTTTGTTTGGTTTCAAAATTGAGGATTTGATTCAGAAAACACTTATGAAAATTTTGGATTATCGAGTATTAGTTACTTTTTTAAAATGTTGAATTTAATGGAAAGTTATATAAGTCTTGAAAATTTATCTTTAAAATGTGGAATATGGCTTGTTTCTAAATGTTGGGAATCATGAGAGATTCCAAGTTATGGTTATATGTTGAATTGTACATTCATGTTGTTATCTTTTAATTAATACATTAGAGGTAACTATTTTGGCTATCGATGAAAATTTATCATGTTGCATTTAATGAGGAATTTCTTGGAAGGATGAAAAATGTTGGAACTTTGGAAGTTTGGTATATAGTATGTAATAGAATTGTCTTGAAATGACTAAATTGGGAATGTTGATTAACTTGTGGGGACTATATGAATGTGGATATTATTGGATTATCTCTTGGAATTGTATTATGATATTACATTGATAGGGATATGGAATTTGATCATAATGGAGCATTGTGTGGTAGAATTGAAATTGAAACGATTCTAATGCATTGTTACATATTGCATTTTCATTCCATTTCATTGTTATTATGGGTTTCGTATTGCACTTGAAAACGATTTGTTTTGAGAAAGGAATTGCTTTTGGTTAAACAAAATTCATTTTGATTTGTTTTGGGTAAATACGTTGGTAAGTCCGGATATAGGGTGTAGTTTGATGTTGGTTAAGTTGGCCTGAGTGTCCGGGGTAAAAGACCGAAAACACGCACGGAGGAAGTACCACTGCCTTTCCGGTGAGAGACCGATAAAGTGGGGATTTGGTAGTGCTTGATATGCCTACTTGCAAACACCAGCTTAGGGATTACCTGAGTCATATTTACCACCTTGGAATTTATTGAAATTGTTGGATTAATGCGTTTTCAAATTGGTATTGTGCATAAGATTTTCAAAAGATGAGAAAAATATTTTGAGCATGATATGGCATATGCATTCATCTCATAAGACTGTATAAAATGTATTTAATGCTTTGTTGGATGTCATTATGAATTATTTAATTATTTGATTCAATTGACAAACAGGTAATTGAATAAATTGAAAAGGATGTCATGTTGCATTTGAGGCATGCTTATTTATTTAAGTTAACTAGTTGCGGTTAATTAAATAAATTAGAATTAAGAGTTTATGTAATAGAATCATATGATTTTGAAATGATATGATTTCACGTATATGTATGAGTATCCTTATACCCGCGTATCTTCTAATGTTTTAATGTGAGATTGTTTGGTGATCTAGTGGTTGCTCGCCCCCTTCCTGTACATGTGTACAGAGAATGCCTTTCGGATTTGGAGATCAAACAATGTGTTTTTACCATTTCATAAGTGTAATGTAGTGATGGATCATACTATTTTATTTGTTTGTTTGGTTGAGTGCTATCTTTTTGTAAAGAGTAGTGTCTTCTCTTTTATTGTAAGCCTCAGGGCATTCCTTTTATTCGTATGTAAATGTCTTTATTGTATCACGAGAGGGAACTTGTATATTTAATTATTCATCTTTTCATTCAAGGATGAATTGTCTATTGTAAATGAACTTAATTAACGAATTTTGGTAATGTTATCCGAGTAATAAAATACGAGGTGTAACAATTTACATTGCTAGCAAACATCTAATTCATGGGGATGTAAGCCTTCAAGGAATATAAGCCTTCAAGGAATATACAATAAGAAAAAGAAAAAAAATTATAAAAGAAAAACGTTTTAATAAACAAAGAGGAGAAAAATAATATATATATATTATAAAAAATCCTATAATTTCAACAAAATGAGAAGATTTTTTAGAAAAAATAATTATTTTACAGAAGGAAAAAAAGGATTTGTAAATGTTGGGCTGTAGGGGAATAATCAATAGAGAAATAAGAAAAATAATAAAATAATAGAAACCTTAGGAAGCTTGGATTATGTAGAGTTAGAAGAAGAAGAAGCATTAAAATTGGCTCTAGAAAATAATAAAGGAATGATAGTGTAACGCTCCAAAGAAATTAACATAAGAAAACTTTGCATTTTCCAACAACATGATCTTGTTTCCAAATTAATAACTTCCATTGCATAAATGTATATGGGATATAATGCCTCATCAATAGCATCATCATCAAATCTCTAACATTTGTATTCGTTATACTCTAGAGATTTACAAAAGTATTCCATATGTAATTATACATTCAACATTCTTAGAATATGAATCTATAGCATGTGATATAACAAATCAAATACAATAATGCCCTCAGGGGCTACAAGTTCTAAGGTTTATACTCGGTTACACAAAATGGTTATCAAACCCATACATGTAAAGCCCTTGGCTTGTCAAAAATAATAACAACAAAATGAAAGAGCCTTATGCCCTCAAAATACACTCCACGCCTTTAACTCCGCAGAATTACCACATCTTTTCCTGCACAAAATCCATTAGGATGAGCACAAAGCCCAGTAGGAAGATCTTAACAAAGTATATACATTTTATATAGTCTCTTAAGATGAATGCATATGTCATGTTATGCTCAAACATATATTTCTATCTTTTGAAAAATCTTGTGCATCATGCAAATTTGAAAACATATCAATTTAATAAGTTCAATATAGTTCAAGAGGTAGTAAATACAACTTAGGTAATGCCTAGGTTGGTGTCTGAAAGTATGCATATCAAGCATTACCAATCGCCACTTTACTAGTTGCTAATCGGAAGGCACATGGTACCTCCTACGTGTGTGTTTTCGGTCTTTCACCATAGACACTCAGGCCAACTTAACCAACTACACCCCTATCCGGTCTTACCAACGTGTTTACCCTTAAACAATTCAAGATGACTTTGTTTCACAAAACAATTCCTTTCTCAAAGCAATAATTTCCAAATAAAAAATTAAAAATCGATGATAACAAAGATGAAATGGAATGGCAATGCAACATGTAGCAATGCTTCAATATAGTTCCACTTTTCCACCACACAATCTTCCATTGTGATCAAATTTTCACATCTCTTAGTGGTGTTTGGGAAGCAAGTTCCCAAATTTTTTTCTCATTTTTTCTACTAAAAGACAAAAGTTTTGCAAAACCAAAAAAAACACATCCAAACAAAATATCACATCCAACCCCATAATCATTTCACTTTTTCTCTCACAAACATCACATCCAACCACATAAAAACCCAACTATCTTCCCAAACACTAAAAATTTTTTATCTCATAAAAACCTACATCTAATAAAATCTACATAAAAACTCACTTCCCAAACACCCACAATATATCTTCCAAGAGATAATATAACAATATCATCATACATATATTCTCCACATTAATCATCATTTTTAAAGTTTTTCTCTCCAAGACAACTCACCAACAGGCTATTCATCAAGTTTCAAAATCAACAATTCTCATTTCTCCATTAAATCCCTCATTTGATACAACTATAGAAATTCATCCATCATTTATTCACATAATAATTTATCAAGCATGAATTTCACAATATCTCAACATCTTTCCCAAAATCTCCAAATTTTTAGGGTTTCCACCAAAACTAGGTTTTTGTCCCATTTTTGAAAGGATTTTTCCAAAACAACACTCACACTTTAGAACATAGCTCATACTCTCAAAAGTTTGGAGAAATATAGAGAACATCCACTTTTAAAATCATCTAGAGTTCATGAACCCAAAACTGTAGTTTCAAACATGAAAGAAATACTCCAAACAAGTATAGACTTGCAAATATATATATATAACTCTAAGAATGTCCCTACCGCAAGCTTGGGAGAGGAGGGAGATGAAAACTCTAAAATTCAATGTTTATGAAAGTTTGATTCGATCGGTGTAAACATAGCCGTCATTGTCCTCTTCGATTTTTTGTAAAAAGCCTTATCAAATTCTTGAAGGTTTTTGCTAAATATTAGAGAGAACTTTGGATTTGGGTGGGTTTGTAGAGAGATGGAGTAGAAAGATGAATATATATATATAGAGAGAGAGAGAGAGAAGTGAAAAAGTGTGTAAAACACATTTTTGGCATCAGGTTTTAGAAAAAGAGCTCAAAATTTGAGACAAATGCCCTGAAATCTACACGAGCGGAATTCCAAATCCGCATGAGCGGATTTTGATGCCTCTCATGGGCGGTTTGAGCCAGAGAAATACCCAGGTTTTCAGCAAAATCGGCATAAGCAAAATTTCAGATCCATAAGAGTGGTTTTTGTTCAGAATTTCCCAAAAAATCCTGTGTGATTCCGCTCAAGCAGTTGCCAAATCTGCACGAGCGATTTTACTAGCCAAAGCCAAAATTTGATTCCATCTCTAGTAAAAGTCCCAACGTCCAAAACTCAAAATTTTAACTCGGAAACGTTAAGAGAGGTTAAGTAAGAACATAAATGAAATCTCAATGACCCAATACGATAAACAAAATGCCGAAAGTAAAACAAACTATTAGGCTACGCAATACTGGTCAAGTCTAGAACCTGGGACATCACAGATAGAATTAATTGAAGAGGAATTAGAAATAAAAGACGAAGATTATTGCAATACCGATGAAGAGCTAACTTTTATGATGACAGAAGAAATAAGTATAGAAAATTTAAGAGGAGAATAATTTGTCATAGAAAATTCTCAAGAACATAAATAGAAAAAGATTAGACATTACCAATAATACGAAAAGAAGAAATATATTAAGAATCAATATTCAAATTAAAAAGTAAATATATATGTGAAAGAATGGAGGCAGATATTGAAATTAAAGATTGTGAATATGATGTAGGAGAAATAAAATTAATAAATTATGTAAATATATTAAAAAATAGTAAAGATAACAAGTATAAATATATGCATATAGAGAGTGTACAAATACAAATTACATGGTTGTTTGATAAAGGACAAGATATAGATATATATGCATTTTTGTGTGATATTAGATAACAAAATTTTGGAAGGTCCATAATAAGTGGAATAAAAAGTAATCTATGTGGGGGACCATTATATAACGATTCTGGTTTAGAACCGATTCATTAGTTGCTTTGGATCAGAGAACCTGTGTATTTAACTGTTGTTTAGCTCATTTTCATCTTGTTGTTTGTTAAGTTTGGCTATTGGATGTTTTGGTGGTGTTTGAAATAGGTTGGGAAGTTAGTTTTTCATAGAATTGTTGCCCAAAATTTTGCTTGTTTGCTCGAGCGACCATTTCTACGCTTGAGCGGTCTTTTACAGTCTGCGAAACCATTGGAAGTTTGGTATCTTCGCTCGAGCAGTCTTTGTTACCCTCAAGCGGTCTTTTGCAGGTTTGAACTTCTGGGAGGGGGTTATTGTTCACTCGAGCGGTGTCACTTATTGTGTTTAAAAAACCCTAGATCTTTACTCCCTCTCTCTCTCTAGTTCTTGAACTCTAGCTCCAAATACTCTCAATTCGTTTCCTCAACCTAGTTCTTTAGAGAAAAGCGTTGAGCACGTCGAGGGCTTGGTTTAATCAGAGAATTTGGTGTTTTTGACTCCGTCAAGTTCTACCCATCAATTCTTCTTGTCTTCTACTTTGAAGTAGGGATTTCTTTGACACTTTTATATGATTTTTAGCTTAGTTATTTGCTCTTTAAAAAGGGTTATTGGTTTGGGGATATTTTGTAATGTTCCGAAATAAATACAATAAACCATCCATGATGATGAGTAAATAACAATATAAATCAGAGTATAATATCCTTCCATTACATAAGACTCAGTTGTATAAAAGGGTAACACATGCAAATATACATTTATAAGTCCTAACCATGAATCTATAGCATGTGTCAACAACAAAAATATGAAATAAAAGTTAAACAGATAATTGAAATGCCCTGAAGGCTACAACTTTCCAAGATTGTACTTGGTTACATCAAAATGGATTTAAATCCAATACAGATAAAGCCCAAGGCTTGTACAAAATAATTACAACAAGTAAACAAAATGAAACTCTTGCTCCAATCCTCCCAAGCTACGGCCTTGGAGGAGATATCTCACCAATACCTGAAAATGGTTTTCCCATATAGGGTGAGCCAAAGCCTAGTATAAATAATCCAACACAATACATGAATCTTAACAAAGATATAAGGGTGAAATACATATAGAATGGTCATGACCAAAACGTCTCATTTCTCTTTCCAAAACCATGCAAAGTCTGGTTTAAATCACTATTCATCTTTCCTTTCCTTTACATTAGAAAATAAGGCCACGAATCATAACTCTGGGAATCTTAAAGTACAACCTTTCACGAAAATTTCATTCGCAGGAAATCGTAACTAGCACCCATGTAAATGTAGGCTATAGAAACACTACTCCTGACATTTCATGGATATTTCGTCTATGGGAATCCAAACCCATGTAGGTTTTTGAGACTTTCACCCTGGACACACAGGCTAACTTAATTCAATGGAATACATCTCCTCCCAGATTCACCAATTTTTCTCAAAAACATTATATATGTACAATGTATCAAGATGTGATAATGTTCAATGGAAATGGATGAGAAATTAGTTTTAATTCACCTAATCCTCATGCAATTTTCACAATAATCATAGCTATCCTCCATCGATAGCCCAAAACAGATATTTCTAAACAGATATAAAATCTCTAATATAGATAAACTTTCCAAATTTCAAGATGTGAGTGATAATATATATCCAACTCCACCGTCTATATCAATATTCATCCAATTTCACATTTCCAACTTCAATTCCATTTACTTATACAAAATAAACATTTGAGACATTTAGGGAAAACCCCATTTTTCTTCTAAAATATATTCCAGGTATCAAAACCAATAATTTTACCATAACTCAATCTCATTTCCACTCCCACAACCATTTTCAATATATCCATTTGAAAACCCCTCTTTTGATTTTGAACCAAAACCCTAGGTTTTGCTCAAAATCTTCCAAAATCACAAGATTGTTTTATAAAACAAATAGCTAAATTAAAAATCATAAAAGAGTGTAGAGGATCCTTACCTTAAAGATAGAAGATGAGATAAACATGGATGAAACTCGAATGAAGCCGAAACTCGACTCTATTCAGATGAAAATGAAGCTCTAGGTGAGCTCTACCTTTTTAACAAAGGGAGCAGGGTAGAGAAATCAATAGATCTAGGTGTATTTGTAGAGAGAATGTGAGTTTTAGAAAGAGAGAGAGAGAATCTAGATCTAGGGTTTTGAAATGTTTAAAGAGAGAGAGAGAGAGAGATGAAAAAATGATGTAAAAATTGACTTTTACAAACTAATATACGCACAGACCGTTCGAGCACAAGAAGTGACGCTTGAGTGTTGAAACACAAAAAATGTTATTGCTAGAGCACAAGAAGTAACCGCTCGAGCATAGAATACAAACTCTCAGAAGTTTTACAGTCAGATGCCCATCGCTCGAGCTCAAGAAGTGTTGCTTGAGTGCACGACTGCTCGAGCGTAGAATACACTCTCCCAGTAGTTTTGCAGACCTGCCAAAATATTGGGAGTCCACAATGACCGCTCGAGTGTAGAGGCCAAAATCTGGACAACCAAAATTTTGAAAAACAAGCTATTAACCCATTTCAAATGCAACCAACACATCCCAATAGCCAAACTCAAGGAGGGAAAAGAGGAATAAGACATGAACAATAATACAAAACAATGAAACCCGAATCCAGAATATCAAATGGGTCGGGTCCTAAACCAGAATCGCTATAACCTCTCCCTTTAAGGAATTTTGTCCCCGAAATTAGAAACCAAACTTTACAACCATGTTTAAACCAATTACAACAATGATAATCAATCAATTCCAATACCATAACCCATCCACTGGTCATTCATTCTAATCAACATGATAAACAAGTTCTCAATATTGAATATACAATTCAAATTTCCAAAACATATACAATGTTTATATTAAATCAACATAACAAAAGTTTCAATACATGCTCAAACATTAACAAATAGGTTTGGATACTTCTCACGAACTTCCAACTCACGTTCCCAAGTTGCTTCCTCAACTCCGTGATGTTGCCACAATACTTTAACTAAGGAAATTGTCTTGCCTAGCAAGAATTGGTCTTGAGTATCTAAGACTCTTACCGGTCTCTCCTCATATGCGGCATCCTCATCTACCTCTAAGTCAGTCCAATGTAACACGTGTGATGGATCCGGCTCATACTTCCAAAGCATACAAATATGAAACATATCATGAACCCCGGAAAGTTGTGGTGACAAAGCTAAACGATAAGCTACCTCTTCAATCCGCTCTAGGATCTCAAAAGGCCCGATAAATCTAGGACATAACTTCCCACTCTTCTTAAACTTCGTCAAACCCCGTCTAAGTGACATTTTCAAGAAGACGTGATCTCTCATCTCAAAGGATAATGGTCTCCTCCTACGATCAGAATAGCTCTTTCGACGACTTTGAGCTATGACCAACCTCTTACGGATAAGTGCAACTTTCTCTGTCTTTTCCCAAACTAACTCTGGACCTAACATAGGTGCATCGCTTACCTCGGCCCAACACACAGGAAATCTACACGGTCAGCCATATAAGGCCTCAAACGGTGCCATACCAATACTCGACTGGAAGCTATTGTTATAGGCAAACCCCACTAAGGGCAAGTGCCTCTCCCACAACCCCTCAAAGTCAAGAACATAACCTTGTAGCATATCCTCTACAATCTGAATGGTTTGCTTTGACTGCTTGTCAGTTTGTGGATGATATGCGGTGCTAAAAATCAATCTCAAGCCCAAGGCATTCTGTAGGCTCTGCCACAAACGAGTCATAAAACGTGGATCTCTATCCAAAACAATTGTTACAGGGACCCCGTGCAACCTCACTATGTCTCTAATCTAAAGGTCGGCTAGATAATCTACCGAGTCATTCGTGCGCATAGGTACAAAGTGCGCTGACTTGATCAATCGATCAACTACTGCCCAAATGGCATTATTACCCCATTGAGTCCTCAAAAGACCCACAACAAAATCCATCGTGACATGCTCCCACTTCCACTCAGCTATGGACAAGTGTTGCAACAAACCCGTTGACCTTTGATGCTCAGCCTTCACTTGTTGACAAGTAAGGTACTTTGACACAAACATGGCTACATCCTTCTTCATCCCCTTCCACCAAAACTAATGACTAAGGTTGCGATACTGTTTTGTGCCTCCTAGGTGCACCGCAAGGCGTGAATGGTAAAACTCTTGGAGTACCTCCTCTCAACATGACTCTGGTACAACAAGACAGTTAAGGTATCTAACACTCGAGTCAAAGTGCACGTTCAAGCCTCTTTCTACCTCCCATTGGAGATCTTCTCCCTGCGGGTTTTTACCTCAAGATCACCCCCTGCGCTTCCATTACTCAGCTCACAAGCTTAGGTTGTGCAATTGCCGAAATAAGGCTACAAACTCAACGGACTTGCTAAGATACAAGTCAAATTCACCAATAGCACCCAACATCTCCCATTCCTGAATGGCAATACTAGCTACACTGCCACTAAATTTTCTACTTAAGGCATCAGCCACAACATTGGCCTTTCCTAGATGATAATTTAACTCAAATTCATAATCTTCTATAAACTCCATCCATCTCCTCTACCTCAGATTCAAGTCTTTTTGTGTAAACAGATATTTCTAACTCTTGTGATCAGAAAATACTTGAAACTTTTCACCATACAAATAATGCCTCTAAATCTTCAAGGGAAAGATCACTGTTGCTAACTCTAGTTTATTAGTAGGGTAGTTCTTCTCATGTGTTTTCAATTACCGTGACCTATAAGCTACTACTTTCCCCTCTTGCATTAAGATGTAACCCAAACCTTCCCGTGACGAATCACAATATACCGAATAGCCCAAACCCCTCTCTGGAATAATTAACACTGGAGTAGTAGTAAGTCAAACCATAAGCTCTTGAAATGATTTCTCACAAGTCTTACTCCACACAAATTTGATTCCTTTCCTCGTCAGTCTAGTCAACGGTGAAGCTAATCTAGAGAAATCTTTTACAAACTAACGATTATACCCGGCCAACCCCAAGAAACTACGGATCTCAAAGGCATTCTTGGGTTATTCTCAATCTTGTACGGCTTCTGTCTTGGATGAATCTACAGTCACTCCTCCCTACATACCACGTGGCCTAAGAACTTAACTTCTTTCAGCCAGAATTCACACTTTCCGAACTTGGCATACAGTTTGTGGACTCTAAGCAACTCAAGCACCACTCGTAATTGTAACAACCCTCGTACTGATTGCCGATAAACTACTGAATTAGCTACTGGTCACTGCTAAACTGAACTGATAATGACTGATAATTGAATTAACTGAAGTACTGAATGGACTGATTGAAATCGAAACTGAAATTGGATAAGTTTATCTATTGAATTGCATATTGCATCTGTTTGATTGATTGATTATCTGTTTGAATTCATGTGTTTAAACTGTTAATTGGAGGCCTTATCGGCAGCCGAATTAGAAACCGTTTAGTGTTTTGGACTCAGTAGAATATTTGTGATTTAATGGTATATTTATCTGAAAATTGATTAGGAATGATTAAATTAGATTAAATATTGATTTAATGCCAAGATTGACTTAATTATACTTAAGCCACCTAGTGGACCTTTATTTATTATCACTTGAGCCTTTACACTTGATCAAAACATTCCAAGGCCCTATTCTTGCATTCCAATCGACCAAACTAGAGAGAGTGAGGGATAAGAGAGAATTGGACTCAAATTGTGGAAATTGCTAGAAGAACTTGAAGATTTGAGGCATAGATTGTATAATTGAGCTTGTCATCTTATAATTCAAGGTCTAAGGTAGCATCCCATCTTCTTATTTTAGTGTTTGAGCTTAATCTTGCATGATTCATGCCCAATTAGAGAGCTAGGCCATGATTTAGTGCAAATAGGTTGGATTATGCTTGAATTGTTGCATGCATGCTTGAATTGGTGCATTTTGGAGTTGAATTCATGATGGATTGTACATGCATGCTCATATTTCTATCAAAGTCCATGTTTTCATTTTGTTTTCCAACTATTGAGCTCATTAGAGCAAAATTGGAACCTTGAATTTGGTTAAAAGCTCATGCATTGCATGTTCATCTTGCTCTTGAAAAATGGTTTGAATTTGGGTTTGAATTAAACACCCTTGGGCTTTGATTTCTTAAATTGAGTTTTGAAACTTGTTGTACATTAGGTTTGCAAGAGTTTTTCCAGAAAATGGCCCAAGAGGATCGAAAATGTTGCTTTTGAACTTGGTTTTGAGTTTGGGACTCAAATCTGGAATTTCCAGATTTTGGTTGTCCGCTCGAGCGGAAGAAGTAGCGCTCGAGCGGAGAAATCGAGCTCCCAGCATCTTGCACTGTGCATCAGTCCGCTCGAGCGGAGTATTGGGCGCTCGAGCGGAGGACTGGGTGACACGCTCGAGCAGGTGTCGAGCGGAGATTTCACCTATCCAGTACTTTTTGGTCCGCTCGAGCGGGGATGTTGCGCTCGAGCGGGTACCTTTGTTTGCTTGTCCGCTCGAGCGGGGAAACCTGCGCTCGAGCGGGACTCTGTTTCACTGAAAATTCTGCAATTGTGTTCCATGCGCATCTTTGCATACTCATCCCATGCTAGGCATTCTTAGGCCTAGTTTAAGACATCTTATTGAGGATATAGATGTAGAACACACCGAGGCATAACAGGAAGTTAATTATTGTACTTCCCCAACTGTTAAACTTAGAGTGTGTTCATTTTGTTAACTGTTTAGGGTTGGCACTCGGGGACGCGCTCTAGCATACTGTAGCCCAATCTCTGTGAGTAACGATTGTGTAAAGATATGTTCAAAATGGTTATCTTTTGAATACTGAACTGAACTGCTTATTGAACTGATATTATTTACTGAATGAATGTATGTCCTGTATTCTGAACTGTATTGTGGCATCCTTAGCACTTACTGTTTACCGTTACTGTTACAGAGCTCTGTCGGTTCCCTTGTGGAACTATACTGTTTACTGATTGATGGCCATCATTACTGTTGGGTCTGTTAAGACCCGGTCCTTTTGGACCTACTGTTTATAGGCTAATGGGTGTACCACATATGACTGATTGACTGAAATACTGAAAGACTGAAATACTGTTTAATGAACTGTTTTCATTACTGTAAGGACATTCATTCATAACCTCTTTACGCTTTATGTTATTCACTGGGCTTTAGCTCACTGTTTATATATATATATGTAGGTTCTCAGCAGCCAGACCAGAGCTAGGAGCGTGGGTTGGTCCCCAGTTTTGTCAAGCCAGCCTATGTGCCTCACTGCGAGGTTCCGAGTTGCCATGCTATGGCTTGGGGTGTTTTGTGTCCCCCATCGGTCTCCTTACTGTTTTGTACCACTGTATAGACTGTCTACTGTTTTACTGTACTGTTATCGAGGGATTAGGTCCCCGTACTGAATGTTTGTATATGATTGTATAGACTGTATATAGACTGTACTGTTTTGAACTGTATGAATGCATGAAAAATGTTTTTGGCATACAGATTTTCACAGCTCAATGGACACTAGTTACTTACTGTATTGGCTTCCGCCAGGCCCTATACTCTGTTTAACTGTACTACTGTTCAGCAGGCCTTTGGTAATCTCGGATTACTGGCCAGTTACGGTGCTAAACCCATAGGGCCGGGTTTGGGTCGTGACAGAGTGGTATCAGAGCGATACTTAACCACGAGTTATACCGCACACACGTGTCCAAATGAGCTATAGGGTGTCCTAGAAAAGCAATTAGGGCATCTCATGAACTTGAAAAGTTTGTGCTTATGACTGACTGATTATATGTTAAAATGCTAGACTGTTTAATTACACAACCGCTTATAATGATAACTGTTATAACTGTTTATAGAATAATGGATAATGCAAGCACTGCAAATGAAACTGAATCCTCATCAACTGAGGCCAGAATGGCCAGAATGGAAAGAATGATGGAACTGATAACTGCTAGACTTGACCAACAACAGAACCAACAGCCCCCACCTTCTCCTCCGGTACAGCCGGAGCCGAATGTGAATGTAAATGATGGGGACATAATTGCTCTCACCTAGAAGTTCAGCCAAAAGAAACCGCCATCCTTTCAGGGAGGCCTTGAACCGCTTAAGGCTGAAGCTTGGGTGCTTGAAACAGAAAAATTGTTTGAGATGTTTCCGTGCTCCGAAGCCAATAAAGTACTGTTAGCTACCTTCACCCTACAAGAAGAAGCTAGAAGGTGGTGGATGTTGATCCGTGATACAAATGCTGCTATGACTTGGGCTCAGTTCAAGGAGTCCTTCTTTGAGAAATATTTTCCTCAATGTGTCAGGGACAGAAAGGTAACTGAATTTGAACAACTGAGACATGGCACAATGTCTGTTGCCGAATATGAGACGAAGTTCACCGAGCTTGCTAGGTATGCACCGCATATGGTGGACACCGACTACAAAAAGGCCAGGAAGTTTGAAGGTGGCCTGAATGTTGCTATCCTTGACAGAGTCAACATGTTGAAATTGCCAACTTATGTGAATGTTCTTGACCGGGCCTTGATGGCCGAATCAAATATTGAAGCACTGAAACAAACTGAACCACCAACAACTGAATGGCGTGGTAAAAGATAGGGTTTCAAATTCAAGAAAGGCAAGCACAACCCTTCCAACAAGAAACAGAATACGGGGTCAACAACTAGCCCCAGCCAAGGGAGTGGATTCATTCCACCCTGCTCTACATGTGGCAACAAGCACAAAGGAGTTTGTCACAACATAACGGGAGCTTGCTTCAGATGTGGCAAGGTGGGCCACAGAATTAAAGACTGCCCTTCTGCTCCACCAGCTAGTAGTAAAGCTACACCGAGCGCAGCAGCATCAAATGTAGCACCAAAGCCTAACCCCAAAGCTACCGGGAAAGAGCCTATGAGGCAGGGCCGAGTATTTGCCCTAGTACCGGGAGACGTTTAGAATACTGAGACCGTGGTGTCAGGTATCCTCCCTATTTGTACTCAGAATGCATATGTATTGATTGATTCGGGGTCTACACATTCTTATGTGTCGCATGCTTTCTCACGAAAATTAAATAGACCCTTAGAACCCATGAATTATCTGTTAGCTGTATCATCACCTGTTGGGGGATCCATGACATGTGCATATATGTATCCTTCTTGTGAAATTATTGTTGGGGATATGCATCTGTTTATTGATTTACTGCCATTGAACATTGATCACTTTGATGTAATATTGGGGATGGATTGGCTACAAAAATATCATGCCACTATAGACTGTGTAACAAAACAAGTAGTTTTCCGTCCGCCCGGTTTGCCTGAATTTGTGTTTAATTGGAATGGAGTAGTACCTCCTCCGTATTTGATTTCGTCTGTGAAAGCTGTTAAACTGATTAGAAAGGGGTGTAAAGGATATCTGTGTTCTGTGCTGACTGTGCCTACTGATGATAGTGTTAAAACTGATGTGAATTGTATTCCTATAGTCAGAGAATTCCCAGATGTATTTCCAGATGATCTGCCAGGGGATTTGATTGACAGGGAGATTGAATTTACCGTTGATGTGATTCCGGGAACACAGCCAGTGTCTAAAGCTCCTTACAGAATGGCCCCAACAGAACTAAAGGAGTTGAAAGTGCAATTGCAAGAACTGTTAGACAAGAAGTTTATCAGACCCAGTACTTCACCGTGGGGTGCACCTGTTTTATTTGTAAAGAAGAAAGATGGCTCACTGAGATTGTGCATTGATTATCGTGAATTGAACAAGGTAACTGTAAAGAATAAATATCCATTACCGCGTATTGATGATTTATTTGACCAGTTACAGGGTGCACAAGTGTTTTCCAAGATTGATCTTAGGTCGGGGTATCATCAACTGAAAGTCAAACCAGAAGACATTGATAAAACTGCTTTTAGAACAAGGTATGGCCATTATGAATTTTTAGTTATGTCGTTTGGAGTCACGAATGCCCCCGCAGCATTTATGGACCTCATGAATAGAATCTTTAAACCGTACCTTGATGATCTCATTGTGGTATTTATTGATGACATACTGATTTATTCTAAGACTGTTGAAGAACATGAACACCACCTGAGACTTGCCCTGCAGATCTTAAGAGAACAGAAACTGTATGCTAAATTGTCTAAATGTGAATTTTGGCTTGATCAGGTTATGTTTTTGGGGCATGTTGTTAGCAAAGATGGAATTTCTGTTGATCCGCAGAAAATTGAAGCTGTAGTGAACTGGCCTAGACCAACAAATGTGACTGAAGTCCGAAGCTTTTTGGGATTGGCTGGATATTACAGAAGATTTGTCAAAGATTTCTCCAAAATTACTTTACCATTGACTCAACTGACACAGAAAGGGATATCGTTTGACTGGATTGACCAGAGGGAATCAGCGTTCCAAGAGTTGAAAACCCGATTGGTGACTGCACCTGTCCTTACCCTACCTTCAGGTACGGATGGTTATACTGTATTTAGTGATGCTTCTCATAAGGGTTTGGGATGTGTTTTAATGCAGAATGGGAGAGTAATTGCCTATGCTTCCCGACAACTGAGGCCTCATGAAAAGAACTACCCAACCCATGACTTGGAACTTGCTGCAGTAGTTTTTGCACTGAAAATCTGGCGTCACTATCTGTATGGGGCAACATGTGAAGTATATACCGACCACAAGAGTCTGAAGTATTTCTTCACCCAGAAAGAATTGAACATGAGACAGCGGAGGTGGCTAGAACTGATTAAAGACTATGACCTACAGATTTTGTACCATCCGGGAAAAGCCAACACCGTTGCTGATGCTTTGAGCCGAAAATCGATTGGGAACTTAGCCTGTTTGCTGACTGGACAGAAAGAATTGCTCCATGATCTTGAAAAATCTGAAATTGAAATTGTCTTGAGGGAACAAGGTGGAACCTTAGCTGCTATTTCTGCTCAACCAGCATTGATTGAAGAAATTAAGGAGAAACAGCAACTGGATGATTACTTGAAAAAGGTTATTGAAGAAAGAGATTCTAAACCGAGACCGGGGTTCAAATTTGAGAACAATGTATTGAAATTTCAAGAAAGACTGTGTGTGCCGAATGACACTGAACTGAAAAGAAGAGTACTGTAAGAGGGCCACAATTCAAAATTTTCTATCCATCCGGGGAATACGAAAATGTACCAGGATTTGAAATTGAATTTTTGGTGGCCGGGAATGAAGAAAGAAATTGCCGACTTTGTGTCCAAATGTCTTCATTGCCAACAAGTCAAAGCTGAACATCAACGACCTGCTGGATTATTGCAACCCTTACCCATACCAGAGTGGAAATGGGAGCATATCACGATGGATTTTATCGTTGGGTTACCTCGCTCCAGGAAAGGTATGGATTCAATTTGGGTCATTGTTGATAGACTGACCAAATCTGCTCACTTCTTACCTGTTAAGACAATTTATCATGCGGACAAATTGACTGTTATCTATATTGATGAAATTGTGAGACTGCATGGGGTACCTGTGTCCATTGTTTCTGACAGGGATTCGAAGTTTACATCGAGGTTCTGGCAAAGCCTACAGACTGCATTGGGTACTGAATTGAGGCTGAGTAGTGCCTATCATCCTCAGACAGATGGACAGTCAGAGAGGACCATCCAGACTTTAGAGGATCTATTGAGAATGTGTGTCCTTGATTTTCAGGGAAACTGGGAAAGTCATTTGCCGTTGGCTGAATTCGCCTACAACAATAGCTACCATTCGAGTATTGGTATGGCGCCTTTCGAGGCATTGTATGGCAGAAAGTGTAGATCTCCAATTTGCTGGACAGAAGTTGGAGATGGGCCGTTGCTTGGGCCCGAAATTGTTTATGAAACGACTGAAAAGATAAAACTGATACAATAGAGACTGAAAACTGCACAGAGTAGACAGAAGAGGTATGCAGATATTAGAAGACGAGACCGAGAATATGAAGTGGGTGATCACGTTTTTGTGAAAGTGAGACAAATGAAAGGCCAGACTCGTTTTGGAGTCAAAGGCAAGTTAGCACCGCGGTATGTCGGACCGTATCAGATTATTGAGAAAATCAATCCGGTGGCGTATCAAGTTGCACTTCCTCCTGAAATGGAGCATATGCATAACGTCTTCCACATATCTATGTTGAGAGATTATCTTCGGGATCCTTTCCATGTGATTGAGCCTACTCGAATAGTGTTGAGTGATGACTACACTTACGAGGAACGGCCCATACAGATTGTAAACCGACGGATCAGGAAACTGAGAAATAAAGAGATCCCACTAGTGAAAGTTGATTGGCAGAACCATGGTGGTGTATATGCCACTTGGGAAAGGGAAGATGACATGGCTAAAAGATACCCAGAACTGTTTCCACTGAATCCTGTTTTCTTCCAGAATGAAGGTAACTCGAGTTTAGAGGACTAAACTCCTTATAAGGAGGGGAGACTGTAACAACCCTCGTACTGATTGCCGATAAACTACTGAATTAGCTACTGGTCACTGCTAAACTGAACTGATAATGACTGATAATTGAATTAACTGAAGTACTGAATGGACTGATTGAAATCGAAACTGAAATTGGATAAGTTTATCTATTGAATTGCATATTGCATCTGTTTGATTGATTGATTATCTGTTTGAATTCATGTGTTTAAACTGTTAATTGGAGGCCTTATCGGCGACCGAATTAGAAACCGTTTAGTGTTTTGGACTCAGTAGAATATTTGTGATTTAATGGTATATTTATCTGAAAATTGATTAGGAATGATTAAATTAGATTAAATATTGATTTAATGCCAAGATTGACTTAATTACACTTAAGCCACCTAGTGGACCTTTATTTATTATCACTTGAGCCTTTACACTTGATCAAAACATTCCAAGGCCCTATTCTTGCATTCCAACCGACCAAACTAGGGAGAGTGAGGGATAAGAGAGAATTGGACTCAAATTGTGGAAATTGCTAGAAGAACTTGAAGATTTGAGGCATAGATTGTATAATTGAGCTTGTCATCTTATAATTCAAGGTCTAAGGTAGCATCCCATCTTCTTATTTTAGTGTTTGAGCTTAATCTTGCATGATTCATGCCCAATTAGAGAGCTAGGCCATGATTTAGTGCAAATAGGTTGGATTATGCTTGAATTGTTGCATGGATGCTTGAATTGGTGCATTTTGGAGTTGAATTCATGATGGATTGTACATGCATGCTCATATTTCTATCAAAGTCCATGTTTTCATTTTGTTTTCTAACTATTGAGCTCATTAGAGCAAAATTGGAACCTTGAATTTGGTTAAAAGCTCATGCATTGCATGTTCATCTTGCTCTTGAAAAATAGTTTGAATTTGGGTTTGAATTAAACACCCTTGGGCTTTGATTTCTTAAATTGAGTTTTGAAACTTGTTGTACATTAGGTTTGCAAGAGTTTTTCTAGAAAATAGCCCAAGAGGATCGAAAATGTTGCTTTTGAACTTGGTTTTGAGTTTGGGACTCAAATCTGGAATTTCCAGATTTTGGTTGTCCGCTCGAGCGGAAGAAGTAGCGCTCGAGCGGAGAAATCGAGCTCCCAGCATCTTGCACTGTGCATCAGTCCGCTCGAGCGGAGTATTGGGCGCTCGAGCGGAGGACTGGGTGACACGCTCGAGCGGGCGTCGAGCGGAGATTTCACCTATCCAGTACTTTTTGGTCCGCTCGAGCGGGGATGTTGTGCTCGAGCGGGTACCTTTGTTTGCTTGTCCGCTCGAGCGGGGAAACCTGCGCTCGAGCGGGACTCTGTTTCACTGAAAATTCTGCAATTGTGTTCCATGCGCATCTTTGCATACTCATCCCATGCTAGGCATTCTTAGGCCTAGTTTAAGACATCTTATTGAGGATATAGATGTAGAACACACCGAGGCATAACAGGAAGTTAATTATTGTACTTCCCCAACTGTTAAACTTAGAGTGTGTTCATTTTGTTAACTGTTTAGGGTTGGCACTCGGGGACGCGCTCTAGCATACTGTAGCCCAATCTCTGTGAGTAACGATTGTGTAAAGATATGTTCAAAATGGTTATCTTTTGAATACTGAACTGAACTGCTTATTGAACTGATATTATTTACTGAATGAATGTATGTCCTGTATTCTGAACTGTATTGTGGCATCCTTAGCACTTACTGTTTACCGTTACTGTTACAGAGCTCTGTCGGTTCCCTTGTGGAACCATACTGTTTACTGATTGATGGCCATCATTACTGTTGGGTCTGTTAAGACCCGGTCCTTTTGGACCTACTGTTTATAGGCTAATGGGTGTACCACATATGACTGATTGACTGAAATACTGAAAGACTGAAATACTGTTTAATGAACTGTTTTCATTACTGTAAGGACATTCATTCATAACCTCTTTACGCTTTATGTTATTCACTGGGCTTTAGCTCACTGTTTATATATATATATGTAGGTTCTCAGCAGCCAGACTAGAGCTAGGAGCGTGGGTTGGTCCCCAGTTATGTCAAGCCAGCCTATGTGCCTCACTGCGAGGTTCCGAGTTGCCATGCTATGGCTTGGGGTGTTTTGTGTCCCCCATCGGTCTCCTTACTGTTTTGTACCACTGTATAGACTGTCTACTGTTTTACTGTACTGTTATCGAGGGATTAGGTCCCCGTACTGAATGTTTGTATATGATTGTATAGACTGTATATAGACTGTACTGTTTTGAACTGTATGAATGCATGAAAAATGTTTTTGGCATACAGATTTTCACAGCTCAATGGACACTAGTTACTTACTGTATTGGCTTCCGCCAGGCCCTGTACTCTGTTTAACTGTACTACTGTTCAGCAGGCCTTTGGTAATCTCTGATTACTGGCCAGTTACGGTGCTAAACCCATAGGGCCGGGTTTGGGTCGTGACAGTAACTGTTCCTTGTGCTTCTCTTCAGAAGGTGAGTAAATCAAAATGTCATCCACAATGACGACTACAAAGCGGCCTAAGAATTCATGGAAGATTCGGTTCATTAAATCCATAAGCATAGCTGGTGCATTGGTTAGCCCAAAAGGCATTACTAAGAACTCATAATAGCCATACCGCGTATAGAATGCCGTTTTCTGGACATCCTCTTCCTTTACTCTTAACTGTTGATAACCCGATCTCAAGTCTATCTTAGAAAAGCAACAAGACCCCTTCAACTGATCAAATAAATCATCTATATGAGGCATTGGGTACTTGTTCTTAACAGTCACTCGATTTAACTTCTGGTAATCAATACACAATCACAAAGTGTAATATTTCTTTTTGGCAGAGAGAGTCGGTGCTCTCCAAGGCGAAGTACTAAGGCAGATAAAACCCTTATTTAATAATTCTTGGAGTTGAATCTTCAACTCACTCAACTCAGCAGGTGCAAACTAGTACAGTGCCATAGAAATTGGTGTCGTGCCAGGCACTAAATCAATAGAGAACTCGACCTCTCAGTGAGGTGGTAAACTATCTAGATCCTCGAGAAAAACATCTAGGATTCAAAAACAACCCTCGGCAACTCAGCTCGAACTTCATCACACTCACTACCCAAGAAGTTGGCAAAAAGACAACTAAGCTCACTCTGCCCACGCGGATCATACACTGTTGATAAGACTCTGTTGGCTTTGTCCCCCATGAATTAAAAACAATCACTGCTCAAGGTACATACAGTAACCCCATGACAGTAACAATCTATGACAACTTGATATGATGATAACCAGTCTATACCCAATATAGCGTCAAAACTTGACATATCAATCAACACAAATGCAAAAAGGAGTCGACGACCGGCAACCTTTATGTCACAATCCCGGCACCCCTGTTCCAAAATAATCTCACCACCAATAGGTGACTCTACACTGAGTGGAGATGCTAACTGAGCCAATTCTAACCCCAAAGCCGATGCAAATGCAAATGAGATAAATGAATGTGATGCACCCGTATTAATCAACACATTAGCAATAGAATTGAATAACAAGAAAGTACCTCTCACTACCGAAGGTGTTGGTACTAGGTTTGGCGCGGTAGCAGCATACATATGCCCTGTAGGTCTCTGCTCCACCTGCTAACCCCTTAGAGCATACGTTTGATGCACTGGCTAGGCTCCCTGATTGGCCCTTGAGGCCTGAACTGACTGTGCAGGCCGGTGGCTCTGTGTCTGCCTTGAACCAGACGCACCAGGTGTGCCACCTAACTGAAGGCAAAACCTCTTTAAGTGCCCTGCTTGCCCACACTGATAACAAGTTAGCAACTGCCCTCTTCCTTGACTCTGGTTCTGGGAACGAGTTGCAGAAGAAACAGATCATTGCCCTTCTCCTATTTGCGGTCAAGCTGGAGACTTGTGGCCCAACTGGCCACACTTAAAGCAAGTGAAATCTCCCTGACCACTTCTCCTAGAACCCGAACTCAGTACTAGAAAAGTGGACCTCGACTATGCTCCTTGGGATTGCTGTGGGGTAAAACCTCTTTGCCTCTTACTATCCCCCTGAACATCCTGACTCCTACTGGAGCCCCTCATCCGTTCCTCTTCTATTTGAATCATGGTCTCAAGATAAACTGCCGATTCTATAAGTAGGTCGTAATCTCTAATCATTGAATTGGTTACCTTGAAGAGAAGCCTGATCCTCAATATTTTCTTGAACTCCACACAATGGTGCTCCTCTGTCACCACTAACTCTGGTGCAAATCTAGAGAGGCTAGTAAAGGTTGTCTCAAACTTGGCTACAAGCATATTGAGCTGCTTAAGCTTTGAGAACTGCTCTCTCAACTTCTCCCTCACCATGGGAGGCAAGAACTTCTCCTTGAAGGCATTGACAAAGGCTTCCCAAGTCACCCCAATACGCCCACGCTTATACTTCCACCACTGACCCGCATCTCTTTTTAGCTGGAAGGATGCCAAGGTTACTCTAAACTGGTCGTCCTCGATACCGAGCATCTCAAATGTCTTCATCATTTGCTCGAGCCATTCATCTTCTTTCAGTGGCTCTATAGGGTCACCCACAAACTCATTCGGATTCGACTGCAAAAAATCTTGCTTTAGAAAAGACGGCCCCGTCTCAGCAACATGGGCTTAGAGTTGATTCTCAGTGCTGAGAATGTCCATGGATTCCCGCAATGCTCCGGCCATTTCGCGGGCTAAGTCGCCCATGGCCTGCTGACCAATTGGTTCAACCGATTTGGCCTAAACAACCCCTTCCTCTTGCATCGGAATCTCATCCGGTAAAGGCACCACATGTCTTCTAGGCCTACCACGCCTACCACCACCAAGTCCATGTCCTGACATCCTAATGAAGGTAATAAAAGAGATTAGCACATTTACAAATGTACTGAAGCTAACTCACTCGCGTCCTAATGCGATGGACATTAGTAATTCACTCCACATAAGTACGTAGTCACATAAACACATACGAATTTTCTTCCTGGACAATGACCGTCCCATGGCATTGCCTGAGTTTCAATTTGAAATAGCAGTGATTAGGTGCTCTTCTAATAGGACTTCTAGAAACCCGTAGACCCAATCAATATCCTAGAAATGAAATCCCATACCTATATAATCACATAAGCATGTTATCACATAGCGTACCATACATACAAATGTCTCTATCAAGTGAGGCAAACCCATTGTGGTAATAACCATTTCCCATGTACCCAAAGTATTTAAACTCAGTATGCTTTGATACCAAGTTATAATGGCCCGAAATAAATACAACAAACTATCTACAATGATAAGTAAATAACAATATAAATCATAGTATAATATCCTTCCATTACATAAGACTCAATTGTACAAAAGGTGACACATGCAAATATACATTCATAAGTCTTAACCCTGAATCTATAGTATGTGTCAACAATAAAGATATGAAATGGAAGTTAAGCAGATAATTGAAATGCCCCGAACACTACAACTTTCCAAAGACTGTACTTGGTTACATCAAAATGGATTTAAATCCAATACAAATAAAGTTGTAGGCTTGTATAAAATGATTGCAACAAGTAAACAAAATGAAGCTCTTGCTCCAATCCTCCCATGCTATTGCCTTGGCGGAGGCATCTCACCAACACCTGAAATTGATTTTACCATATAGGGTGAGCCAAAGTCTAGTAGAAATAATCCAACTCGATAGATGAATCTTAACAAAGATATAAGGGTGAAGTGCATACGCATTGCTCATGACCAAAACATCTCATTTCTCTTTCCAAAACCATGCAAAGTCTAGTTTATATCACAATTCATCTTTCCTTTCCTTTACATTAGAAAATAGGGCCATGAATCATAACTTTGGGAATCTCAAAGTACAGCCTTTCATGAATATTTCGTCCGCGGGAAAACCGTAACCGACACCCATGTAAACGTAGGCTATACAAGCACTACTCCCTCAGTTTCATGGATATTTCGTCCGCGGGAATCGAAACCCATGTATATGCACGGTTTTCAAGACTTTCACCTTGGACACATAGGCCAACTTAATTTAATGGAATACATCCTCTTCCTAGATTAATCCATTTTTCTCAAAAACATTATACATGTACAATGTATCAAGATGTGATAGTGCTCAATGCAAATGAATGAGAAATTAGCTTTAATTCACCTAATCCTCATTGTAGCTCGACTTTTCGCACTTCTTTTGGAAGACAAATAAGCCCTACAGTATCGGACTCCCGTGATTCTGAATCTGATCCAACAAGTGCAATGTGAAATAGATAAACACCAAAGAGTCCAAATTCGGCAAATCTTTTGGAAAATAGATTTTGAATCAAAATGCCAAAAATGGATTGCTTTGCCAGATAAAAATTTGGGAAATTTAGGAAACCCATGACTCGTGCCAAAGGCCAAGTGTCTGTTATCACCAAGATTGTTTCGGCTCTGGAACTTAGGTACGAGAGGGGAAGGTCATGAATTGAGCACATCTGCTCACCCGATCAAAAATCGGCCTCTACTAATCATGATCCAAATCTTATTTACATTATATGCTCTTGTTCCGGTTATTAGACTAACTTACTATGTGATGCGCACACACATAAGTATAGACTAATTTGCAAGAGTTGGAACACTTGATCTCATGTTTGTTTTGAAAATTGTTTCGAATATGTACCATTTGAAAAAGTGATCACATATGTAGTTTACTTAAATTATTCCAATTCAAGCAATTAGCCTTCATCCATAGGCATTCAACCAGATGTATCAATTAAGCACTTAACCTCATGACAAGCATGCTAAACATGGCAATAATCACACTTATGCAATATGCTAAAGCAAGTAAAAGATTACTTAGTAATCCAAGCCAAAAAAGATGAAAGAGTTATGCATGATCCTAACTAATGCAATATGAATAATGTAACACATGCGATATGCAATCTAAATAGGCTTGGCTACTTAAAATAACATGTGAATCAATTTGATAGCATGTGGTCTAAGCATATATTCAAAGAAATGTTTAGCTAACAATGCAAGTTAGAATGATGAACCGAGCCTCGATGCATGCAATACAAGCGGATGCAAGACATGAGAGACGCTAAACAAAACATTATGCCCTAAACTAACCATCATAAGCGGGTAAATAAAAGGGAGAAAGACGTGGGGTTAGAAGACATACACATTCTTACAATTGCTTGCCCTCACGCAGGAGGGTCTGGATAAACTAACTAGCTATTACAACAACAAACTAACTAATTATTACAAAATGAATTGAAATAACTGAATTAACTATGCCAGCTTTATTATTACAACACCACAATTAACTAACTATTTAATTACACTAATTAATTAATTACAACATGAATACAACATGAAATTAGTAATTAAACTAACTAATCAACCCCGGCAAATGAGGAGTGTTCATGCATGCGCGGATTTCCACCTGAAAATCACACGATTCTGCTGTCAGAATGCTTCTGTTGCACAGTAGAACCTCTTTTCACCTCAGCCTCTACTCTGTTCTGCTCCAAAAGGGTTGCTGCACAATTTGACAAAAGTGGCCGGCAGGCCAGAAGTGCTGGCCTACCGGCCACAAATGGTAGCCTGCCATCCAGAATTAGTGGCCTGCCGGCCACAAAAGTCTAGTTCCTCCTGTTGCAACAAAAAGCATACGGAGCAAGAGCAAAGTATTCTCAAGGTATGTTTGTATACCTTACCCCTCCTTATCATCAAAACAACTCAAAAGAGTGGCAAGCTTAATTCACAAGCCATCAATCGATGCAATTTCATTGCATGATGGCCTATGAACTAAGGTGTACAACTTCAATAAATGCAACAAGAAAGACTCTGAAACCTCCTCCCTATCATGGCTTGATCAAGGGAAGCGGTTAACAATGACTATTGAACCATTTTCATCACGAACAAGTATGAAACGATTCAAGACTCAAGGGTTCAATTAACATCCGATTGAACCCTAACTAAGTTATTATCTTGCATCACTTTTAGTCCCAATTTTATTACTCCATTTTAATTACCAACCATTTCTTAGTTAATTAAGTCCAAGAGTGAGCTTTAAGTCCTCTAATGGAAAGGAGTACCAAACCAAGAGTTGTTTTAGGCATGAGAGAAGTGTCATGCCATTGGTAATGAATCCCCAAAGGGATTAAACCTTTAAGCATAAGACCTCAATCTCAAGCTTAAACAAACATGTGACTTGAAACAACTTTCAAAGCAAAGCAAAAAGGCAAGGAAGGAGGGAGGTTGCAGAAGTGATTAGGGGTGAAAACAAGTATGGAAAGCCATAAATAAATGCTATCAACTCAAATAGGTTGGTGGCTAAGGCCTAAACCACCAACCTAGGAGGACTATTACACTATAAGCATGCAATACAAAGCTCAAATGCAATGAACAACCAAAAGTAGTCCTAAAATAGTGCCAAATCAGTCCTAAAACTTGTTGGAGCTAAGACAAAAATAGCTAGAACAGTATGCTAAAACATGGAGCATGTTAAGCTAGTAAACAAACACAAGGAGCGGAGGCTACCCCCTCCTTTTTTGGGACTTCAAAACATTGTTTTAGCCTTTGAAATAACTCTGAAATTCAGTATTTAAAAGCTCAAAAAAAGTGGACAAAGATGTGGGAAACACAAGGGCAAAGGCCTAAGAAATGAGGTACAAAGAAGGGTGATCTACCCCTCCACCCCTATTGGCCTTAAACCACAAGTTGCAGTCCAAAAATACAGAGTTTAAACAGCCCAAAAATAGTAGGCAAAATAGCAATTAAAGCAAAGCAACATGCTAAGTCTTATACCTCTTGAAGATGAGAACCCTTTCCAAGTGTTAAACCAACACTTTCACAACCTCAAGAGCTCAAAGTAGGCTCAAAAGTACCTTAGCTCAAATACCACAAGGTTTGGTTTAGAGTGTATAGGCAAAAGCTTGTGAAAGCTTAGGGATTCGCGAGAGAGAGAGAGAGAGAGAGAGAGAGAGAGAGAGAGAGAGAGAGAGAGAAAGAAAATTTTGCTCCAAAATGTTCAACCCTCAAAAATGGAAAGGGAGGTCTCCTATATATAGAAAAACATCAAACTCTCTTAGAAATATCAATACATACACGTGTAGGCAAGTGCATGCATATGTGGAAACAACTGGCACTGCTGGCTAAAATATTTGCAAAAACACACTTGTGGCCAGCAGGCCACTAATGTTGGCCGGCAAGCCACACAAGTGGCTGGCAGCCAAGAAAAGTGGTCGGCCGCCCACAAAAGGGGGCCGATAGCCCATAGTGGTGGCCGGCAGGTCCCAATGTTTTTTAGGCTTGAAAAACTAAGGTTTTGGTCCAAAACAAGGCAAAAGGTGTATAGGGTTTGAAGGCTCAAAGATGTGGCATTCTATTGAGGACTTTGAGCTTTTAATAAGCACATACTACTTCATTATTGGGTGCGCAAGTGGTGATGCCCAAGTCGTAAGGGTGGTAAAAAATGGAATGTCTACAGTTGCCCTCTTTAACAGAACTCGAAGTCATGAAATGACGTGAGTGAATGTCAAAGCCGAAGACAACCCATTTTGACAAGGCCGTAAGACTTAGACAAACAATCAAGACATAAATTAAATGGTTGCGCTCACAAGCTGCCCACGTATCCCTTTGCAGGGAATCAAACCAGCGTAGTTCTGGGCCAAGATGCAAATGATATGCACAAAGATACTTTGAAGCTGGACTCACAAGCTTCGCAAAGCCGGCTATTTTAAAAACTCATGATCATGTAAGATGATGGAATAAGCAATAACAGAATCATAACAACATGTGAATGAGCAACTTCAAGTTTAAAATCGACACAGGTTCCATGCAAAAAGATCTACAACACACTCTAACCATGCCAAAACGTGGGACGAGGAAAGAAAACACTGCTCAGGATTGCGTTTCACTCATCTTGAGAAACTAAGAAACGAAAATCGCTCGGGGTCATGTTGCACGCGCCCCGAGATAAAAGCAGAACCGCTTAGGGTCATATTTCACGCATCCCGAGATACTCTAATCACGCTGAAACTTTGAGAAGAGGAGAGAAACTGCTCAGTGTCATGTTTCATGTGTCCCGAGATAAAACCCGCCCAGAGCCGCGCTTCACGCGTTCTGAGATAAAATCGCTTGGGGCCGCGCTTCATGCATCCTGAGATAAAACCAGCCCAAACCCATCCTGAGATGAGAGTAAAAGATTCAACGAGGAATGAGCGTCTGCGATAGATGCACAAAGTGAACAAGCATGATAGATGCACAAAGTGAACAAGTGCGATAGATGCACAAACTGAACAAGATCACAAATCAATACAGTAACAACGCATGTTCCATGCAAGAATAGACAAACAATGTATGATGTTACTTGAAAGCATGTTCTATGTAAGAAACAAAAGCATATTCTATGCAACATTGAAAGCATGTTCTATGCATGAATCATGAATGATGCAAGACAAGCGTGCAACATAAGTATATGTGAAATGCATATTCTATGCAACAGAAGAGAACAAACATGTAATTTGACCGAACGAATAAAAACAATATTCAGTAACAACCTCCAATTTACCTCTTGGAGACTTTGCAACATGTTCAAAAAGGATAAACCTCATTCATATTGGCAAGTGGAGAACATTTGTGTGCCAGAATGCAGTTTCAAGCTCCCTTAGAATCAATCTGGACCCAACAGTGAACCTCCCATTCACTTCTCAGGGAACAAAGGAACAAAACAAAACTAGGACACAGATGAGGACCACCGGCCACTAGTTGGGCTTGTCGGCCACCTGTGCCCAAATCAGGACAGATTTGTCTTTTTGCCTCGGGTTTTTAAAAATATTGGGCAAATTACATATACCTCCCTCGAGGTTTAGCTAAATTATAAATACCCCCCTGAGGTTTCAAAAATTACATATACCCCCCTGAGGTTTATATTTTCATAACAAATTGCCCCCTTAGGATTATATTTTCATAACAATTTGCCCCCTAATTTGTTTTGCAAATAGTACCTTCAGGGGGGTATCTGTAATTTCACAAACCTCAAGGGGGTATCTGTAATTTTGCTAAACCTCGAGGGGGGTATATGTAATTTGCCCTTAAATATTCACATCCACACTTCATTTCCTCACTTCCACACATTCGAAAACACCCTTTCTCTCTCTAGGTGCTTCCTCTCGCAAGATTTGTGCTTTATACTCATTTTCCAATGCCCCACGCAAACTTTTTTCGTAAAACCCACTTGATTCTCTACACTTTGAACCAATCAGATTTTTTTCCATCGCTTTTTCTACATTTTCATCACTCTAGGCTTGTTCTGCTCGAGTTTCTCTCTGGTTTTGTGAACTTTCCCGGGTTTTGACTTTTTCTCCCATTTTCTCTCTCCTAGGGTTGACTTTTTCCAAGTTTACCCTATTTTCTCCATTTTTCTTCATTTTTCACCCAATTTTTTCACCCACTTTCCAGATGGCAGATGATATTCCTCATGACGGGGTTCTTCTCGAGGTTTCGCCTTTAATATCACCTCCTGTTGAGGTTGAGGAGCCAGTGATTGCCAAGGCTGGTGAGGCGGTGGAGGACATCGCAACTGATCTTGAGGTGGAGTTCACTCTAGAGCTTGACACGAAGCCATTACCACTGAGGGTGGGGCCTTTTGATCCGATGACGTATCATTCTTGTACGGATATACTACCGCCTGGAGGCATCAAGCACTTTGGTGATTTTGCTTGTGGCATGCCAAAGGACCTTCTACTGAGGGAGCTGGACTCCCACCTTTCCTCCAACGCTACCAAGGTATGAACTCTATTTTCATGCATTCCTGCCTTTACTTTAATTGTATTTCTTGCACTGCCTTTATCTGAATGCTCTTTTATTACTATTTTTCATCTGCTTCACCTTTTCTCTGCTACAAGGGGACTCCCGTGCTTAGAGGGGGTATGGGGCGACGATAGCGAGGGACTGGTACTACGAGCTCTCTGCCGGGGTCCGTGACATTATTGACGAGGCCGGCTTTAGCCTATTCTGCTCCGGGCTCTCATGGCACATAGCAAGCCAGACTCTTCTTGGGGCATTGGTAGAGAGGTGGTGGGACACCACCTACTCTTTCCACTTCTCTTCTGTTGGGGAGAAGACGATGACTCCCTACGATTTCGTCATACTTATAGGCTTAGGAGTAAGGGGTGATTCGAATCCCTTCGACATGGACATAGGCGAGTGGGAGGCCGCTTGGAGCACGCCCACCTCTATACAGGCCGGTGATGGTGAGGTACAGCTGGTTCACCAAGAAGTTTCACGGGAGCGAGCCCGAGACACTAGAGGAGGTGGAGCAATATGCCCGGGCTTCTTGATGTTTCTCCTCGGTACCACCTTGTTTTTGAATAGGTGGAACACCGTAGGCTTGTACTTACTGAACGCCCTGGTGACCCTACCTCGGGTGCGATTCTATGACTGGAGCAGAGCTGGCCTCGCCGCCCTCTACGGTTACTTGAGCTCCACTTCCCAGATGAGGGGAGAGAGAGTTGGAGGCTATTGGAGAGCCTGGGAGGGATGCACCACACCTTTTTACTTTTTCACTTTCTGTTCACATCTGTCCACAACTTGTCCTTTCTGCTTTGTACTTTTTGCTTTAATATCTGTATTTGCATTGTGCTTTTTTCTTTGCACTTTCTACTTTAATATCTGTATCTGCATTGTGCTTTCTGCTTTGCACTTTTTGTATCTGTTCATACATTCTGCTTTGTACTTTGCACTTTCTGCAGTTGTGGGTCTATGCCTATTTCCCAGGTCTAGCGCCAGAGCTTATGAAGGAGCTACCCCCAGTCATACCTTACTCATGATGATACGATGGCTGGTGTCGGAGTCGGAGCCGTGATAAGATGACCTTCACCTTCTTCCACCGATATTTCAATACGGTGGTCGCCGATGAGGTAACCTGAAATTCACAGTCATTTTTGCTCTACTATTATTCTGATTCATATTTTGATAACTAACAGTAACTAAAAATCTGTACACTCTCTGTTTGCAGATCACATGGCAGCCCTAGGTGACAATGCCGACTAGGGTAAGGGATCAGTATGCGGGGGCCTGGGCCATGTCCCGGTTCTGAATTCTACTAGAGGGCCCCATCTGCCGGGCCTGGTTCTTGAGCGAGCGGTTTGTACGCTAGACCGTAGGCTCACCTGATTCGATTGTTTCCATGCCACCCCCCAACGTCCATGAGGACAACGGATAGCCTGCTTGTTGAGGTGATCATCTAGTTTATGATAGGCCTAGATGCTAACTTCTTTAGAGTGGAGGGTGACTATGCGACGTTCATCCAGACTCATCTCATGCCCCCTTTTGAATACCATTACGGGTCTGCATTGTAACCAGCTATTCTTCACAGAATAAAGATCACAACCGAACTACAGATGATGAACAGAGATGACTTGATCATAAAAGATGGATAGGACAATTGAATTGGAGGTAGTTACAGCCAAACTTCAGGATGAAGTTGCCTACGTATCCCAAAGATAGAAATCAGGCCTTGCGTAGTTTGGTTCAAGTTCACTCGAGTATTAACTCTCTTCTTTTGCGCTCTAACTTTTGCCAAAGTCGCCCTTTAGTATTTTCAACCTTGTGAGCTCAGTTTTTCTTTATTTCTAGTTTTTCATAATCTAACTTTTTCCTAGGTTGCCCTTTCGGGTTTTCGGCCTATCGAGCCTCTCAGGGATAGTATTTCTTCAACCTATCCATGTTGATCGGCCGTGAAAATTCCAGGCCATCTAAGTCCATGAGAATAACCACCCCTCCTGACCAGATAGCTTTGATGATGTAAGGACCAGTCCAGTTGAGTCTGAACTTGCCCTTAGGGTTATGGATGGGAGCTCGGTTGTCTTTCTGCACCATGTCTCATTCCTTGAGATTCCGGGACTTAACTTTCTTGTTAAAAGCCTTGGCAATTTTGCGCTGGTAACCCTCAACATGATACAATGCCTTGAACCTCCTTTCATCAAACAACATTAACTTTTCAAATCTGCTCTGTTGCCAGTTCGCCTCCGCTATTTGACACTCAGCCATAACTCGCAGCGACGGGACTTCAATTTCAATTGGCAGAATGACCTCTATCTCGTAGATGAGAGAATAAGGGGTTGCCCTTATAGATGTCCAGATCGAAGTTCTGTAGCCCCAGAGTGTGAATGGTAATTTATCCGGCCAATCCCTGTAGGCCTCAACCATCTTCTGCAAGATGTTCTTGATATTTATTGGTGGCTCCAACAACTCCATTGGTTTGTGGCCTGTAAGCCGATGACTTATGAAAAGCCACATTGTATTTGTCCAACAAGTCTATCACCTCTTTCTTGAAGTGTGAGCCATTATCTGATATGATCTCGTTCGGGACTTTGTACCGGCAGATAATATTGTTCCTGATAAATTTGGCCACATGCCATGCTTTCAACACTACATAGGATTGAGCTTCCACCCACTTTGTAAAATAATCAATCGCCACTGAGATATCCTCATGCTCATTCGAACCTTTTGGTGAGACAATACCAATAACATCGATTTCCCAGACTGAGAAAAGCCATGGCCAAGTCATGTTATAAAGCTTTGACGGTGGAATATTCATGCGATTGGCATGACTTTGACATTTGTGGCATCGCAGCACAAAACCAATACAATCCTTCTCCATGATGGACCAGTAGTAACCTTGTCTGAGAATCTTCTGGGCTAGCATCACACCATTCATAGGCGCTCCTCATTCTCTACCGTGGATAGCCTCCATAAGGCGCTTAGATTCCTCTTCTTCCACACACAACTTATGCATTCCCAGATGCCCTCTTTTATATAGTTTACCTCTATAGATGATAAATTGGATGGCCATGTGCCGTATTCCCCATTTGTCCTTGGCATTTGCCCCTGGTGGATACGCTTCTTTTTCTAAGAAGTTCCAAATATCGTAATACTAGAGGTTTTTGTCTTGCACTTCATCTATCGCGACAATAGTTTCATAAGCCGACGTGTATTTCTGTTCGATGATAATTCGATGCATCCGAACTCCAAGTGGGATGTCCACCATAGAAGATAGAGTTGCTAAAGCATCAGCGAACCTATTGTTCTCTCTCAATAGATACATGAATGTTAGTTTTTCAAACCTAGGAATCAGGACATCCAGGGTCTGATGGTAAACCTTCATCTTTTCTTCTTTGACTTTCCAGTCTCTGTTTGCTTGAGAAATAACTAAGTTCGAGTCTCTAATGACATCCAACCTTATTGCCCCTAGTTCCAGGAGGGCTTCTAAACCAACAATACATGCTTCATATTCTGCTTCATTGTTGGACACCTTGAATAGGAGTTTAAAGGCTAAAGGTATATGGGAGTTGTTGGGTGCTATTAGCAACACACCTATCCCATAACCATACTGATTGGACGCTCTATCAAAGTACATCGTCCAAGTTTCCTCTTCAACTTGCAGAATGGCTTCATCTGGAAACAAGTATTCCACTGCCTCATCTCCTTCTATCGGATGGTCTGCCAGGAACTCTGCTATAGCTCTTCCCTTGACCGACTTGTGGGTGATATATTTGAGATCAAATTCGGAGAGAATGAGTAACCAACGAGCCAGTCTACCTGTACATGCTGGTTTCTCAAAGAGATATTTGATGGGATCTAACTCGAAACCAAGATTATGGAGTGAGCTAACAAGTAATGCCTCAACTTCCTGGTAGCCCATACCAATGCTAGGCAAGCTTTCTCCAATGGAGTATAGCGAGTCTTGTAATCTAGCATTTTCTTGCTCAAGTAGTAGATGGATTTCTCCATCCTATCTTTGGATTCCTGAGCGAGCATGCATCCGATGGTCGTGTCTGTTACTGATAGGTATAGAATCAAAGGCTTCCCCAGCTTTGGCGACGACAACACAGGCGAATTCTAGAGGTACTGCTTAACTTATTCAAAGGCAAATTAACAGCGATCATCCCAACAAAATTTCATCCCTTTCTTTAAGAGACCAAATAGTGGTTTACAAGTAAAGGTTAATTTGAAAATAAACCGTCTTATGAATTGGACTTTACCCAGAAAGCCTCGCACCTCCTTTTCAGTCCTCGGTGGTGGCATTTCTAGGATGGCCTTAATTTTGGATGGATCTACTTCAATGCCCCTTTGTGTAATAAAAAAGCCCAGCATTTTTCCTGCCGTTATGCTAAAGGTGCACTTCTATGGGTTTAACCTCAATTTGTACTCCCTGATCCATTGAAAAAACTTCTTCAAGGCAGTGTAGTGGCCCTTTCGTTCTTTGGACTTGACAATCATGTTGTCCAGGTACACCTCAACCTCTTTGTGGATCATGTCACGCATAATGGTGGTCGCGGCCCTCTGATAGGTCGCTTCAGCATTTTTTAATCGAAACGGCATAACTCGGAATCTGGTTGTACCCGAAAAACCTATCCATAAACGATAGCAATGCATGGCCTGCAGTGAAGTCCACTAACTCATCAATGTGCGGCATAGGAAAGTTATCCTTCGGATTGGCTCTGTTCAAGTCCCGAAAGTCTACACGCACCCGGATTCCGTCATCCTTCTTCGATATTGGGACGATGTTGGCCAACTATGTTGGGTATTCAGATACTAACAAGAATCTTGCCTCGATCTTCTTGGTGACCTCTTCCTTGATTTTCAGCGCCCAATCCTGACGTATTCTACGCAACTTCTGCTTGACTGGTCGGGCCTTGGGGTCAAGAGGGATCCAATGCTACACAATCTCAGGATCGATTATGGACATGTCTTCATAGGACCATGTGAAAACATCTTTGAAATCTTTTAATAAAGCGATTAAACGCTCACGCTCCTCTGAAGACAACGTGGACCCGATCTGGACTAGGCACGGATCCTTCTCAGTACCCACATTAATGGCAATGATTTCATCAGCATAGGGTTTAGCAAACCTATCCTCCTCTCAATTAATCAATTTTTTCAAAGCCAGGGGAATTTCTTCCCCTTCGTTTTCATTAAAATTCTAAAAATCTTGGTCAATACAATAAACCAATGGCGCAGAAAAGTACACATAATTTGCAGAGTTCTTATTCAAAAGGTCCAGATCTTCGGTTACAGATTCAAAAGAAAAGCTTAATGAAGACCTAGACAGGACTTTGGTATCCGGGTTACCACCCCCAGAGATACTAGACTCAGACTCAGAAGAACTTGGATCTAATCCCGACCCCACAGACTCAGTGGAATCAGATTCTAGCTCATCACCTGATTCAGAACTAGACAGATAGCCTTCCTCCAGCTGCCAGATAAGAGATAGGGCCCCTAATACATCAAAAAATGCCGCTGGTTGGGTTCACACCTGGTTCTTCCCCGATCATGGAGACTGTAAGGGTATCCTCTAAGTTCTCTAGGTCGGTCGTAGGATCTGTCAAGAGACAAGCCAGTGCTGCCCCTATTTCATGTTCACTGCCATCTGATTCACCTTCCATGCTTGTTTAGTTTTGATGCATGGTTTACCCCTTTCCTCATTAGCATTGTCTTGTAGCTATAGGTCAAAAAAGATCTCAAACCCGGGGACCTGCTGCTTCATGGAATTCACACAAGGCTTTGGAAAGCCAAAAAAAGGGAAATCTTCTCCTTTCCGAACAAAGCGGCCGTTCAGTGTTCCCTGGATTGGCCTGTGGATGAACTTATAGTGTTTCCCGGCTTGCTTGGCCTTGGCTCAGCCTCTCATTTATTCCCCCTTCCTAATCCAGTCCTTTTTGGTGGGCACATAGCCTAGTCCAAAGGCATACAGTTTATGTGGGACATCTGTCAGCGCAACAATACCTTTTCGGCCACTTCTTTCGAGTCCCATTCCTGGAACATGCTGCAGTTTGTTCATGAAATAGATGGATTGGGTGCTGGATGTATAAGCCTTCGTCTGCAGCCAAAATGGTTTGGACTACTCGGGCCTCAGCCAGAGTGAAACCTAAGAGGAATACGTCCTCCTCGCCATGGTCGATCTCTAGCACTGGTGTAGTTACCTCTGGCGGTGGATAGATAGACAAAATCCCAAAAACAATTACCACTCCTCCCCCATAAGGGTAGTTTAACATCTGATGGAGAGTGGAGGAGATAGCCTTCACATGATGCAACCAGGGCCTCCCTAACAGCAAATTAAAGGTAGCCGACACATCTAAGACATGAAACTCGACCTCTTACTCAGTTGGGCCCACCTGAACTCTGACCTGCACTATGCCCATGACCTCTCTACTCATGTTATCATATGCCCGTATTACTTGGGCTGTGTTAGCAAAGTCCGCTGGTTTGAGGCCAATTGCATAGGCGGTGTGGGAAGGACAAGCATTGATGGCCGAACCGGTATCTACCAACACCAGTGGCACCCATTTCTTCCTATATTCCACATATATGTACAACGATTTGTTGTAAGCTGAGCCTTCCGGTGGCAGCTCTTTGTCAGAGAAGGTCAGAGTTGGCCTACCGCCACTTGGAAAGGCCAAACCCACAAGTTGCTTAAGCGTAGTGTCAATGGACAATTTAGCCTTGTCCATTGTAGACAACACTGCCTGTCGGTATACCTGGGAGGCCATGAGAAGACCCCAGCTGGAGATGTCAGCTTGGAGTTTCTTAAGTTGTTTCAACACTGCCTCTTCTTCTAGTTGTTTCTCCTTTTGTTTCTCAGCCTCTCTGTCTTTTCCAGATGCCTCTGCTTGATCCAAGTGAGGAGGCTTAAAATACCGCCCACTTCTCGTCAAATGGTCAATTTCCTCAGCATACCACGTATTGTCTGGAAGGCACTTGCCCAGTCATCATTGGTGTGGGCCAGATGTAGATCATCATCATCCCACCATTCCCTTTCAGTGGTCGACAAGCAGTTGTCCGACTCCGCTCGTATCGCTTTCACATCATAAGTATCCCCCACAAGGTGTTGTGCATTCACAGCTTCCTGGCTATCCTCAATCATTTCTCATTCAAACTGCCTCAATGCAGCTTCCTATTCTGTTTCCATAGTGCTCATAACGCCCACTTCTTGGGTTGAATTTTCCACACCAGTGTTTTTCGATAGTTTTCCTTTCTCATCAGCCCTTTCGGCCACTACAACGATCCCTGCTTCCTTTTCTTTTGGTTTCATTCCAGTTTCTCCTTTCTTATTTGGCTCATCACTCAGCCATCCAAAGTTTTTCAGTTGATCCGTTCAAGTCGAACCAGCTGATCTGCACGTCTCCCTGATCGTGCTCGTCAAAGAACTGTAGGTTGTCCAAATCCTCTTTGAGTTCTGCTAGATCATCCAACCCCTGGCTCAGGACATCTTTTCTAATGACATTAACCTCTACCAAAGCTGGTAGCACTAATTTAGGCTTACTTTGACCAGTTGACACAATGTAGCAACTTGGATCATACATCCTATCAGGTAAGTCCTCAAGACACTCTAGCAATGGACTAGTACCTTTCTCCAAGGTCGACTCCCCTTCCACTATAAGTCTCATCACCACAGGCTTGGGTTGAGGGTTGGACGTGTCCATCATGCATAGATATGTGCTTTCAGGAATGAACACCGTCAGTCTTGGTAGGTGGGAAGGGATAACATATACGCTGGGGTCATAGGGGGTGGCCAGTGTATGGATCAGGTTTAGATTTCAAGGTGGAAGGACTTGATTGTGGGCCGGGAGTGGGTTTGTGGTTACATTTGGTTTCTGGGGTGGTGCAATCACCTTGTTGTCAATAAGATCCTGAATCTCATGACATAGTCGGAAGCATTGGTCGGTGTCATAACCATGCTGTTAGTGAAACGCACAGTACTTTGCAGGGTTGTGTTTCGCTGGGAGAGGATCTGGCAATGGGTGGTGGTTCTAAAGGTTTGAGATGCCCTTTCTTAACTAGCACCTTCATGGCTTGAGAGAGAGCCATGTGCAGTTTGTTGAACATGTGCTCTGGGATCGGACAGGGTTGGATCGTGTTTGTGAGCTTGTGTTGGCAAAAGGGTCAGTGGTCTTAGTTATGGTGACAACACTTACATCTGACGACCTCGCAGTTGTGTTACCATTGGTAGCATTGGAACTGTAGACAAACGGCCTTTTTGCCAACTCCTTCTCATCTGTAATAAGCCCCTGTTTCATGGCATCTTTGATTTGCACTCCCATTTCATGGAGCTCGGTAAATGTGAACAAAGGTAGGATAATCATCTTTTGTAGCAACATGCCGTGTAGATTCCGAACAACCATCCTAATTTGATCTTTCTCAGACGGCCTTGTGGTTATCATCGAGGCTTTAGCTTTCCACCTTGTCACAAATTCAGAGAAGCCCTCCTTCGTCTCTTGGCGCGTTGCCTCGAGATCACGAGTTGTGACCTCGATTTGAGTATTGTACGAATACTGCGCAATGAAGGCCTCGACCATCTCCTCCTAATTCTTCTTGACAGAGTCTTCTAACTTCACATACCACATGGCCACTATACTCGACATGGTACGGCCAAAGAGAGACAACTTCTGTAATCTAGTCAGGCCCATCGGCATTAAGATATCTAAAACAGCTGAAAGTGAAACATTGGATCTCTGGAGCCATCGAAACGATCAATATGCGACATTTTAAATCGATCTGGCAATGTCACTGCGGAATCAGTGTACCCGTCTTCTATTTCCAGGATGGAATTAACCCCTTGTGCCGTCTTGAATAACTTTTCTAGTTTATTGACCTTGAGTGCAGTTGGGTCAACCTTAAACTCAAACGGAGCCTTAGTCTGGTAAACAGGGGTTTTGGAGGCTTGTGCTAGGATTGGCTCTACTGGATTGCCCTGGTTTTCTTGGACATTGGCAGTATGAGCTGTGGCTCCAGGTGCTGGGATACCCGTGGGAGGTGCATGGGATATAGAGGTCATAGTTGGCTGTGGTTGCTATTGTTGTAGTCGGGTTATAACCTCAGCCTGGCGGGCAGCATCTTGTTGTAGTGTTTTAACAGTCTGCTACAAATGATGTATCAAGTCTTCCATACTGACTAGGGGATACTGTACCATTGGGATAGGTGAGTGATCTCGTGCTGGGCTAGAAGTAGATGATCGTTCTTGAATTTGACTAGACACGGGTGAATTAAGGGGTGACTGTTGTAAAAACTGAATCGGGGAATTCTGCTTGATTCTCCTCCATCTTGTAAAAGGTGGAAGTGAGGTAAACACAGGTTGTCCCCGAATAAGATCCCCGGTTTTGCAAAGCCTTCTGACTCGGGTCTAGAGTACTTGGGGGATATCCGAACTTTCTGAAGCTATGGTGTTAAACTACCTAGCTGTAGCGATCCCGGTTTCGATCCTTCTTTCATGTTTTGAAACTTTGACTGGGCCGGTCGGGGGTCCAGGGGGCAGTGGCCCTTGGCGAGTCCAAGGGCAGCGCCCTGGCGGGGCATTCCACGCTTGAGCGGACCATGCTATATCAGTTTGTGAATCTAATATTTCATATCACTTTTTCAGTCCTCTCTCTCTCTCTCTAAAACTCTCCAGAATTCCAGATCGGGAGCTTCTCTCTCTAGAAGTCATATTTTCTCTTTGATTTCTCCAAATCCATTTGGATTTAGACCTAAGTTCTTCACCAAAGTTGGTTATCATCTCGAGGGCTTCGTGGTGTGCGGTGAAGATCGAGTTTCGACACCGTTGATTTGGGGTGTTTCATCTCATTTCTTCTTCAAAACTTGACGTAGGGATTTCCTTTTAGTTATATATATATTTTTGCAAGTTCTAGATGTTTTTTGAAATCATCCTTTGATCAGCTTTGAGAAACTGATTGTTGATTTCAAGAAAATGAGTGATTTTGAAAAAGGGTTTATTTTCTTTTCCTTTTAAAATAGAAATTGAGGGTTTTGAACCATATTGATTGAAGAAAGATGATTCTGGGGAGATTCTTCTAAATATTTTGGAGATGAATGGTTTTGGTGAGAAAACCTAGAAATTGGGTCTTTTTTTTAAAGATGTTGAAAATCCTTAGAAGATGTTGTCATATTTATTTTGTGTACCAAAATGAATGGATGTTTTGAAAATTGTTTATTTATATATAAATGACGAATTTTGTGAAAAAAATGAGAAATATTGTTTATTTTGAAAATTGTTGTCAAAATGTTGATTTAGTCTTGAATTGACTAAATTGTTGAAATTGCTCGAAATGTAGAAATTACGTTATTCTCTTGAATGAATTAGATATAAAGTATATATATATATTCATCCTGTGGAATCGTGTTGAAAAGTGGATTCGAAATTTTGATCACAATGGTATATTGTGTGGAACAATTGAATATGGAAGTAATGTTGCATTGCATTATTAATCATACATTGGCATTTCAATTCATTGGACTATGTTAAGTTTTGAAAATTTGCATTGAGAAAAGAATGTTGGGAAATGGGCTTTCATGAAATGGTTTGGGGTAAATACGGTGGTAAGTCTTGATATGTGGTGTAGATGAAATTCTTTAAGTTGGCCAGAGTGTTCTTGGTAAAAGACCAGAAAGTCGCACGAATAGGTGTCGACCCTTCCGGTTAATACCGGTAAAAATGACAATTGGCAGTACTTGTATAGTCTACTTGCAGACATCGACCTAGGGACTACCAGAATTGTATTTACCGCTACCCTTTAATTAAATTGATAAATTTTGAACAGTTGAAGTTGCATAACATCATTGAGCATGATGGTTTTCAAATGATGAAGATGTGTTTTATTTTCAAAAAGGCATGGCATGGCATGTGCATTCATCTCTTGAGACTTGTATAAAATGTATATACTTTGTTAAGGATTTCCTACTGGGCTTTATGCGCACCCTACTGGATTTTTGTGCAGGAAAAGACGTGGTGAATCCGCCTAATTGAGGGCGTGGAAATGTGTGTGTTGAGAGCACTAAAGTTCTCATTTGCTATGATCCTATTTGTGAGCCAAGGGCTATGTATGTGTGGGTTTGAATAACCATTTTGTGTACTGGTGTAGACACCCCATTTTTGACCGTCCTCAAGACTTGGACGTCACCGTTGGAACACTCGGTGATTATCCATGCTTGTGTTCGTTTGGAGTTCCCGGAGTTCTCGGCTCGCGCGCCTTGCCTCAGGACCTCCAAACTCGACCGTTTTGTGTTCGGTTTTGCACCAAACACTTGTGTTTTGCCTTGGAAGGGCAGGGAATGCTTTGTGAGGCATCCCCACACACCACCGGCACTGGCTAGAGGCCACCGGCTGGCTGGTGTTGCCACCGGCATTGTATTGTGCCGGTCGGCACTATTTTGTGCCGGTCGGCACTTGTTTTGGCAAAATGACCATTTTGCCCTGCCGACTACTGTACAGCTGCTTTATTAGATATTTTTAGACAGCTGTATCACTTTTTGCTCCCCTCCATACACGTGTATGGAGGGATGATCCCTTAGGCTTGCTTAACTTGTAAGTTTGGTTGCCTATACAAGAGAAGCCTCTTCTCTTGGCTCAAGAGTTAGAAAAATTAGAGACTTAGCCATTTTTAGAGATAACCAAGCTCTGGTTTTTAGGGTTAGGATAGATACACATCCTATCTCTCTCTTTCTCTTTTGTATTCTAGGTGTTTTTAGTTCACATTATTGCACCTAAACACCTAGTCTTCCACCTTTTCTTGGTGTTCTTGAAAATCAGAGCTTATTCTTGAAGTTCTTGACTATTTTGGAGCTCAAGGAACCAACAACACCAAGCTTTGTGAAGAGGTCTGCAAGGGTAACAAAACTTACTTTATTTACCCCATTCTTGCATTCCATTTTTGCCTAGTTTAAAACAGTTTTTGTGCTTGGTCTATAACACATAAAAGTTCTGTTTTTTAAGCCTCTTCATTGTTTGTTAAGAGTGCTCGGTGGTTTGGGTAAGTTTGATCACCCTTAGGCCTTGAAAAGGGCACTTTTTGTGCCATTTTGTGAGAGCTCCGGGACTTGTGTGCTTGGGCCTCTCCACCACTGAAATCTTGAGGGATTTCAGTAGTGGAGATGGTGCCTTAAAGTCCTAGGAAGGAGAGGGCCACCCCCTCTCCTTAATGTCCTTGAAAAGGGCAAGTTTTGCTTCCTTATGGAGCTTCATGCTTGAGTGTGTGTTGAGCATGTTTGACTTGTTTTTCATGCTTATATTGCCATGTTATAACATGATTTTAAGTTGGTTTTAGCACTCCTTGCATGTTTTGCATTGATGCTTTGTAATGCCTTAATGATGCCTTAACATGCCTAGGTTGTGTGCCTTAGTTTCTAGCATGTTTTAGGCCTACATTTGTGAAGTTTTTATGCTTGTATTTCCATGTTCAAGGTCTATCTCATGTTGTTTGAGTCAACCATAGCATGTTTAATATAGCCTCTTTGCATTTGGCTTGTTGGCCTTAAGAGCATGAATATGTAGCATGTCTTGCTTGCATTATTTGCGGTGGTTTGGAACCATTTCATATGCTATTTCAGTCCCCTAGAGATGCTTGTATGTTTACATTGCATGCCTCTTTGTTGCTTCTTAAGCTTGTGTTGCATGCTTCATGTTTTGGCCTTAATGCATGCCTTTGTGCTTAAGCCTCTTAGATGCCATCTAAGTAGCCATTTGGCTTTGTTTTAGCATGCTAAAACTCTGTTTTAGGTTGTTCAATGCATGCCATATTTGCTTTGCATAAGTGTGGTTCAAAGCCTCATTGACTTCCTTTGAACCTTAGGCCATATGCATGCTTTGGTTTGGTCTACTTTGATTTGGTTTGGCACCATGTTGGCATGATTTTTCAGAGCTTTCCATGCATGCAACTTGTCCATTATTTGGTCCCTTTAAGTGTGCTTAAGGGTTGTTTGTCATGTTCAAGTGTTGGTACCTTAACATGTGCATGTGTGTGTGTGTGTTTAGTCTCCAATTGTAGGCATTTTGGCCACTGATTTTAGGCCTTTTGGAGTTGCCTAGATCATGCTTAAGTCCACCATTTCATTGGCTCACATGTTCGACTTGCATGCTTGCTTGAACCCTTTGCATAAGTATATTGCATAGTTCATGTTGCATGCTAGGTAACATGCTTAGAGTTGCATCACATTGGCATACATGCTAGGCCTCTTGAAGTGAAGTGTGATGGAGGTTTAGCACCCTTGTTTGTTTGTTTGCATTGCATGCATTTGAAATCAAAGTTGCATTCTCGGTTCTTTGGGCCATCATGCATAGAAATGCGTGATTGGTGGTCCGGGAATCGAGGCACATGCCCCTTTGAATCATAAACATGATAAAAGGTGTGTTTGGTGCATAAATGGCTTGAATTACATTACCATGCATAGTTTTGTCCTCTGCTGCTGTGAGTTGCAGGTTCTGCAGGCATTCAGTGCCGGCCGGCAGTATTTAGTGCCGACCGGCAGTCCATAAACAGCCGATGTCTTTATTTTGTGCCGGTGGCCTCTTCTTTCAGCCGGTGGCTAATCTCCTCAGCCGGTGGTGATCCCCAGGGCCCTGAGAGGCACTCCTGGGACTTTGGCAATTTTCAGAGGAAGGAAACAGGGAAAACAGAGGCACACTTGCATGGCAGTGCGGTTCCGAGCCAGTCCCGAGCGCGCATTGCAATTGGTCCTCATCCCGAGGCGATTTACTGCTTTAATTAGATCAATTATTTATTTGATTAATTTAATTAATTTGTAATATTTTAATTAGCTTGCGTAGTTAATTTGTATATTCTTTCGGTCCCTCCGAGCGAGGGCAAATTTGTAATAAGTGTGTGTGAGTGGGTGCATGTCTTCCAACCCCCACTTCTTTCTCCCTTTTATTTACCTGCTTTGATGGTAGATTAGGGCACGTTTATTTTAGCATACCTTATGCTATGCATGCGTGCATCCATGCATTTGTTTACATGCACCGGGCTCGGTACATCATACAAACTGCATTGTATTTTCAATTCCAAATTGAATATGTGCTATTTGATAGCATTTCACATGTCATTTTAGGGTTAGCCGAGCCTACTCTAGATTGCATTTTTGTATGCGTTGCATTAGCCATTTAACATGATCTAGGTCATGCATGTTTGCTAACCGATTTCTTGTTTTGGCGCGGAGTACGATGTAAGTCTTTACGCTTTAGCATATGGCATGCGTGTGAATGTTGCCATGATAGTATGCTTGCCATGCGGCTAAATGCTTACGTGATATTACTGTTTGAATGCCTGTGGGTGGAGGTTGGATTGCTTGAGTTGGGATAACTCATTGAAATCCGCGTTTTAGCCTACTTGCGAGTAGCAAAAACTAACACGTTTTTCAAAGCAATACGGATATGCAATGTTTATTTCCAAATTAGGCGATCTAGTCTATACTTGTTTGCTGCGCGCATAACATAGTAATTCTAGGCTAATAATTGGAATAAGAACACACAAAGTTTTCAAAAATGGATATCACGGTTAGTAGAGGCCGGTCTTCGGACCGGGCGAGAGGGGGTGCTCATAGCTGACCTTCCCCGATCGTACCCAAGCTCCCGAGCCAAGTCACTTTGGTGATGACGGACACGTGGCCTTCGGCACCGAGTCAGGGTTTCCTAAATTTCCCCATTTTAAAAAATATTTAGGTGGCGACTCTGTAATCTGGCAAAGCAGTCCATGTTTGGCACTACTTTTCAAAAATCAGTTTTTTCTTCAAAACGATTTGCCAGAGTTGGACTCTTTGGTTCAGATTTAGAACCGCAACACAAAAAAGGGAGTCCGAACTGTAGCGAGGTCCCACGCGGGCGTTGTTACAGTTTCTGGCGACTCTGCTGCGGAGTTTAGAGAGCTTGACTCGAACTCGTGATATCCTGTTTTGACTACACATATGTGTTTCTTTGCATTGCATGTGCATTGGTGCGCCTAGGACACCGTGTTGGCCATCTGCTATTCCTGAGCGGTTTGCCGGAGGCTTGTCTTGTCAAGGCATGACTGTAAGGCTGACCGGTTGCGGGCTCTGCCAGTATGGGAACACAAACCCCGGTTTTACCGGGGCACCCTTTTCGACCATTCGACCTAGTGCATATTCGGAATCCATAGTGACCATTCCAAACTAGGACAGGTTGCTTACCCGATGTAGGTTGTTTGAAACCGCTGCGTGCGTAGTGAAACCCTAGCTCCTGACAAAATAGGACAGGGAAACCCTACCCCAATATAGGGGTGTTTTGGCTCTCAATTATCTGTTATGTGCTTCTAGAGTGTATCTCTGCAGGAAAGTGCATGTCAGTTTGCGAGTTTGAGTATCCGGCCCGAGGGGCACCAGTATCAGTGTTGTTGAGGAACCAGTTATATCTGCGGGTATCAGTTCGGTTCTGGGAACAGTGATTCTGGGGAACAGTAATCAGTAATAGAGATCAGATGTTTGACTGCGTCTGTGTTTGATCTGTTTTGGGCTGAAATGCTGTCCGTTTTTCCTTTCAGTTGAGAGAGTCCAGAAAGTCGATACAGAATAACCAGTGTTTTCCCTTGCTGGGGCAGGGTTTGAGATGACGCAGAGTTCAGAAGAAATAGTGGTTATGACAGCCGCGTTGGATCAAGGGATCACCCTACAGAGTGAGGCCGGTGTAGATATGCCGCATCCTCCTAGGTCGCCCGCTACACACCCAATCTGGGCCCCCCAGTTCTATCAGGCTCGCGAGCCCACTACATTCGAGTTAATGGGGATGATAGGTGATCTCCAAAGGTCTGTGGCAGATCTCGCTTACGGGATGTCAGCCTCGCCACCGGTTGCACCGTATGCCGGAAATTTTGAGCCCCAAGAGCCCCTGCTATTGGGGCGGATTGTGATCGAGCTTAATCAGCCGGAGATGGCCTCCACATACAACAGTGATGTACCAGTACCAACCCAAACCTCTCACTAGGCTGAGGGCAGCGGCAAAGACAAAACAAAGGCAAATGCCGATCCCGTTGAACAGCTGCTGTGGGCAGTCGAGGCTTTAAAAGCCGGGGGGATAAGCAAACAACAGGTATCTGCGATGACAACCAAAATTGTGAAGGATGCTTTTCCCACTCTACCTGAGGGTAGTTCAAGCCAGTCGGAAAATCGGGATAGACCCCGTTATGTTGAAACAGTTTCTCTCACTCCCAACCCCATACCTGGGAAGGATCAGAAATTCAAGCCCGCACCTGCCGATCCGTTCGCCAGCGCATCTAGCAGGAGCACTCAGGCTTCAAAATACCAGCCCCGGGGGCGCAGGGTCTTCCATCCCCTCTACATGCCTTTGTCTAGGGCACTTCTGATTTTGGCCAAAAAGGGGCATCTTACACCCCTCGAGCCTAGGCCGCTCCCCAAACCCCTTCCAGCAGGACATGATGCCACTCAGTACTGTGCGTACCACCAACAATCTGGCCACTCCACCGATAACTGCTTTCGCCTCCGCCACGAGGTGCAGGATCTGATTGACAACGAGGTTATCCTCCCACCCACCTCAGCTAAATCCGTCACCACTCAGTTGTTGGATTTTGAGGACACCGGTATTGCGAGTATGTAATTGGGATTCAACCGCCTGCGGGCAGCGCCTCGAGTTTTTGATGTGGCGTCTGGCACGCATTTTTGAGCATCCGCGAACGCTACTTTTATAAATCCTGGCTTGGGTGCCGAGTCAGTCTTTTGCTTTGTTTTGATTCTGTCTCTATCTTGAGTCAGTCCTTTTTGCTTAAGGGTCTGTCTTGTTGTAACGAGTCAGTCCTTCTTTTGTATAGAATACCAGGTGACTCCGGGGTTGTTGCCTCAAGCACCATTTTGTTTTGTAATTACTTTTTTTTGCTTTCTTTTTAGGTCTACCTCTGCTGTGGAGCCAGTTTACATCCGGGGAACCTGAATGAAACAGCTGCGGCTACCGTGTTTCCGTATCTATTGTTTTGGGCTAGTTGTGCCAGAGAATTCGAATGGGGTAACAGCGCATTCCACCCGCTCTTGTGTGCCCTAATAATTATTGTTTTGACCTAAGTTTTTCAAACCCTTTTGAACACCGCGGTGATAAAAACGAAGAGGAAGGAATTCCTCGGGATTTGCAAAACTTTGATCAAACTGAGAGAAAGAAAGGCATGCTAAGCCCTTAATGATCGAAATTATGCTTGTTAGCTTGAGTACTGAGAAGGACCCTGGCTTGATCCAGACTGGTTCCACACTGTCTTCGGCGTGAGCGATTCGTCGCCTTCTTAAAAACTTTCGAAAACAAAATGTTTTGCGCAGTCCTGCGAAGACCTGTGTGGAATCGCTCTTGAGATTGTGCAGATTAGGATCGCTCTCGGCTTTGAGACCCGACCCCTCATTTTCAAACCTTGGACCGTCATCCAGAATGTTCAATGATTAGCTATCAATGCAAGGCCCATGTGGCCAGACTCGAAGCAGCCCTCGATCAAGGGGCACCGAAATCGGAGCAAAAGATTGGACCTCACCAGAGGAAGCTTGCAAAGCAACCGTGATCGATTCTCCTGCAAAGTACTGCAACAGTCATTCTCCCGGAAAAGGGGAGGCTTCGATTTCGAAAACCATTTGGCATGGACTTGCTACGCTTTTACCCTTTGAGAGGCTCGCTGGGCTGAAAACCCGGAAGGGCGACCCAGGCAAAAGTAAGAGCAAAAGAAAAATACAAAAGGAAAAAAATCAATCACAAAAAAAAAGAGAATAAAAAAATGCAAAAGGAAAAAAAAAAAAAAAGAAAAAGAAAGAAAAGAAGCTCGCAAGGTCGAAAACCCGCATTGGGCGCCTTGGCAAAAGTAAGAGCCTAAAAATAGTGAAGGTTAAAATACCCGAGAGTACCTTAACCGGAACTACGTAAGGCTTGATTCCCATGTTTGGGATACGTAGGCAACTTCATCTTGAAGTCCAGCCCCCAACGCTTTCATAGCGTCTCGATCCATGCAATGGTTTTGATCACTTTTGCCTCCTCCGAATCTCATGTCTCGATCGTAGCAACCGGGAATTACGTGATCAACTTCACCTTGAAGTCCAACCACCAACACCTTCCAGGTGACTGTGTCCATATATTGATTCAGACCGTCTTCGCCGTGTCCGAGGGTCCGATCATCATCAACAAGGACTGGTTTACAGCATGCTGCGGTATCATCCACACAAGGGGCAACGTTCCGTTGCCACACAGTGCCATAAGTTGCCCTGAGTTGCCGTCCAAACTAGGGGCAACTTTCCGTTGCCCTCTTCCCCCCTTTCAAGCAAAGGGCAATTTTCCATTGCCTCTGATACGAGGTTGCACATCTCGAGGGTTAGTTCTATGCTCATTGAGCATTGACCGTTTGCAAAAATAGTTTTTGAAAATTTTTACTGATGTTGACTTTTTCTCGAAAATTATTTCATTTTCCAAAATCGGACCATGTTTGGACCCAAAAAGGAAAACTTTCAGTGCTTACGGCCTGACTTGCATGATTTTCAAATAAAAAATCGAACAGGTGTGTTAATCCGACTCTCACTTTGGTCAAAACTGTTTTAAAAAGAAAACAAAAAATGGTCAAAATGATGAACTAGGGGCACAATTGAGTCAGGCCTTCTGTCCTTCCCCTGCCAACACACTTGCCTGAGAGGCACCCTATCTACCAGAAGAAATAGCCATGAGCTAGCTGTATCGGGCGTGAATCCGCCGCTTCCTATTCATCCATCAATCACCCTGGGAAGGGATGAAAAATGAGAGGGTAAAGAATAGAGAGGTGTAAGTCGAGAGAAAAGTGAGCAAGAGGGTTTTTGAGAAAAAAAACGAGCCCGAGGGCCGAGTGATGTGAGTATCACAAATCAGAAGGGGTGGGAACAAAACCCGGAGGAACTGGCTCCTCGTCATCTGAGGTCTCTCATTCTTGCGAGCGCGTCCGTGAGTCGTGTTTTTCGTTTTGTTTTGTTGCAACTCTTGTCTTGAGTCTTTTCCGAGTGTATCTCGTTGTGTTCAGGTCGTGTGCCTTTTATTTTCCTCACTTGAGTCCTTTCCACTGTGTTCAGTTGTAGGCTCGATACCCCGATTGTGAAATCCCTTTTTCAAAGTCAATCGTTTGTGCTCAGAATGCTGTGCCATTCTCTACATTTATACGAGGCAAGAGAAGAAAAGGAAATTTTGGGACATCCGCAATGTGTTTCAACTTCAACTGTCTCAGTTTTGGTGATCCGTCTTGTCAGATTGGGCCAATCGTTCAAAGTTTCCCGTGTGCAGAATGGACCGGTTATTGTATTATGAGCTGTGTGCAGATTAATCCCCAGCAGAATATGGGCTATTTGTTCAGTTTGAGTAGTGGTTTGTCTGGGTTGTTTGCTGTTAGTTGGTAGATTATCCGATTATTACAGTGCAAGTGCTCAATTTTCAGACAACAAATCGTAATCATTTACATTTGAGGTGTAATATGATGCAGTGCAATGCAAAGTACGAGGTGTGTAAATAAAATACTTTTCAGATAAAAGTTTGTCTCATATCATCGTCTTTTCAAATACAAAGTTTTGAAGAAAGCAAAATCTGTCTGTGGCAGTACATAGTACTCTATCTACTAAAAAGAGAAAAGTACAATAAAAGAAAAAGAAAAGAAAAAAAATAGCAAAAGTCTGGGTCATCAGCACCATCAATGGCCTCGCGCCGGGGGATCTGTCCTGGCCCTCTTCCTGGGCAGGAGCCCAGGAGCATCGTCGGAAGCATCGCTGTCAGAACCCGAGCCCGAGCTATCCTCGGCCTCCTCCTCGGACGACTCCGCCTCCATCTCTGACTCGCCATCACCTGGAACTGGTGCTCGCGAGCTGCTTCCGACATGAGCGTGTCCCCCTTTGGTGCGGGGGAATATCCTGCCATCCCGAGTAGAAAGGGGAGGCCCAGCCGGAGGAGCGCCGCCCACTGGAGGAATCGAAAAGGGAGGCTGAAAAATACGAAAAGCAAATGCATCAGAAAGCTGTGAGCAGTATAGCAGAATGCAGTGTATGAGTACAGTGTGTGAATGCTGTGAGCAGTGAATCAGTGCAGAATGCAGTGTATGAGTACAATGTGTGAATGCCGTGAGCAGTGAATCAGTACAGAATGCAGTGTATGAGTGCAGTGTGTGAATGCCGTGAGCAGTGAATCAGTACAGAATGCAGTGTATGAGTACAGTGTGTGAATGCCGTGAGCAGTTTATCAGATGTTGTGTAGTGCATCAGTATGTATGGAACAAAGTATGGTTCGAGACTGTGGTCAGAAGAACGTACCGGAAGACTGTAGGCGGCCATGACATCGAGGGTCCGCTGCAGCATCCCCATCAGGGAGGCACACAACTCCACCGACTGCCGTGTGTACTCGGAGGAAGCCTGCAAAAGTATCGGATGCATTAGTATTCTGCGGAATATCAAATAAACTGAAATGGAATGACAATGCAAGATGCAAAGTAAAGTGATACGTACCGGGGGTAAGTCGGGAATACCGGCTAACTCGTGACCAGCCGGGGGAGGAACGAAGGGGATCTGATAGGTCTCCCCACCCTGCCCCCTGTACGTCAGCATAGTGGGCAGAGCGGGCCAACCGGACCCTCGTCCCCTCTGTACCCCACCCCTGCCTCGGACTCGGGCTCTCCTCGAAGATCCCACTCCTACTCCTGCCTCTGCCCGAGCAGCCGGCACCGCAGGACTCCCTCGCTCAGTCTGGCGACCCCCGCTCAGAGGCCGCATGATGAAGGCCCGGACGTACTCGGAGTAGTCGCCCTCGCCCCTATAGCCGTCCGCCTCCCAGCCAAGGGTGTAGTCCACCATCTGATCGGCGGTAAACCTCTCGGTGCCCCTCATGTGCTCAGGAGGGTGAACCGGGACTATCTGCTCTGGCAACCCCAGGGTCTGGCGTAGGAAACGCTCACCCAGGTACCAAGCCCGACAGACCGGGCCCTCCAGCAAAATCCGGTAGCGAGAGGTCTCCTCCGCACCGGCAAACCGATCCTGAATGCCTGCCGGCACCGCAGCCCACGGCCGCCAGGTGATCTGAATCGAAACAGTTGGTTATTTACTGGTTATCAAAATACGCAATAGCAAAGCAAAGTTTAAATGAACTGTAAGCAAAATATACCTCGGCAGAGGTGATGGTGTCGAAGAATCGGCGGTAGAAGCTGAAGGTATCCTGAGGTCGCCGTGTGCACCTCCCATCGTAGCGGCGCGAGAAAGGGATGACCAGGGAAGTCTCCGTCTCCGGCACTGGCTCCAGCCTAGGGAAGTAGGCATACACCCACAACTGCAAAACAGATGTCAGTATGACCATCAGATAAAGCAGAATGCAGTGTAAAGCAGAAATAACAGAGCCGTGTGTTGTGTAGTGTATTTTGCAGAGTGTACAGAGTGAACGGTGCACAGTCAGAATAAAGCAGAGATGGCAGAGCCGTGTGTTGTGCAGTGTACTGTGCAGAGTATGTGTGTGCCGTGTGTACAGTATACAGTCAGTGAAAAGCAGAGTATGTGTGTGCAGTGTGTACAGTATACAGTCAGTGTGAGCAGTGTATAGTGCAGAATACAGAAAGTATGTAGAGCAGAAATGTAAAGCAGAGAAGAAGACATACCTCCCAGGCCCGCCAGTAGCCTCCGAGCAACTGCCCGCTGCCACGGGAGACTGAGCTCATGTAGCCGTAGAGGGTGGCCAGAGCCGCGCCGCCCTAGTCAAAGCGCAAAATATCTCTGACATCTACCAGTGCGCTGAGAAGACAGCGGGGCACTGTGTTCGCCCGGTCGGCGAAGAGGGTCATCCCGAACATAAACATCAAAAAGCCGCGCGCATACTGCTCTACGGCCGCCTCGGTCATCGGAGCCGCCGCCTCCAACGCAGGCTGCACTCTGAACTGAACCTCGAACCAGGAATACCGGACAAAGCCAGGACGCGCCAGAGGCGGTGCCTCGCCAAGCAAGTAGACCTGGGCCGCGGTCCACTCATCCATGTCAATGTCGAAGGGGATCGGATCACCCCCTACCCCGATGCCGGTGAGCATCGCGAAGTCGTAAGGAGTCATCGTCATGTCCCCTGCCACCGACAAGTGGAATGAATCAGTGGTATCCCACCACCTCTCTGCCAGGGCCGCGAGGAGAGGCCTGCAAGCAGTAAGTCTGGACAATCCCCTGCAAAATGCGCCGAAGCCGGCCCGATCGACGATCTGACGGACTGCGTCAGGTAGCTCGGCATACCACTCTCGAGCGACGGTATTCCCATACCCGCGGATGGCATGGTAACCTCCCTGTTTACAAACAAGCAGTTGCGAATCAATATGAAATGTACAGTTTCGAAGAAACAGATAAAGTAAGTACAAATCTAGCATGCGTGCAAGTCTTTCAAATCCAAACATAAATCGGGTACCGGTGTGCTTACAGTAAACTACGGCGCGTGATGCGTCAGTGTGTTTTGAGTGGTCCAGTATAAACTTGGTGCACGTGTGCACGTTTTTCAGATGCAAGCAAATGTTAGGTTTCAGTGCACCAGTAGGTGGATTACGGCCTGTGATGTGTCAGTACTCCCATGGGGATCAGTGTAAACATAGCATGTGTGCGTGTTTTTTTTTAAAAAAAAAAAAAAAGAGTTCAAACGGATGCCGGGTCCCGGTATGTTTCAATGAATTACCAACGTGTGATGCGTCTGCGTGTTTGTGTGATTCAGTGCGGGTCTAGCATGCATGCGAGTTTCCAGATTCAAATAAGCACCGGGTGTCGATGAGTTCGTGTCAGAAGTGCAATGTGTGCCGTGTGTTTGGGTGATTCAGGCTAGGGCAGTGTGTGTGCATGTGTGTCGGTCCTAAGCAGATATCAGTTGTAAGGTTGTCTACAATCAACTACAGCGCACAGTGTATCAGATCTAAAACAGTTAAGGGTTGTAATCGGCTATGGCAGTTGGCAGTTTACAGTCCTACATTGCAGAAAATAAAGTAGATCAAGATGTTACCTCGGAAGCGCCGAAGGACAAGTGAGAGGCCGGCTCGCGCAGGAGAAGCTCCGGGTCCAGCACTCGGTCGAAGCCACGGAAGTGGCGAAGTCCATCGGGTGGTAGAATGTGAATAGCCGGCCGGTAGGTCGCCGGATCAAATGGGCGCTCGCTCAGAGGGAGGAGCTCGACCCCGGGATCCATCTCGCGACCCGGAGGAGTCCCGACGTGTGGAACATCGTCAGCCATGGCAATGGAAGTGTGAAAATATCCGGAAAAGGAAAACCGGGTCGGAATGTGAAAGGTCAACCGAAAAAGTCAACCCCGGGCGGGTCGAAAATGGCCGGAAAGGCCGGAAGATGAAAACACACGAGAATGAAGAGAAAATCAAGGGGAACAAGTCCCGAAAAGGTGAAAACTGAGAAAGAGACACCGAAATGAGATTTCGATCAGTTGGAAATGTCCGAAACGCGAAGAATATCGCGAATCCGACAGTAAAACGAGCGTGAAACGCGAAGAAATCGGCGAAAAAGTGAGACGAAATCACTCTAGAGAGAGAGAGCAAGAGATTTCGGCAGTAGGAAAGTGAGAAAAATAGGGTTTCAAGTCCTATTTTAAAAGACCCGGAGTGAAATGGCAGAACTGCCCCCGATCAGGCATTTTCTGCCGGTCGGCACTATTTTGTGCCGGTCGTCACATTTTTGTGCCGGTGGAGAAGTTCAGGCAGCCGGTGGCAGCTGGTAGCCTTCCCACCCAGCCAGTGGTGTTCCCAAGGCCTTGTTTAGGCTAGATGAGGGGTTTTGGGTCTTCATAGCTCAAGAAAGTGCAAGAAAGTGCATCTCCAACGCTCAACCGGCCTCCGTTTTGACCTCAGACAGTGTCTTCTGTGTGTGGCACTCAAATTCATGCCATGACTGTATCCTTCTGTATCCTTTTGTCTTTCATAAGATTTAAAAGTTGCCCCGTGTGTGTTGCACGCATTCATCACACTCTCCGGTGCGCCGCCTCGCGCCGTCTCGCACGTCCCTTGCGACTTGCATCATTTTCCATCAAATGAGGTACGCGTGCCTCATTTCGTATTTCATTTCATCTCGAGGCACGTATGCCTCGTTTTGCACTTCATTTTCCATCAAATGAGGTACGCGTGCCTCATTTCGCATTTCATTGCATCTCGAGGCACGTACGCCTCGTTTTGCACTTCATTTTCCTTCAAATGAGGTACGCGTGCCTCATTTCGCATTTCATTGCATCTCGAGGCACGTATGCCTCGTTTTGCACTTCATTTTCCATCAAATGAGGTACGCGTGCCTCATTTCGCATTTCATTGCATCTCGAGGCACGTATGCCTCGTTTTGCACTTCATTTTCCATCAAACGAGGTACGCGTGCCTCATTTCACATTTCATTGCATCTCGAGGCACGTATGCCTCGTTTTGTACTTCATTTTCCATCAAATGAGGTACGCGTGCCTCATTTCGCATTTCATTGCATCTCGAGGCACGTATGCCTCGTTTTGCACTTCATTTTCCATCAAATGAGGTACGCGTGCCTCATTTCGCATTTCATTGCATCTCGAGGCACGTATGCCTCGTTTTGCACTTCATTTTCCATCAAATGAGGTATGCGTGCCTCATTTCGCATTTCATTGCATCCCGAGGCACGTATGCCTCGTTTTGCGCTTCATTTTCCATCAAATGAGGTACGCGTGCCTCATTTCGCATTTCATTGCATCTCGAGGCACGTATGCCTCGTTTTGCACTTCATTTTCCATCAAATGAGGTACGAGTGCCTCATTTCGCATTTCATTGCATCTCGAGGTACGCGTGCCTCGTTTTGCATTCTATTTCCCATCCGATGAGGTATGCGTGCCTCATCTTGCATTTCGTCACATTTCGAGGTACGCGTGCCTCGTTTTGCATTCTACTCTCCATCCGATGAGGTATGCGTGCCTCATGATTCATTTCATTCTCACTTGCATTGTTTTGCATCCCTTGTAGCACGCGTGCCACATTCATGCAATGCCCCCCCAAGCCGGTCCAGCGAGACCTTAAACACGCCCGGTCTAGGAGACCTTAAATCCTTGGAGGGTGCAAGACCTTCGGTACATTGACGTACACCGTTCATGGCACTTGGCATGCATTTCATCGCGCTCTTTCGTGCATCTCATCATCATGCATTGCCCCCCCCAAGCCGGTCCGGCGGGACCTTAAACACGCCCGGTCTAGGAGACCTTAAATCCTCGGGAGGTGCAAGACCTTCGGCGTGTTAAGTTGCCCCTCATTGCATTTGGCATGCATTTCATCGCGCTATTTTGCGCACCACACTTGCGTTGCCCCGAAACGAGGGTCCGGCGGGACCAAAAACACGCACGGTCTAGGGGACCTTAAATCCTTGGAGGGTGTAAAACCTTCGACACATCGGCATGCGTGCCTCATCCGCATCATCATGCATCATTTGCATTTTCAGACAAAAACAAAACAAAACATCATGCATCATTTGCATTACAAAAAAAAACAACATGCATTGTCATGCATACATTTTGCATTCCGGTCTAGGAGACCTTAAATCCTCTGAAGGTGCAATTCCTTCGGCGTTTGTCGTGCCCGAACGACTTTCGGTGGTCTGGAAAGGCCACCTGTCCGTGTTTGCGGTAAGTTCCTAGAAGACCAACTGGGACGGTGAAAACTAGAGTTTGAACGGCTTATGCCTAGAACGCAAAGGTTCGGAATTTCCGAGACTAAAGTCTGGTTTAAATACCCAGGGGGTGTACCCTCGGCTTGAAATCTGTATGGAAGCCCCATAGGTTGAGGCGGCGTGTCTACGCCTCGATTCTGGATACTGAACCAACCTAGTATATCGCCCTCTTGGTAAGATAGGGAAAGCTGCAATCATAGTCGTTGCATCATAGTGCATTGTCATGCATCATTTGTATATACTGCATATGTCATGCATCACAAAAAACAAATCAAAAAAGAAACATGCATATGTCATGCATCGCATTTGTAAATAGTGCACATGGCACGCATTCCATTGCATTTTTCCCAGTAGATCGCATCACTTGCATTGCCTTATCCATTGTAAATATCCATTCCACTGCATATTGTAAATATTGCATTTTAGTTGCATGCATCCACTGCATCATCTTCCATCCATGGCTTGCGCCTTTCCTTGTTGAGCTTGGTCTGGTATGTGCCCATATTTTTCGTATCGAAGAACAGTTGTCGATTGCTTTTGTGTACGCGCTTTGAGGATGGCGGCACCGTTTCTGTGTTAGATAGGGCTTGTATGTGTACATGTCTTTCCTAGGCGAGATTTGGTTTGGCCCGCGTGCCATATCCATTGTATCATTTATCCATCATGTTACATTGTAGTGTAATTGTTGCATCCGGCATCAGGATCATTATTCTTTCCCCAGCGGGTCGTCACCCCACTTATGTCAATTCCACCCAATACTTGTTCTTGTGTCTGTCTACATTACTCATAGTTCTGCGTGCGTTCGCGCCTTGAGGGCTTCGACACCTTTTCTATGGTAGACAGACTTGTTACCTCCATCAATCTATTTGACATTTGTGTGGTTTTGAACCGCTCGTGATTGGATCATGATCCAATTGCTTTTCAATTGCATTGCATATTATTTGCATTGTTTATATTTTGTTTTGTAGTTTTGCATATCATTTGCATTACATTTAGATTCAATTGCATATCATTGCACTGTTTTGTGCACTTCATTTGCATTGTCATGCATGTTGCTAACAATATTGTACCTGTTAAGTTTGCTTTCTTTGCAGGCACGATATTGTATGTACGGTTCATTCGAGGCCGGTGAAACCGGACGAGCCGCGCAGGTATTGTATCCTCCGAGTGAGACGTATCGAGAATTGCACAATTCTCATACACCCTTTCTGCATTGTAGTGTAGATTGGAGTTTGCTGGCTTAAAACTGTTGCATGCGTGTTTCGTTACAGCTTTCTTTGCATGATCATAAGTTATGCCCGGCTTCTTGCATTTTCAGTTGCATTTTGCCCCTGCCTTCGGGCGCATACCTTGTTTGTCGTGCATGTTTGTCCAAGTCTTCGGCCTTGTCAAAAATGGGTCGTCTTCGGGCTTTGACATTCACTCCCGTCATTGTTATGACTTCCGAGTTCTGTCAAAGAGGGGCAACTGTAGACACCCCATTTTTGACCGTCCTCAAGACTTGGACGTCACCGTTGGGACACTCGGTGATTATCCGTGCTTGTGTTCGTTTGGAGTTCCCGGAGTTCTCGGCTCGCGCGCCTTGCCTCAAGACCTCCAAACTCGACCGTTTTGTGTTCGGTTTTGCACCAAACACTTGTGTTTTGCCTTGGAAGGGCAGGGAATGCTTTGTGAGGCATCCCCACACACCACCGGCACTGGCTAGAGGCCACCGGCTGGCTGGTGTTGCCACCGGCACTGTATTGTGCCGGTCGGCACTATTTTGTGCCGGTCGGCACTTGTTTTGGCAAAATGACCATTTTGCCCTGCCGACTACTGTACAACTGCTTTATCAGATATTTTTAGACAGTTGTATCACTTTTTGCTCCCCTCTATACACGTGTATGGAGGGATGAGCCCTTAGGCTTGCTTAACTTGTAAGTTTGGTTGCCTATACAAGAGAAGCCTCTTCTCTTGGCTCAAGAGTTAGAAAAATCAGAGACTTAGCCATTTTTAGAGATAACCAAGCTCTGATTTTTAGGGTTAGGATAGATACACATCCTATCTCTCTCTTTCTCTTTTGTATTCTAGGTGTTTTTAGTTCACATTATTGCACCTAAACACCTAGTCTTCCACCTTTTCTTGGTGTTCTTGAAAATCAGAGCTTATTCTTGAAGTTCTTGACTATTTTGGAGCTCAAGGAACCAACAACACCAAGCTTTGTGAAGAGGTCTACAAGGGTAACAAAACTTACTTTATTTACCCCATTCTTGCATTCCATTTTTGCCTAGTTTAAAACAGTTTTTGTGCTTGGTCTATAACACATAAAAGTTCTATTTTTTAAGCCTCTTCATTGTTTGTTAAGAGTGCTCGGTGGTTTGGGTAAGTTTGATCACCCTTAGGCCTTGAAAAGGGCACTTTTTGTGCCATTTTGTGAGAGCTCCGGGACTTGTGTGCTTGGGCCTCTCCACCACTGAAATCTTGAGGGATTTCAGTAGTGGAGATGGTGCCTTAAAGTCCTAGGAAGGAGAGGGCCACCCCCTCTCCTTAATGTCCTTGAAAAGGGCAAGTTTTGCTTCCTTATGGAGCTTCATGCTTGAGTGTGTGTTGAGCATGTTTGACTTGTTTTTCATGCTTATATTGCCATGTTATAACATGATTTTAAGTTGGTTTTAGCACTCCTTGCATGTTTTGCATTGATGCTTTGTAATGCCTTAATGATGCCTTAACATGCCTAGGTTGTGTGCCTTAGTTTCTAGCATGTTTTAGGCCTACATTTGTGAAGTTTTTATGCTTGTATTTCCATGTTCAAGGTCTGTCTCATGTAGTTTGAGTCAACCATAGCATGTTTAATATAGCCTCTTTGCATTTGGCTTGTTGGCCTTAAGAGCATGAATATGTAGCATGTCTTGCTTGCATTATTTGCGGTGGTTTGGAACCATTTCATATGCTATTTTAGTCCCCTAGAGGTGCTTGTATGTTTACATTGCATGCCTCTTTGTTGCTTCTTAAGCTTGTGTTGCATGCTTCATGTTTTGGCCTTAATGCATGCCTTTGTGCTTAATCCTCTTAGATGCCATCTAAGTAGCCATTTGGCTTTGTTTTAGCATGCTAAAACTCTGTTTTAGGTTGTTCAATGCATGCCATATTTGCTTTGCATAAGTGTGGTTCAAAGCCTCATTGACTTCCTTTGAACCTTAGGCCATATGCATGCTTTGGTTTGGTCTACTTTGACTTGGTTTGGCACCATGTTGGCATGATTTTTCAGAGCTTTCCATGCATGCAACTTGTCCATTATTTGGTCCCTTTAAGTGTGCTTAAGGGTTGTTTGTCATGTTCAAGTGTTGGTACCTTAACATGTGCATGTGTGTGTGTGTGTTTAGTCTCCAATTGTAGGCATTTTGGCCACTGATTTTAGGCCTTTTGGAGTTGCCCAGATCATGCTTAAGTCCACCATTTCATTGGCTCGCATGTTCGACTTGCATGCTTGCTTGAACCCTTTGCATAAGTATATTGCATAGTTCATGTTGCATGCTAGGTAACATGCTTAGAGTTGCATCACATTGGCATACATGCTAGGCCTCTTGAAGTGAAGTGTGATGGAGGTTTAGCACCCTTGTTTGTTTGTTTGCATTGCATGCATTTGAAATCAAAGTTGCATTCTCAGTTCTTTGGGCCATCATGCATAGAAATGCGTGATTGGTGGTCCGGGAATTGAGGCACATGCCCCTTTGAATCATAAACATGATAAAGGGTGTGTTTGGTGCATAAATGGCTTGAATTACATTGCCATGCATACTTTTGTCCTCTGCTGCTGTGAGTTGCAGGTTCTGCAGGCATTCAGTGCCGGCCGGCAGTATTTAGTGCCGACCGGCAGTCCATAAACAGCCGATGTCTTTATTTTGTGCCGGTGGCCTCTTCCTTCAGCCGGTGGCTAATCTCCTCAGCCGGTGGTGATCCCCAGGGCCCTGAGAGGCACTCTTGGGACTTTGGCAATTTTCAGAGGAAGGAAACAGGGAAAACAGAGGCACACTTGCATGGCAGTGCGGTTCCGAGCCAGTCCCGAGCGCGCATTGCAATTGGTCCTCATCCCGAGGCGATTTACTGCTTTAATTAGATCAATTATTTATTTGATTAATTTAATTAATTTGTAATATTTTAATTAGCTTGCGTAGTTAATTTGTATATTCTTTCGGTCCCTCCGAGCGAGGGCAAATTTGTAATAAGTGTGTGTGAGTGGGTGCATGTCTTCCAACCCCCACTTCTTTCTCCCTTTTATTTACCTGCTTTGATGGTAGATTAGGGCACGTTTATTTTAGCATACCTTATGCTATGCATGCGTGCATCCATGCATTTGTTTACATGCACCGGGCTCGGTACATCATACAAACTGCATTGTATTTTCAATTCCAAATTGAATATGTGCTATTTGATAGCATTTCACATGTCATTTTAGGGTTAGTCGAGCCTACTCTAGATTGCATTTTTGTATGCGTTGCATTAGCCATTTAACATGATCTAGGTCATGCATGTTTGCTAACCGATTTCTTGTTTTGGCGCGGAGTACGATGTAAGTCTTTACGCTTTAGCATATGGCATGCGTGTGAATGTTGCCATGAGAGTATGCTTGCCATGCGGCTAAATGCTTACGTGATATTACTGTTTGAATGCCTGTGGGTGGAGGTTGGATTGCTTGAGTTGGGATAACTCATTGAAATCCGCGTTTTAGCCTACTTGCGAGTAGCAAAAACTAACACGTTTTTCAAAGCAAAACGGATATGCAATGTTTATTTCCAAATTAGGCGATCTAGTCTATACTTGTTTGCTGCACGCATAACATAGTAATTCTAGGCTAATAATTGGAATAAGAACGCACAAAGTTTTCAAAAATGGATATCACGGTTAGTAGAGGCCGGTCTTCGGACCGGGCGAGAGGGGGTGCTCATAGCTGACCTTCCCCGATCGTACCCAAGCTCCCGAGCCAAGTCACTTTGGTGATGACGGACACGTGGCCTTCAGCACCGAGTCAGGGTTTCCTAAATTTCACCATTTTAAAAAATATTTAGGTGGCGACTCTGTAATCTGGCAAAGCAGTCCATGTTTGGCACTACTTTTCAAAAATCAGTTTTTTCTTCAAAACGATTTGCCAGAGTTGGACTCTTTGGTTCAGATTTAGAACCGCAACACAAAAAAGGGAGTCCGAACTGTAGCGAGGTCCCACGCGGGCGTTGTTACAGTTTCTGGCGACTCTGCTGGGGAGTTTAGAGAGCTTGACTCGAACTCGTGATATCCTGTTTTGACTACACATATGTGTTTCTTTGCATTGCATGTGCATTGGTGCGCCTAGGACACCGTGTTGGCCATCTGCTATTCCTGAGCGGTTTGCCGGAGGCTTGTCTTGTCAAGGCATGACCGTAAGGCTAACCGGTTGCGGGCTCTGCCAGTATGGGAACACAAACCCCGGTTTTACCGGGGCACCCTTTTCGACCATTCGACCTAGTGCATATTCGGAATCCATAGTGACCATTCCAAACTAGGACAGGTTGCTTACCCGATGTAGGTTGTTTGAAACCGCTGCGTGCGTAGTGAAACCCTAGCTCCTGACAAAATAGGACAGGGAAACCCTACCCCAATATAGGGGTGTTTTGGCTCTCAATTATCTGTTATGTGCTTCTAGAGTGTATCTCTGCAGGAAAGTGCATGTCAGTTTGCGAGTTTGAGTATCCGGCCCGAGGGGCACCAGTATCAGTGTTGTTGAGGAACCAGTTATATCTGCGGGTATCAGTTCGGTTCTGGGAACAGTGATTCTGGGGAACAGTAATCAGTAATAGAGATCAGATGTTTGACTGCGTCTGTGTTTGATCTGTTTTGGGCTGAAATGCTGTCCGTTTTTCCTTTCAGTTGAGAGAGTCCAGAAAGTCGATACAGAATAACCAGTGTTTTCCCTTGCTGGGGCAGGGTTTGAGATGACGCAGAGTTCAGAAGAAATAGTGGTTATGACAGCCGCGTTGGATCAAGGGATCACCCTACAGAGTGAGGCCGGTGTAGATATGCCGCATCCTCCTAGGTCGCCCGCTACACACCCAATCTGGGCCCCCCAGTTCTATCAGGCTCGCGAGCCCACTACATTCGAGTTAATGGGGATGATAGGTGATCTCCAAAGGTCTGTGGTAGATCTCGCTTACGGGATGTCAGCCTCGCCACCGGTTGCACCGTATGCCGGAAATTTTGAGCCCCAAGAGCCCCCGCTATTGGGGCGGATTGTGATCGAGCTTAATCAGCCGGAGATGGCCTCCACATACAACAGTGATGTACCAGTACCAACCCAAACCTCTCACCAGGCTGAGGGCAGCGGCAAAGACAAAACAAAGGCAGATGCCGATCCCGTTGAACAGCTGCTGTGGGCAGTCGAGGCTTTAAAAGCCGGGGGGATGAGCAAACAACAGGTATCTGCGATGACAACCAAAATTGTGAAGGATGCTTTTCCCACTCTACCTGAGGGTAGTTCAAGCCAGTCGGAAAATCGGGATAGACCCCGTTATGTTGAAACAGTTTCTCTCACTCCCAACCCCGTACCTGGGAAGGATCAGAAATTCAAGCCTGCACCTGCCGATCCGTTCGCCAGCGCATCTAGCAGGAGCACTCAGGCTTCAAAATACCAGCCCCGGGGGCGCAGGGTCTTCCATCCCCTCTACATGCCTTTGTCTAGGGCACTTCTGATTTTGGCCAAAAAGGGGCATCTTACACCCCTCGAGCCTAGGCCGCTCCCCAAACCCCTTCCAGCAAGACATGATGCCACTCAGTACTGTGCGTACCACCAGCAATCTGGCCACTCCACCGATAACTGCTTTCGCCTCCGCCACGAGGTGCAGGATCTGATTGACAACGAGGTTATCCTCCCACCCACCTCAGCTAAATCCGTCACCACTCAGTTGTTGGATTTTGAGGACACCGATACTGCGAGTATGTAATTGGGATTCAACCGCCTGCGGGCAGCGCCTCGAGTTTTTGATGTGGCGTCTGGCACGCATTTTTGAGCATCCGCGAACGCTACTTTTATAAATCCTGGCTTGGGTGCCGAGTCAGTCTTTTGCTTTGTTTTGAGTCTGTCTCTATCTTGAGTCAGTCCTTTTTGCTTAAGGGTCTGTCTTGTTGTAACGAGTCAGTCCTTCTTTTGTATAGAATACCAGGTGACTCCGGGGTTGTTGCCTCAAGCACCATTTTGTTTTGTAATTACTTCTTTTTGCTTTCTTTTTGGGTCTACCTCTGCTGTGGAGCCAGTTTACATCCGGGGAACCTGAATGAAACAGCTGCGGCTACCGTGTTTCCGTATCTATTGTTTTGGGCTAGTTGTGCCAGAGAATTCGAATGGGGTAACAGCGCATTCCACCCGCTCTTGTGTGCCCTAATAATTATTGTTTTGACCTAAGTTTTTCAAACCCTTTTGAACACCGCGGTGATAAAAACGAAGAGGAAGGAATTCCTCGAGATTTGCAAAACTTTGATCAAACTGAGAGAAAGAAAGGCATGCTAAGCCCTTAATGATCGAAATTATGCTTGTCAGCTTGAGTACTGAGAAGGACCCTGGCTTGATCCAGACTGGTTCCACACTGTCTTCGGCGCGAGCGATTCGTCGCCTTCTTAAAAACTTTCGAAAACAAAATGTTTTGCGCAGTCCTGCGAAGACCTGTGTGGAATCGCTCTTGAGATTGTGCAGATTAGGATCGCTCTCGGCTTTGAGACCCGACCCCTCATTTTCAAACCTTGGACCGGCATCCAGAATGTTCAATGATTAGCTATCAATGCAAGGCCCGTGTGGCCAGACTCGAAGCAGCCCTCGATCAAGGGGCACCGAAATCGGAGCAAAAGATTGGACCTCACCAGAGGAAGCTTGCAAAGCAACCGTGATCGATTCTCCTGCAAAGTACTGCAACAGTCAATCTCCCGGAAAAGGGGAGGCTTCGATTTCGAAAACCATTTGGCATGGACTTGCTACGCTTTTACCCTTTGAGAGGCTCGCTGGGCTGAAAACCCGGAAGGGCGACCCAGGCAAAAGTAAGAGCAAAAGAAAAATACAAAAGGAAAAAAATCAATGACAAAAAAAAAAGAGAACAAAAAAATGCAAATGGAAAAAAAAAAAAAAAAAAGAAAAAGAAAGAAAAGAAGCTCGCAACGTTGAAAACCCGCATTGGGCGCCTTGGCAAAAGTAAGAGCCTAAAAATAGTGAAGGTTAAAATACCCGAGAGTACCTTAACCGGGGGATCTGTCCTGGCCCTCTTCCTGGGCAGGAGCCCAGGAGCATCGTCGGAAGCATCGCTGTCAGAACCCGAGCCCGAGCTATCCTCGGCCTCCTCCTCGGACGACTCCGCCTCCATCTCTGACTCGCCATCACCTGGAACTGGTGCTCGCGAGCTGCTCCCGACATGAGCGTGTCCCCCTTTGGTGCGGGGGAATATCCTGCCATCCCGAGTAGAAAGGGGAGGCCCAGCCGGAGGAGCGCCGCCCACTGGAGGAATCGGAAAGGGAGGCTGAAAAATACGAAAAGCAAATGCATCAGAAAGCTGTGAGCAGTATAGCAGAATGCAGTGTATGAGTACAGTGTGTGAATGCTGTGAGCAGTGAATCAGTGCAGAATGCAGTGTATGAGTACAATGTGTGAATGCCGTGAGCAGTGAATCAGTACAGAATGCAGTGTATGAGTGCAGTGTGTGAATGCCGTGAGCAGTGAATCAGTGCAGAATGCAGTGTATGAGTACAGTGTGTGAATGCCGTGAGCAGTTTATCAGATGTTGTGTAGTGCATCAGTATGTATGGAACAAAGTATGGTTCGAGACTGTGGTCAGAAGAACGTACCGGAAGACTGTAGGCGGCCATGATATCGAGGGTCCACTGCAGCATCCCCATCAGGGAGGCACACAACTCCACCGACTGCCGTGTGTACTCGGAGGAAGCCTGCAAAAGTATCGGATGCATTAGTATTCTGCGGAATATCAAATAAACTGAAATGGAATGACAATGCAAGATGCAAAGTAAAGTGATACGTACCGGGGGTAAGTCGGGAATACCGGCTAACTCGTGACCAGCCGGGGGAGGAACGAAGGGGATCTGATAGGTCTCCCCACCCTGCCCTCTGTACGTCAGCATAGTGGGCAGAGCGGGCCAACCGGACCCTCGTCCCCTCTGTACCCCACCCCTGCCTCGGACTCGGGCTCTCCTCGAAGATCCCACTCCTGCTCCTGCCTCTGCCCGAGCCGCCGGACCGCAGGACTCCCTCGCTCAGTCTGGCGACCCCCGCTCAGAGGCCGCATGATGAAGGCCCGGACGTACTCGGAGTAGTCGCCCTCGCCCCTATAGCCGTCCGCCTCCCAGCCAAGGGTGTAGTCCACCATCTGATCGGCGGTAAACCTCTCGGTGCCCCTCATGTGCTCAAGAGGGTGAACCGGGACTATCTGCTCTGGCAACCCCAGGGTCTGGCGTAGGAAACGCTCACCCAGGTACCAAGCCCGACAGACCGGGCCCTCCAGCAAAATCCGGTAGCGAGAGGTCTCCTTCGCACCGGCAAACCGATCCTGAATGCCTGCCGGCACCGCAGCCCACGGCCGCCAGGTGATCTGAATCGAAACAGTTGGTTATTTACTGGTTATCAAAATACGCAATAGCAAAGCAAAGTTTAAATGAACTGTAAGCAAAATATACCTCGGCAGAGGTGATGGTGTCGAAGAATCGGCGGTAGAAGCTGAAGGTATCCCGAGGTCGCCGTGTGCACCTCCCATCGTAGCGGCGCGAGAAAGGGATGACCAGGGGAGTCTCCGTCTCCGGCACTGGCTCCAGCCTAGGGAAGTAGGCATACACCCACAACTGCAAAACAGATGTCAGTATGACCATCAGATAAAGCAGAATGCAGTGTAAAGCAGAAATAACAGAGCCGTGTGTTGTGTAGTGTATTTTGCAGAGTGTACAGAGTGAACAGTGCACAGTCAGAATAAAGCAGAGATGGCAGAGCCGTGTGTTGTGCAGTGTACTGTGCAGAGTATGTGTGTGCCGTGTGTACAGTATACAGTCAGTGAAAAGCAGAGTATGTGTGTGCAGTGTGTACAGTATACAGTCAGTGTGAGCAGTGTACAGTGCATAATACAGAAAGTATGTAGAGCAGAAATGTAAAGCAGAGAAGAAGACATACCTCCCAGGCCCGCCAGTAGCCTCCGAGCAACTGCCCGCTGCCACGGGAGACTGAGCTCGTGTAGCCGTAGAGGGTGGCCAGAGCCGCGCCGCCCCAGTCAAAGCGCAAAATATCTCTGACATCTACCAGTGCGCTGAGAAGACAGCAGGGCACTGTGTTCGCCCGGTCGGCGAAGAGGGTCGTCCCGAACATAAATATCAAAAAGCCGCGCGCATACTGCTCTACGGCCACCTCGGTCATCGGAGCCGCCGCCTCCAACGCAGGCTGCACTCTGAACTGAACCTCGAACCAGGAATACCGGACAAAGCCAGGACGCGCCAGAGGCGGTGCCTCGCCAAGCAAGTAGACCTGGGCCGCGGTCCACTCATCCATGTCAATGTCGAAGGGGATCGGATCACCCCCTACCCCGATGCCGGTAAGCATCGCGAAGTCGTAAGGAGTCATCGTCATGTCCCCTGCCACCGACAAGTGGAATGAATCAGTGGTATCCCACCACCTCTCTGCCAGGGCCGCGAGGAGAGGCCTGCAAGCAGTAAGTCTGGACAATCCCCTGCAAAATGCGCCGAAGCCGGCCCGATCGACGATCTGACGGACTGCGTCAGGTAGCTCGGCATACCACTCTCGAGCGACGGTATTCCCATACCCGCGGATGGCATGGGAACCTCCCTGTTTACAAACAAGCAGTTGCGAATCAATATGAAATGTACAGTTTCGAAGAAACAGATAAAGTAAGTACAAATCTAGCATGCGTGCAAGTCTTTCAGATCCAAACATAAACCGGGTACCGGTGTGCTTACAGTAAACTACGGCGCGTGATGCGTCAGTGTGTTTTGAGTGGTCTAGTATAAACTTGGTGCACGTGTGCACGTTTTTCAGATGCAAGCAAATGTCAGGTTTCAGTGCACCAGTAGGTGGATTACGGCCTGTGATGTGTCAGTACTCCCATGGGGATCAGTGTAAACATAGCATGTGTGCGTGTTTTTTAAAAAAAAAAAAAAAAAAAAAGAGTTCAAACGGATGCCGGGTCCCGGTATGTTTCAGTGAATTACCAACGTGTGATGCGTCTGCGTGTTTGTGTGATTCAGTGCGGGTCTAGCATGCGTGCGAGTTTCCAGATTCAAATAAGCACCGGGTGTCGGTGAGTTCGTGTCAGAAGTGCAATGTGTGCCGTGTGTTTGGGTGATTCAGGCTAGGGCAGTGTGTGTGCATGTGTGTCGGTCCTAAGCAGATATCAGTTGTAAGGTTGTCTACAATCAACTACAGCGCACAGTGTATCAGATCTAAAACAGTTAAGGGTTGTAATCGGCTATGGCAGTTGACAGTTTACAGTCCTACATTGCAGAAAATAAAGTAGATCAAGATGTTACCTCGGAAGCGCCGAAGGACAAGTGAGAGGCCGGCTCGCGCAAGAGAAGCTCTGGGTCCAGCACTTGGTCGAAGCCGCGGAAGTGGCGAAGTCCATCGGGTGGTAGAATGTGAATAGCCGGCCGGTAGGTCGCTGGATCAAATGGGCGCTCGCTCAGAGGGAGGAGCTCGACCCCGGGATCCATCTCGTGATCCGGAGGAGTCCCGACGTGTGGAACGTCGTCAGCCATGGCAATGGAAGTGTGAAAATATCCGGAAAAGGAAAACCGGGTCGGAATGTGAAAGGTCAACCGAAAAAGTCAACCCCGGGCGGGTCGAAAATGGCCGGAAAGGCCGGAAGATGAAAACACACGAGAATGAAGAGAAAATCAAGGGGAACAAGTCCCGAAAAGGTGAAAACTGAGAAAGAGACACCGAAATGAGATTTCGATCAGTTGGAAATGTCCGAAACGCGAAGAATATCGCGAATCCGACAGTAAAACGAGCGTGAAACGCGAAGAAATCGGCGAAAAAGTGAGACGAAATCACTCTAGAGAGAGAGAGCAAGAGATTTCGGCAGTAGGAAAGTGAGAAAAATAGGGTTTCAAGTCCTATTTTAAAAGACCCGGAGTGAAATGGCAGAACTGTCCCCGATCAGGCATTTTCTGCCGGTCGGCACTATTTTGTGCCGGTCGTCACATTTTTGTGCCGGTGGAGAAGTTCAGGCAGCCGGTGGCAGCCGGTAGCCTTCCCACCCAGCTGGTGGTGTTCCCAAGGCCTTGTTTAGGCTAGATGAGGGGTTTTGGGTCTTCATAGCTCAAGAAAGTGCAAGAAAGTGCATCTCCAACGCTCAACCGGCCTCCGTTTTGACCTCAGACAGTGTCTTCTGTGTGTGGCACTCAAATTCATGCCATGACTGTATCCTCTTGTCTTTCATAAGATTTAAAAGTTGCCCCGTGTGTGTTGCACGCATTCATCACACTCTCCGGTGCGCCGCCTCGCGCCGTCTCGCACGTCCCTTGCGACTTGCATCATTTTCCATCAAATGAGGTACGCGTGCCTCATTTCATATTTCATTTCATCTCGAGGCACGTATGCCTCGTTTTGCACTTCATTTTCCATCAAATGAGGTACGCGTGCCTCATTTCGCATTTCATTGCATCTCGAGGCACGTATGCCTCGTTTTGCACTTCATTTTCCTTCAAATGAGGTACGCGTGCCTCATTTCGCATTTCATTGCATCTCGAGGCACGTATGCCTCGTTTTGCACTTCATTTTCCATCAAATGAGGTACGCGTGCCTCATTTCGCATTTCATTGCATCTCGAGGCACGTATGCCTCGTTTTGCACTTCATTTTCCATCAAACGAGGTACGCGTGCCTCATTTCGCATTTCATTGCATCTCGAGGCACGCATTCCTCATTTTGCACTTCATTTTCCATCAAATGAGGTACGCGTGCCTCATTTCGCATTTCATTGCATCTCGAGGCACGTATGCCTCGTTTTGCACTTCATTTTCCATCAAATGAGGTACGCGTGCCTCATTTCGCATTTCATTGCATCTCGAGGCACGTATGCCTCGTTTTGCACTTCATTTTCCATCAAATGAGGTACGCGTGCCTCATTTCGCATTTCATTGCATCCCGAGGCACGTATGCCTCGTTTTGCGCTTCATTTTCCATCAAATGAGGTACGCGTGCCTCATTTCGCATTTCATTGCATCTCGAGGCACGTATGCCTCGTTTTGCACTTCATTTTCCATCAAATGAGGTACGAGTGCCTCATTTCGCATTTCATTGCATCTCGAGGTACGCGTGCCTCGTTTTGCATTCTATTTCCCATCCGATGAGGTATGCGTGCCTCATCTTGCATTTCGTCACATTTTGAGGTACGCGTGCCTCGTTTTGCATTCTACTCTCCATCCGATGAGGTATGCGTGCCTCATGATTCATTTCATTCTCACTTGCATTATTTTGCATCCCTTGGAGCACGCGTGCCACATTCATGCAATGCCCCCCCCAAGCCGGTCCGGCAGGACCTTAAACACGCCCGGTCTAGGAGACCTTAAATCCTTGGAGGGTGCAAGACCTTCGGTACATTGACGTACACCGTTCATGGCACTTGGCATGCATTTCATCGCGCTCTTTCGCGCATCTCATCATCATGCATTACCCCCCCCAAGCCCGTCCGGCGGGACCTTAAACACGCCCGGTCTAGGAGACCTTAAATCCTCGGGAGGTGCAAGACCTTCGGCGTGTTAAGTTGCCCCTCATTGCATTTGGCATGCATTTCATCGCGCTATTTTGCGCACCACACTTGCGTTGCCCCGAAACGAGGGTCCGGCGGGACCAAAAACACGCACGGTCTAGGGGACCTTAAATCCTTGGAGGGTGTAAAACCTTCGACACATCGGCATGCGTGCCTCATCCGCATCATCATGCATCATTTGCATTTTCAGACAAAAACAAAACAAAACATCATGCATCATTTGCATTACAAAAAAAACAACATGCATTGTCATGCATACATTTTGCATTCCGGTCTAGGAGACCTTAAATCCTCTGAAGGTGTAATTCCTTCGGCGTTTGTCGTGCCCGAACGACTTTCGGTGGTCTGGAAAGGCCACCTGTCCGTGTTTGCGGTAAGTTCCTAGAAGACCAACTGGGACGGTGAAAACTAGAGTTTGAACGGCTTATGCCTAGAACGCAAAGGTTCGGAATTTCCGAGACTAAAGTCTGGTTTAAATACCCAGGGGGTGTACCCTCGGCTTGAAATCTGTATGGAAGCCCCATAGGTTGAGGCGGCGTGTCTACGCCTCGATTCTGGATACTGAACCAACCTAGTATATCCCCCTCTTGGTAAGATAGGGAAAGCTGCAATCATAGTCGTTGCATCATAGTGCATTGTCATGCATCATTTGTATATACTGCATATGTCATGCATCACAAAAAACAAATCAAAAAAGAAACATGCATATGTCATGCATCGCATTTGTAAATAGTGCACATGGCAGGCATTACATTGCATTTTCCCCAGTAGATCGCATCACTTGCATTACCTTATCCATTGTAAATATCCATTCCACTGCATATTGTAAATATTGCATTTTAGTTGCATGCATCCACTGCATCATCTTCCATCCATGGCTTGCGCCTTTCCTTGTTGAGCTTGGTCTGGTATGTGCCCATATTTTTCGTATCGAAGCACAGTTGTCGATTGCTTTTGTGTACGCGCTTTGAGGGTGGCGGCACCGTTTCTGTGTTAGATAGGGCTTGTATGTGTACATGTCTTTCCTAGGCGAGATTTGGTTTGGCCCGCGTGCCATATCCATTGTATCATTTATCCATCATGTTACATTGTAGTGTAATTGTTGCATCCGGCATCAGGATCATTATTCTTTCCCCAGCGGGTCGTCACCCCACTTATGTCAATTCCACCCAATACTTGTTCTTGTGTCTGTCTACATTACTCATAGTTCTGCGTGCGTTCGCGCCTTGAGGGCTTCGACACCTTTTCTATGGTAGACAGACTTGTTACCTCCATCAATCTATTTGACATTTGTGTGGTTTTGAACCGCTCGTGATTGGATCATGATCCAATTGCTTTTCAATTGCATTGCATATTATTTGCATTGTTTATATTTTGTTTTGTAGTTTTGCATATCATTTGCATTACATTTAGATTCAATTGCATATCATTGCACTGTTTTGTGCACTTCATTTGCATTGTCATGCATGTTGCTAACAATATTGTACCTGTTAAGTTTGCTTTCTTTGCAGGCACGATATTGTATGTACGGTTCATTCGAGGCCGGTGAAACCGGACGAGCCGCGCAGGTATTGTATCCTCCGAGTGAGACGTATCGAGAATTGCACAATTCTCATACACCCTTTCTGCATTGTAGTGTAGATTGGAGTTTGCTGGCTTAAAACTGTTGCATGCGTGTTTCGTTACAGCTTTCTTTGCATGATCATAAGTTATGTCCGGCTTCTTGCATTTTCAGTTGCATTTTGCCCCTGCCTTCGGGCGCATACCTTGTTTGTCGTGCATGTTTGTCCAAGTCTTCGGCCTTGTCAAAAATGGGTCGTCTTCGGGCTTTGACATTCACTCCCGTCATTGTTATGACTTCCGAGTTCTGTCAAAGAGGGGCAACTGTAGACACCCCATTTTTGATCGTCCTCAAGACTTGGACGTCACCGTTGGGACACTCGGTGATTATCCGTGCTTGTGTTCGTTTGGAGTTCCCGGAGTTCTCGGCTCGCGCGCCTTGCCTCAGGACCTCCAAACTCGACCGTTTTGTGTTCGGTTTTGCACCAAACACTTGTGTTTTGCCTTGGAAGGGCAGGGAATGCTTTGTGAGGCATCCCCACACACCACCGGCACTGGCTAGAGGCCACCGGCTGGCTGGTGTTGCCACCGGCACTGTATTGTGCCGGTCGGCACTATTTTGTGCCGGTCGGCACTTGTTTTGGCAAAATGACCATTTTGCCCTGCCGACTACTGTACAGCTGCTTTATCAGATATTTTTAGACAGCTGTATCACTTTTTGCTCCCCTCCATACATGTGTATGGAGGGATGAGCCCTTAGGCTTGCTTAACTTGTAAGTTTGGTTTCCTATACAAGAGAAGCCTCTTCTCTTGGCTCAAGAGTTAGAAAAATCAGAGACTTAGCCATTTTTAGAGATAACCAAGCTCTGGTTTTTAGGGTTAGGATAGATACACATCCTATCTCTCTCTTTCTCTTTTGTATTCTAGGTGTTTTTAGTTCACATTATTGCACCTAAACACCTAGTCTTCCACCTTTTCTTGGTGTTCTTGAAAATCAGAGCTTATTCTTGAAGTTCTTGACTATTTTGGAGCTCAAGGAACCAACAACACCAAGCTTTGTGAAGAGGTCTACAAGGGTAACAAAACTTACTTTATTTACCCCATTCTTGCATTCCATTTTTGCCTAGTTTAAAACAGTTTTTGTGCTTGGTCTATAACATATAAAAGTTCTGTTTTTTAAGCCTCTTCATTGTTTGTTAAGAGTGCTCGGTGGTTTGGGTAAGTTTGATCACCCTTAGGCCTTGAAAAGGGCACTTTTTGTGCCATTTTGTGAGAGCTCCGGGACTTGTGTGCTTGGGCCTCTCCACCACTGAAATCTTGAGGGATTTCAGTAGTGGAGATGGTGCCTTAAAGTCCTAGGAAGGAGAGGGCCACCCCCTCTCCTTAATGTCCTTGAAAAGGGCAAGTTTTGCTTCCTTATGGAGCTTCATGCTTGAGTGTGTGTTGAGCATGTTTGACTTGTTTTTCATGCTTATATTGCCATGTTATAACATGATTTTAAGTTGGTTTTAGCACTCCTTGCATGTTTTGCATTGATGCTTTGTAATGCCTTAATGATGCCTTAACATGCCTAGGTTGCGTGCCTTAGTTTCTAGCATGTTTTAGGCCTACATTTGTGAAGTTTTTATGCTTGTATTTCCATGTTCAAGGTCTGTCTCATGTTGTTTGAGTCAACCATAGCATGTTTAATATAGCCTCTTTGCATTTGGCTTGTTGGCCTTAAGAGCATGAATATGTAGCATGTCTTGCTTGCATTATTTGCGGTGGTTTGGAACCATTTCATATGCTATTTCAGTCCCCTAGAGGTGCTTGTATGTTTACATTGCATGCCTCTTTGTTGCTTCTTAAGCTTGTGTTGCATGCTTCATGTTTTGGCCTTAATGCATGCCTTTGTGCTTAATCCTCTTAGATGCCATCTAAGTAGCCATTTGGCTTTGTTTTAGCATGCTAAAACTCTGTTTTAGGTTGTTCAATGCATGCCATATTTGCTTTGCATAAGTGTGGTTCAAAGCCTCATTGACTTCCTTTGAACCTTAGGCCATATGCATGCTTTGGTTTGGTCTACTTTGACTTGGTTTGGCACCATGTTGGCATGATTTTTCAGAGCTTTCCATGCATGCAACTTGTCCATTATTTGGTCCCTTTAAGTGTGCTTAAGGGTTGTTTGTCATGTTCAAGTGTTGGTACCTTAACATGTGCATGTGTGTGTGTGTGTTTAGTCTCCAATTGTAGGCATTTTGGCCACTGATTTTAGGCCTTTTGGAGTTGCCCAGATCATGCTTAAGTCCACCATTTCATTGGCTCGCATGTTCGACTTGCATGCTTGCTTGAACCCTTTGCATAAGTATATTGCATAGTTCATGTTGCATGCTAGGTAACATGCTTAGAGTTGCATCACATTGGCATACATGCTAGGCCTCTTGAAGTGAAGTGTGATGGAGGTTTAGCACCCTTGTTTGTTTGTTTGCATTGCATGCATTTGAAATCAAAGTTGCATTCTCGGTTCTTTGGGCCATCATGCATAGAAATGCGTGATTGGTGGTCCGGGAATCGAGGCACATGCCCCTTTGAATCATAAACATGGTAAAGGGTGTGTTTGGTGCATAAATGGCTTGAATTACATTGCCATGCATAGTTTTGTCCTCTGCTGCTGTGAGTTGCAGGTTCTGCAGGCATTCAGTGCCGGCCGGCAGTATTTAGTGCCGACCGGCAGTCCATAAACAACCGATGTCTTTATTTTGTGCCGGTGGCCTCTTCCTTCAGCCGGTGGCTAATCTCCTCAGCCGGTGGTGATCCCCAGGGCCCTGAGAGGCACTCCTGGGACTTTGGCAATTTTCAGAGGAAGGAAACAGGGAAAACAGAGGCACACTTGCATGGCAGTGCGGTTCCGAGCCAGTCCCGAGCGCGCATTGCAATTGGTCCTCATCCCGAGGCGATTTACTGCTTTAATTAGATCAATTATTTATTTGATTAATTTAATTAATTTGTAATATTTTAATTAGCTTGCGTAGTTAATTTGTATATTCTTTCGGTCCCTCCGAGCGAGGGCAAATTTGTAATAAGTGTGTGTGAGTGGGTGCATGTCCTCCAACCCCCACTTCTTTCTCCCTTTTATTTACCTGCTTTGATGGTAGATTAGGGCACATTTATTTTAGCATACCTTATGCTATGCATGCGTGCATCCATGCATTTGTTTACATGCACCGGGCTCGGTACATCATACAAACTGCATTGTATTTTCAATTCCAAATTGAATATGTGCTATTTGATAGCATTTCACATGTCATTTTAGGGTTAGTCGAGCCTACTCTAGATTGCATTTTTGTATGCGTTGCATTAGCCATTTAACATGATCTAGGTCATGCATGTTTGCTAACCGATTTCTTGTTTTGGCGCGGAGTACGATGTAAGTCTTTACGCTTTAGCATATGGCATGCGTGTGAATGTTGCCATGATAGTATGCTTGCCATGCGGCTAAATGCTTACGTGATATTACTGTTTGAATGCCTGTGGGTGGAGGTTGGATTGCTTGAGTTGGGATAACTCATTGAAATCCGCGTTTTAGCCTACTTGCGAGTAGCAAAAACTAACACGTTTTTCAAAGCAATACGGATATGCAATGTTTATTTCCAAATTAGGCGATCTAGTCTATACTTGTTTGCTGCGCGCATAACATAGTAATTCTAGGCTAATAATTGGAATAAGAACACACAAAGTTTTCAAAAATGGATATCACGGTTAGTAGAGGCCGGTCTTCGGACCGGGCGAGAGGGGGTGCTCATAGCTGACCTTCCCCGATCGTACCCAAGCTCCCGAGCCAAGTCACTTTGGTGATGACGGACACGTGGCCTTCGGCACCGAGTCAGGGTTTCCTAAATTTCCCCATTTTAAAAAATATTTAGGTGGCGACTCTGTAATCTGGCAAAGCAGTCCATGTTTGGCACTACTTTTCAAAAATCAGTTTTTTCTTCAAAACGATTTGCCAGAGTTGGACTCTTTGGTTCAGATTTAGAACCGCAACACAAAAAAGGGAGTCTGAACTGTAGCGAGGTCCCACGCGGGCGTTGTTACAACTGGGCTTAAGCCTTGGAAGATTTTATACCCTTGGGGGTGCTTATTTGGTTATTTACTTGTTGTTGAATCAATGTAATATCGCATGAGGAACTATTATTATTATGTAATGCAAGTATGGGAAGTTATATTTGGTTTTCCTTTAAGAGAGCTATGATTGTTGCATTATCATTTGGGCTAGAAATTTGGGGCATTACACTAGCAAAAAGAAATAAAGCAAAAATAGCAGTAATCAGAAACCGCACAGCACCTAAGATAAGACGCTATCAACATAGACATGATCAAAATTATAGGACTGCACTCCACACTGAATTCCGTCCCCAAAACAGATACCAAACTTGCAACTGCTATGCACATTCCTGTACAGTTTCATTGTAAAGCACATACCAGTTAAGTGAGAGCCTAAACACCCTTATGAGGGGGTAGGGTTACCTTGTCCTAATTTCGTCAGGAACTAGGATTCACTATTCAAACAAAGAGATTTTATGCAATCTTGCATTTTGGGTGAGCATCCTGTTCTAGTTTGGAATAGTCTCTATAGCTTTTCGATATGCAACTAGGCTAAATAGTCAAAAAGGGTACCTCAGCAAGACTATCTAATATATCTCTCGCATATAACACCGAGAAGTGAAAGGAGGATCAAACGGTACAACGGTAGTCCAGATTCAAGGGTTGTGTTCCCATCATGGCAGAGCCCATGACCAGTCAGCCTTTTGGCAAGCTTTTGGGAAAGCCTCCGGCAAACCGTCCAGGAATAGCAGATGGCAAACAAAGTGACTTAAGCACACCGATGCAAATGCAAATGCAAAGAAACATATAAGTGTAGATAAAATTTCACATCATGAAGTTCAAGTCAAGTTCTCTAAATCTCCAGCTGAGTCGCCAGAAACTGTAGCTCGACTTTTTGCGCTCCTTTCGGAAGACAGATAAACCCTACAGTATTGGACTCCCGCAGTTCTGAATCTGATCACATGAGTACAATGTGAAATAGATAAACACCAAAGAGTCCAAATCCGACAAATCTTTTGGAAAATCAATTTTGAATCAAAATGCCAAAAATGGATTGCTTTGCAAGATACAGAGTCGCCACCTAAATATTTTGGAAAATTTAGAAACCCATGACTTATGCCAAAGGCCATGCATCTATCATTACCAAGATTGTCTCAACTCGAGAACTTAGGTACCAGAAGGGAAGGTCATGAATTGAGCACCTCTACTCCCCTGATCAAAGATCAGCCTCTACTAATCATGATGTGAATCTTATTTACATTATATGCTCTTGGTCCGATTATTTGACTAACTTACTATGTGATGTGCACACACACATAAGTATAGACTAATTTGCAAGAGTTGGAACACTTGATCTCATGTTTGTTTTGAAATTGTTTTTCAAATATGTACCACTTGAAAAAGTGATCGCAAATGTACATTACTCAAATTATTCCAATTCACGCAATTAGCCTTCATCCATGGCATTCAAGCAGATATATCAATCAAGCACTTAGCCTCATGGCAACCATGCTAAACATGGCAACATTTACACTCATGCAATATGCTAAAGCATATAAAAGCTCACCTAGTACCCCAAGCCAAAAAAGATGAAAGCGTTAGAAAAATACATAATCCTAACTAATGCAATATGACTAATGCAACACATGCGATATGCAATCTAAATAGGTCGGCTACTTAAAATAACATGTGAATCAATTTGATAGCATGTGGTCTAAGCACATATTCAAAGAAATGTTTAGCTCATAATACAAGTTAGAATGATGAACCGAGCCTCGATATATGCAATACAAGTGGATGCAAGACATGAGAGATGCTAAACAAAACATGATGCCCTAAACTAACCATCATAAGCAGGTAAATAAAAGGGAGAAATACGTGGGGTTGGAAGACATACACATTATTACAATTGCTTGCCCTCGCACAGGAGGGTCCAAATAAACTAACTAGCTAAGCAAATTAACTAGCTATTACAACAACAAATTAACTAATTATTTCAAAACGAATTGAAATAACTTAACTAACTATGCTAGCTTAATTATTACAACACCACAATTAACTAACTAACTAATTAATTACAACATGAATACAACATAAAATAAGTAATTAAACTAACTAATTAGCCCCGGAAACAAGGAGTGTTCATGCATGCGCGGATTTCCACCCGAAAATCCCATGATTTTGCTGCCAAAATGCTTTTGTTGCACAGTAGAACCTATTTTCACCTCAACCTCTACTCTGTTCTGCTCCAAAAGGGTTGTTGCTCAATTTGACAAAAGTGGCCGGCATGCCAGAAGTGGTGGCCTGTAGGCTACAAATGGTAGCCTGCTGTCCAAAATTAGTGGCCTGCCAGCCACCAAAGTCTGGTTCCTCCTATTGCAACAGAAAGCGTACATAGCAAGAACAGGGTATTCTTAAGGCCTGTTTGTACGCCTTACCCCTCTTTATCATCAAAACAGCTCAAAGGAGTGGCAAACTTAATTCACAAGCCATCAATTGATGCAATTTCATTGCATGGTGGCCTACGAACTAAGGTGTACAATTTCAATAGATGCAACAAGAAAGACTCTCAAACCTCCTATCTATCTTGGCTTGATCAGGGGAAGCGGTTGACAATGACTCTTGAATCGTTTTCATCACGAACAAGTATGAAACAATTCAAGACTCAAGGATTCAATTAACGTCCGATTGAACCCTAACCAAGTTATTATCTTGCATCACTTTTAGTCCCAATTTTATTACTCTATTTTAATTACCATCCATTCCTTAGTTAATTAAGTCCAAGAGTGAGCTTTAAGTCCTCTAATAGAAAGGAGTACCAAACCAAGAGTTGTTTTAGGCATGAGAGAAGTGTCATGCCATTGGTAATGAACCCCCAAAGGGATTAAACCATTAAGCATAAGACCTCAATCTCAAGCTTAAATAAACAAGTGGCTTGAAACAACTTTCAAAGCAAAGCAAAAGGCTAAGAAAGGAGGGAGGTTGCAGAAGTGATTAGGGGTGAAAACAAGTATGGAAAGCCAGAAACAAATGCTATCAACTCAAATAGGTTGGTGGCTAAGACCAAAACCACCAACCTGGAGTACTATTACACTACAAGCATGCTATACAAAGCTCAAATGCAATGAACATCCAAAAATAGTCCTAAAACATTGCCAAATCAGTCCTAAAACATGCTGGAATTAAGACAAAAATAGCTAGAACAATAAACTAAAACATGGAGCATGTTAAGCTAGTAAATTAGCACAAGGAGAGGAGGCTACCCCCTCCATTTTTGGGATTTCAAAACATTGTTTTAGCCTCTGAAATAACTCTGAAATTCAGTAAGCTTAAAAAAAAAGTGGAAAAAGTGGTGGGAAACACAAGGGCAAAGGCTTAAGAAATGAGGTACAAAGAAGGGTGATCCACCCCTCCACCCCTATTGGCCTTAAACCACAAGTTTCAGCCCAAAAATATAGAGTTTAAGCAGCACAAAAACAGTAGGCAAAACACCAGTTAAAGTAAAGCAACAAGCTAAGACTTATACCTCTTGAAGAGGAGAACCCTTTCCAAGTGTTAAACAAACACTTTCACACCCTCATGAGCTCAAATTAGGCTCAAAACTACCTCAGCTCAAATACCACAAGGTTTGGTTTAGAGTGTATACGCAAAAGCTTGCAAAGGCTTAGGGATTTGCAAGAGAGAGAGAGAGAGAGAGAGAGAGAGAGAGAGAGGGAATTTTGCTCCAAAATGTTCAACCCTTAAAAATGGAAGGGGAGGTCTCTTATATATAGAAAAACATCAAATGCCCTAAGAAATATCAAGACATAAGTGGCCGACAGCTAAGAAAAGTGGCTGACAGCCCACAAAAGGGGGCCAGTAGCCCGCAGTGGGGGCCTGCAGGTCCCAAGGTTTTTTAGGCTTGAAAAACTAGGGTTTTGGTCCAAAACAAGGCAAAAGGTGTATAGGGTTTTAAGGCTCAAAGTTGTGCTATTCTGCTGAGGACTCTGGGCTTTTAACAAGCACATACCACTTCATCATTGGGTGCGCAAGCGGTGAGGTCCAAGTCTTAAGGGCGGTCAAAAATGGGGTGTCAACACTCATGCAATTCCTACAACAATCATAGTTATCTTCCACCGATAGCCCAAAATAGATATTTCTAAAACAAATATAAAATCTCCAATACAGATAAATTTTTTAAATTTCAAGATGTGAGTGATAATACATATCCGACTCCACCGTCCATATCAATATCCATCCAATTTCACATTTCCAACATCAGTTCCATTAATTTATACCAAATAAACATTTGAGACATTTAGGGCAAAACCCTTTTTTCTTCCAAAATCCATTCTAGGTATCAAAAGCAATAATTTTATCATAACTCAATCTTATTTCCACTTCCACAACCATTTTCAATACATCTTTTTGAAAATCTCTCTTTTGATTTTAAACCAAAACCCTTGGTTTGTTCAAAATCCTCGAAAACCACAAGATTGGTCTATAAAAACAAATAGCTAAATTAAAAATCAGAAAAGAGTGTAGAGGATCCCTACCTCAAAGCTAGAAGACGAAATAAACACGGATGAAACTTGGATAAAGCTGAAACCCAACTCTATTTGGATGAAAATGAAGCTTTAGGTGAGCTCTACCTTTTTAACAAAAGGGAGCAGGGTGGAGAAATCAATAGATCTAGGCATATTTGTAGAGAGAAGGTGAGTTTGAGAGAGAGAGAGAGAGTCTAGATCTAGAGTTTTGAAATGTTTAGAGAGAGAGATGAAAAAGTGATGTAAAAAGTGACTTTTACGAACTGGTATATGCATAGACCGCTCGAGCACAAGAAGTGACTCTCGAGCATCTAGACACCAAAAAATGTTACCGCTTGAGCGTAGGAAGTTACCGCTCGAGTGTAGAATACAAACTCTTAGAATTTTTATAGTCAGATGCCTATAGCTCAAGCTCAAGAAGTGTCGCTCGAGCGCACGACCGCTTGAGCACAGGAAACACTGCTCGAGTGTAGGACATACTCTGCTAGTAGTTTTGCAGACTTGCCAAAATACTCAGAGCCTACAAAAACCGCTCGAGCACAAGAAGCTGCGCTCCAGCGTAGAGGCCAAAATCTGGACAACCAAAGTTTTGAAAAACAAGCTACCAACCCGTTCCAAATGCAACAAACACATCACAATAGCTAAACTGAAGGAGGGAAAAGAGGAACAAGACATGAACAACAATACAAAACAATGAAACCTGAATCTAGAAAATGGGTCGGGTCTTAAACCAGAATTGCTATATATTTTGAGAAAACCTAGGGTTTGATTTGAAATCAAAAGAGGGATTTTCCAAATTAATTCTTGAAAATGGTTATGGTAATATGGTTTTGGGTGAGTTGTATTGAAATGATGGAAGTCTTTTCTTAAAATTGATTTTGTAAGAAAATAGGGGTTTTGCCCTAATTTTGGATATTTGAAATTGTGAAAGGGAAATGAAAAATGATGTTGGATATTGTGAAATTGGATTAATGGTTAGGTTGATGATGATGTTGGAGTTGGATATGTAGTATCACTCCCATTGTAATTGATGAAATTGTATCTTTTGATTGAAAATTATCTATTGAATAGAAATATCTGTTTTAGGCTATCGGTGGAGGATAGTCTTGATTGTTGTAGACATTGCATGAGGATTAGGCTGAATTGAAACTAATTTCTCATCCATTGTACATTGAGCATCATTACACATTGAACATTGTAAATGTATTGGTTTTTGAGAAAAATGGGTGAATACCTTGGTGAATCTGGTTAGGGGGTGTGGTTGTGGTTATGATGTTGGCCTGTGTGCCCTTGGTGAAAGTCCAGAAACCTGTGTGCTTAGGTGCCGATCCTTCCGATTAGTACCTGTAAAATGGCTTTGGTAGTGCTTGTATAGCCTACTGGCAGACACGTACCAAAAGATTCCCTGTGTTTTGTAGTGTTTTGTATTCACTGCCCTGTTTTCTGTATAAAAGGATTATTTTCATGACTTGATATAATATCTAGCATTGCATTGTTTTGAGATGGAAAACGAGGAATGTTTGGCAAACGGCATGCATGTGCATTCACTTTATGATATTGCTAAGATTCATATGCTGTGTTAGAGTATCTCTATTGGGCTTTGGCTCACCTTATGTGGAAAATAACTTTTAGGTGCTGATGATATGTCTCAACCAAGGACATAGCTTGGGAGGACTTGGAGCTTAAGGCTTCCTTTCGGTTTCTTGATGTAATTATTTTTTTGTTTAAGCCTCGAGCTTTATTTGTATTGAGTTTAAACTCATTTTGTTATAACCAAGTATCGTATTGGAAAGTTATAGCCATTATGGCATTTCATTATTTGGTTTTATTTTCCATTTTACTTTTGTACCCATGTCATATGCTATAGATTCAAAATCAAGGATTTGTGAATATATATTGCACATGACATCTTTTGTAATGATCAAAGATATAATGAATAGAAGTGATGAGAATGTTGATCAATTGTAGCACTGTTATGTGATGTGTTAATGTTAATAAATTTCAGGGCATTACATATTAAATTTTAATTGTAGACTAGGATATTATATTAGCTTAAGAGATGGATTCATAATAGATTTTTAACATTGAAAATAAAAATTGTAGGAATCAATATGCATGAGACCACCTATTTATTAGGATATTTTGGAAAATAATATATAAGCTAGAAAATACCATAGATCCTAAGATGCAACATGAACTTATAGAAGTAGATAAATTTCAACATACTAATGGAGTACTAACAGATAGAATTACACCTGAAAGAATAAATCCTAATGAGATTAAGCTAGATATATAATTGATGGATAGCAAGTTTCAATAGCCCTGAAAATATTACAAAAAGAAAAAATATAATTAAAATTGATAATACCAAAAATATTAAAATAGAAACTCCTAGTACGATTGAAAATAATGATGAAATAGATAATGTAAGTATATCATCAAGAAGACACTCTACGGATAATTCTAATACACAATTAGGTAGGAGTTCAATCAGTAAAAGAGTAATAAGCTATAGAACTACGAGTGTACTAGTATATGAAGATGAGAAAAATCTTATGGCTTACACAAAAGATGATGAAGTGTGAACATTCACATTTCTTCTCTTATATTGATGTTGATGTTAAAGTCCTATCCACAAATATACCAAAAAGGAATATTGAATATGCACAATGACAGTTGAGTAAACAATATTCCAAACAATGTGAAGTGTGAACATTCACATCTGTTCTCTTATATTGAAGTTACAGTGAATGTTTACATCGTAATTTATGTTAAGGCCCATTTTCGATCACATTTTGTCCTATGTTTATTGTGGTTGACTAAAAATGTAAATATTCACAGTGTACATAAATTAGGTGTATGATCAATCCACAAACATACCAAAATTAATGTGAATCTCTACATTTATTTGTTGAATTGTGAATATTCACATCATGTTTGTATCCAAATAAACATTATGGTTCGTGGTTATATGAAAGAATACAACATTTGATGTGAACTTTAACATCACCATTGCATAATGATAATGAACACAGTGAAAATATATACACCATTCAATATTATATGGGTATATGAATATTCATACTGATTGACAACACAAATGACAAATATTCAATACAAATTATTGCGAACATTAACATTGATTAATGATGTGATGATGTTAACAAAAAATCAGAAACAATAGTAGCAACAGAACTAGAAATCCAAAAATCTCGATCTCTAAAAAAAAAACACTCATCACTTACATCCTCATCTTTGTCATTATCACTATCATTAACAACCCATGCAGTTCCACAACTATACCAATCCAAATCAAACCAAACTCACATTCGAAGAACATATTTGTAAAAAAATCGATTGGATACAAAATTGAGTTTCGAATCATTTGCTCATCCTTCGATTCAAATCATTCTCTCTCATTTCAATTCAAATCAGTCTCTCCCTTTGATCTCCAGTGGAAATCGCAACTATGGCAAAAAACAGAGTCTCTAACCTTCGTCCAACTATTCTCAACTTGTAATGTCCCTAGGATCTTTGACTGTAACGAAGCAGAGCTTCAACATACAATAATATAAGAACACAAAGTTTTGAACACAAATCAACAATGGACAAACACAAAGTCTCAAACACGAAGCAACAATGAACACAAAGTTTCACCACATCAATAGAAACGTGAATAGTACAAAATCATTGATCAACCCAATCCCTACAAAGTAGATATTCGAAACGTACCAACCAAATCCCTACAAAATTGGTGATCACCAAAACTGCTTCTAACAAACTATGGAAACGTGAATAGTACGACTTTGTGAAATACGTCTCACCAATGGGTATAATAGTTCCAAAAAAATTATAAATCAGGAAAAAAAAAAAAAAAAAGGGGATCTCCTGGTATAGAACTCTAAATATATAAGACTTGGTGGAACATAAGAATACTTTATGGACTTATTGAGTTAGATCTCCTCTAAAAGGGATTTATAAATAAATTCCCCCAAAAAGGTCTTCCTAAATGTAAGTTATAAAAAAAGTATTTTGAATTAAAAAAAAAAAGTTTTAAAAAAATAAAAACGTTACCAAACAATATGACCTTTTTAACCATTACAAAACTCAAAAATTGAAATTTGCTATAACTTAAAAATAAATAAATAAAATGACATCACCCAATCCTTTTAAGAGTATGTAGTATTGTAAATTTACTAAGAGTGTTTTTAGAACTTTGAGGTTTCAAACTACAAAATTTTTAAAAATATCTATTGTTTAAGCCATTAAACCTTAAATATTTAATTAATTTTAATTTTTATTTTTATAATAGATATCCTTAAATCGATTACAAACTTACCAAAAAAATTCAAAAAGAAATGTCTTATACTATTATTTGTTCTTTTTAAATTTCTTAAAATCTATAAATATAATAATTTTCAATTTTTTTAATTGTGATCATTTAAATAATGTTTTTAATTTTGAAATAGAATGAACACATTCTATAAAATTCTTAGTACTTTTCATTTTATTTTAGTAAATTACACATATCACTTATGTATTTTAATGGAAAAAATCATTGATTTTTTAGATGGGGGAAGTGAACTGCTAAACTAAATTGTTGATTATTAGATTTTCAAAATACAAAATTTAAAAACATATATTAATTAACGACTAAATTTGTTTGGATGGATACAAAACAAATTAATATACAATTTTCTAAATTTACATTTAATTTTTTTTATGAGTGGGGAAAGAAAAAAAAAAAGTGAATGTAAATAATATATACTTTATTTAAAAAATAATATATTATTTTATTCTGTGCAATAGTATGGTTATATATTAGTTTGTAGTATATTGTTAGTCATGTATAATTCTAAACGTGTTAATAAAGCACTTTTAAAGGATGAGATATAAAAGAATATGTTCCAAAACTAGTGGTGGGTGATGTAAATGTTGGTTGTGGACAACTAAAGATAAGCTTGGGACCATCAAAAACTTTTGTAGATGCTTTCCTACAATATATTTGTAACGCTCTGAAATAAACCAACATAAATATAATACATCAACCCACGTTCACTAAATAATAACCCCGACACGCAAGAGTTGCCAGAAGATCATAATCACCATGTTCCATTACATAACTTCAAATGTATATACAAAAGTAATCTCACATGCGAGTATACATTCATTGAAAGCTAGTACATGAATCTATAGCATGTGAAATCATTTAACCAAAATGAATAAAGGCCCTCAAGGGCTTACAAATTCCCAGGCATGAGCTTGGTTACACCAAAATGGTCCATCGGACTCATACATATTAGCCCTTAGCTTTACAAAAAAAAATTTGCAACAAAATAAAAGAGCAATCTACTCTTCACAAAATATGTCCACGCCCTCAACTAGGTGGGATCACTACATCTTTACTAGCACCAAAATCCCATAGGGGTGAGCACAAAGCCCAGTAGAGAACCCTTAACAAAGTATATACATTTCTACAAGATTTCCAACGTTTAATGCAAATGCAAATGCAAATGCAAATGCAAATGCCATGTAATGCCATTTCAAAGATAGTCTCATGTCATGTTTTTTTGAAAATCCCCATGTTTTCAATAACATTTTGCAATCTCATCAATTCCAAACTTTCAATTTTAATCATTAGGGGCGGTAAATATGACTCAGGTAATCCCTACGTTGGTGTCTGCAAGTAGGCTCAACAAGCACTACCAATAACCACACTTTACCGGTTGCTAATCGGAAGGGAAGTGGTACTTCCTCTGCGTGTGTTTTCGGTCTTTTCCCCCAGACACTTAGGCCAACTTATCAAATTCATCTACACTTCCTAACCAGACTTACCAACGTATTTTCCCCTTAACATATCAATGATTTCAATCGCAATGTTTCATTCTCAATGAAAGTTCCAATTCTCAAATCAATCTTAATGACATGCAAGTTTTAAAGATGTCAATGCAACAATTAATCATACTACTTCATGTTTCTCTACATTGATCATAACTACAACACATGTTCCATAAAGATTTAAATTTTCGTTTTCTCTCTTCCATGCCATTCCAACAATTGGTCAAAAGGCTACCATCATTTATTCATAAGTAACAATACATTCACAATTTGTGTGTTTTCAACATTTTAATCATTACTAACCATAACAATATGTGTTGATAACAACTCCCAATCTCTACCATCTTCATATGTCAAGAAATTCTCCATCATATATACATATATACATAAACATTTGTATAAAACCAAAACACTTCCCATCCTTTTTACCTACCATGAAACACAACAATACATGTATAAGCATATATGTATCAATATGAGCCCTCATCCTCTTTCATTTAAGAAACTCCCAAATTTCTAGGTTTTCATAAATCCCAACATTTCCTCATTTCCATTTTGAAAGTTCACTATATGCCTCATTCTCAACCCATATGGCTCTACATTTCACAAAATCTTTTTTAAAAGGACTAGGATGAGTTTTCTTCAACAAAAATCAACAACTTCTTGAGCCATAAACCCATTTTTGAAATAGACAAGGATGGGCTCACAAAATTAGTCAAAACTTGCAAAAATATATATATATAACTCAAAGGAGACCTTACCTCAATGTTAGATAAAGAAGGGAAGATGAAACCCTAGATTTGATGCTGTTGAAAAGAGATTTCCATTGCACACAATGTAGTTCTAGAGGTATTCTTCCACTTTGATGAAGGATCTAGGATCAAAATGTGCATGGATGTGGAGAAATCAAAGATCTAGTGGGGTTTTTGGTGAGGAAATGTAGAGAGAAGTGAGAGAGATGTATTTTTAGAGAGGGAGATATAGGAAAAGTAATACACACAGCCAAAAAGAAGAGAAAATAACAGAGCTTCACGGACTCTGGTCGACCGCACGTGCGGCACTTTCTCCTATACGTGCAGAGCGGGCCTCCCGCACGTGTGGCACTTTCCCCTGTACGTGCGGAGCAGGCCTCCCGCACGTGCAGCTTTGATCCCTGCACATGTGGCTCCCTTTGCACCTCCCCCTCCACACCTGCAATTAAAGTAGTGTGTAACTCTCAAAACCTCATCGCTCCCCACACGTGCGGCCTAGGGCCCCGCACGTGCAGCCCAGGCCCAGCAGCCCAGAATTCTTTGGTTAGACCCCCCGGGCACTCCGGACTCAACTGCGCATCCTCCGAGACAGGCGAAATTCAACACCGAACAAAACTAGAACAAGAATTGAATTGAGAAAAACCCTCCGGAGTCCACAAACCCCTAACACTCAACAAGGCTCCAAGTCAATCCCGACGCTCAATTAAGGTATACCTAAGTTTAAACAAGGAAGAGCGAAACTAGTGACACACCCGGTCATCACAACCTCCCCACCATAGAAAATTTCGTCCCCGAAATCTAAACCAACCAATCAAATGAAGAATTCTAGCATATACGACTACGTTATCAAAATTTCAAATCACAACATCAACGGTCAATTAATATTTACCATTCACAAGACATCAAGACAACGATTGCTTACATTGGACATTTGAAATGAAGCATCTTTAACAAAACATCACTCTTTCACAGTCTCATGCTTGGATCAATAATTTACATAACAACATAGAATCAACAATTTAACACTTTTTCCCTTTAACACTAGGGAACATTACAAATTAAAAATAACTAAGCATTTTCAAATAAATCCGGATACTTGGAGCAGACTTCCGCCTCCCTTTCCCACGTTGTTTCTTCAATCCCGTGGTGTCTCCACAACACCTTTACTAATGGTATGGTTTTACCTCTTAACACTTGCTCCCGGGCATCTAGTATCTGAACTAGTTGTTCCTCTTAAGAGGCATCCTCATCTACTTCCAAATCAACCCAATCTAACACATGAGAAGGGTCGGGTTTGTACTTCCTAAGCATGGACACATGAAACACATTGTGAACTCCTGAAAGTTGTGGCGGTAAAGCTAACCGATATGCCACTTCCCCAATTCTCTCCAATATCTCGTAAGGTCCAATGAACCTCGGAGAAAACTTTTCACTCTTGCCAAACCTCATTAAACCCCGCCTAGGTGAGATCTTAAGGAAAACATGGTCACCTACTTCGAAAGATAAAGGTCGTCTCATCTTATCGGCATAATTTTTCTGTCGGCTTTGGGCTGTAGCTAACCTTTTCCGAATGAGAGTAACCTTCTCGGTTGTCTCCCTAACAATTTTCGGACCCAATAACGGTGCATCCCCCACCTCAGCCCAACAAACTGGTGATCTACAAGGTCGGCCATACAAGGCCTCAAATGGCGCCATTTCGATACTAGCTTGGTAACTATTGTTGTAGGCGAATTCAATCAATGGCAAGTGCCTTTCCCAAGACCCCTTGAAATCTAGGACACACACTCTAAGCGTATCCTCCAAAATCTGAATAATATGTTCCGACTGCCCATCGGTTTGAGGGTGATAAATGGTGCTAAAAGTCAACTTAGTTCCTATTGCCTCTTGAAGGCTTTGCCACAGCCGGGCGGTAAAACGAGGATCCCTATCCAACACAATGGTTACTGGAACCCCATGAAGTCGAACTATCTCCCTAATGTACAACTCTGCCAAATGCTCAACTGAATCACCGGTACGCATTGGAATGAAATGTGTGGATTTAGTCAAGCTATCAACAATCACCCAAATGGCATCATTGCCCCGCTGCGTTCTAGGAAGCCCAACTACAAAATCCATGGTAATGTGCTCTCATTTCCACTCGGCTATTGGTAAGGGTTGTAACAAACCCGCTAGTTTTTGATGTTCGGCCTTCACTTGTTGACAAGTAAGGCACTTAGACACAAAGGATGCAATATCCCGCTTCATACCACCCTACCAAAACTGACGGCTAAGGTCACGATACATTTTTTTACCTTCCAGATGTATCGCAAGGCGTGAGTGATGAAACTCCCGAAGCGCTTCCTCTCTACAAGATTCAAGTACAAACAAACGGTCTAGGTAACGTACACTCTGATCCGCTTGAATGTTTAAACCCCTTTCTTCCTTCCCATTGGAGATTCTATCACGAATTGACTCTACTTCACGGTCTCCATGTTGTGCCTTTACAACTTTGCTAATGCAGACAGGTTGAGCACTCAAAGTAAACAACGTGGCACCCTCTCCGGACTCACCCAAATGCAATTCAAACTTGCCTATTTCTTCTAACATAACCCACTCCCAAATGGCCACACTTGCCAAACTACTCACGGATTTCCGACTTAAGGCGTTGGTCACTACATTGGCCTTCCCCGAATGATAGTGTGATTCAAAGTCATAATCCTCCAAAAATTCCATCCACCTCCGTTGACGTAAATTCAAGTCCTTTCGGGAAAACAAATACTTTAGGCTCTTATGATCGGAGAAAACTTTAAACTTCTCACCATATAAGTAATGCCTTCAAATTTTCAAGGCAAACACTACTGCGGCTAACTCCAAATCGTGGGTAGGGTAATTCTTCTCGTGAGTTTTCAATTGCTGAGAACTGTAAGCTACGACCTTTCCTCCTTGCATCAAAACACAACCAAGCCCATCTCGAGACGCATCACAACAAACGATGTAACCCAAACCTCTCTCCGAAATGATCAACACCGGTGCCGTTGTCAACCTAGTTTTAAGTTCTTGGAAAGACTTTTCACAGGCTTCACTCCATACAAACTTATCCCCCTTTCTAGTCAACCTAGTCAAAGGTGCGACTAATCTAGAGAAGTCCCTCACAAAACGCCGATAGAACCCCGCCAACCCCAAGAAACTCTGGATCTCAAAAACATTTTTAGGTTGCTCCCAATCCTGTACAGAGTCTATCTTCGAAGAATCTACAGTTACTCCCTCTCTTGACACTACATGGCCCAAAAACTTCACCTCAGTGAGCCAAAACTCACATTTCTCAAATTTGGCATACAATTGATGCTTCCTAAGCAGATCAAGCACTACCCTCAAGTGAGCCTCATGTTCCTCCTCAGTAGTCGAATAAATTAGGATGTCGTCCACAAAGACGACCACAAATGGTCCAAATACTCCCTAAAAATTTGGTTCAACAAATCCATAAAGGAAGCCGGTGCATCAGTCAACCCAAATGGCATTACTAGGAACTCATAGTGGCCATAACGTGTATGAAAGGATGTTTTCTAGATGTCCTCCTCCTCCAGGACTCTCAACTGATGATACCCCGACCTTAAATCTATCTTCGAAAAGCAGCAAGACCCTCTAAGTTGATCAAACAAGACATCTATCCTGGGTAAAGGGTATTTGTTCTTAACGGTAACTCGGTTCAACTTGCGGTAATCGATACACAACCGCAACGACCCATCCTTCTTCTTCGTAAAGAGAGCCGGCACTCCCCAAGGTGATGTACTAGGGCGAAAGAAGCCCCTGTCCAAAAGCTCTTGGAGTTGAATCTTCAACTCATGCAACTCTGCAGGTGTAAACCTATACGGCGCCATAGAACTTGGTGCCATTCCAGGCACTAAGTCAATGGTGAACTCGATCTCCCGGTGGGGTGGCAAACTAATAAGATCTTCGGGAAACACCTCCGGGTATTCACAAACTACCCTTGGCAACTGTAGACACCCCATTTTTGACCGTCCTCAAGACTTGGACGTCACCTTTGGGACACTCGGTGATTATCCATGCTTGTGTTCGTTTGGAGTTCCTGGAGTTCTTGGCTCGCGCGCCTTGCCTCAGGACCTCCGAACTCGACCGTGTTGTGTTTGGTTTTGCACCAAACACTTGTGTTTTGCCTTGGAAGGGCAGGGAATGCTTTGTGAGGCATCCCCACACACCACCAGCACTGGCTAGAGGCCACCGGCTGGCTGGTGTTGCCACCGGCACTATGTTGTGCCGGTCGGCACTCTTTTGTGCCGGTCGGCACTTGTTTTGGCAAAATGACCATTTTGCCCTGCCGACTCCTGTGCACTTGCTTTCTGAGATATTTTCAGACAGCTTTCTTGCACTTGTTTCCCCTCCATACACGTGTATGGAGGGATGAGCCCCTTTGGTTGCTTAACTTGTAAGTTTGGTGGCCTATACAAGAGAAGCCTCTTCTCTTGGCTCAAGGGTTGAAAGGGTTAGCAAATTTAGAGAGTTAGAGAGAAAAAGAGAGAGAGAAGCTCTGGTTTTCTAGGGTTTGAGTTGCATACACCTTCTATCTCTATCTTTCTTTTGTGTGTCTAGGTGTTTTGTGCCTTACTATTGCACACAAACACCTAGTGTTTCACCTTCTCCTTGCAAGTGAGGTTCTAGGAGCTGTTTTTTGAAGTTCTTGGCTGATTTAGAGCTCAAGGGACCAAGCACAACAACTCTTGTGAAGGTAGTCATCAAGGGTAAGCAACTTGCTTTATTTTCCCCATTTTTGCACCTTGTTTTCATCTAGTTTAAGATAGTTTTTGTGCTTAGTCTATAACACATAAAAGTTCTGTTTTTTGACCCTCTTTATTGTATATTAAGAGTGTTTTGTGGTTTGGGGAACTTTGACCCCCTTTAGGCCTTGAAAAGTGCTCTTTTTTGTGCTATTTTGGAGAGATCCGAGATTTTGGTGATAGGATCTCTTCACCACTGAAATCTTGAGGGATTTCAGTGGTGAAGAGCATGCCTTAGAGTCTTAAGAAGGAGAGGGCCACCCCCTCTCCTTGATGTCCTTGAAAAGGGCAAGTTTTGCTTCCTTATGGAGCTTCATGCTTGAGTCTGTGTTGAGCATGTTTGACTTGTTTTCCATGCTTATATTTCCATGTTATAACATGATTTCAAGTTGGTTTAGGTTCCTTATGCATGCTTAGCATAGTTGCCTTGTAATCCCCCTTATTGCCTTAACATGTCTAGGTTGTGTGCCTTCATTTCTAGCATGTTTTAGGCCTAGAACCATGAAGCTTGTATGCTTATTTTGCCATGATTTAGCTCTGTCCATAGCCATTTGGGTCGATCCTATCATGCATCATATGGCTCCTTTGCATTTGGCTTGTTGACCTTGAGAGTATGAGTGTGTAGTATGCCATGCTTGCTTCATTTTTGAAGGTTTGGAACCACCTAATATGTTATTTCAGACTTTTTGGTGTGCTTGTATGCATGCCTTAGTTGCTTCTTTAATGCTTTAAAAGCATGTGTTGTATGCCTCATGTTTTGGTCATGTTGCATGCTTTTGTATTTGAGCCTCTTAGATGCCATCTAGGTGCTCCTTAGGCCTTGTTTAGGTCTGCATGTGACCTGTTTCGAGCCCCCTTGGCCTTGTGAGGCTTGGTGGACTTGGCCTTAGTTTAAGCCTCCATGGCTTGCTCCAAGTACTTGGACCTATCGTTGCACATTCGGTTTGCTTTGTAACATGATTTGGCCTCATAGTTTGCATCATTTTCAGAGCCTTATATGTATGCTAATGGTCCATGTTTAACTCATTTCAAGTGTGCTTGAATGTTGTTTATTTTGCTTAAGTGTTGGTGCCTTAACATGTGTATGTGTGCATGTGTGTTTGGCCCTCTTGACTTAGCATTTGGCTACTGATTTTGGGCCTTTTAGAGTTGTCCAATTCATGTGTAAGTCCATCCCTCATTGGTTTGCATGCTTGCTTGAATGTCTTGCATATGTATCATGCCATGATCATTTTGCATGCTAGTTACCATGCTTAGGATTGCATCACATTGGCATGCATGTTAGGCCTCTTGACTAAGTCATGATAGAGGTTTAGCACCCTTATGTGCTTGTTTGCATTGCATGCATTTGAAATCAAAATTGCATTCTTGGTTCTTTGGACCATCATGCATGGAAATGCGAGATTGGTGGCCCGAGAACCGAGGCACAACCTCCTTTGAGTCCAAAACATGATAAGGATTGTGTTTGGTGCATACATGCTGTGAATCACATTGCCATGCATCTTGTTGTCCTCTGCTGCTGTGGTCTGCAGGTTCTGCAGGAATTTAGTGCCGACCGGCACTGCTTAGTGCCGACCGGCAGTCAACTGGCAGCCGATAGCTTCATTCAGTGCCGGTGGCCATATCCTCCAGCCGGTGGTGCTCTGACCCAGCCGGTGGTACTCCCCAATGCCCTGAGAGGCACTCCTGGGACTTTGGAAATTTTCTGAGGAGGATAGCAGGGAAAACAGAGGCACACTTGCATGACAGTGCGATTCCGAGCGAATCCCGGGCGCACGACGCATTTGGACCCTCCTCCCGAGGCATTTACTGCTTTAATTAGATTAATTATTTGTTTAATTAATTTGTTGGATTGTAACATTTAATTAGCTTGTGTAGTTAATTATCTGTATTATTCTTTCGGTCCCTCCGAGTGAGGGCAAATTTGTAATAAGTGTGTGTGAGTGGGTGTATGTCTTCCAAACCCCCATTTCTTTCTCCCTTTTATTTACCTGCTTATGTTGGTAGATTAGGGCATACTTATTTTAGCATACCTTATGCTATGCATGCGTGCATTTCATGCATTTGTTTACATGCACCGGGCTCGGTACATCATACAAACTGCATTGTATTTTCAATTCCAAATTGAGTACGTGCTACTCGTGCATTTCATATGCCATGTTTAGGGTTAGCCGAGCCTGTCTAGACTACATTCCGTATGCGATGCATTAGTCACTTAACATGAACTAGGACATGCATGTTTTGCTAACTAGTTTGCTGTTTTGGCACGGAGTACGATGTAAGTATTTCATGCTTTAGCATACCACATGCGTGTGAATGTTGCCATGACAGTATGCTTGCCATGCGGCTAAATGCTTACATGATAAACTGTTTGAATGCCTGTGGGTGAAGGTTGGATTGCCTGAGTTGGAACAACTCGTTGAAATCCGTATTTTAGCCTACTTGCGAGTAGCAAAATCTAACACGTTTTTCGAGACAAAACGGATATGCAATGTCTATTTCCAAATTAGGCAATCTAGTCTATACTTTTGTGTTGTGCGCATCACATAGTAATTCTAGGTTAACAACCGGAATAAGAACGCATAAAGTTTTCAAAAACGGATATCACGGTTAGTAGAGGCCGGTCTTCGGACCGGGCGAAAGGGGGTGCTCATAGCTGACCTTCCCCGATCGTACCCAAGCTCCCGAGCCAAGACCACTTTGGTGATGACGGACATGTGGCCTTCGGCACCGAGTCAGGGTTTCCTAAATTTCCCATTTTAAAATATTTAGGTGGCGACTCTGTAATCTGGCAAAGCAGTCCATGTTTGGCACTACTTTTCAAAAAATCTGTTTTCTCAAACGATTTGCCGGATTTGGACTCTTTGGTTCAGATTTAGAACCGTGACACAAAAGGAGAGTCCGAACTGTAGCGCGAGGTCCCCCACGCAGGCATTGCTACAGTTTCTGGCGACTCTGCTGGGGATATTTAGAGAGCTTGACTCGAACTCATGATATCCTGTTTTGACTACACTTATGTGTTTCTTTGCATTGCATGTGCATTGGTGCGCCTAGGACACCGTGTTGGCCATCTGCTATTCCTGAACGGTTTGCTGGAGGCTTGTCTTGTCAAGGCATGACCATAAGGCTGACCGGTTGTGGGCTCTGCCAGTATGGGAACACAAACCCCGGTTTTACCGGGGCACCCTTTTTGACCATTCGACCTAGTGCATAGTCGGAATCCATAGTGACCATTCCAAACTAGGACAGGTTGCTTACCCGATGTTAGGTTGTTTGAAACCGCTGCGTGCGTAGTGAAACCCTAGTTCCTGACAAAATAGGACAGGGAAACCCTACCCCGACATAGGGGTGTATTGGCTCTCTTTTATCTGCTAGGTGCTTTCAGAATGTATCTCTGTAGGAGAACGCACATATCAGATCGCAAGCTTTGATATTTTGCCCGAGGGCACCAGTATCAGTGGTTGTGGGGAATCAGATATATCCGCGGGTATCAGTTCAGTTTTGAACAGTGAATCTGGGGAACAGTGATCAGCAGTATAGTACCGTTGTTCGGCTATACCCGTATTTGATCTGTCTGGGGCTGAAATACCGTCTGTTTTCCGTTTCAGTTCAGAAATTCAGAGAGTTGAATCAGAATAGCTAGTATCTTCTTGCTGAGGCAGAATTTAGCATGGCACAGAATTTAGAAGAGCTTGTGGTCATGACGGCCGCATTGGGTCAGGGAATCACCCTACAAGATGAGACTATTGTTGACATGCCCCATCCACCCAGATCGCCGGTTGCACACCCGGTCTGGGCCCCTCAGCTATATCAGGCTCGTGAGCCCACTACCTTTGAATTAATGGGGATGATCGGTGATCTCCAAAGGTCTATGGCAGATCTTGCTTATGGAATATCAGCTCCGCCGCCAGTCGCACCATACGCCGGGAGCTTTGCACCTCAGGAGCCCCCGCTGTTGAGACGAATTGTGATTGAATTAAGTCAACCAGAGATGGCCTCCAATTATGGCAATGATGCACCACCATCAATCCAAACTCTTAATCAGGCTGAGGCCAGAGGAAAAGACAAGGTGAAGGCAGATGCCGACCCCATTGAACAACTGCTGTGGGCAGTAGAGGCTTTGAAAGCCGGGGGAATGAATAAGCAACAGGTATCCGCAGTTATGTCAAAAGCTGTGGAGGATGCCTTCCCCACTCCGCCTGAGGGCAGTACCAGTCAACCAGAGAATCGGGACAGGCCCCGTCATGCCAAAACAGTCCTTCCCGCCCCCAGCCTTGCATCCGGGAAGAATCAGAAATCCAAAGCCGCACCTGCCGACCCATTCGCCAGTGCATCTAGCAGGAGTGTTCAGGCTCCAAAATACCTGCCCCGAGGGCGCAGGGCCTTCCATCCTCTTCACATGCCTTTGTCTAGGGCACTTCTGATCTTGGCCAAAAAGGGGCATCTTACACCCCTCGATCCTAGGCCACTCCCCAAACCCCTTCCAACAGGCCATGATGCCACTCAGTACTGTGCGTACCACCAGCAGTCAGGCCACGCTACTGATAACTGCTTACATCTCCGTCACAAGGTACAGGATTTGATTGATAACGAGATTATCCTCCCGCCCACTTCGGCCAAATCCGTCACTACAGAGTTCTTGGACTTTAAGGACACGGATACCGAAGGCACAGATACCGCGAGTATGTAATCAGAAGGTGAATCGCCTGCGGGCAGTGTCTGGTACATTTTTGGGTATGGCGTGTGGCACGCATTTTTGAGCACCTGCCAACGCTAGTTTTGTAAATCCTGACTTGGGTGTCGAGTCAGTCTTTTTGTTTTGTTTTGAGCCTGTCTCTTTGTATTGAGTCAGTCCTTTTGCTTACAGGGTCTGTCTTGTTGTAACGAGTCAGTCCCTCTTGTATAGTATACCAGGTGATTTCGGGGTTGTTGCCTCAAACACCGTTTTGTCTTTTAATTAGTTGCTTTTGAGTTTATTTCTGCTGAGGAGCCAGTTATGCCAACAAATCTGAATGAAACAGCTGCGGCTATCATGGGTCGAATTTGTTGCTATTTGAGCCAGCCATACCAGAGAATGTGAATGGAACGACAGTGCATTTCACCTGCTCTCTTGTGCCTTAAACATCGTCATAATGACCTAAGCTTTTCATAAAAACCCTTTTCGAACACTGCGGTGATAAAAACGAAGAGGAAGGAATTCCTCGGGTTTTTGCAAATTTTGATCATTTTGAGAAAAAGAGAGGCATGCTAAGCTTTTAATGAATGAAATCATGCTTGTCGGCGTGAGTACTGAGAAGGACCCTGGCCTGATCCAGACTGGTTCCACACTATCTTCAACACGAGCGATTTGTCACTTTCTAAAAAACTTTCAAAAACAAAACATTTTGTGCAGTCTTGCGAAGACTGGTGTGGAACCGCTCTTGAGATTGTGCAGCCCAGGATCGCTCTCGATCTCAAGTTTCAATTCATCTGTTACAAACTGGATCCGTTCGAAACGATCAGTACCATGAAACGCCTGTGTGGTCCAATTTGAAGCAGCCCTCGAACAAGAGGCATCAACGTCAGATCAAGAAGATCAGATCCCACCAGGCAAGGCTCGTGAAGCAACCGTGATGGACCTTTCTGCAAGTCAACACAACAGTCATTCCCTTGGATACAGAGGGCTTCGACTTCAAAACCATTTGGCATGGACTTGTTACACTTTTACCCTTTGAGAGGCTCGCTGGGCCGAAAACCCGGAAGGGCGACCCAGGCAAAAGTTAGAGCAAGCAAAAAATACATACAAAGGAAAAGAAAGAAAAAAGAGAAAAATGAAAAGAAAAGAAAAAGAAGCTCGCAAGGTCGAAAACCCGCATCGGGCGCCTTGGCAAAAGTTAGAGCAAGCAAAAATACATACAAAGGAAAAGAAAGAAAAAAAGAGAAAAAATGAAAAGAATTGAAAAGAAAAGAAAAAGAAGCTCGCAAGGTCGAAAACCCGCATTGGGCACCTTGGCAAAAGTTAGAGCCTAAACAGTGAAGGTTAAAATACCCGAGTGTACCTTAACCGGAACTACGTAAGGCTTGATTCCCATGTTTGGGATACGTAGGCAACTTCATCTTGAAGTCCAGCCCCCAACGCTTTCATAGCGTCTCAGTCCATGTCATGGTTTTGGTCACTTGCCTCCTCCTAATCCGACGTCTCGGTTACAACGGCTGGAATTGCGTGATCAACTTTCTCTTGAAGCCCGACCACGAACACCTTCCAGGTGACTGTGTCCATATATTGATTCAAACCGTCTTCGACTCCTTCGCGCTCGAGGGTCCGATCGTCATCAATAAGGAGTGACGTACAGCATGCCGCGACACCATCCAAACAAGGGGCAACTTTCCGTTGCCCTACGTTGCCAAAAGTTGCCCTAAGTTACCAGTTAAACTAGGGGCAACTTTCCGTTGCCTTATTCCCCCTTCAAGCAAGGGGCAATTTTCCATCACCTTCAATCCGAGGCCGCGCATCTCGAGGGTAAGTTCCGTGCTCGTCGAGCATCGTCTGTTTGCAAAAATAGTTTTTGAAAATTTCCACTGAGGTTGACTTATTTGCTCGAAAACTGTTTCATTTTCAAAATTGGACCATGTTTGGACCCCAAAAGGAGAATTTTCAGTGCTCGCAGCCTGATTCACATGGTTTTCAAATCAAAAATTGAACAAGTGTGTGTATCCAACTCTCATTTTGATCAAAACTGTTTTACGAAGAAAACAAAAAATGGTCAAAATAACGAACTAGGGGCACAGTTGAGGCAGGTCTTCTGTCTTTCCCCCGTCAACGCACTCGCCAGAAAGGCACCCTATTTGCCAGAAGAAGTGGCCGTGAGCTAACAGTGACGAGTGTGAACCCGCAACTTCCTATTCATCTGTCATTCATCACCCTGGGGAGGGATTGGAAAATGAGAGAATAAAGAATAGAGAGGGGTAAGTTGAGAGAAAAGTGAGAAAAGGGTTTTGAGAGAAAAACCGAGCCCGAGGGCCGAGTGATGTGAGTGTCACAAATTAGAAAGGGTGGGAAATATACCCGGTGAACTGGCTTCTCGAGATCTGAGGTCTTCTTATAAACACCCCTGTATATCGTGCCTTTTGTTTTGTCAGTCTCAACTTTTTGTCTTGAGTCTTTTCTGAGTGTGTTTTGTTATGTTTAGGTCGTGTGCCTTATATTTCCTTCTTCGAGTCTTTCTCACTGTATTCAGTCATAGGCTCGACACCCCGGTTGAAAACCCATCCTTTCCCGAAAAGTAATCACTTGTGCTCAGAATGCTGCGCCATTCTCTACATCCGCGCGAGGCAAGGGAAGAAAGACGAAATTTGGGGCATCTGAGTCTGTTTCAATTTCAGTCGACTTCAGTTGTGTTGGCCCGTCTTGTCAGATTGGGACTGTTTGTTCAGGGTTTGCTGTGTGCAGGACGAACCGAGTATCGTGTTACAGGCCATACGTAGCCCAATCCCCAGCAGAGTGTGGGCTGTGTATTCAGTTTGAGCAGTAAGTTGTTTGCTGTTTAGTTGGTTGGTTATCCGATTATCACAATGCAAATGCTCAATTTTCAGACAACAGATCCATATCATTTACATTTGAGGTGTAATATGATGTAATGCAGTGCAAAGTATGAAATACATAGATATATGCAAATGCTACACTTTTTTCAGATAAAAAGTTCGTTCCATTTCATAAATCTTTTCAAGTACATAAGTTCTGAAAACAAAAACCTGCCTGTGGCAGTACAAAGTACTCTATCTACCAACAAAAGAGAAAAGTACAAGAAAAAGAAATGAAAGAAAAACAGCAGAAGTCTGTAATCGTCATCAATGGCCTCGCGCCGGAGGATCTGTCCTCGCCCTCTTCCTGGGCAGGAGCCCAGGAGCGCCGCCGGAAGTATCACTGTCTGAGCCCGAGCCCAAGCTCGAGCTGTCTCCGGCCTCCTCCTCAGACAAGTCCGCCTCCGCCTCTGACTCACCGTCGCCCGGAACCGGAGCCCGCGAACTGCTCCCCACGTGAGCACGCCCCCTTCTGGTGCGAGGGAATCTCCTGCCATCTCGGGTAAAAACGGGAGGTCCAGCTGGAGCGCCACCCACCGAAGGAGGTGGGAAAGGAGGCTGAAAAGTACAAAAGGCAAAGGCATCAGTACACATGAAGCAGTGCAGAATACAGTGTATGAGTACAGAGTATGAATGCCGTGAGCAGTCTATCAGTGCAGAATGCAGTGTATGAATACAGAGTATGAATGCCGTGAGCAGTCTATCAGTGCAGAATGCAGTGTATGAATACAGAGTATGAATGCCGTGAGCAGTCTATCAGTGCAGAATGCAGTGTATGAATACAGTGTATCAAGTGCCGTGAGGGCTGGGGTATCCAGTGTTGTATCATGCATCAGGTTATACGAAGCAGTTTGTATATAGTTTGGAACTATGACGGAGAAAGCGTACCGGAAGGCCGTAGAAGGCCAAGAACTCAAAGGTCCGCTGCAACATCCCCGCCATGGAGGCATTCAGCTCCAATGACTGCCGGGTGTACTCAGAGGAAGCTTGCAAATAAAACACCAGATGCATCAAATATTCTGTGGAATATCAAATGAAATGACTGTACAGAAACGCAGTAATACATACCGGAGGCAAGTCGGGGATACCAACAAGCTCATGACCAGCCGCGGGAGGAGCAAAAGGGATCTGGTAGGTCTCCCCACTCTGCCCTCTGTATGTCAGCATGGTAGGCAGAGCGGGCCAGCCCATCCCTCGTCCCCTCTGCACTCCCCTCCTGCCACGAGCTCGAGCTCTCTGTGACGATCCTGCTCCTGCTCCCACCTCTGCCCTGGCCGCCAATGCCACAGGTCTCTCTGGCTCAGCTCGCCGGCCACCACTCAGAGGCCGCATAATAAAGGTCCGGACGTACTCAGAATAGTCGCCCTCGCCTCTGAAACCGTCCGCCTCCCAGCCGAGGGTGTAGTCCACCATCTGATCAGTAGTAAATCTCTCTGTGTCCCGCATGTGCTCGGGAGGGTGCTCCGGAACTATCTGCTCAGGTACGGCTAATGTCTGACACAAGAAGCGCTCGCCCAAGTACCAAGCCCGACAGACCGGGCCCTCCAGCAAAATCCGGTAACGTGAGGTCTCGATGGCGCCGGCAAAACGACCCCTCATCACCGCCGGCAGTGCAGCCCACGGCTGCCAGGTGATCTGAAATTGAAATTTAGTCTGTTATCTACTGGTGTTGAAAGTATATAGTGGAAAAAGCGAAGCTTAAATGAACTACAAGTAAAACATACCTCTGCAGGAGTGATGGTGTCGAAGTAACGCCGGAAGAAGCTGAATGTGTCTCAGGGCCTCCGAGTGCACCTCCCATCGTAGCGGCGGGAAAAGGGAATGACCAGAGGGGTCTCCGTCTCCGGCACTGGCTCCAACCGGGGAAAGTAGGCATAGACCCACAACTGCAAGACAGATGTCAGTATGATCATCAGATAAAGCAGAATACAGAGTAAAGTAGAAATAGCAGAGCCGTGTGTTGTGCAGTGTATTGAGCGGAGTGTGCCATGTGTACAGTATACAGTAAGTGTAAAGCAGACTACAGTGTGCACAATGTGCAGAGTACAGAAAGTACAAAACAGAAATGAAAAGCAGAGAAGAAGACGTACCTCCCAAACTCGCCAGTAGCCCCCGAGCAACTGTCCGCTGGCGCGGGAAACTGAGCTCATGTAGCCATAGAGAGTGGCCAAAGCGGCGCCACCCCAGTCATAACGCAAAAGATCTCGGACATCCACCAGTGCACTGAGAAGGCAGAGAGGCACTGTGTTCGCCCGGTCGGCGAAGAGAGTCGTCCCAAATAGAAACATCAAAAAGCCGCGTGCGTACTGATCCACGGCCTCCTGAGTCATCGGGGCTGTGTCAACGAGAAGGGGCTCCACCCGAAACTGCACCTCAAACCAAGAATAGCGGACGAAGCCGGGGCGAGCAAGAGGTGGCACCGCGCCAAGTAAGTAGACCTGAGCTGCGGTCCACTCATCCATATCGGTGTCGAAAGGGATCGGATCACCCCCGACCCCGATGCCAGTGAGCACCGAGAAATCAAAAGGGGTCATCGTCATGTCCCCGGTCGCAGATAGGTGGAACGAATCGGTGGTGTCCCATCATCTCTCTGCCAAAGCGGCAAGAAGAGGCCTGCAAGCAGTGAGCCTAGAGAGTCCCCGGCAGAAGGAGCCAAAACCCGCCTCATCGACAATGTGGCGAACCGCGTCTGGAAGCTTGCCATACCACTCGCGAGCAACGATGTTCCCATACCCGCGAATGGCATGGGAATCCCCCTGTTTTCAAGAGTACAGTTGCAAAACAATGATAAATGCACTGATTCTTTTTAAAGGCATGAAAAGCTTTAGATAAATATGGCGTGCGTGCAAATTCTCAGATTCAAACAAAAACCGGGTGCCGGTGTGCCCACGGTAAACTACAACGTGGGATGCGTCAGCATGTTCTGAGTATATCAGTGTGAATATGGTGCATGTGTGCACATATTTTTCAGATTCAAGCAAATGTCAGGTTTCGGTGTACTACGGTAGACTACGGCCTGTGATGTGTTAGTGTGGCTGTGAGGCTCAGCATACAAGATGTGGTGCATGTGTGCACATTTTTCAGATTCAAGCAGACATCGAGTTGCAGTGTGCTAGTAGGCGAACTACAATGTATGATGTGTTAACGTGTTTCGTATGGTTCAGGGTAAATATAGCATACAACATGTTTTTAGATTCAAGCAGTTACCGGGTGTAGGTGAGTTTGCAGTGAAGTACGGTGTGTGCCGGGCGTTTGAGTGCTTGAGGCTAGTGCAGTGTGTGTGCATGTGTTCGTCTCAAACAGATATCAGTTGTAAGTTTGCCTACGATCAACTACAGTACAGTGTATCAGAGCTAAGCAATTAAGGGTTGTAATCAGCTATGGCAGTTGACATGCAGAAAAGTAAAACGGAGCAGAAGAGTTACCTCGGAAGCGCCGAAGGATAGGTGCGAGGTCGGCTCGTGCAGAAGGAGCTCCGGGTCCAGAGCCCTGTCAAAACTGCGGAAGTAGCGAAGTCCGTCTGGTGGTAGCACATGTATAGCCGGGCGATAGGTCGCCGGATCGAATGGGCGCTCACTCAGAGGGAGGAGCTCGACCCCGGGGTCCATCTCATGGTCCGGGGGAGTCCCAACATGTGGAATGTCGTCAGCCATGGCGATGGCAGTAAGAAAATGGCCAGAAAAGCCGGAATATGAAAAGTCAACCGAGGAGGTCAGCCCCGAGAGGGCCGGAAATGTCCGGAAAGGCTGGGAGATGAAAATACACGAGAATGAAGAGAAAATCGAGGGGAACAAGTCCCGAAAAGGTGAAAACTGAGAAAGAGACTCCGAAACGGAATTTCAATCGGTCGAAAATGTCCGAAACGCGAAGAATATCGCGAATCCGACGGTAAAACGAGCGTAAAACGCGAGGAAATCGACGAAGAATCGAGAGAACAAAGCTCTAGAGAGAGAGAGTGAAGGTTTTCGGCAGAGGCAAAGTGAAGAAATAGGGTTTCAAGCCCTATTTTAAAAGACCCGAGGCAAAATGGCAGAACTGCCCCCGATCAGGCGTTTTCTGTCGGTCGGCACTATTTTGTGTCGGTCGGCACAATATTGTGCCGGTGGATGAGTTCACGCAGCCAGTGGCAGTCGGTGACCACCTAGCCCAGCCGGTGGTGTTCCCAAGGCCTTGTTTAGGCTAAATGAGGGGTTTTGGGTCTTCATAGCTCAAGAAAGTGCAAGAAAGTGCATCTCCGACGCTCAACCGGCCTCTGTTTCAACCTCAGACAGTGTCTTCTGTGTGTGGCACTCAAATTCATGCAATGACTGTATCCTTTTGTATCCTTTTGTCTTTCATAAGATTTAAAAGTTGCCCCGTGTGTGTTGCACGCATTCATCACGCTTTCCGGTGCGCCGCCTTGCGCCGTTTCGCACGTCCCTTGCGGCTTGCATTATTTTCCATCCGATGAGGTATGCGTGCCTCATCTTGCATTTCATGGCATTTTGAGGTACGCGTGCCTCGTTTTGCATTTCATTTTCCATCCGATGAGGTATGCGTGCCTCATCTTGCATTTCATCGCATTTCGAGGTACGCGCGCCTCGTTTTGCATTCCATTTTCCATCATTGAGGTACGCGTGCCTCGTTTTGCATTTCATTTTACACCAATGAGGTATGCGTGCCTCATGATTCATTTCATCCTCACTTGCATTGATTTGCATCCCTTGTGGCACGCGTGTCACATTCGCACAGTTGCCCCACGAGGGTCCGGCGGGACCAAAAACACGCGCGGTCCGGCGGGACCAAAAACACGCAGGGTCCGGCGGGACCAAAAACACGCGCGGTCCGGCGAGACCTTAAACCCGCTTGATTGCATTGTCATGCATTTTATTATGAGCATTGTCATGCATTTATGCTTTGCATCGTTCTCCACGCACGGTCCGGCGGGACCTTAAACCCGCGCGGTCTAGGAGACCTTAAATCCTCGGGAGGTGCAAGACCTTCGGTGTGTTAAGTTGCCCCTCATTGCATTTGGCATGCATTTCATTGCGCTAGTTTGCGCACCACACTTGCGTTGCCCCGAAACGAGGGTTCGGCGGGACCAAAAACACGCACGGTCTAGGAGACCTTAAATCCTTGGAGGGTGCAAAACCTTCGATACATCGGCATGCGTGCCTCATCCGCATTATCATGCATCGCATTGTAAATATCGCATTGTCATGCATCATTGTAGGTAGCGCATATGTCATGCATTTCAAAAACAAAAAAAACAAAAAAAAACATCATGCATCATTTGCAAAACAAAACAAAACATCATGCATCATTTGCATTAAACAAAAAAACAACATGCATTGTCATGCATACATTTTGCATTCCGGTCTAGGAGACCTTAAATCCTCTGGAGGTGCAATTCTTTCGGTGTTTGTCGTGCCCGAACGACTTCCGTGCTTGCAATAAGTTCCTAGAAGACCAACTGGGACGGTGAAAACTAGAGTTTGAACGGCTTATGCCTAGAACGCAAAGGTTCGGAATTTCCGAGACTAAAGTCTGGTTTAAATACCCAGGGGGTGTACCCTCGGCTTGAAATCTGTATGGAAGCCCCATAGGTTGAGGCGGCGTGTCTACGCCTCGATTCTGGATACTGAACCAACCTAGTATACCATCCCGTTGGAAGAATAGGGAAAACTGCAATCATGGTCATTGCATCATCTGCATTGTCATGCATTCCATCCATTCCATTGTAGATAGTGCATTATAGGTTGTATGCATTTCATTGCATTGCCTCCATCTATGGCTTGCGCCTTTCCTTGTTGAGCTTGGTCTGGTATGTGCCCTTACTTTTCACGTCAAAGCATAGTTCTGCTTGTGTATCGCGCCTACTCCTTGCTGAACTTGGTTTGAGGTTGCGGCACCCTTTTCTGTGTTAGACATGGTTCGTATGCGTACATGCCTTTCCTAGGCAAGACTGGGTCTGGCCCGCGTGCGATAATCCATTGTATCTATTCCGTTGCATGCATTCACTGCATCATCTTCCATCTATGGCTTGCGCCTTTCCTTGTTGAGCTTGGTCTGGTATGTGCCCATATTTTTCGTATCGAAGCACAGTTGTCGATTGCTTTTGTGTACGCGCTTTGAGGGTGGCGGCACCGTTTCTGTGTTAGATAGGGCTTGTATGTGTACATGTCTTTCCTAGGCGAGATTTGGTTTGGCCTGCGTGCCATATCCATTGTATCATTTATCCATCACATTGCATTGTAGCATAGTCGTTGCATCCGGCATTAGGATCATCATTCTTTCCCCAGCGGATCGTTACCCCACTTATGTCAATCCACTCAATACTTGTTCTTGTGTTCGTGCGTATTACTCATAGATCAGACATCGTTCTATGGGACACGGACTTGTTACCTCCATCAATCTATTTGACATTTGTGTGGTTTCGAACTGCTCATGATTGGATCATGATTCAATTGCCTTGCATTTAGTTTGCATATAGTTTCAATTGCATATCATTTGCATTGTTTATACGTAGTTTTGTATATATTGTATCTCATTTTGCATTCATTTTGCATGACATGCATGTTGCTAACAATATTGTACCTGTTAAGTTTGTTTTCTTTGCAGGCACGATATTGTATGTACGGTTCATTTGAGGCTGGTGCAACCAGACGAACCGGACAGGTATTGTATTCTCCGAGTGAGACGTATCGAGAATTCTATAATTCTCTTACATCCTTTCTGCATTTTAGTGTAGTTTGGTGTACGCTAGCTTATAACTGTTGCATGTGTGCTTCGTTACAGCTTTCTTTGCATGATCATAAGTTATGCTAGGCTCCTTGCATTTTCAGTTGCATTTTGCCCCTGCCTTCGGGCGCATATCTTACTTGTCTTGCATGTTTGTCTAAGTCTTCGGCCTTGTCAAAAATGGGTCGTCTTTGGGGCTTTGACATTCACTCCCGTCATTGTTATGACTTCCGAGTTCTGTCAAAGAGGGGCAACTGTAGACACCCCATTTTTGACCGTCCTCAAGACTTGGACGTCACCTTTGGGACACTCGGTGATTATCCATGCTTGTGTTCGTTTGGAGTTCCCGGAGTTCTTGGCTCGCGCGCCTTGCCTCAGGACCTCCGAACTCGACCGTGTTGTGTTTGGTTTTGCACCAAACACTTGTGTTTTGCCTTGGAAGGGCAGGGAATGCTTTGTGAGGCATCCCCACACACCACCGGCACTGGCTAGAGGCCACCGGCTGGCTGGTGTTGCCACCGGCACTATGTTGTGCCGGTCGGCACTCTTTTGTGCCGGTCGGCACTTGTTTTGGCAAAATGACCATTTTGCCCTGCCGACTCCTGTGCACTTGCTTTCTGAGATATTTTCAGACAGCTTTCTTGCACTTGTTTCCCCTCCATACACGTGTATGGAGGGATGAGCCCCTTTGGTTGCTTAACTTGTAAGTTTGGTGGCCTATACAAGAGAAGCCTCTTCTCTTGGCTCAAGGGTTGAAAGGGTTAGCAAATTTAGAGAGTTAGAGAGAAAAAGAGAGAGAGAAGCTCTGGTTTTCTAGGGTTTGAGTTGCATACACCTTCTATCTCTATCTTTCTTTTGTGTGTCTAGGTGTTTTGTGCCTTACTATTGCACACAAACACCTAGTGTTTCACCTTCTCCTTGCAAGTGAGGTTCTAGGAGCTGTTTTTTGAAGTTCTTGGCTGATTTAGAGCTCAAGGGACCAAGCACAACAACTCTTGTGAAGGTAGTCATCAAGGGTAAGCAACTTGCTTTATTTTCCCCATTTTTGCACCTTGTTTTCATCTAGTTTAAGACAGTTTTTGTGCTTAGTCTATAACACATAAAAGTTCTGTTTTTTGACCCTCTTTATTGTATATTAAGAGTGTTTTGTGGTTTGGGGAACTTTGACCCCCTTTAGGCCTTGAAAAGTGCTCTTTTTTGTGCTATTTTGGAGAGATCCGAGATTTTGGTGATAGGATCTCTTCACCACTGAAATCTTGAGGGATTTCAGTGGTGAAGAGCATGCCTTAGAGTCTTAAGAAGGAGAGGGCCACCCCCTCTCCTTGATGTCCTTGAAAAGGGCAAGTTTTGCTTCCTTATGGAGCTTCATGCTTGAGTCTGTGTTGAGCATGTTTGACTTGTTTTCCATGCTTATATTTCCATGTTATAACATGATTTCAAGTTGGTTTAGGTTCCTTATGCATGCTTAGCATAGTTGCCTTGTAATCCCCCTTATTGCCTTAACATGTCTAGGTTGTGTGCCTTCATTTCTAGCATGTTTTAGGCCTAGAACCATGAAGCTTGTATGCTTATTTTGCCATGATTTAGCTCTGTCCATAGCCATTTGGGTCGATCCTATCATGCATCATATGGCTCCTTTGCATTTGGCTTGTTGACCTTGAGAGTATGAGTGTGTAGTATGCCATGCTTGCTTCATTTTTGAAGGTTTGGAACCACCTAATATGTTATTTCAGACTTTTTGGTGTGCTTGTATGCATGCCTTAGTTGCTTCTTTAATGCTTTAAAAGCATGTGTTGTATGCCTCATGTTTTGGTCATGTTGCATGCTTTTGTATTTGAGCCTCTTAGATGCCATCTAGGTGCTCCTTAGGCCTTGTTTAGGTCTGCATGTGACCTGTTTCGAGCCCCCTTGGCCTTGTGAGGCTTGGTGGACTTGGCCTTAGTTTAAGCCTCCATGGCTTGCTCCAAGTACTTGGACCTATCGTTGCACATTCGGTTTGCTTTGTAACATGATTTGGCCTCATAGTTTGCATCATTTTCAGAGCCTTATATGTATGCTAATGGTCCATGTTTAACTCATTTCAAGTGTGCTTGAATGTTGTTTATTTTGCTTAAGTGTTGGTGCCTTAACATGTGTATGTGTGCATGTGTGTTTGGCCCTCTTGACTTAGCATTTGGCTACTGATTTTGGGCCTTTTAGAGTTGTCCAATTCATGTGTAAGTCCATCCCTCATTGGTTTTCATGCTTGCTTGAATGTCTTGCATATGTATCATGCCATGATCATTTTGCATGCTAGTTACCATGCTTAGGATTGCATCACATTGGCATGCATGTTAGGCCTCTTGACCAAGTCATGATAGAGGTTTAGCACCCTTATGTGCTTGTTTGCATTGCATGCATTTGAAATCAAAATTACATTCTTGGTTCTTTGGACCATCATGCATGGAAATGCGCGATTGGTGGCCCGAGAACCGAGGCACAACCTCCTTTGAGTCCAAAACATGATAAGGATTGTGTTTGGTGCATACATGCTGTGAATCACATTGCCATGCATCTTGTTGTCCTCTGCTGCTGTGGTCTGCAGGTTCTGCAGGAATTTTGTGCCGACCGGCACTGCTTAGTGCCGACTGGCAGTCAATTGGCAGCCGATAGCTTCATTCAGTGCCGGTGGCCATATCCTCCAGCCGGTGGTGCTCTGACCCAGCCGGTGGTACTCCCCAATGCCCTGAGAGGCACTCCTGGGACTTTGGAAATTTTCTGAGGAGGATAGCAGGGAAAGCAGAGGCACACTTGCATGACAGTGCGATTCCGAGCGAATCCTGGGCGCGCGACGCATTTGGACCCTCCTCCCGAGGCATTTACTTCTTTAATTAGATTAATTATTTGTTTAATTAATTTGTTGGATTGTAACATTTAATTAGCTTGCGTAGTTAATTATCTGTATTATTCTTTCGGTCCCTCCGAGTGAGGGCAAATTTGTAATAAGTGTGTGTGAGTGGGTGTATGTCTTCCAAACCCCCATTTCTTTCTCCCTTTTATTTACCTGCTTATGTTGGTAGATTAGGGCATACTTATTTTAGCATACCTTATGCTATGCATGCGTGCATTTCATGCATTTGTTTACATGCACCGGGCTCGGTACATCATACAAACTGCATTGTATTTTCAATTCCAAATTGAGTACGTGCTACTCGTGCATTTCATATGCCATGTTTAGGGTTAGCCGAGCCTGTCTAGACTACATTCCGTATGCGATGCATTAGTCACTTAACATGAACTAGGACATGCATGTTTTGCTAACTAGTTTGCTGTTTTGGCACGGAGTACGATGTAAGTATTTCACGCTTTAGCATACCACATGCGTGTGAATGTTGCCATGACAGTATGCTTGCCATGCGGCTAAATGCTTACATGATAAACTGTTTGAATGCCTGTGGGTGAAGGTTGGATTGCCTGAGTTGGAACAACTCGTTGAAATCCGTATTTTAGCCTACTTGCGAGTAGCAAAATCTAACACGTTTTTCGAGACAAAACGGATATGCAATGTCTATTTCCAAATTAGGCAATCTAGTCTATACTTTTGTGTTGTGCGCATCACATAGTAATTCTAGGTTAACAACCGGAATAAGAACGCATAAAGTTTTCAAAAACGGATATCACGGTTAGTAGAGGCCGGTCTTCGGACCGGGCGAAAGGGGGTGCTCATAGCTGACCTTCCCCGATCGTACCCAAGCTCCCGAGCCAAGACCACTTTGGTGATGACGGACATGTGGCCTTCGGCACCGAGTCAGGGTTTCCTAAATTTCCCATTTTAAAATATTTAGGTGGCGACTCTGTAATCTGGCAAAGCAGTCCATGTTTGGCACTACTTTTCAAAAAATCTGTTTTCTCAAACGATTTGCCGGATTTGGACTCTTTGGTTCAGATTTAGAACCGTGACACAAATGGAGAGTCCGAACTGTAGCGCGAGGTCCCCCACGCGGGCGTTGCTACAGCAACTCAACACAAGTTCCGTCACTCTCACTATCCAAGAGTATAACAAGAAAACCACTAAGCTCGTTTCTACTATGGGGGTCAAATACTGGCGACAAGACCCTATCAACCCGATCTCCCAGAAAGTAAAAACAATCACCACTAAAATGACATCAAAACTCGACATGTCTAGCAACATAAAAGCAAACGGGAGTCGACGCCCGGCAACCTATATCTCACAACCGCGATAACCCCGATCTAAGTTAACTGTACCTGCAACTGGTGACTCTCCTTTGAGTGGAGATGCTAACTGTGCCACTTCTAACCCCAATGCAGATGCGAATGCAGCAGATATGAATGAATGAAATGCACCCGTGTCTATCAACACATTAGCCAAAGAATTACACACAACAAAATTACCTCTCACAACTGAGGATCCCGGCAACTGCTCTGGCACGGTAGCAACATACACGCGCCCCTGTGACCTTTAATCAACTTGCTCATCTCTCGGAGCATGGGTCTGCTATATTGACTGAGCCGAAGCGGCTCCCTGATTAACCCGTGAAGCCTGAACTGAGTGAGCCTGCCGGTGGCTTTGAGTCTGCCTCGACCCTGATACGCTAGATGTGCCTCCCAACTGCGAGCAAGCTCTCTTCAAATGCCCTGACTGACCGCACTGATAGCAGGTAGGCCCCTACCCTCTACCTTGAGACTGGCCCTGAGATCGGTTAGGTGGAGGTGGTGGCAACATCTACTATCCTCCCCCCTTTTGTGGACATAAAAAGGCCTTGTGACCTAGTTGGCCACATTTGAAGCAAGAAAACCCACTCGGTGCACTCTTTCCCGAGCCTGCACTAGGCAATGGAAAGGTAGATCTAGACTGTTGCGATTGGGACTGGGGTAGAAAGGTGTTTCTACTCTTCTTGTTGGGCCTATAGTCTCCCTGTGACCCTTGGCCCCTAGACCTCAAATTCTGAAGTCTCTCCTCCTCGGCCTCCACGATAATCTCCACATATGCAGCTGCCTCCACATGACGGTCATAATTCCATATCATGTTCCTAGCAACCTTGAACAAGATCTTAGTTCTCAACTTCTTCTCCAACTCAATGTAACGGCGTTCTTCCGTCGCTACCAACTCCGGTGCAAACCGGGACAAACTAGAGAAGACCGCTTCGAACTTGGCCACAGACATGTTAAGTTGCTTAAGGTCCTGGAACTCCTGCCTCAACCTCTCCCTAGCTGTGGGAGGTAGGTACTTGTCTTGGAAGGCCACCACCAACGCCTCCCATATCAGTTTTATTCAGCCTTTGGCGTACTTCCACCATTGGCTCGCATCCCCCTTGAGGTAGTAACTCGCAAGAGTCACTCTAAGCTCACTGTCCTCAATGTGAAGCATCTCGAAGGTTTTCACGGTTTGTTTGAGCCATTCATCCGCTTTCTTAGGCTCGGGGCCACCATGGAATTCATCCGGCTTGGCCCGCAAAAACTCTCTCGTGAGGAAACTCGCCCTAGTCTCCACGGCATTCTCCCTAGCTAGATTTTTCACTGTCAGTATGTTCATAGACTCCCTCAATGCCCCGGCCATCTCTCGGGCTAGGGCTCCCATTGTGGCTTGACCCGGGATTTTCGCTTGCCCAACTTGCTCGGCCACATTAGCTTGGCCGAACCCTTCTTCTTGCACCGAAACCCCTTGGACCGGTACCTCGTGCACACCCCGGCGACCTTGACCACGCCTTCCACCTCTACCACCACGAGTTCTAATCCTTCCTGACATCCTAATTGAGAATCAAAATAAACAATTTAGCACATAATTCCAAATGTGCTCGCAACTTGCCTCACATGTTAAACAACATCAATCACATATATTCTATGACACAAACAATTCAATTCACTCCACATAAGCACTTAGTCACGTAAGCACATATGAATTATCCTTTAGTGATGAGATTCGTCCCACAAAAGACCAAGAATTCTTTGTAGACAGAGTATTGACCAAGTACCCTTCTAATAAGACCTCAAGGAATCTAATAGGTGCAAATAACATCCCAAAAGTCCAATCCCATACACATATAGTCACATAAGCATGTTATCACATAGTCACAAATAAACAAAACATTTCCTAATCATGCGAAATGAACCCATTGTGGCATAAAAACCACTTCCCACGAGCCCAAAGTATTCAAACCCGGTAACTCTGATACCAAGTTGTAATGCCCCAAAATAATCCAACATAAATATAATACATCAACCCACGTTCACTAAATAATAACCCCGACACACAAGAGTTACCGGAAGATCGTAATCACCATGTTCCATTACATAACTTCAAATGTATATACAAAAGTAATCTCACATGTGATTATACATTCATTGAAAGCTAGTACATGAATCTATAGCATGTGAAATCATTTAACCAAAACGAATAAAGGCCCTCAAGGGCTTACAAATTCCTAGGCATGAGCCTAGTTACACCAAAATGGTCCATCGGACTCATACATATTAGCCCTTGGCTTTACAAAAAAAAATTTGTAACAAATAAAAGAGGAATCTACTCTTCACAAAATATGTCCACGCCCTCAACTTGGCGGGATCATCACATCTTTACCTGTACCAAAATTCTATAGGGGTGAGCACAAAGCCTAGTAGAGAACCTATAACAAAGTATATACATTTCTGCAAGATTTCCAACATTTAATGCAAGTGCAAATGCCATGTAATGCCATTTCAAAGATAGTCTCATGTCATGTTTTTCTTGAAAATCCACATGTTTTCAATAACATTTTGCAATCTCATTAATTCCAAACTTCCAATTTTAATCATTAGGGGCAGTAAATACGACTCATGTAATCCCTACGTTGGTGTCTGCAAGTAGGCTCAACAAGCACTACCAATAACCACACTTTACCGGTTGCTAACCGGAAGGGAAGTGGTACTTCATCAGCACGTGTTTTCGGTCTTTCACTCCAGACACTCAAGCCAACTTATCAAATTCATCTACACCTCCTAACCAGACTTACCAACGTATTTTCCCCTTAACATATCAATGATTTCAATCGCAATGTTTCATTATCAATGAAAGTTCCAATTCTCAAATCAATCTTAATGACATGCAAGTTTTAAAGATGTCAATGCAACAATTAACCATACTACTTCATGTTTCTCTACATTGATCATAACTACAACACATGTTCCACAAAGATTTAGATTTTCGTTTTCTTTCTTCCATGCCATTCCAACAATTGGTCAAAAGGCTACCATCATTTATTCATAAGTAACAATACATTCACAATTTGTGTGTTTTCAACATTTTAATCATTACTAACCATAGCAATATGTGTTGATAACAACTCCCAATCTCTACCATCTTCATATGTCAAGAAATTCTCCATCATATATACATATATACATAAACATTTGTATAAAACCAAAACATTTCCCATCCTCTTTACCTACCATGACATACAACAATACATGTATAAGCATATATGTATCAATATGAGCCCTCATCCTCTTTCATTTAAGAAACCCCCAAATTTCTAGGTTTCATAAATCCCAACATTTCCTCACTTCCATTTTGAAAGTTCACTATATGCCTCAATCTCAACCCATATGGCTCAATATTTCACAAAATCTTTTTTAAAAGGACTAGGATGAGTTTTCTTTAATAAAAATCAACTTCTTGAGCCATAAACCCATTTTCGAAATAGACAAGGATGGGCTCACAAAATCAGTCAAAACTTGTAAATATATATATATATAACTCAAAGGAGACCCTACCTCAATGTTTGATGAAGAAGGGAAGATGAAACCCTAGATTTGATGGGGTTAAAAAGAGATCTCCACCGCACACAACGTAGTTCTAGAGGTATTCTTCCACTTTGATGAAGGATCTAGGATCAAAATGTGTATGGATGTGGATAAATCAAAGATCTTGTGGGGTTTTTGGTGAGGAAATGTAGAGAGAAGTGAGAGAGATGTATTTTTAGAGAGAGGGAGATATAGGAAAAGTGATACACACAACCACAAAGAAGAGAAAATAGCAAAGCTTCATGGACTCTGGCCGACCGCACGTGCGGAGTCGGCCTCCCGCACGTGCAACTTCGATCCCCGCACGTGCGGCCCGCTCCGCACCTGCAATTAAAGTAGTGTGCAACTCTAAAAACCTCATCCCTCCCCGCACATGCGGCCTCATCCCCCGCACGTGCGGCCCCACCCCGACAGTGCGACCCTGGCCCAGTAGCCCAAAATTCTCTGGTTCGACCCCCCGGGCACTCCGGACTCAACCGCGCATCCTTCGAGACAGGTGAAATTCAACACCGAACAAAACTAAAACAAGAATTCAATTGAGAAAAACTCTCCGGATTCCACAAACCCCTAACACTCAACAAGGCTCCAAGTCAATCTCGACGCTCTGTTATGGTAAACCCAAGTTTTTACAAGGAAGAGCGAAACTAGTGACACGCCTGGTCGTCACAATATTCTAGGGTAGGACTTTGAATTCAAAACAAAAACCAATTTATGTTGGGGAATTTTCAAAATGGGTTTTCAAATTTATTATTTAGTTTTTGGGTGTTTTCAAAATCTTCCTTATTTTTCTTTGAAAAGCTTGAAATAAGCTTGGGGACTTTGTCCCACGTCGAAAAGAGAGGAAAACATTGAACACTTAATAAAGTGTTACATGGAATATTCCTTTGAATATGGAATTGTGGGATGGATGTGGACAGTAGGCTGTATGACGTCTATGATGGCACACTTTGCGTTTAGCGCAAGGCGCCATGAGGGCGCTTTCCCATTTTCATCGGATAGGTTGGAGCGATGACGTAGATCCAACGTGGCATGGGTGACGTGGAATACAGTCAGCTCCACGTAGCAATGATGTGGTGTCCGTTGGCGATGTGTCAACCAACTGATCGAATGGTTATGTGTTCGATTTGGAGCGGTTTGATCATAGCCGTTGATTGGAGATGCGCACGATCGTACAAATGAGATGGCACCCGATCGTGATTAGGTATGATCAGTCAATGCATCTATTTGGTGTGAGAATGATCTGCACCATAGATCGTCGATCCAACGGTCAGATCTAATCAGATGAAATCAAGGGACATGACCATTCGATCAGATGCATCAAGGCCTATAAATAGACTGCGAAATCAGCCATTTCAGTTCATTCAAAAATTCAAAAAGCATTCCTGTAATTCTCTCTCTCCCTCTTGGTTTAGAGTTTTCAATCAAGAGTTTTTTAAGCAAGTTTCTACTTTTCTTACTGGTAATCAAATTTTGTAGACTTGATTATCAGTGTCTTGATTTTCTTAATTATATCAAGAGTATTTTGATCTACTGTCGTCAGTGCAGACGCTGGTAGACTTTATCTTTAGATTAGGTTTCATTGTATCTTGGAGACGAATTTGCTGTAACCCCCTGCTGTAAACACCTCATTTTTTACCGCCCGCAAGACTTGGATGATTGGTCCTGCACACTCAATGATGAAGTTATGTTGATTATGATTCGAATTCTAAATGAAGAAACGTAAGCTCGCGCTCAAAAACCAATCCTGAACCTTCCATATTTTACCCCAGAAATTCATTTTTGAACATTGTACCACCCTGCAGTGAGTTTAAAACAGTGGAACAAGGGAACACCTTGGAAGCCGATCGTACGACATTGGGAGCCAGCCGTAGCTATTGGGAGCCGGCCGGCTCTCGATAGCGAAAAACACTGTTCTGGGCGAGAATGGGCCAGCTGTCTGTTTTTGGAGATATTTATGACCTATTTTGCTCAAATTCTATAAATACGAGCATATATCTCTGTGTTAGAGGTTAGAAAAATTTCAAAGAAGCTAAATTACCTTTGAGAGCTCCTTCTTGTGCAAGCTAACTTTGAGAAATTTGATCATCCTTATACCATATCTATACATCACACACAACCTTGGAACTAAGCCTTGGAACCTTGGTTGAGCTTTGAGAATCACAATTCAAGCTTGAGATCGAGCTTTGACCAAGTTTGTGTTACAAAAAAGAGCTTGCCTTCTTTGAGAGGTATAATCTTGCCACCTTCTCTGTTGCTTTCATTTCTATCTCTTGTTATCTATTCTTTATGTCTTTGAGTTATTTTGAGTCCATTTCAAGTGTCTAAACTTGGGTTTGGATAGCTACCAAAAGGTAGAGAGGGTTAACACCTTCTCTTGCACCTTATTTCATAGCTCAAGCCTTTGCTTTTACACTCTTTTCTTTGGTTTTCAAACTAATTTTTAGAGTTAAAAGAGGCTAAAAAACATGCTTTGAGGTCTCAAAAATGGAGGGGTTAGCCACCCCTCCTTGTTCTTCTTTACTAGTCTTATTTCCTTTACTTTTTGTTTGAACTTTTTGGGCTCTTTTCATACACTTTGAGCCACTATTTCTATATATCAGGGGTTGTTTTAGGGCTGTTGTAATTTATTTAATTAAGGTATGCTTTGAATATTTAGCTTGTTGTGTTATAAGGCTTCATATCTAGCTAGTTGTGTTGTGTCACCCATGCTTTGCTAGTTTTTCTTTGATTAATTTTCATTGTCAAGAGTTTCATTTGAATAATCAATTTAGCATTCATTTCTGCAACCTCTCTCTTTTCTTCTTTTCTTCTTTTGTTTGAGAGTCATTTCAACCGATTGATAGTTATTCAAGGCATGGGATAGAGACCTACGCTCAATGGCTTAATCTCTATGGAGGTTCATCTTCAAGGCATAGGCTCTCTTTTATGCCAAGAATCACTTCTCGTTTGACGTTTCTTCTCATTTAGCAGACTTAAACATCATTTTGGACAAATTGATTAAAGAATGGTAAGGACTAATAAAATCGGTTTAAAATGAACTAAACTGACATAAACAAAAAATGCTTAGAGTTTGTTGGACTCGGTTGGACGTTATGCCGAGTCCATTGTTCCGAGATTTATCATGTGTCAATTCATGATACGTTGATAAGACTTAGAGCGTGTCTACTTCCCTCTTTGAGCCTTCATGATAGGAGGGAAGGGTGGTCTTTCATCACATTTATCAATTTTGTCCAATCGCGCTCAAGATCATAGAGCCATCCACTTGTGCTAATTGATGGTTTTGAATGCGAATTTGTCCTTCTCTTGAGTTTTCCATGATAGAGAGAGGTAGAAGGGACAAATAAGGCCCAGAAAGACTCTATCTGCACTATTCTCACCTCAAAGCACAAAACACTTTTTGGCATAAAATTTGATGCCGGCCGGCATTGTTTCGGCCCAGCCAGATCTCATTTGGAGTCGACCGGCTCCCAATGCTTGGTAAAACAGAGACTTTTTACAGAAGCAGAGGGCAGCAGCTAATGGTTAAGCAGAGCAGTCTGGGCAGACAGAGCTACTTCTGGGTACTGTGCATGCGATGACTCATGGTTGCTTAGATTAATATTCACATTAGTATTGTTGTAATTGTTGTCAATGATTCTTATTGTCGTTGTTGCAATTATTATTATAATACCATTGTTGTAATAAATTAGATAGTATTCATTTATTATTTGTTTGTTCCAACCTTATAATTAGATAGTTAATTAAATTAGCTTAGTTAGTTGTTCAGATTATTCGGATTTGTAATAGTTAGCTTATTTCGGACATTTGGACACTTATTCACATTCTCTTGCACGGGGGCAAATATGTAATAACGTGTATGTCTTCCAACCCCTATTTCTTTCTCCCTTTTATTTACCCGTTTATAATGGTAGTGTAAGACATCATATTTAATTAGCATTCTCCTAATTCGCATACACTTGTTTCATATGCGTTTGGGTTTGACTCATCATACTAACCAATGTCAGTTTCAATTTCATTACTTGAATGTATGATCTATGATCTATCACATGTCTTGAATGGAATAACATACCATGCTCATAGCCAAGCCTATTAAAATTGCACATTGAATGTGTTGCATTAGTCACATTGTATGGTTTAGGAACATGCATGTTTTCTAATCATTTTTCTTTGTTTGGCTTACCTTGGAGTACTAGGTGAGCTTTTTATTGGACCTTTTGAGATTTTAGAGTGAGTTAGGGAAGTGGCATACCGTTTGGCCTTACCCCCACAGCTTTCTGGGGTTCACAATGTGTTCCATGTATCTATGCTTAGGAAGTACGAACCCAACCCTTCATATGTACTTGATTGGGTTGATTTGGAGGTTGATGAGGATGCCTCCTATGAAGAGCGATTGGTCCAAATTTAGATGTCTAATAACAAGTGTTGAGGGTCAAGACTATACCATTAGTAAAGGTGTTATGGAGACACCATAGGATTGAGGAAGCAATTTAGGAACGGAAGGTGAAAGTCCACTCCAAGTATCCGAATTTATTTGAGAATGCTTAGTTTGTTATAAATTGTAATTTTCTCTTGTGTTTGAGAATAAATCGTTGAAATTGTAAACCAAATGTTGTTATGATGGTTGTTGTCTTTTTTTAAGCATGAGAACTATTGTAGAATTGACACAATTGTTGTTGAACTTATGCTTATAATTATTGTATTAGCGGTTGTTGGAATGTGGCCTTAGCCCATGGAAAATTTTGATGATGATAGCGAAATGTTGTTGAGATTAAGATCTCTATGCTATAATTAATTTGTTGTTGATATGGATTCATTATTGCCATTAGTGTGGTTGTAACCACTCGGAGCCCTTTTGTTATTGTATTGTCCTTGTTCTTTGGAGGTGGTTGGTGAGGGGTGTAACCAAATTTCTGGGGCGAAATTTCCTAAGAGTGGGAGATTGTGATGTCTCGGGTCTTGGACTTGACTAGTATTGAGTAGTAAGATAGTGCGCACTACTTTCAGTATTTTGTTTATCGTATTGGGTCATTGATATTTCTTTTCTACTCTTACTTAACCTCTCTTAACATTTCTGGGTTAAAATTTTGAGTTTTGGGATACGAAATCAAATTCTAGGTTTTCTGGGCAAAACCGCTCATGCGAATTTGGTAACCGCTCGAGTGGAATCACACAGGTGTTTTCTAGACATAAACCAGTCCTGCGGATTTTGGATCCCACTCGAGTGGATTTTGCTAAAAAAATTTCTAGGTTTCTCTAAAGCAAACCGTCTATGGAGGCACATAATGCGTTTGTGCTGAATTCAAACCGCTCGTGCAGATTTCAGCGCGTCTATCTCAAATTTCGAGCATTTTTTTCTCAAAACTGATGCCAAAAACATGTTTGAGACACTTTTTCACTTCTCTCTCTCTCTCTCTCTCTATACTCATCTTTTCTCTTCCTTGTCTCTACAAACACACCCAAATCGAAACTTCTCTCTAAGATTTAGGTATACTCATCTATACTCATCTTTTCTCTTCCTTGTCTCTCTAAGATTGCACCAAACCGAAGAACGCGACGAGGGTTACATTTACACGGATTGAATTGAGTTTTCATCAATGTTGAGTTTAGGGTTTTTGTCTCCTTTCTCTCTCAAGTTTGAGGTGGGGATATTCTTAGAATTATATATATATGTTTTTGCAAGTCTATGCCTTTTTGGAGTATTTCTTACGTGTTTGGATGATATCAAAAGTGGATTTCCTCTATTTTTTCCAAAGTTTTTGAGAGTATGAACTATGTTCTAAAGTGTGGGTGTTGTTTGGACAAATCTTTTCAAAATTGGAACAAATACCTAGTTTTGGGGGAAACCCTAGAATTTGGAGATTTTGGGAACATGTTGAAATATTGTGAAATTCATGCTTGATAAATTGTAATGTGAATAAATGATGGAGAAATTTCTATAGTTGTATCAAATGTGGAAATTTCATGAGAAAATGAGAATTGTTGATTTGGGAAGCTTGAGGAATAGCTTTGTAATAACCCTTTTTTTTTTCTTTTTTCTTTTTTTTTAAATAGTCAATGCATAAATTAATTGAGTTATAATTGGATTGGAGTGTTGTGTAAAGTTATGTGTAAAAATGGTTCAATTTTGTAATAATTTTTTTTAAAAAAAAAATATAATTTTTAAATCTCAGAAATTATGAAATTTTTATTATGTTGTTCCCATATGAGTCAAGCACGTTGGATAAAAAAATTTCAGAAATTAATTGATGAGAATTTATTTTATAAAAATTTGCGGACTGATTGGTGTTCAATTTAATTTATAGCAGAATTTGAAATTGAGTTATGGGTGTTTAGACCAAGATTTGAGATAAATTTGTTGGTCTATTTTGGTACATAATTGGACCATGTTTGACTTATGGGTGAGACCCATGATTTAGATTTAATTTAATTTGAGTTTGTTTAGTGACTCATCTTTAACTGTTTGGTCCTTTTTAATTATGTGATTGGTAGTAACCACCTTAGGAGTTGTTATTATTTATTATATAGGATTATAATAAATATTTGATAGTTGATTTTATGGTGTGTACCATATGGTGAAAAATTATATATTTCTATAGTGAATGAAATGAGTGTATATTTCAAAGTGAGCAAAAATTATATTTTGTGGTGAAAAAAATTATATCATTTTATAAATTATGTTACAAGATTTTAAAGATGTTATGATCATATATTTTGTATTAATTTATATGATGTTAAGTTGGTGAGCTTCCATAGGAAAGTGAACCCACGTGGGGTTGTCCCCACGCTCCTTCCCTTTTCCCTTCCTTTCTCTTCCTTTCTTTTCCTTTGCTCTCTTTTGTGCAGAGAGCTCCATCTTCTCTCTCTCTCTCTCTCTCTCTCTCTCTCTCTCTCTCGTGGCCTCCATTGTTGGCTTTGCATTTGAGCTTCAAATGGGAGTCTTTAGAGTGAAATTTTGCAAAAGTGTTGTAAATGAAAGTCGGAGAGATCGTCGTGATCTTCACAATGGTGTTCTCGGATTCATGATCGGGTAAAGTTTGCATTTTCAGATTAGCTTTTCTTCATTTTTGAGGTAGGGACTTTCTTTACAGTTTTACATTAAAGCTGTGTTGGGGTTATTTTGAGAAAATATGTCATTTAACGAGGTATTGCATATATATATAATTTTTAGATTTTTGTTTGGTAATTTTTGGAAGAAACATTATGTTGAAATATTAAGAATGTTGGCATTTTGAGATTGATTTTGGGAATCATTTTGTGTTGTTAATTTTGTAAAAAAAAAAAATTCAAAAAAAAAATTCAAAGGTTGTATGATTCTATTTACATCATATTATGATTAGATGATTTATTTTGAGAAATATAAAGTTGAAAATATTTTTTTATCTTTGATTTTGGAATTTATTTTTGAGAAAAATAAATTGATATTGAGGAATATTGTATAAATTGTTAAGTTGGGATTATAAAGTTGTTTTGGGATTAAAAACTTTAGAAGTGTTACATTCATGATATTTTATGAAAAATGATATGTTGATGATTTAGTTGTGTTCATTTTTGTAAAAATGAAAATTGTGAAATGTGGACTTTTGAACTTACAACCTTGAAAATGTTACTCTTTGACATATTTCATAATTTTTTATGTAAATATTATAGCAATCCCGGTTTTGCCCCGACATTCTTTGTGTCTCGGACTCGGATTCCGTGGTTGAATGCTGTATCCTTGTCTTGTTTTTCCCCTTTGACTCTTTGTATCTGAGTTTTGGAATGTGTTGGGCGAGTTTGAAACAGGTTGGTTGTTGTTTGGTTTAGATTGTTGTTGCCCAGATTTTTGCCCCTTCACTCGAACGAGGCTTCTTGCGCTCGAGTGAACCTTGTGTAATCTACTTCTTCGCTCAAGCGAGGCTTCTTGCGCTCGAGCGAAAATTGAGAATTCTTAGGTTTCCTTCCAGACGTAGCTTTTCTGGGGAGGGAGAAGTTCTTCACTCGAGCGAGACTTCTTGCGCTCAAGTGAGCTTTGTGTTAGTTGTTCCTACACTCGAGCGTGGCTTCTTGCGCTCGAGCGTGCATCTGCGTCTGTGGCAGACCTAAAGCTTTGCATTCTGCGCTCGAGCGACACTTCTTGCGCTTGAGCGAGGTTACTTGTTGTGTCTGGTCGCTCAAGCGATTACTCCTTCGCTCGAGCGAAAACCGCGTATATTAGTTCGTAGTAACAATATTTTATATCATTTTTTGGTTCCATTTTCACTCAAAACCCTAGCACAACTCCATCTCTCTTTAAAACACTCCCTCTTTCTACAAATAACCCTAGATCTAAGCATCTCTAAACCCTAGTCCCTTTGTTGAAGTGTTGGAGCATCGCAAGGGCTTTCCTTTGATCCGAGTCAAACCGAATTTGGAGCCTTTTTGGAGTTATTCATTATCTCCCTTGAGCTTCTACTCTTGAGGTAAGGATATTCTACACATTGTTATGATGTTTAACCTAAGTATTTGTCATTTTGAATGTACGAGGGGATTTGGGTGTGATTTGAGTGAAGTTAGGGTTTGTGTTCTAAATTAAAAGAGGGGTTTTCATGTTGGATTATAAAATAACTATGGGGCTTTGTGTATGAGGTTCCCTAATGTCGAAATTGTGAAATTTGGACTTGGGTTGTTATTTTGGAATATGGGGAAATTTGCCTTAGGTTGGGTTGAATTATTATTTTGAATAAATGATGAAATTGATAAGGTAAATATGAAATTGGGAGGATGTGTGAATAAATGGTGTAATTGGAATTGATAAATCACTCACTTATGGAAAATTTGGCAAATGATCTCTTGATAGATTTGTATATCTGTTTAGAAATATCTGTTTTGGGCTATCGGTGGAGGATAGCTATGATTGTTGTAGAAACTGCATGAGGACTAGGTAAATTGAAATTAGTCATATGAATAATGTCATTGAATATGACGGTTTGATTAAATTGATGAATGTGTGAATTTTGATAGTCATTGTATGGGAGGAGATATGGGATGGACTTCATTGATAATTAAGTTGGCCAGAGTGTTCTGGGTGAAAGTCCCAAAATCTTATATATATATATATATATATGGGTGCCGGTTCCCTCGGATGTGAATTTCGTAAAATGGCAAGAGAATTGAAGTGTTTGAATAATGATTACTACTGAAGTGTTAACAAATGAGTTGTAGTCTCGTTAGGAATAGTTTAGATATCAAGGAAGTATCTCTGTGAGTTGATTAGAATAATGAATGAAAATGGAATGAGATATTGATGTCATTGTTGATTAGTCATGAAATGATGTCTGTTGGTTTCAAGTATTGAACATTTATCAAATGCGTATATCTTAGTTAAATCTCATATACTATTTTAGCATATCTCTACTGGGCTTTGGCTCACCCTACTTGGGACACCATTTTGAGGTACAGGTGACACGCTGCCTCCAAGGGCATAGCTTGGGAGGTCTAGGGGCTTAAGGCTCCATTTTGTTATTTTTGTTTTGTGTTAAGTGTAAATTCAAGCCGAGGACTTTATATGTATAGAGTTAGGACTCTTCTTTTGCTGTAACCAATTAATAACCTGGAAAGATATAAGCCCATAGGGTACTCATTTTGTTGTTAGTAATTAGAGTTACATGCTATAGTTTGAAGATAAACATTTATGAAAGTGTAATGCATGTAATATCTTTTGTAATATAGACTCTGATGAATGAGAGTATAACATTCCTACTATATTTGTAGATCTTATGGATGGTTGATTTATATTATTTTAAGGGCGTTACAAAGATCATGTCAGTTAAGTAATTTTAAAAAAAATTATGAAATTGTTATTGGTAGAGAATTTGGGAAAAATATTACCTCTTTAAGTAGCTTGGCATGAAAAAATGGTTATGTTGAAATATGGTTATGTTTGAAGGATGAGGCATGTGAAGTTAGGTTTGGTAATTTAAATTTGGAAATTTTTTAATATAATAAAATTACTAATTTAGTGGATTAAATTAGTTTGGTTAGAAGTGTGTTACTGAGATTATACCATAACTTTTGATATAGTAGGATAAAAATGGTAATATTTAATAAGTATTAGATTTAGTGAGAATCATTTGGTTATCTTGGTTGAGGTGAAACAAAATTGATTGAAAGTTTTGTGTGAGTTAAGATAATTGAGAAATTGATTATTAGTTTTAATAGTTGGAGTATGCTAATATGTTGTTTTTTAACATCAAATTTTTATATGAGACATTTGAATTGTGAATTGAGGGTTTGGTTAAATTGGGAGTTGATTACTTATAATCTTGTTATTTAATGCATTTTTGTGTATAAAATTACATGTGGATATTTGAAAGTGAGAAAGTCCCAATTTGTGGAAAATTTTAAATGGTAATGTTTTGGGAGTTGTCGGATTATTGAGAAAGGATTTTGTTTGATTTCAAAATTGAGGATTTGATTCAGAAAACACATGAAATTTTTGGATTTTCGAGTATCAATTACTCCTTTAAAATGTTGAATTTAATGGAAAGTTATATAAGTCTTGAAAGTTTGTCTTTAAGATGTGGAATATGGATTGTTTCTAAATGTTGGGAATCATGAGAGATTCCAAGTTATGGTTATATGTTGAATTGTACATTCATGTTGTTATCTTTTAATTAACACATTAGAGGTAACTATTTTGGCTGTCGGTGAGAATTTATCATGCATTTAATGAGGGATTTCTTGGAAGGGTGAGATGTTGGAACTTTGAAAGTTTGAAATATAGTATGTTATAGAATTGTCCTGAAATGACTAAATTAGGAATGTTGATTAACTTGTGGAGACTATATGAATGTGGATATTGTTGGATTATCTCTTAGAATTGTATTATGATATTACATTGATAGAGATATGAAATTTGATCACAATGGAGCATTGTGTAGTGGAATTGAAATTGGAACTATTCTAATGCATTGTTACATATTGCATTTTCATTCCTTTTCATTGTTATTATGGGTTTCGTATTGCACTTGAAAACTATTGTTTTGATAAAGGAATTGTTTTTGGTTAAACAAAAATCATTTTTGACTTGTTTTGGGTAAATAAGTTAGTAAGTCCGGATAGGGGGTGTAATTTGATGTTGGTTAAGTTGGCCTGAGTGTCTGGGGTGAAAGACCGAAAACACGCGTAGAGGAGGTACCACTGCCCTTCCGGTGAGAGACCGGTAAAGTGGGGATTTGGTAGTGCTCGATATGCGTACTTGCAGACATCAGCCTAGGGATTACCTGAGTCGTATTTACCACCTTGGAATTTTATTGAAATTGTTGGATTAATGTGTTTTTAAATTGGCATTGTGCATAAGATTTTCAGAGGATGAGAAAAATATTTTGAGCATGATATGGCATATGCATTCATCTCATAAGACTGTATAAAATGTATTTAATGCTTTGTTAGATGTCATTATGAATTGTTTAATTATTCGATTCAATTGACAAATGGGTAATTGAATGAATTGAAAAGGATGTCATGTTGCATTTGAGGCATGCTTATTTATTTAAGTTAACTAGTTGTAGTTAATTAAATAAATTGGAATTAAGAGTTTATGTAATAGAATCATATGGTTTTGATATGATATGATTTCACGTATATGCATGAGTATTTTTCTACCCGCATATCTTTTAATGTTTTAATATGAGATGGTTTGCTGAGCTAGTGGTTGCTCACCTCCTGCCTGTACATGTGTATAGGGAATGCTTTTCGGATTTAGAGATCAAACAATAGGTTTTACCATTTCATAAGTGTAATGTAGTGATAGATTGTAGTATTTTATTTGTTTATTTGGCTGAATGCTATTTTTTTGTAAAGAGTAGTGTTCTCGCTTTTATCGTAAGCCTCAGGACATTTCTTTTAATTGTATGTAAATGTCTTTATTGTATCATGAGAGAGAACTTGTATTTTTAATTATTCATTATCTCATCCAATGATGAATTGTCTATTGTAAATGAACTTAATTAATTAATTTTGGTAATGTTATCTGAGTAATAAAATACGAGGCGTGACAAGCTTATTGTTGTTTGTCTTGGAATGACCAAATTTTAAAAATAATGATTAATATGTATAGAATGCATGAATGATGACATTGTTATGTTATCTCTTGGAAAATGTATTATAATGATACCTTGATAAGAGATGTGAAAATTTAATCACAATGGAAGATTGTGTAGTGGAATTGAAAATGGAACTATATTAATGCATTGTTGCATGTTGCATTGCCATTCCATTTAATCTTTGTTATAATTGATTTTGAATATTTTATTGGAAAATTATTGTTTTGAGAAATGAATTATTTTGTGAAACAAGAACATCTTGAACTATTTTGGGGTAAATACATTGGTATGTCCAGATAAGGGGTGTAATTTTGTATTGATTAAGTTGGCCTAGTGTCCATGGTAGAAGATTGAAAACACGCGCGGAGGAGGTACCACGTGTCTTTCGGTTAGCAACCGGTAAAGTGGTGATTGGTGGTGTTTGTTATGCCTACTTGCAGATACCAGCCTAGGAATTTACTTGAGTCGTATTCCCCACCCCTTGAACTACCTTGAAGTTATTGAATTGTTGTGTTTTCAAATTTCATTGTGCACAAAATTTTCGAAAGATATATATATATATTTTTTAGCATGACATGGCATATGTATTCATCTCAGGAGACTATATAAAACATATATACTTTGTTGAGATCTTCCTACTGGGCTTTGCGCTCACCCTATGGGATTTTGTGCAAGAAATGATGTGGTGATCCAGCTGAGTTAAAGGCATGGAATTTATTTTGAGAGCACAAAACTCTTTCCTTTTGTTGTAATTATTTTTGACAAGCCAAGGGCTTTACTTGTATGGGTTCAAAATCCATTTTGTGTAATCAGGGTATAAGCTTTGGAATTTGTAGCCCTTGAGGGTATTGAATTGTACTTGACTTATTGTGTCACATGCTACAGATTCATATTCTAGGAATGTTGAATGTATAATTGCGTGTGGAATATTTTTTCTAAATCTCTAGAGTTTAATAAATACAAATGTTAGAGAATTGTTGATGATATTAATGATGAGGCATTATCTTCCGTATATATTAAGCAATGGAAGCTATTTACTTGGAAAACAAGATTATGTGATGAGTCTATTTGTGTTAATTTCTTTGGAGCATTACACTTTTACCACCAAGTAATTTGAAGGAACTGAAATTCCATTGCCATGCCATTTGAACTTTTCTAAAAGGAAAAAGCGAATAAAAGCAGAAATGTCTTTGAATCAATACATTGTGGAATGATACCTTTCTTAACTTGCTCTAACTTGGAGAGTACAACTCGATGCATGGAACTTAACAAGAAGCTTCCATGTGTTTTAACCTCCATGGTTGCAAGGGTGATTTGATTCTAAAAAAATAAAATAAAAATAATAATAAATGCAAGGGTACAAATATTACGTGTCAAAATCATGGACATGGAATCAGATCCCCAGTTATATTTTGCAGGGAGAATTTTAACATAATGAGACAGATAAAAAAAAAAATTACAAAAACATGTAGAGTGCAAATGATTTTGTGATAAGGTGCAAGTGTTACTTGAATTCCTTCATGTTTGTGTAGAATTTTTTTTTCTGTCCCACTAGAAAGTAATTCTCCTATTTTATAAAATGAGTACATTTATTTATATATAGAATTAAATTGTAAAGAAATATTAAAAAATTACACCTCATCATAACAAAGATATGATAGGAAAGTATCAAAAATACACATGAAAATATAGTAAGGGTTGTTAGAGATATATCATTATTCGCTGATAGGGCTACCTGCAAAATTCAAATCGCGTTGAGCTTTAGTATATTTTGCCTTATTTATTAAGATTTTAACGAACTCGAGTTCGAACTCAATAAAAATTTAACGAACCAAATTCGAATAAGTTCTTATTGAGCCGAACTCGAGTCTGTTCATGAATTACTATGTTTATTTGTAGCCCATTGACTGATATCTCATCATTTATCATATATCAGACTCTGTCGTGCTGACATTTGTATTCTTATTATTTTTATGTGGTTTAATTTTATATGTAATAAGGAAAAGCTTTTGTACTAACTAATAAGAAATTTTATATTTGTGATAGTGAGAATTACATAGTTGAGTTAATGACAAACAATGAAGGTTCATCCAATTTCATTGGTGAACTAAATAATTATCTTTGATATATAGATGCTTTTCCCACTATATAATTTGGAGGAATTGGAATTCGATTCCTATGCCATTTGAATTTTTTTTAAAGGGTAAAAGGGAATAAAAGTAGAAATGTCTTTGAATCAATGCATTGGGGAATGATACCTTTCTTAACTTGCTCTAACTTGGAGAGTACAACTTGATACATGTAGGGGTGTAAATTTGGCCTGGCTCGACCCATGTCGGGCTGCACAGGCTCCCGCCAAAATTTGAGTCGAGCCATGCCGACCCACGGGCCATAAAATTAGTTCTAGGCCCAAGGGGTATTCGGGCCTTGGGCGGGCCGACAGGCGTAGGCTTGGGCCTGGGCTCAAGCTTGAACTAGGCTTGAGCGGGACTGAACATTTTTTGTTTTATCTTTTTTTTACTTTTTTCACCAATTTTTTTTTTTTTATTTTCCACCAAAAATGACACTAGCCAATGGGCCAGGGCAAGAGGGCTAGGCTCACGGGCCAGATTGGGCTCCAAAACACACAGCCCAAGCCTAGTTGGGTTTAGTTTGGGCAAGCCTGCTAGAGTTGCGAGCGGGTTTTGAGCTGTCCACATGTCATTTTTACACCCCTAGATGCATGGAACTTAACAAGAGGCTACCTTGCATTTTAACCTACAAGGTTGCAAGGGTGATTGATTCTCCAAAAATAAAAAAATAAAAAATGCAAGGGTGCAAACATTACTTGTCAAAATCATAGACATGGAATCGAATCCTAGTTATATTTTGCAGGGAAAATTTGAAAACAGTGGGATAAACAAAAAATACAAAACATGTGAGTTACAAATGATTCTGTGATAGGATTGCAAGTGAAAGGCTATGGGGATGCAATCTTTGTGTAAAAACAAAATTTTCCTGTCCTACAGGAACGTAATTCTTTCTATTTTATAAAACTAGTACATTTATATATATAGAATTAAATTGTAAAGAAATATTAAAAAATTACACCTCATCCTAACAAAGATATGGTAGAAAAATATTAAAGATACACATGAAAAAATAGTAAGGGTTATTAGAGATATATCCTTATTGGTTGATAGGACTGCAAAGTAAAGTTGAGTCAAACTTTAGTATATTTTGTTTTGTTCATTAAGATTTTAACGAACTCTATTTCAAGCTCGAATTCAATAAAAGTTTAACGAATCGAATTCGAACAAGTCTTTACCGAGCTAAACTTGAACTTGTTCATGAATGACTTTGTTAATTTGTAACCCTATTAACTGATAGTTCGTCATTTATCACATATTAGACTCGTGTTGACATTTATATTCTTGTAATTTTTATGTGGTTTAATGTTATATGTAATAAGGAAAAGCTATGTACTAACTAATAAGAAATTTCATATTTGGGATAGTGGGAATTACATAGTTGAGTTAGTGACAAACAATGAATGTTTATCCAATTTCATTTGTGATTTTTTATTAGTTAGTGACATTATGTATTTTTTATTAGTTAGTGACATTATGTACGATGGTATCATTAGCAGGGGTGATGATGCCAACCTAGTTGGGATCATCTCTTCCTATGATGATGCAATCTTGGATCTCAGCTCTCTTTATTATGCATGTACTCTCCTTAATTTTAATAAAAAAAATTTCTTCGCTGATAAAAAAAAGTATGATGATATCATTGTTACACTAATTATTTGTTGTCCAAAAAGATATATTGAAAAGTATTCCGAAAATAAAGTAACATGAACTAATATAACACAATTTATTTTCAAGATATTTTTTCAATATTAATAGTATGTACACACTTTTCTAAGGATAAATTACACAGAGTCCAAAAATTTGATACAATTCAATTCAAATGTGATTGAAATTAATGCATATGGTATGAAAATATAAGAATATGTAAGGTAAAATTTATATTTTAGTATTATAGACATGACAATATTGTTTTTTGATTCTATGACTAATTGATTATTAATGAAAATGAGAGCTATGTTTATGTGAATTTAAATCTTAAGAAAGCCTAATAATTATACTAAATTTATGGGACTAATGGTTGTTTTGAGTAGGACTTATAAGCTATTATTTTTTTGTTATTACAAAAAAATGTATAAAAAAATAGAGAGATTATGTGACCTAAATAAGCTAATAACCTAATAAATTAACTTTTTTAGATGTTGTCAAAGGAGGTATTATATTTTTTCCAAACCATTGAGTGAATTATCCTTTTCTTTGGGGATTGGATCATCTCTCGTGGGGTACTGGCCCACCACGAGCTCACTGAGAAGATCAAGTTGATCAAAAATTAGAAACCATTTGATTGGATCATATTTATTTGAAAAATAATTAGCACACTATAATTATGAAAGTAGTCCGTCTATTTAATTTTTTTCGTTGAGAAGATCAATTGGTTATTACTTGATTTTTAACCTAAATAATTGTTTAAAAGATATTGCAAAATAAACTGTTTGAATCATTATAATCAACCTTATGTGAATCCACTTCTAAGCCATCATGAGTGCCTTTTATAAAAACGAGTACAATCCCAATTTCCTAAGACAACAACCCAAGTGAGAAGAAAGAAAAGAGCAATTAGCAAAACTTGAAGAAAAAAGTTGTGCAAGTTTTGTTTTTCAGACCAAGAGAGTTGAATCGATGGGAGGCGGTTCCTCGGACCTCCGAATTGAAACCCCTGAACCAAAAGACGTCAATGGATCATGGCCGTTCCCCACCGGCTACACAATTGAAGATTGGAAGAAGGATAATCTGGTATTTTTGTTTTGTTTTGTTTTTTTAATAATGATTATTATTTACTAGTGTTATTGTTGTGATATTTTTGTAGTATCATCACTCCCTTTTGTGTTGTGCATGTTTGGATTTTTATTTTTTATTTAGGCCTGCTATATAAATCATTTTTGCTAATTTATATTTAACTATTTAGGTGAATTTACACAATAAATGACTAACTCTGTCATTTGTTATATGGATTCATATAGAAAGTAAAAACTTGGATAAAAAACCAACATATTCCTGATATTTGTTTGGATTGGGTGATTTGGGAAGAAGACAAAAGATATATATATATATATTTTATTAACTCAATAATCATATATATAATATAAGTGGTTGGCTTCTCCTAAGTATCAATTTACTATGTTATAATTTAATTTCACATAAAACTATCATATATATTTATTTAACACTTTAATAATACTATAAAGTTGATACTATATATTCTCCCGCGTTGCATGGCTCACAACATAATTTTTAAAACAATTATATGTATATATATGTACATATACACATAAACATAAATAATTTAATTTAATATTATCTCATATATAGTTATTTAAGTTACATTTTTATATCATGATATAGTTAACATTATTGAAAATAGTTTTTTGGACCTAGTGTCGACTCTAGAATTTTTTACAGATGGAGTCGCTTCATAAACTTAGAAGTCCTATAAATTTTTAAAATATTTTTTTTTCCTTAAAACTAAACAACATTATTTTGTTTGGTTTTGAATTTTTTAAAATAATTTTTGAGTTTTTGGTTTTTATGTTTTGTTGTCTTTAGTAAAATATATATATATTAGTCATTTTTTAAGATGCACCTAAAACAAAAAATATTTATGAAAAGTGTAATGAATTTTTCTATTTTTTGTATTTGGTAAATTTAAAAAAAAAATCACAAATATTTTTCTTTTTATGTGTATCTAGATTAAGTAAATTTTAAAATAATAAATTTTAAAATTTCCTTGAAATATTTTAAAAATTGATCATAAACAAGCAACACAAAACAAAAAACTCAAAATTTATTTTTGAAAACTATTTACCAAACATCTCTAATGGGAATACACCTTTATTTGATTAAAAAAAAAATCAATATCATAGTAATACTATAATGCCCTGAAATAATTGCAATAATCCATCCACAATATAGATAAACGACAATAACGATAACATAACTCTCCCATTACATTCCAATTATATTTACAAAAGCAAATGTATGCGGTATACATTCATAATGCTTGGCCTTGAATCTATAACATATGTTTTGAACAAAAGAGAAAAAATGGAAGTTAAACAGATAAGAAATGACCTATGGGTTTACAGCTTTCTAAAACGATACTTGATTACAACAAAAGTAAATTTAAGTCCAATACAATTTAAGCCATTGGCTTATATAAAAATAAACATAGCAAATAAACAAAAAGAGCTCCCGCCCCAAGTTCTCCCAAGCTATTTCCTTAGCGGAGGCATATTATTAGCACCTGAAATGTTTTTCCCACATAGGTGAGCAAAAGCCTAGTAAAAATAATCTAACACAGTATATGAATCTTAGCAAAACTATAAGGTAAGTACATATGCAATGCTCGTGCCAAAACATTTTTATACCTCTTTCCAAACTACAATGCCAAATTAATATCTTGATTCATAAAATCATTTCCATTACAATAAAAAATAGGGTAGTAAATCACACTTAGGGAATTTCAAAACAATACAACCTTTCCTAGAAATTTCATCTAGAGGAAACCGTAAATCGGGACCCATGTAAGCGTAAGCTATACAAGCAGTACTATTGTCATTTCACGAAAATTTCATTCTCGGGATCGGCATCCACATATACGCGCGGTTTTCAAGACTTTCACCCCAGATACTCAGGCCAACTTAGTTCAACATTACAATTCATGTTTCCCAGATTCATCCTTTTTCACAAACGATAAACATTTCCAATGTATACGTGTGAAATGATGCTCAACGTAAATGCATGAGAAAATAGTTTCATTTCTCCTAATTTACATGCAATTTCTACAACATTCATAGCTATCCTCCACCGATAGCCCAAGACAGATATTTCTAAATAGATGATTCAAATTCCATAAAGATACACTTTCCAAATCTCACGGGGTGAGTAATATTACATATCTAACTCTACCATTCTCATCAACATCAATCCAATTTCACAATTCCAATATTAATCTCAAAATTTATACAAAATCAATATTTAGAGGTATTTAGGACAACATCCATGTTCTTCCCAAAATCAATTCCAACACTCAAAATCCACAATTTATTCCCAACTTAACATCATTTTCCATATCAAAATTATTTTCAAGGATCCATTGGAAAAATCCCTCTTTTGATTTAGTTTACCCAAACCCTAGTTTGTTCCAAATCTTCCAAAATTCAATATTTCTTAGAAATGACAAATAGTTAAGTTAAAACTCATAAAAAAAAGTGGAAATATCCCTACCTCAAGCTTAGAAGATGATTGAAGGAGTGAAAACTCAAAGATGCCGAAATCCAACTTTGCTCCGATTAGAACGAAGCCCTCGTCAAGCTCTACCCTTTTAACAAATGCACATGGGTAAAAGATCAACGAATCTAGGTGCAATTGAGGGAAATGTGTGAGTTTTAGAGGGAAAGTGAGAGAAAATAGGGTTTTGAAATGTTTAGAGAGGGAGAGAAGTGAAGAAGTGACTCAGAAAAGTGATTTTATGAACTGATATACGCACAGCTCGCTTGAGTGCAAGATGTGTCGCTTGAGCGACCAGACACACTAAGTTGTTCCACTCAAGCGCAAGAAGCTTTGCCCACGCGTAGAATACACATTTCTAGTAGTTTTGCAAACAGAGGTCATCGCTCGAGCGAAGAATACAAATTCCCAGTAGTTTTACAGACCTGCAAAAATACTAGACGTTTAACAAGGATCACTCGAGCGCAGAAAGTTTCGCTCGAGCGAAGGGGCAAAAATCTAGGCAACAAAAGTTTGAAAAATAAGCTACCAACCTGTCCCAACCACAATCAACCCAACCCAATAGCCCAACTCAAGGAGAAATAATGGGAAACAAGGCAAAAACAACTATACAATGAAAAGAAACCTAAATCCAAAAGTCAAAAGGGTCAGGTTTAAACCAGAAACGCTATAACCTCCCCCTTTAAAGAATTTTGTCCTTGAAATTATAAATCAAAATTTAAAATTGTGTTTAAACCAATTACAACAATCATAATCAATCAATTCCAATACCATAACCCATTCACCGATCATTCATTATCATCAACGTGATAAACAAGTTTTCAATACTTAATATACAATTCATATTTCCAAAACATATACAATGTTTATATTAAATCAACATAACAAAGTTTCAATACATGCTCAAACATTAACAAATAGGTCCGGATATTTCTCATGGACTTCCCACTCATGTTCCCAAGCTGCTTCTTCAACATCGTGACGTCGCCACAATACTTTAGCTAAGGGAATTGTCTTACCTCACAAGACTCGGTCTTGAGTATCCAAGACTCTCACCGGTCTCTCTTCATATGTGGCATCCTCATTTACCTCTAAGTCGGTACAATCCAACACATGTGATGGATCCGGCTCATACTTCTAAAGCATACAAATATGAAACACATCATGAATCTCGGAAAGTTATGGCGGCAAGGCCAAACGATAAGCTACCTCTCCAATCTGCTCAAGGATCTCAAAAGGCCCAATGAATCTAGGGAACAACTTTCCATTCTTTTCAAATCTCATCAAACCCCGTCTAGGTGATATCTTCAAGAAGACGCGATCTGCTACCTCAAAGGCTAATGGTCTCCTCCTGCGGTCGGCATAGCTCTTTTGACGACTCTGAGCCATGACTAACCTCTTACGGATAAGTGCAACTTTCTTATTCATTTCCCAGACTAACTCTGGACCCAACATAGGTGCATCACCCACCTCGGCCCAAAACACAAGAGATCTACATAGTCGGCCATACAAGGTCTCAAACGATGCCATGCCAATACTCGACAAGAAACTATTGTTGTAGGAAAACTCCACTAAGGGCAAGTGTCTCTCCCACAACCCCTTAAAGTCAAGAACATAACCCTGAAGCATATCCTCTAAAATCTGAATAGCACGCTCAGATTGTCCGTCAATCTAAGGATGATACGTGGTGCTAAAAGTCATTCTCGTGCCCAAGGCATTTTGTAGACTCTATCACAAATGAGCTATAAAACGCAAATCTCTATCCAAAACGATAGTCACATGGACTCCATGAAGTCGAACAATGTCCCTCATGTAAAGGTCAGCTAGATAATCTACTGACTCGCTTGTGTGCATAGGTACAAAATGCGTTGACTTGGTCAATCGGTCAACTACCACTCAAATGGCGTCACTACCCCGTTGAGTCCTCGGAAGACTCACAATAAAATCCATTGTGACATGCTCTCACTTCCACTCAGCCATAGGCAAGGGTTGTAACAAACCCGCTGGCCTCTGATGCTTAGCCTTCACTTGTTGAGAAGTAAGGCACCTCGAAACGAATAAGGCCACATCTCTCTTCATATCCCTCCACCAAAACTAGTGATTAAGGTCACGATACATGTTTGTGCCTCCCAGGTGCACCGCAAGGCATGAGCGGTCAAACTCTCAGAGTACTTCCTCTCGCCAAGACTCCAACACGAAAAGACGATCAAGGTATCTAACACTCGAGTCGGAATATACATTCAAGCCTTTCTTTACCTTCCCACTAGAGATTTTCTCTCGGAGAGTTTCTACCTCAAGATCACCGCTCTGCGCTTCTATCACTCGACTGACAAGTGTAGGTTGTGCAACTACCGAAAACAAAGCTGCAGACTCAACGGACTCACCAAGATACAAGCCAAACTCACCAATGGCACCTAACATCTCCCATTCTTGGATGACAATACAAGCCACACTGCTAATGGATTTCCTACTCAAGGCATCGGCCACTACATTGGATTTTCTCGGATGATAGTCAGTCTGTTTGGTTTGAGTTTTTTGGATTAAGTTTTTTGAAAACTGAGTTTTTTGGTTTTCGTATTTTTTTAATTTTAGTGAATATTTTTAAAATTTTAAACATTTTTTTTTAATTTTTTAGATTCACCTTACTTAGATGTATCTAAAAAGTAAAAAATTTGCGAAAAAATATTTTAAAAAATTAATAAATACATAAAAATACAAAAAATGTATTGAATTCGTATATATATATTTTTGGTATTTAGTGAATTTTTAAAAGGTTTTTTTTCACAATTTTTTTTACTTTTTAGGTATATTTATGTTATGTATGTCTAAAAAGTAATAAAAAAAAATTGCTTAAAATATTAAAAAAAATTTAGTAAAAACAAAAAAATACGGAAAACAAGAAAGTAGAATTTCTAAAAAGTGTTTTTGGAAAAATAGAACCAAGCAAAGTGATACAACTCAAAGTCATAGTCTTCCATAAACTCCATCCTCATCCTTTGTCTCAAATTTAGATATTTCTGTGAAAACAGGTATTTTGGACTCATGTGATCAGGAAATACCTCAAATCTCTCACCATAAAGGTAATGCCTCCAAATTTTCAAAGCGAAGATCACAACTACTAATTCTAAATCATGGGTAGGGTAGTTCCTCTTATGTGTTTTCAACTATCATGAGCCATAAGCTACTACTTTCCCCTCTTGCATCAATATACAACCCAAACCTTCCCGTGAAGCATCACAATACACCGAATAACCCAAACGAATAATCAATATTAGAGCAGTGGTAAGTCTAACCTTAAGCTCTTGAAATGATTTCTCACAAATCTCACTCCACACAAATTTAATTCATTTCCTCGTCAGTCTAGTCAATGGTGAAACCAATCTAGAGAAATCTTTCATAAACCGACGGTAATACCCTGCCAAGCCCAAGAAACTACGGATCTCAAAGGCACTCTTACGTTGTTCCCAATCTTGTACGACTTTTATCTTGGATGAATCTATTGTCACTCATTCCCCGGATACCACGTGGCCTAAGAACTTTACTTCTCTCAACCAGAATTCACACTTCCCGAACTTAACGTACAATTTGTGAGCTCTAAGCAACTCAAGCACAACTCGCAAGTGTCCCTCATGTTCCTTATCGGAGGGTAAGTAGATCAAGATATCGTCCACAAAGACGACCATAAAGTAGTTTAGAAATTCTCGGAAGATTCAGTTCATCAAGTCCATGAACATGGCTAGTGCATTGGTTAGCCCAAAAGGCATCATTAGAGACTCATAATGGCCATACCGCATGCGGAATGCCGTCTTCTAGATATCTTCTTTCCTTACCCTCAACTGATAATAACCCGATCTCAAGTCTATCTTAGAAAAACAACAAAACCCCTTCAACTGGTCAAACAAATCATCTATGCGTGGCATTGGGTACTTGTTCTTAACAGTTACCCAATTCAACTTCCGGTAATCAATACAAAGTCGCAGGGCACCATCCTTCTTCTTGGCAAAGAGAGCCGGTGCTGCTCAATGCGAAGCTCTACGGCGGATAAAACCCTTATCTAATAATTCCTAGAGTTGAATCTTCAACTCACTTAACTCGGTGGGTACAAATCTATATGGTGCCATAGAGATCGGTGCCATGTCAGGCACTAACTCAATAGAGAACTCAATCTCATGGTGAGGTGGTAAACTGGTGAGATCCTTAGGAAAAATAAACCGGTATTCACAAACTTCCCTTGGTAATTAAGATTGGAACTTATCACACTCACTACCCAAGAAGTTTGCAAGAAGACAACTAAGCTCACTCCAACCACATGGATCATACATTGGTGATAAAACTCTATCGGCTCTGTCCCCCATGAAGTAAAAACAATCACCGCTCAAGGTACATATAGTAACCCTCTGACGGTAACAATCTATGATAGCCCGATATGATGATAACTAGTCCATACCCTATATAGTGTCAAAACTTGACATGCCAATCAACATAAATGCAAAAGGGAGTCCCGACCGGCAGCCTCTATGTCACAACCCTAACACCCCTGTTCCAAAACAATCTCACTACCAATAAGTGACTTTACACTGAGTGGAGATGCTAACTGAGCCAATTCTAACCCCAAAGCTTATGCAAATGTAGAAGAGATAAATAAATGGGATGCACCCGTATCAATCAACACATTAGCAATACAATTGCATAACAAGAAAGTACCCCTCACAACTGAAGGTGTTGGCACTGAGTCCGGCGTGGTAACAGCATACACATGCCTTGTAAGTCTCTATTCCACCTGCTCACCCCTTGAAGCATAAGTCTGATGAACTGACTAAATCGAAGAGGCTCCTTGATTGGCCCTCGAGGCCTGTGTTGACTGTGCAGGCTGGTAGCTCTGTGCTTGCCTCGAACCAAACGTACCAAGTGTGCCACCCAACTAAGGGCAAAACCTCTTCATATGCCCCAAATGCCCACACTGATAACAAGTAGGCGGCTACCCTCTTCCCTAACTCTGGCTCTAAAAACGAGCCATATGCAGCATAGGTTGTTGCCCTCCTCCCCTCTGTGGGCAAGTTGGAGACTTGTGACTCAACTGTCCACACTTGTAACAAGAGAAACCTCACTGATTGCCTCTCCCTGAACCCGAACTGGGCATAGGAAAAATGGATCTAGATTGTGCAGTCTGAGACTGCTGTAGGGTGGGACCTCTCTGTTTCTTACTATCCCCACTGTCTCCCTGAACTTCCTGACTCTTCCTAGAGCCCCTCATCTGTTCTTCCTCTACCTAAACTATGGTCTCAAGATGAGCCACCGTCCGTAGTCCCTAATCATTGACCTAGCTACCTTAAAAAGAAGCTCGGTTCTTAATCTTTTCGTGAACTAAATACAGTGGCATTCCTCTGTTGCCACGAGTTTCGATGCAAATCTAGAGAGGCTTGTGAAAGTTACCTCAAACTTAGCAAACTAAGTTGATTGAGCTTCAAAAACTGATCTCTCAACTTCTCCCTAGCAGTGGGAGGCAAGGACTTGTCCTGGAAGACGTTAACAAAGGCCTCCCCAGTCACTCCAATGCGTCCACATGCATACTTCCACCATTGACCCGCATCTCCCTTCAGCTGGAAGGATGCCAACATCACTCTCAAACCGTCGTCTTTGATGCCAAGCATCTCAAACGTCTTCACCATCTACTCGAACCATTCATCTTCTTTCAAAGGCTCTTTAGGATCACCCAAAAACTCATCCGAATTAGACTGGAAGAACTTCTTCTTTAAGAAGGACGGCCCTACTTCAGCTATTTGGGCCTGGACTTGATTTAAGCCCTGAGAATGTCCATGGACTCTCGCAAAGCTCCGGCCATTTCACGGGCCAAGGCGTCCATGGCCTACTGACCAACTGGTTCGGCCCCATTGGCCTGACCAACTCCTTCCTTTTGCACCAGAATTTCATCCGGTAAAGGCACCTCATGTCTTCTTGGCCTACCACGCCTACCACCACCACATCCACATCCATATCCTGACATCCTAATGGATGTAAGAAAAGAGATTAGCACATTTACAAATGTGCCAAAGCTAACTCACTCGCGTCCTAAAGCGATGGATAACAATAATTCACTCCACATAAGCACGTAGTCACATAAACACATACGAATTTTCTTCCTAGATAGTGACCGTTCTGCGACATTGCCAGAGTTCGAATTAGAAATAGCAGTGATCAAGTACTCTTCTAATAGGACTTCTAGAAACCCGTAGACTCAATTCATATCTTAAGAATTAAATCTCATGCCCATATAACCACATAAGCATGTTATCACATAAGCATACTATGCATACAAATATCTCTATTAAGCGAGATAAACCCATTGTGGCAATAACCACTTCCCACGCACCCAAAGTGTTGAAACCTGGTACGCTCTGATACTAAGTTGTAACGCACTGAAATAATTACGATAATCTATCCACAATATCAATAAACGATAACAACGATAACATTACCATCTTCCATTATATTACAATTGTATTTACAAAAAGAAACGTATGCGATATACATTCATAATGCCTGGCTTTGAATCTATAGCATATGCTGTGAACAAAAGAGAAAGAATGGAAGTTAAACAGATAAGAAATGTCTTATGGGCTTACAGCTTTCCAAGACAATGCTTGGTTACAACAAAAGTAGACTTAAGTCCAATACAGTTTAAGCCCTTGGCTTATACAAAAATAAACATAACAAATAGACAAAAGAAGCTCTTGCCCAAAGTCCTCCCAAGCTATTGCCTTGGCGGAGGCATATCATCAGCACCTGAAATATTTTTCCTACATAGGGTGAGCCAAAGCCTAGTAGAAATAATCCAACACAATATATGAATCTTAACAAAGCTATAAGGTGAGTATATATGCAATGCTCATGCCAAAGCATTTTTATACCTCTTTCCAAACTATACAATGCCAAATTAATATCTTGATTCATAAAATCATTTCCATTACTGTAGCAAATAGGGCAGTGAATCACACTCTAGGAATTTGAAAACAATACAACCTTTTCCAGAAATTTCGTCCAGAGGAAACCATAAACCGGGACCCATGTAAATGTAGGCTATAGTATTGCCATTTCATAGAAATTTCGTCCGCGGGATCGGTACCCAAGTATACACATGGTCTTCGGGACTTTCACTCTAGATACTCAAGCCAACTTAGTTAGACATTTCAATTCATGTTTCCCAGGTTCACCCTTTTTGACAAACGATAAAAATTTTCAATGTATAAGTGTGAAAGGATGCTCAATGCAAATAAATGAGAAAATAGTATCAATTCTCCTAATTCACATACAATTTCTACAACAGTCATAGCTATCCTCCACCAATAGCCCAAGACAAATATTTCTAAACAGATGATTTAAATTTCATAAAGATACACTTTCCAAATCTCACAGGGTGAGTGATATTACATATCTAACTCCACCATTCTCATCAGCATCAATCCAATTTCACAATTCCAATATCAATCTCAAAATTTATACAAAATTAATATTTGGAGGTATTTAGGGCGACATCCCTCTTCTTTCCAAAATCAATTCCAACACTCAAAATCCATAATTTATTCCCAACTTAACATCATTTTCTATATCAAAATTATTTTCAAGGATCCATTTGAAAAACCCCTCTTTTGATTTAGTTTACCCAAACCCTACTTTGTTCCAAATCTTCTAAAAACTCAATATTTCTTAGAAATGACAAATAGATAAGTTAAAACTCATAAAAAGAGTGAAAATATCCCTACCTCGAGCTTAAAAGATGATTGAAGGAGGGATGAAAACTCAAAGATGCTGAGATCCAACTTTGCTCCGATTAGAACGAAGCCCTCGTCAAGCTTTACTTTTTTTACAAAGGCACGCGGGTGAAAGATTGACGGATCTAGGTGTAATTGAGGGAAATGTGTGAGTTTTAGAGAGTGAGAGAAAATAAGGTTTTGAAATGCTTAGAGAGAGAGAGAGAGAGGAGTGAAAAAGTGACTCAGAAAAGTGATTTTATGAACTGATATATGCACAGCTCACTCGAGCACAAGATGTATCACTCGAGTGACCAGACACAATAAGTTGTTCTGCTCAAGCACAGAATACACACTTCTAGTAGTTTTGCAAACAGAGGTCGTCGCTCGAGCGAAGAATACAAATTCCTAGTACTTTTACAGACAAACAAAAATACTGGACGTTCAACAAGGATCACTTGAGTGCAAGAAGTTTCGCTCGAGCTAAGAGGCAAAAATATGGGCAACAAAAGTTTGAAACACAAGCAACCAACCTGTGCCAAACGCAATCAACACAACCCCGATAGCCCAACTCAAGGAGAAATAATGGGAAACAAGGCAAAAACAACTATACAATGAAAAGAACCTGAATCCAAAAGTCAGATGGGTCGGGTTTAAACCAAAAATGCTAGAAATACTATGTCTTCATTGACATGTGGTATTAGATGGTAATATCAATGACTTAATATCACTATTGTGTTGAATTTTTTTTTTCTTATTTAATGGGATCTCTTGATTGATTTAAAATAATTAATTACATAAAATAAAATATTAATAATACAACTAAATTTGTTTAAAGAGTTTTTGTTTGCTTGATGGGGGATGGGACCCAATCCATCAACAATACATTGTAATCGCCCTGCTTGGACCGGAGAGAATAGTATGGCCGAGCAAATTATGCCACCTTGACTTTGTTTTATAAGTTAAAGGTTTATATTTTGTTGACCCATTATCCCAATAAAATGTTTGGTCAAATTTATTTTTTTGGATTTAAAATTGGATTGGTAAAAAGGTGGACAAAATTTTGAACCATTAATTTACAAAATTTGCCAATGCGGCGAGCATTTAGTACTTACACTGGATGTCCAATATGTGTGTTGACTTATTTTTTTACGAGGGAAAATATCATAAATTTGAGTGTGCTGGTAAGTATTGAAAAATTATTATAGATTAAATTCAAGCTAATTATTAAGCAATTGCATTGATTGTTCTTTTACCTCAACGAAAAGGAGTTCAAAATTGCCAAGTGTAGAGAATAGAAAAATTTTAAAAAGAAGAGAGGGAGATAGAGAATGATGATTGAGCGAACAATCGGAGTGATTGAATGAACAATCAAAAGTAACCATTAATTACCTCTACTGCTATACTTCAAAAAGGAAAAGCATAAAATAAAGTGCAGGAAATATAAACAAAACCAAACCAAACCTAGCCTTAAGTCCCATCAAATGGGGTCGGCTGCATGAATCCTTCTTCTCCACTCAACTCTATCTAAGGCCATTTCATTAGTCAAATTAAGGAGATTCATATCTCTATTTACTACACTAGTCCACATCAATCTAGGTCTATCACTTCCCCTAACGCTATTACCTCTGTTGATCTCTGTTGTATATGACCAAACCATCTCAATCTATTCTCTCTCAACTTATCTTCTATCGGTACTACTTCTACCCATTCTTGAATATACTGATTCCTAATTCTGTCTTTTCTGGTCTTGCCACACATCCACTCTAGCATTCACAACTCAACAACACTTATCTTATCTACATGTTGTGTCTTGGTTGCCCAACATTCCATCCCATACAACATCACTGGTCTAATAGTCATTTTATGAAACTTCCCTATTAGTCTAATGGGTACTCATTTGTCACACAGTACTCTAGACACACTCCTCCACTTAAGCCGCATCGCCAAAATTTTGTGGGCCACATCCGCTCCAATCTCCTCAGTCGTTGAGATAATCGATCCTAAATAACGAAAATGTTTACTCTTAGGTAGTTCTAGGCTCTCAATCTTCACTTCTCCTCTACTTCCATTGTGACTGTTACTAAAATTACACTCCATATACTCTATCTTAGTTCTGCTTATCCTAAATCCTTTAGATTCAAGTGCTTTTCTTCAAATCTCCAACTTAGTGTTAACTCATTCTCTAGTCTCATTAGTGTTAACTCATTCTCTAGTCTCATTCACTAACACGATATCATCTGCAAAATGCATACACCATGGCACATCATCCTGAATATTGCGCGTTAACTCATCCATAACTAAAGCGAAAAGATAAGGATCTAAGGTTGATCCTTGGTGTAACCCTACAGTAATTGGAAATTCATTCGTCTCTCCAACAAGCGATCTACTAGTGGTTACCACACCTTCATACATATCCCTAATCATATCAATATAACCTTTTGTCACCCCTTTCTTCTCTAACACCCACCATATTATATCCCGATGCACTCTATTAGATGCTTTCTCAAGATTGATAAAAACTATATGAATATCTTTTTTGTTTTGTATACTTTTTTATTACTCTCCTAAAAAGATAGATCGCTTCCATTATTCACCTACCAGGCATAAATCCAAATTGATTCTTTGACACCTCTGTTATATCTCACAATCAATGTTCTATCACTCTCTCCCACACTTTCATTGTGTGATACATTAACTTGATTCCTCTATAATTGTTGCAATTTTGGACATCTCCTTTATTCATATATATTGGATGATTATAATGTAGTTATGAATGGCTATTTATAGGCAAAAACTTGTAAGCAAAAACTATCTAGTAACTATCCTATTCTTCCATCTCCTCCATTTCATATTCCATGATCTTCCACTTCATCTCTATGTCTCCATAACTTCATTTCACCTCCACTCCATGTTCCATGTTCTCCACTTTGTCCCCCATCATCTCTTCACATATGTTTAATACTTCATAACTTCTCATAACCTCCAAATGAGTAGGAGAGTGCTACATGTCCTACAATTATATGAATAATAAATAATAATAAAATTACAGATTTGTGGTATCAACATTACCCCTGCAGCTCTTTAAAAATGATGTTTATTTGAATTTTTTAAAGGTCGAACCAAAGCATAGGATTTAACAAGAGTTTCGAAGGAGACCTATATTTTTAAGCTAACACGAGTTCTTCATGGATGCAATGCATCATACGTTATGGAACTTCATGTTTGCATGCAATCCCAAATAACATCATACAGTCACAAATTCATTATAGGTCAATTTAAGAAAACTGGCCAATCTATTTGACATAAACATATGTCTAAGAACATAGACATGTCACCTTGAACGTGTAAACCACAAACAAATACTTCTGCATATAAAAATACATTTTTGGATGGCCATTATTTGAATAGATGATATTCATGCATTCATCATTCTTGACCAAATGCTCTCTTAGGCTTTCAAATTAAAGCCGTAAATGCTATAGTTAGCCTTTCAAACTTACCGAATCAGGGTCATGCTTATACTTTCAGCTTTTGAGTTTCACAGTATTTGCTCATGCGTCTATACACTCCTTGGGATAGAATTATACTCTCCTTGTTCGCCAATCCTTGGCTAACCAAGAATTTCCATCTCACCAATTTTTCTTTCCCAAAGAAAAAGCTCATTACATTGTGTTCGATGGTCGAACACATAGATCTATTTTATTTTATTTTTAATTTTGTTTTGAGAATGGCTTTATAGATGAAATCTAAAATTAAACAACTTTACAAAATTAATTATGGTTTTATGTGGTTGTTTATAAAGCTCAAAGATTTTAGAATTAAAAATAAAATAAAGTTAAGTGGCCATTGCTTGGAATAAATTGGCCATTATTAGTTAAAGTTCTACCTTTCAAATGGCTAAATTGTTCTTTAGTGCATCAAACCCATCAAAACAATTCTTAAAATGGATTGTTTCATTAGCTATTTGATCAAAATTAAATTTTGATGTGGCCCACAAATCCAAAATGGATTTTAAACACTGAAAGTTATGGCATAATATGGCCTTAGAGATTCAATTGTTTTGATATTTTTAACAATGGAAAATATTTTAAATCCATCAATAGTAGGTTGATCATCATTTTTATCCGTGTTTGGTTTAAGAACATGTTCCTTCACCAAATAATTTTCATCATTCATTGACAAAAAAATGGATTTTTAGCCCCTGCTATATATGAAACATCATTCCTATTCATGTTTGGCTTAAGAACATGCTTTCCACCCAATTGATCTTCATCATTCCATGACAAAGTGGGTTGGTTTTCTATTTTGGCCATTAATGGCTTGCAAAAATCCTCCCTATATATGTTGTTTCCATTTAACTCTCTAAAAATGGGTTTTTCAACCTCCCGAGCCTTATATGGAGTATTATTTTTAATCATGCTTGGCTCCACAACACGCTCTTTAGCCATGTCATTTTCACAGGTTGGCTCTTTAAAACGGGTTTTACAACCCCCTGAGCCATTAATAAAGCCGACGTTTTCCCACGTTCAACCTTTAATGACCTGGAAAAGTATGAAAAAACTCACCAATTCTACTCATTAAAGTCTCAGTTAAAGACTTGGTAGTAAGAGCTAACAACTCATCCTTCCATTGGCGAATTTCCATATCATGTTGATGATTTTTCCAATTAAATGGTGTCTTTTTTCTTACACCAAATAATATTGTAGTGGATAAAAGTTTGTTTCATCAAGAACATGGTCCTCTTCTTGAAGATCTAAATTTTTTTTCTTTATGCCAAATTATTTCATCTAGACTATTTGGAATGGATGAATCCAATTAATTTTTATTTTTTACACTTGACGTCCCATTAGACATGCCAAAAAACTATTGGCTTACTTTTCTTATGAACAAAAAATATCATAAATGCGAGCGTGCCAGTAATGATTGAAAATTCTTACAAATTAAACTCAAGCCAATTATTAAGCGATTTCATTGACAATTCTTTTGGCTCAATGAACAAAGAGAACTTCAAAATTGCCAAGTATAAAGAAAGAAAAATTAAAAGAAGAGGAGAGGGAGACCAAGAAAGATTATTGAGTGAACAATCAGGGTGATTAAATGAACAATCAAAAGTAACTATTAATTACCTGTACACTTATGCTTCGAAAAGGAAGTGCATAAAATAAAGTGCAGGAAATATAAATGACAACAAAAATATAAATTAATTGTCTTTGATTTGAATTGGATGATTACAATGTAGCCATGAATGGCTATTTATAGGCAAAGCCTTGTAGGAAAAAACTATTTAGTAACTACCCTATTCTTCCATCTTCTCCAATTCATATTCCATGATATTCCACTTCACCTCTATGCCTCTATAACTTCTTTTAACCATCACTTCATGCTCCATGCTCCATGTTCTCTATAATTTCCAAATGAGTAGGAGAATGTTACATATCCTGCAATCATATAAATAATAAATCATAATAAAATTATCTATTTATGATGCCAACAATGTGCTTCCGAACTAGAGACAACCTCGGCCCAAAATTATTCTTATGTAGTAATATATTCTTTTAAAAATAATTTTATATCATCTCTACACAGAGATATATCTATTTCTATTCTATTTTATAAAATGTACATTTAAATTGATGTAAATGTTGTCACAAACATATACATATATATATTATGGCCTTCTCATCCAATAACTATCACATCTTTCTAACTAATAACCGTCACATCTGATAATTAATAAAATGATTTTTCTTCTCTATTCAAAAGCTGCTAATCAATCAAATTATTCAACAATTTAAATATTGGACAAATTGCACCAATACCTCCTATATTTTAGCTTTATTTGACTTTAAATTTTTTTATTTTGTCCTAATTTAATCTAATTGATTCAACAATTTGATTTTTTTTTTTTTTATTTTATGAAAAATGCACATATGAGTGACATGTGCCATATTTTTATAGACAAAATTATAAAATTAATCAATTTAGTGAGTCAATTTCAACTAACTCAATGCTAATTTTTATTCAAAAATGTTAACAGCGTTATCAGTTAGATCAAGTTGATGCAAAATTTAAAATTAAGAGTCAAATTGAGCAAATTGGAAGTCTAGGAACCAAAACGATTCAATGGATAGGGACTACCAATGTAATTTGTCCTTTAATATTTATTTATTGTGAAAATTAACTTGGGAGTCCTTGGGCTTGTTTGGTTTGTATCTCAAAATACAATTTTTGAGAAATTTTTTTAAAATTTTGTTTGGTTCAAATTTTTTGAACAAAATTTCCAAAATCAATTTCTCTCTCTTACACATCAATCAATCACTTTTTCTCTCTCCTCTCTTTTTCTCAATTACTTTTTCTCTCACACACATCTACTCAACTACAACAAAATATCAAATCATCTCAAACTCCCAAACTCCAAAACTATTTTCAAAATATTCAACCAAATAAACCAAAAAAATTTCTAAACTCTCTCCCCAAAATTTTTTTGAAAATTTATTTGTGACGACCGGCCTTCTTTTCTCTTTATTCTTTCTTTCCTTCGCTTCGCTCTCTTTTATTCTTGTTGAATTGAAGTGTCTGGAAAGGGTTTCCAAATTCTTTTCTTCCGGTGTTGAATTTTTGTTTGTCCCTGAGGGTGCATGGGTGAGTTCGGGGTGCCGGGGAAGAAGTTGAAACTTTGAGCTACCGGACCAGGGCCGCACGTATAGAATTGTATCGCTCGAGCGGTGGGAAGGGCCGCACGAGCGGCCAAGTTTGACACCCAGAAATTTGGCTACTGTCTAGAGCGCACGAGCAGAGAAAATGGGCCGCACAAGCGGTCAAGGTGGGCCGCTCGAGCGGTGGGGAAGGCCGCACGAGCAGTAGTCAAGCAGTCCAGACCCTTGTTTTTAAATACCCTTTTTGGCTGAAATGTATCTCATTTGGGGCTTATTTTTCTCACTCAAAAACCTAATTTCTCTCCCCCTTCTCTCTAGAAATCATCTCCAAAACATTAGAAACTCCTTGATTCTTGAAATCCCTTGGGTTTAGATCACCTTCCTTATCCTCTAATCTTGAAGATCAAAGCTAGGGCTTCTTGGGTGTAAGAGAAAGTGAAGGAATCCTCCCTCTTGAAGCTAGGGTTTCACCTCTATTCCATCATCAACCTTTGAGGTAGGGTTTCCTTTGAGTTATATGAGTATTTATGCAAGTTTTTGTTGATTTTTGTGAAACCCTCTATGTATTTCGAAAATGGAGTCTAAGGCTCACGAAATTGTTGATTTTGCTTAAAGAAAAACTCATCTTATCTTCTTTTAAAGAATATTTGAGAAGTGTGGAACCTTGTAGATTGAGATTGATATGTATGGAGAGAGTTCATAAAGAAGATGAAAAATGTTTAGATTTTGTGAAAACCTAGAAATTGGGGCTTTTTGTGATAACATGGAAATCCATGGAGTAAACATCTTTTCTTGTGTTTAAATGGGTGTGTGAGTCTAGAGTTTACATTTTGGTAAGAAAAATGATAATTTCCTTGATCCATGAAATTGAGAATTTACTTTTAAGATTGTTGCTAGTGGCATGGAAAAATAATTTATTGTGAGAAGGTAGTTATTGAACACCATTGATTTTGAGAATTGAAAACTTGGAGGTTGATATTGAAAGTCTCACATAATCATGGAATGACTAGAATGTTATGAAATATGTATAATGATGAGCTAATGCTACGTGTTAATTGACACCGGTGGAACATGTGATTAATTGTGTGATGGTATTGGAGGAAGGTAAAGGAAGAAATGCTATGAAATGTCATCGTTGCATCATATCTTCATGTAAATTTTGTCATTTCTATACATCATGGCATGAGTTTTGGAAAACATTTACATTGCGAAAGGTTATGTTGTAATGAGAATTATGAGAATGTTAAAGGGGGTAAATACGTGGTATGTCCGGATAGGGGGTGTAGTTGTGTTTGATAAGATGGCATGAGTGTCCTTGGTGAAAGACCAGAAAACCGCGCGGATAGGTGTCGAGCTTTCCGGTTAGCACCGGTAAAAATGACAGCTTGGTAGTGCTTGTTGAGCCTACTTTCAGACACCAGCCTAGGGATTACCAGTGATGTATTTACCATCCCCTTATGATTTAAAATCGGAAGTGTGGGAATTAATGAGGTTGCATAAATGTTGATTGAAAGCATGGTGATTTTCAAGAATAGCATAATATGAGATATCCTTTAAACGGCATGGCATAACATATGCATTTACATAAAATATTGTGAATTTTGCATAAATGTACATACTTTGTTAAGGATTCTCTACTGGGCTATGTGCTCATCCCTATGGGTTTTGGTGCAGATAAAGATGTGGTGATTCCGCCAAACTGAGGGCGTGGATATTCTGAGAAGAGTACTTAACTCTTTTATTTTGTGATATTCTTTTGAGCCAAGGGCTAATGTGTATGGATTGTAGAAACCATTTTTGTGTAACCAGACTTATGCCTTGGAAGATGTAAGCCCTTAAGGGCATCATATTGTTTTGAGAATGAATGCTTTACATGCTATAGATTCATATGTTTTGTATCGTTGAATGTATACCCGCATGTAAAACCTTTGTAAGGACTCTTTATTAATTATGTAAAGATGGGCAGATTTTTGTTATTGTTGAGTAAACATTGATTACTTGTGGGTAGTTCATGTTAAATAATTTCGGGGCCTTACATTATCTCAAAACACAAGCCAAACACACCACTTATACTTTGGTCCTTATGTCATTTTGGTTACTGTAATTTCAACTGGCTTGATTTTTACTTTAAACTTTTTATTTTATCTCAATTTGATCAGCTTTATTACAATTGTTAGAGCATTGTTTTATGAAAAAATGAACACATGAGCCACATGTGTCATGCTTTTAAAATATATATATATACACACATAAACTTGATCAATTTAGTAAGTTAAGCTCAACAACCTCAATGATAATTTTTTATCAAAAATCCCTAACAGAGTTATCAAATAAATTATATTGACAAGTTCAATAGAAAAAAAAGAAGATTAAATTGACACAAATCCTAATGTTTTTCTTTTTTGATTGGCAAAAGTCAGTTGTTACTTGTTAAATTAGCACATACATGAGTTAATCTCCCCACATTTATAAAACACCAAGTACTTGCCCCCTTAATTCAACCCCCCTAGGGAGAGTTGAACCCAGGACCTCCCCTTAGGGACTAAACTCTTTAGAAAGTCATGTGGTCAATTAGGCTTAGTCTAGTTGGTTACACAAAATCTAATGTTAGGGGTCAAAATTGAGCAAATTGAAAGTGTATGAATCCAAATGATACAATGGGAAAAGTGTGGCGAATATTTGTGAAATTTGCCTTCATTTATTCCATTATTATACAAAGCGTACACATGAGTTAGTGTAAACGTTGTTACATATTTTATTTTTTCAATAATGTCCTTACTCAGTAGCTGTGATTCCCTCCCATCCAATAACTGTTAAATGATTTTTCTCCTCTGTCAAACAATCCAAAATTGATAATCAAATATTCTTATTCATCAAACTATCTAAATATTTAAATATAAAATTATGAACGCGTTGTATTTACACCCACCACTAATGTATAATTGTATATAAACAATTTAACTAAATTTTATAAAATGTTTATAAAAAATATTCTTGTTAGGTCCTATCTTGTCAAAACCCGCGAACAAACTTATTGATTGAGTTGTAATTTTCTGTGCATTTTTGTCTTCCTCGCTCGAGCGAAGAAGTCCTCGATCGAGCGAAGGACTGCGGCTGGATTAAAACCTGAAAGAGGTGAATGTACGCTCAAGCAAAGCATTGGTGGCTCGAGCGAAGATCAATGTACGCTCGAGCGAAGATTTAGTGGCTCGAGCGAAGGATTGCGTCCAGACAAAGACCTGAAAGAGTTTATTCCTCGCTTGAGCGAAGAGTTCGTGGCTCGAGTGAAGGCACTAGTAGAAATCACGCAAAATAAGCTCCTCGCTCGAGTGAGAGAATCTTCGCTCAAGCGAGCTTCAGAATCCGGATTTCTACAAAGTGATTGGTTTCTTCCAAAACTAGGATTCCTTTTGGTTTTCTATAAGTAGATGGTTTTCTTCTAAAATTAGATGGACTTGTTTTCTAGATCTGATTCAAGAGTTCTAGAGTTTTGTGTGAAGTTTTCTTCTGAGGTTTTGGTGAGTTTTTCTTGATGTTCTTGAGAGAGTCCTAAACTTATGCATTGAAATTCATACATCAAGGAGGTTGATACTTTATATTCAAGAGAGTGCTCTTCGGTGAATTCCGAAGATTAAGACGTAGAGTTTCAAAAGGTGTTTGATTCTATACGTAGTCGTTAATTTGACAAGTGAAGTTGTGGGTTCAACTTCAGGATCAGTTCCGTGACGAAAGCGTGGCCAAAGAGTTACAGAAGATTCGAAGACAAATTGACTGGGTTGGGTAATTTGTGTATTATCTTTGTAATCTTTCTTCCTTCAGTAGTGGATTGATTTGTGGCGGTTCGCCCGTGGTTTTTTATTACAATTGAAGGCTCTTCAATTGTGGTTTTTCCACGTAAAAAATCGTTTGTGTCGATTTATTGTTTATTCCGAAAAACAAACAATCTAAAATCACTCTCGTAAGTGCTTGTTGATTTTGGATTGAGTGTTTTGGATCATTGGGATTTGGAATATTTTTATCTTGGTCTAATCACAAATCACTTAGGATTTTCAATTCTCTTATACATTCCATTGCACAAGTTATTTAATCAAGAGATTACATGTGCTCGAGGATTAATCGAGGTGAATCTTGGATACCATGGTGACATCCATCAATTTTCAATTCTTTTTATTTATTTATTTTTAAAGTAACAATAAAAAAAATTAAATAGAAGAAGAGGATAATACTAATAAGTACTGTGGAAAGTGCAGGATGATCGTATGGTTGCACAAAAGAAATATGATATGGGAGAGAGAGGGATAAGGAATTGGAAGAATGTTGGTATGGTTATAGGGGACAACAAGGATTAACTCAAGAGCACGACAAAGAGCACAAGGCCTAATACTAATTAATCAGTTTGTATTATTTTCTATAAAATCGTTTTTATATTATACTATATATATGTATATGGTTATCCAAAGAAAGTACACAAAAATGATGTTAAGGCACTAGTCTCCATGGATTACATCTCTAAATAAGATCTCATGTTTGCCTATATTAAAAATATATATATACAAATATTACATAAAATTATGTTATGTGAAATCTTATAAGCAGTGCTTATAAGCGTTTGATTACAGTAGTAAGAGCTGAAATAATAGACAGTTTAGATTATATTTCTAAATTAGAAAGTGAGTTAAATAGATTAAATTCTTTTTTGGTTATTGTTTCGGGGACAATTTATAATAAATTATAGTCAAAGAATTACAAGTATTGAAAATAAAATTTCATTAGACAAGACAAGTGTAGATTATCAATATTAAATTACATCCGCTATCTCACATTAGAAATTGGTATCAGAGCCCGGTTTTTCAACCTTACCAATAAAATTTGCATGAGTATTAAATATAGTGAAAAAATAGAATCTGATAACTTAAATAATAGTACTTCTTTACAGATAATAATAGAACAAAAGAATACCTTAATCAGGCTATAAAAAGAAATTAACGAAAAACTTAGAACTAATCAATTAGAAATAATAAACGAAATTAGACATTTTATTCAAGATCGAGAAAAATAAGTAGCTATTTTTGAAGAAAAAAAAAAGAATTATATTTATATCTCTATCCATATAAAGGAAATAACCCAGAGGAACCCTTTGAATTAATTTCATCTGCAAACCAACAAGATAATGGAGTTAAGTAACTATAGCTTAAAATAGTTAGTAGATATGATTGAAAAATAAAATGATAATGAAACAAAATTCAAAATAATATTATAAAAAACTGCACAATTAGATATGGTATATGAAGAAATAATTAGTATTAATCAGTTTGGGAGAAATGGAATATATTCCCCTTGAAGATTTAGAGCAAATAAATGGAAAACTATGACGCAGAAAAAGAAAGAGAAAATAATATCTTAGAAAATTTTGAAAAAACAAATAACGTTAATGATACTGAAGTGATAGGAAAACAAGAATGGAGTAGTTTATCCACCCCACCTAATCAAAATTACCCATATTTTAAAAAATTTACCAGACAATAACTAGAAAATCATATTAGAAATTATGATTATAGAAGAAGAACGAGACACTACGGTTATCACTACAACATTTTCTTAGTTTAGTGACATTTGAAAGTGTCACAAAACTATTGGCTTAATGACATTTTTTAGTCTTGTGGCATTTTGAACAAGTGCCATTTGTATCCGTGCCATGGTAGATACTAGTGCCACGGTAGATACTTGCAAGTGCCACTACACCATTATGGCTAAAAACTTTCAATGACATTTTGATGTCATGGTAGATATTATTTGTGGCACTATCAAGCGCCATTAAAAAAAGAGTTAGTGACACTTATAAGTGTCATTACACCATCAAGACTAAAACCTTTCAGTGACACTTTAATGTCATGGTAGGCGCTATTTGTGACACTATCAAGTGCCATTCGTGACGATAATTCGTTGTAGAACAATTTGATCCGCTCTTGCAGAGACTCGAACCGCCAACCTCCCACACCATAAACCTTATACACCACACTCTTCCCACTACACCTCTATAGCACCACATGATTATATATGCAACATATATTATTTATATAGTACATACATCCATATTAATATAAAAGTATATGTATAAACATAATTATTTTGTTGAACATAATTTATGTAAAATAAACTATTTACTAGCAAAATAAAAAAAAGACCACTTTTGGCGGCTAAAAATATTTTTTAGTCGCCAATTCTATACTTTTGGCTACTAATTGTTTTTTAGTTGCTAAAAAACTTAACTTTTGCCGACCAAAATCGAATTTGGTTGCTGAAGATGCACTTTCAGCTACAAAAATTTTGGTCGCTAAAAAATTTAATTCCTGCCTTAGGATTTTAGTTCTCCTGCGCTAAAAATGACCACTTTTGGCGACTAAACTTATTTTTTAGTCGCCAATTGTAGACTTTTGGCTACTAAAATTTTTTTTGGCACCAAAAAGCTTTACTTTTGGCTACTAAAATTTTTTTAGTCAGTAAAACCCATATAATCAGCGACCAAACTTATTTTTAGTCACCAATTGTAGACTTTTGGCTACTAAATTTTTTTAGTCGCCAAAAAGCTTTACTTTGGGCTACTAAAAATTTTTTAGTCACTAAAACCCATATAATCAGTGACCAAACTTAGTTTTAGTCGCCAATTGTAGACTTTTGGCTACTAAAATTGTTTAGTCGCCAAAAAGCTTTACTTTTGGCAACTAATGCTGTTTTGGTCGTTGAAAGCTATACTTTAGCGACCAAATTTTTTTTGGTCAGGAAATTTAGTCACCGAATGTGCTTTTTCCTGTAGTGTATATTGAGTCTAATTTATTTATTTTTAATCATTTACTGCATTTTAAAAATTTAGAAAATATATTGGCATTTTTTGTTTTTTCAAAAATGCCATTATAAGCTCAGAAAGTTTTTGGCTTAGTGGCATTTCTCAAAATGCCATAAAATATTTGTTTATGACACTTTTCACCTAAGTGCCATAAAAAGTAATTTGCACCTACCTAGTGTCCTGACATTTTTTAAAAAATACCATTGCGACTAAAGTTTAGTGGCATCTGTTGGTAAATGTCACAAACATAAATTTTTGTATCATTATTTTATAAAATGTCATAAAATTGATGTGACATTTCTTTATTGAAATGCCACTAGAGCCTTATATGTTTGTGGTTCTGTGGCATTTTTCTAAAACATTTAATGCCAATTTTTATTTTTGTGACATTTTCTAAAAACATGCCACTAGTGTAGTGTCACTAAAGTGTAAATTTGTTGTAGTGACATTTTTGTTGTAGTAAAGTGACACTTTTTTTAATTGAAATGCCACTAGAGCCTTGTATGTTTGTGGCTCTATGACATTTTTCTAAAAAATGCTACCAAATATTCTTTTTGTGACATTTTTTAAGAACATGCCACTAGTATGGTGTCACTAAAATGTGTTTTTGTTGTAGTGTATCTAAATGGAGGATTTGTTGCTAGGGAACATTTAATTATGTATACTTTATCCTTAGAAAGAAAGTATTTTTAAGGGAGGAACCACTAAAACCAATAAGTAATACATGATATTTATTAGATATTGATTTTGCTACAAATGCGAGTGAGGTAATAAAACAATGGAAGAGAGGCATGCACCATGTCTTCAATATACATAGTAGCAGTTGGAGCGCGCAAAGTTTTCCAAAGTTGGTATGACAACCTGAGAAAAAATGACAAAGAAAAATTAACAGCAGAAACTACCCTTAAAGGTATGTTAAACCTATTTGTAAAATATATGGAGTATGAATTTGTAGGAAAAGAGTGGGATGAAGATAAAAGTAAGAGAGAATGGGTCAAAAAATTAAGTAATATAAAAATATGTAACATGAAATATATAGAAAATTATATATGGAAATACTCCTATTACTAATATCAAATAGGGAGAAATAAAATTAATTTAACTATGTTTTTTTTTTTTTTTTTTTGTTCATAAATTACCATATCTTATAAATGTTCATATAGAAGAAAAATACAAAAAATGGTCAAAAGAATTAGGAGATGCCACAAGTGACACCTTTGGTCATAGAATTAGATATCTAAGAGAATGAGTAGAGCAGGAGTGCATGAAAATGAAACAAAAAAGAAAAAAAAAAAAAACAATATTTACATTGCTGACAAACATCTAATTCATTGAGATGTAAGCCTTCAAGGAGAAAAATGTACAATAAGAAAAAGAAAAAAAGACTATAAAGAAAAAGTTTTAATAGACAAAGAGGAGAAAAATATAAAAGAAAATATTATAAAAAAAAATCCTATAATTTCAACCAAATGAGAAGACTTTTTAGAAGAAATAATTATTGTCCAGAAAGAAAAAAAAGATTTGTAAATGTTGGGCTATGGAGAAATAGGTCATTTTGCTAATCAATGCAGAAATAAAAAATAATAATAATAAAATAATAGAAGCCTTAGGAAGCTTGGATTATGTAGAGTTAGAAGAAGTAGCATTAAAATTGGCTCTATAAAATAATAAAGGAATGATAGAATTAATTGAAGAGGAAATAAAAATAGAAGACGAAGATTATAGAGATACCGATGAAGAGCTAAATTTTGATAGAAGATATAAGTATAGAAAATTTAAGAGAAGAATAATTTTTCATAGAAAATTCTCAAGAAAAATAAATAGAAAATGATTGGGCATTACCAATAATATGAAAAGATGAAATATATTAAAAATCAATATTCAAATTAAAAAGTAATTATATATATGTGTGTGTGTGTGTGAAAGAATGGAAGGAGATATTGAAATTCAAGATTGTGAATATGATGTAGGAGAAATAAAATTAATAAATTATGAAAATTTATTAAAAAATAAAAAGATAACAAATATAAATATGTGTGTGTACAGAGTGTACAAATACAAATTGCACAATTGTTTGATAAAGGACAAGATATAGACATATATGCATTTTTGTGTGATAGTAGACAACAAATTTTTGGAAGGTCCATAATAAGTGGAATAAAAAGTAATCTATATGGGGGACCATTAAATTTTAATTGTAGACCAAAATATTATATTAGCTTAAGAGATGGATTCATAAATAGATTCTTAACATTAAAAATAAAAAACTGTAGGATTCGATATTCATGAGGCCGCCTATTCATTAAGGATATTTTAGAAAATAATATATAAGCTAAATAATACCATTGATCCTAAGATGCAACATAAACTTATAGAAGCAGATAAATTTCAACATACTAATAGAATACTAATAGATAGAATTACATATAAAGAATAAATCCTAATGAGATTAAGCTAGATAATAGATGGATAGCAAGTTTCAATAGCCCTAAAAATATTACAAAAAGAAAAAATATAATTAAAATTGATAATACCAAAAATATTAAAATAGAAACTCCTAGTACGATAGAAAATAATGATGAAATGAATAATGTAACTATATCATCAGGAAGACACTCTATGGATAATTCTAACATACAATAAGATAGGAGTTCAGTCGGTAAAGGAGTAATAGGAAATAGAACTTCAAGTGTGCCAATATATGAAGATGAGAAAAATCTTATGGCTTGGATAAAAGAATGAAGAATTTAAATATGCATAGAATGAAGAAAATAAAATGTCATTATCATACACTGATGTTAATGTATATGTACCCATAAAAATATGCATAGAAGAATTTAATACTTATGAACTATGTGCTTATTTACACAGTGGATACTTGGTGTATTTTGAGAAAGAAACTCTTATCTAAGTACATGTAAAAAAATAAATAAATAAATAAATTAATTAAATCCACAATTAATAGTTCGAATAGCTAATAATAGTATGTTGATACATAATGATGTCATAGAAAACTTAGTTCTAGAAATTAATTTCATCACCTTTGTTATTCCTAAACTTTTTTCAATTAATCAAACATCACATGATATAATCATAGGAAATAACTTTCAAAAATTATGCATCCCTTGTACTCAAACATCACACTCTGTTATAAGCAGTTTTTTTGTTGGTTAGGCTTGGTTAAGCAATTTTTAAACATCACAATTAAAAAATTTAAGGTTTTTTTGTTGGTTAGGCTTGGTTAAGCAATTTTTTTTTTTACTTTTTAGACATAGCTAACATAAATATACCTAAAAAGTAAAAAAATTATGGAAAAAAACCTTTTAAAAATTCACTAAATTCCAAAAATACCAACAAAAAAAAATACGAGAATTCAGTACATTTTTTTTGTATTTTTATGTATTTTTTAATTTTTTAAAATATTTTTTTCACAAATTTCTTACTTTTTAGATACATCTAAGTAAGGTGCATCTAAAAAAGTAAAAAAAAAAAAAAGTTTAAAATTTTAAAATTTTAAAAATATTCACTAAAAAAAAACAAAAAAAAAACACAAAAATCAAAAAACTTAGTTTTCAAAAAACTTAATCCAAAAAACTCAAACCAAACACACTGATTAGTATTCAGGAAAAAATTTAAAAAGAGCAACATGAAAGATGTAAAAATTTATATAGAGATGATCCCTTAAATTTTTGGCACAAAGATAAAAATATAACTAAATTAGACCTAATCGATCCTAATAAAATAATTAGAGTAAAACAAATGGTATATAGTTATAATGATATAAAAGAATTCAAAAAAGAGATAGAAGATCTCAAATGAAAAAATCTAATTAGAGATAGTAATAGTCCAGACCGTATTCTAGCCTTCATGGTTAGAAATCATGCTAAGATTAAAACAGGAAAAAGCTAGAATGCTAATAAATTATTAAAAAAATTAAGTGATAATACTAAAAGAGATGGTTATTTTATTCCAAATAAGTAAGTTATTTTTAACAGAATACATGTGCTTCCTGGTTTTCCAAAATGGGCTGTAAAAGTGGATATTGACAAATTAAAATGGAAAAAGAAAGTATACCACTAACAACCTTTAGTGCATTACAAAGACATTATAAATGGCTTATAATACCATTTGGATTAAAAAATACACCGCAAATATTCCAAAGAAAAATGGATAGCATCTTTAAGGAACTAAATAATATTTGTCTTGTATATATAGATGATATTTTAAGTTTCTCTAGATCCCTAGATATAACGATTCTGGTTTAAACCCAACCCGCTCATTGTTTTGGATCCGGGATTTCTTGTCTTGATGGTCATTCATGTCTTCTTTCATGTCATTACTTGTTGAGTTTGGTTACTGGAATATCTTGGTTGTGTTTGAAATTAGTTAGGAGTTACTTTTTGAAAACTGTTGCTCCCCAGATTTTGGCTTGTTCGCTCGAGCGAACTTTCTTGTGCTCGAGTGAACTTCGAGAACTTCTAGTACTTTTGCATGTTTGAAAACTACTAGGAGTATGACATTCTTTGCTCGAGTGGTCCTTCTTACGCTCGAGCGGTCTTTTGGAACTCTCAGTACTTTTGCAGGCCTGCAAAAGTACTCGGAGGGTGGTGTTCTTCACTCGAGCGGTCTCTTTTTTTATGTCTTGTCGCTCGAGCGGTGTTTTGGTCACTTGAGCGGTCTGCGCGTATATTAGTCCGTAAAAGTCACTTTTTGAGTCACTTTTTCATATATCTCTCTAAACATTTCAAAACTTTAAATCTAGACCTGCTCTCTCTAAAACTCATCTTCAACCTCCAAATACTCTTAATCTATTGATCTCTATACCCTAGTCCCTTTGTTAAAAAGGTGGAGCTCACTTAAAGCTTCATTCGTGTAACGCCCTCAAAATAAAAACATTAAAACCAACAATAGAGACATGCATTGATATACAAGAGTCCAACATTCTTTTATTCACCAGAATATCTCCTTACAAAAAGTATTACATGTTGACAACAAAAGTAAATGCCCTATGGGCTTACAACTTTCCAAGCCAACACTTGGTTACAAGGAATGAGTACTAACTCATATACACATTAAGCCCTAGGCTTGAATTTACATGTAATACATAAAAAGGAAAATAACATCCAAAAAGTTTGTCTGCCTCTAGCCTCCCAAGCTATGTCCTTGGAGGTGGCATGCTACCTGTACCTGAAAATGATGTTCCCATATAGGGTGAGCCACAACTCAGTAGAAATACACTAAACCAGCTATGAACAATGACTAAAAGATTAGCAATTGATAGATGGCCAACACAAATACATCCGCTTATATCACATTTCAATTTCATGACTTACAAGTCCATGTTACCTTTCATTATCCCATTTCAATAGATAAGCATACTAGCTGAATCAATACATCGACAGATAAGCATAATAGCTATATCAACATCTCAACAGATAAGTATAAGAATTATATCATGCAACCAAAGATAAGCATATGAGCTATATCTACTCTTCTCTAGACAAGCATATGAGCTGTGTCTATACTTCTCAAAGATAAGCATATGAGCTATATCTACGGAGTTCATCCCCTATCTCCTCCCAATACTATCCGGTTTAGAGGTACATCCCCTATCTTCCCCTAAACCGTGGAGTACATCCCCCATCTCCTCCTCCACACACAATGCATACAAACACAAGGGTTCTATACACAATCAATCAATAAATAAAGTTAATGTATTCCATCAGCCGTCATACTCTATGACATATTCCAATTGATTAGTTTTAGTTTGCCTAATCATCATGCATTGTCTACAACAATCAAAACTACCCTCCACCGGTAGCCCAAGGCAATTATTTCTAAACAGGAAATAAATGCACAAATGGATACTATATCAACATTTCGAATTCAATTCCTCTTTTCTCAAATTAATTATTCAAATTAATTTATCAACCAATTAGGGCAAAATCCCATAATTAACAAAACAACCCTAAGGTTCCATTTTCATCCACATTCCTTTATCTATCTCATTTTTTTTTATGCCAAACTTGTATTTAGGTTTATTATAAACAAAACCACAACTTTTGTAAAATTACACAAAAGGCCCAAACTTCCTCAAAACTACCCAACAACACCCAACATATCAAAACGCTAAAATTTACAGACAAAATCCATAAGAAGGAGTAGGATATCCCTACCTCAAAGTTTGAGCTCCAACAAAGAAGATGAAGAAAATGAAAATGCTCCAAATCACAAATTTTTCGGATCAAAAGGTAGCCCTCGACGATCAACAACTTTTTTGTAAAGGCCAAAGGTGAGGAAATCACTCCTACTAGATCAATACCTAGAGAGAAGGTATAGCTCTAGAGTGAGAAGCTCAACAATGGTGTTTTTGGAAAAGTAAGAGAGAGAAGAGAATGTGAAAAAGTGATTTCAAAAGTCAAAACTCGGAGCTTTAACCCAGTCGCCCCGCTCGAGTGTCCAAACCCCCGCTCAAGCGGCACTCACAGACTCCCGCTCGAGCGGCAATTCCCCTGCTCGCGCGGCGGATGCACACTCACAGAACTTTTGCAGACAGGTCCCCCTCTCGAGCGCCCAACTCCCTGCTCGAGCGTCACACACAAACCCCCACTCGAGCGTCCAAACCCCCACTCGAGCGGACAACACTGCAGGGGATATACTGGAAGGGTGATTTTCCCGCTCGAGCGCCAAAACCCCCGCTCGAGCGGAGAAGCTACAACAAGGTCCCCGCTCGAGCGTCAAAAGCTCCGCTCGAGCGGACAGGCCAAAATATGGGCAACTACCTTTGGTTCTAAGTTCAACCAATCTGTAACACACCTGCCCAACACATCCTATAACTCAAATACAAAGTATAAAAGGATGTAAACAAGGTTTAAACAACTGCTAACATCTACGGAACCAAGTCCGGATCACTGTACAACAAGGGGTAAAACCTGGGATCGCTATAACCTCCCCCCCTTAAAGAATTTCGTCCCCGAAATTAAGTGCATGTTTTAAAAAAAACAAGTTTTCCTCCATTTTAAACAATGTTATATTACAGGATTCATCAACTCGACCCATTACCGGCCATTCCATCTTTTATCAAGAGGCATACCACAAAATATATTATAAGTGCATCTTTAACATGCATTTCTCTCCCATTTCCAACCATTTCCAACATACATGGTTCACAATTCCATATCATAACTAATGTTCATGATACATTTCCAGTTCTACAATACATTCAACATATACAATGTTACATTAAACTTCCATAATAAGGAAAGTTTCAAAATACACCTCCATAACCCAAAACATATACCATGTCTTACAACCTAAGGTATATTCAATACTCTTTAGGTTCAATTTTACAACAAAATTTTCAATACATGATTACACATCAACAAACAAGTCCGGATATTTCTCGTGGACTTCCAACTCACGTTCCCAAGTGGCCTCCTCCACTCCGTGATGTTTCCACAAAACCTTCACTAAAGGGATGGTCTTGCCACGCAGGGCTTGATCCCGCCTATCCAAGACCCGAACCGGTCTCTCCTCATACGAGGCATCCTCGTCTACCTCCAAATCGGTCCAATCTAACACATGGGATGGATCCGGCTCATACTTCCGAAGCATACTCACATGAAACACGTCATGCACTCCGGACAACTGCGGCGGTAAAGCCAAGCGATAAGCAACCCCCCCAATCCTCTCAAGGATCTCAAAAGGACCGATAAACCGAGGGGATAACTTCCCTCTCTTCCCAAACCTCATCAAACCTCGCCTAGGTGATATCTTCAGGAAGACATGATCACCTACTTCAAATATCAAGGGCCTCCTCCTACGGTCGGCATAAGATTTCTGACGACTCTGGGCTGTAACAAGCCTCCTACGGATAAGCTCAATTTTCTCCATCGTTTCTCTAACCAACTCCGGACCCAAGAAGGGTGCATCACCCACCTCGGCCCAACAAATTGGAGACCTACACGGCCGACTATACAGGGCTTCAAACGGTGCCATACCGATGCTAGACTGAAAACTGTTGTTGTAGGCAAACTCCACCAAGGGCAAGTGCCTCTCCCACGTCCCACTAAAGTCCAGGACACAACCCCGAAGCATATCCTCAAGGATCTGAATAGTACGTTCGGACTGCCCGTCAGTCTGAGGATGATAAGCTGTACTAAAGGTCAACTTAGTGCCCAAGGCACTTTGCAAACTCTGCCACAACCTAGCAGTAAAACGAGGGTCTCTATCTGAGACGATCGTCACTGGGACCCCGTGCAATCTCACTATGTCCCGAATGTACAAGTCGGCAAGATGGTCTACCGAATCCCTCACGCGCATAGGAATGAAGTGCGCCGACTTAGTCAACCGGTCTACAACCACCCAGATAGCATCACTACCCCGCTGAGTCCTCGGAAGACCTATAACGAAGTCCATAATGACATGCTCCCACTTCCACTCGGCAATAGGTAAGGGTTGCAACAAACCCGCTGGCCTCTGATGTTCGGCCTTCACTTGCTGACAAGTAAGGCACTTAAACACGAAAACTGCCACATCTCTCTTCATACCCCGCCACCAAAATTGGCGGCCTAAATCCTGATACATCTTAGTACCTCCCGGATACACCGCAAGGCGCGAATGATGAAACTCTCGGAGTACCTCCTCTCGGCAGGACTCCGGCACAAACAAACGGTCTCGGTATCTCACACTCAGGTCGGGATACACCGTCAAACCCTTCTCAACCTTCTCACTGGAGATCTTCTCTTGGAGGGATTCTACCTCAAGGTCACCTCTCTGTGCCTCTAACACTCGAGTCACAAGTGTAGGCTGCGCAACAATAGAAAACAAGGCCGCAGCCTCAAAGGATTCGCCCAGAAGCAAATCAAACTAGCCAAGTGCCCCCAACATCTCCCACTCTCGGATGGCTATACAAGCTACATCACCTATGGATTTCCTGCTAAGAGCATCGGCCACAACATTGGCCTTCCCTGGATGATAATGCAACTCAAAGTCGTAATCCTCGATAAACTCCATCCACCTCCTCTGCCTCAAATTCAAGTCTTTCTGTGTAAACAGGTATTTCAGACTCTTATGATCCGAGAACACCTCGAATCTCTCACCATAAAGGTAGTGCCTCCAGATTTTCAAGGCAAAGATCACTGCTGCTAACTCTAGGTCATGTGTAGGGTAATTCTTCTCGTGAATTTTCAACTGACGTGAGCTATAAGCTACCACTTTCCCCTCTTGCATCAACACACAAGCCAAACCCTCTCGTGAGGCATCACAATAAACTGCGTAACCCAACCCTCTCTCCGGAATAATCAAAACTGGAGCGGTGGTCAATCTAACTTTCAGCTCTTGGAACGACTTTTCACAAGTCTCACCCCATACAAATTTGACTCCCTTCCGAGTCAGTCTAGTCAACGGTGAAGCTAACCTGGAGAAATCCTTCACAAACCGACGGTAATACCCAGCTAATCCCAGAAAACTGCGGATCTCAAACACACTAGTAGGCTGCGCCCAATCTTGCACTGCCTCAGTCTTGGATGTATCAACAGACACCCCTTCCCTGGAAACCACATGGCCTAAGAACTTGACTTCTCCTAGCCAGAACTCACACTTCCCAAACTTGGCATACAGCCTATGGGCTCTAAGCAACTCAAGCACCACTCTCAAGTGTGCCTCATGCTCCTCCTCTGAAGGTGAATAAATCAGAATGTCGTCCACGAAAACGACAACAAAACGATCCAAGAATTCCCGGAAGATCCGGTTCATCAAGTCCATAAAGACTGCCGGTGCATTGGTAAGCCCAAATGGCATGACCAGAAACTCATAATGGCCATACCGCGTATGGAATGCCATCTTCGGAATGTCTTCCTCCCTGACCCTCAACTGGTGGTAACCCAATCTCAAGTCTATCTTAGAGAAACAACGGGAACCCTTCAACTGGTCAAACAAATCATCTATACGGGGCATAGGGTACTTATTTTTAACCGTAGCCCGATTCAACTTCCGGTAGTCGATACACAATCTCAAGGCACCATCTTTCTTTTTAGCAAAGAGGGCCGGTGCTCCCCACGGCGAAACACTAGGGCGAATGAAGCCCTTATCTAGCAATTCCTGGAGCTGAACTTTCAACTCAACCAACTTTGCTGGGGCAAAACGGTAAGGTGCCATAGAAATCGGCGCCGTGCCGGGCACTAAATCAATAGAGAACTCAATCTCTCGATGAGGTGGCAAATCAGCAAGATCCTCGGGAAAAACATCCGAATACTCACAAACCACCCTCGGCAACACAATCTGGGTCTCGTCACACTCACTACTCATAAAGCTAGCAAGTAGACCACTAAGCTCACTCTGCCCTCACGGATCATACCCCGGTGGCAAAACACTACCAACCCAGTCCCCCAAGAAATGGAAACATTCCCCGCTCATGGTACAACAAGTGACCCTCTGGCGGTAGCAATCAATAACTGCCCAGTATGACGATAACCAATCCATACCCAAAATAACATCAAAGCCCTTCATGGGCATAACTACGAAAGGAAACGGAAGCCTATGATCGGTGACCTCTATATCACAACCTCTACATCCGTGTTTCAAAACCAACTCACCCCCAACAGGTGACACAACACAAATAGGAGATGCTAATAGTGCTAACTCCAACTCCAACACAGATGCAAATGCAGCAGATACAAAAGAATGAGACGCACCAGTATCAATCAACACATTAGCAACCAAGTTGCAAAACAGAAAGGTACCTCTCACTACTGATGGAGCCGGTACTAGGTCCTGCGCTGTAACAGCATACACGCGCCCTGTAGGCCCCTGATCCACCTGCTCACCTCTAGGAGCATACGACTGCTGCACAGTCTGGGATGACGAAGCTCCCGGATTGGCCCTCGAGGCCTACACAGACTGAACTGGCTGATAACTCTACGTCTGCCTAGAACCAGACGCTCCTGAAGTGGCACTCAACTGTGGGCAAAACCTCTTCAGGTGCCCAGGCTGTCCACACTGATAATAGGACAAGGGCTGGCCTCTGCCCAAACTCTGACCCTGAGGTCTAGCTGAAGAAGAAGCAGCTCGCTGACCTCCACCCCTCTGTGGGCAAACCGAAGCCTTGTGGCCCAACTGACCACACTTGTAACAGGTGAACTCTCCCTGATTGCCTCTCCCCGAGCCTGCACTCGCACTGGAAAGGTCGATCTAGCCACACCACCCTGAGACTGCTGAGGGTTATAACTCCTCTCTCTCCTGCCATCACCCTGGCCATCTTGGCTCCTCTTGGAACCTCTATGCTTCTCCTCATCCTCCTCCTACATCAAAAGCTCCATATGAGCTGCAACATCCACCAGATGTCTATACTCTCGAATGAAAGATCCACCAACCCTAAACTTGAGGCCACACCTCAACTTCTGCTCAAACTCATAGCAACGGCGTTCCTCGGACGCCACGAGTTCAGGTGCAAACCTGGACAAGCTAGTGAATGTAGCCTCAAACTCGGCCACAGACAAACCCTGCTGATTAAGCCGGCAAAATTGATCCCTCAGCTTCTCCCTAGCAGCTGAAGATAAAAACCTCTCCTGGAAAGCCTCCACAAAAGCCTCCCATGCACCACCAACACCACCCTTCTCGTACTTCCACCATTGACCCGCATCACCTTCAGCTGGAAGGATGCCAAGGTCACTTTCAGTGTTCCGTCCTCGATGCCAAGCATCTCGAACGTCTTACTCATTTGTTCCAACCACTCGTCTGCCTTCAGTGGTTCCTTAGGATCCCCAATAAACTCGTCCGGGTTAGACCGGAGGAACTCCCTCTTCAAGAAAGAAGGCCCTGCCTCAGCAACCTGATTCCCTACTCTGAGAATACCCAAAGCTCCTGCTATCTCTCGGGCCAAGGCACTCATAGCTTGCTGACCCGCTGGCTCGGCCACATTGGCCTGACCAACTCCCTCCTGCACTGCCGGAATCTCATCCGGTATGGGTACTTCCTGCCTCCTAGGCCTACCACGCCTACCACCTCTTCCTCGTCCTGACATCCTAATAAAGGAAGCGAAGAACATTAGCACATTCATAAATGTGCCGAAACTAAACACTCGCGTCCTAATGCATGGACAACTGTAATTCACTCCACGTAAGCACATAAACACATAAGCACTTACGAATTTCATTTCCGGATAATGATAGTCCCGAGGCGTTACTAGAGTTCCGGTTAGAAACAGCATTGATCAAGTGCTTTTCCAACAAGACTCACAGAAACCCAAGGATCCAATCAACATCCTAGAAATTAAATCCCATACCCACATAGTCACATAAGCATGTTATCAATTTAAACACAGAGCATATGATTCTACACCTAAGTCTCTATCAAGTGAGACAAACCCATTGTGATCCTAATCACTTCACACGTACCCAAAGTATTCGAACCCGGTACGCTCTGATACCAAGTTGTAACGCCCTCAAAATAAAAACATTAAAACCAACAATAGAGACATGCATTGATATACAAGAGTCCAACATTCTTCTATTCACCAGAATATCTCCTTACCAAAAGTATTACATGTTGACAACAAAAGTAAACGCCCTATGGGCTTACAACTTTCCAAGCCAACACTTGGTTACAAGGAATGAGTACTGACTCATATACACATTAAGCCCTAGGCTTGAATTTACATGTAATACATAAAAAGGAAAATAACATCCAAAAAGTCTGTCTGCCTCTAGCCTCCCAAGCTATGTCCTTGGAGGTGGCATGCTACCTGTACCTGAAAATGATGTTCCCATATAGGGTGAGCCACAGCCCAGTAGAAATACACTAAACTAGCTATGAGCAATGACTAAAAGATTAGCAGTTGATAGATGGCCAACACAAATACATCCGCTTATATCACATTTCAATTTCATGACTTACAAGTCCATGTTACCTTTCATTATCCCATTTCAATAGATAAGCATACTAGCTGAATCAATACATCGACAGATAAGCATATTAGCTATATCAACATCTCAACAGATAAGTATAAGAATTATATCATGCAACCAAAGATAAGCATATGAGCTATATCTACTCTTCTCTAGACAAGCATATGAGCTGTGTCTATACTTCTCAAAGATAAGCATATGAGCTATATCTACGGAGTTCATCCCCTATCTCCTCCCAACACTATCCGGTTTAGAGGTACATCCCCTATCTTCCCCTAAACCGCGGAGTACATCCCCCATCTCCTCCTCCACACACAATGCATATAAACACAAGGGTTCTATACACAATCAATCAATACATAAAGTTAATGTATTCTATCAGCCGTCATACTCTATGACATATTCCAATTGATTAGTTTTAGTTTGCCTAATCATCATGCATTGTCTACAACAATCAAAACTACCCTCCACCGGTAGCCCAAAGCAATTATTTCTAAACAGGAAATAAATGCACAAATGGATAGTATATCAACATTTCGAATTCAATTCCTCTTTTCTCAAATTAATTATTCAAATTAATTTATCAACCAATTAGGGTAAAATCCCATAATTAACAAAATAACCCTAAGGTTCCATTTTCATCCACATTCCTTTATCTATCTCATTTTTTTTATGCCAAACTTGTATTTAGGTTTATTATAAACAAAACCCCAACTTTTGTAAAATTACACAAAAGGCCCAAACTTCCTCAAAACTACCCAACAACACCCAACATATCAAAACGCTAAAATTTACAAACAAAATCCATAAGAAGGAGTAGGATATCCCTACCTCAAAGTTTGAGCTCCAACAGAGAAGATGAAGAAAACGAAAATGCTCCAAATCACAAATTTTTCGGATCAAAAGGTAGCCCTCGACGATCAACAACTTTTTTGTAAAGGCCAAAGGTGAGGAAATCACTCCTACTAGATCAATACCTAGAGAGAAGGTAGAGCTCTAGAGTGAGAAGCTCAACAATGGTGTTTTTGGAAAAGTAAGAGAGAGAAGAGAATGTGAAAAAGTGATTTCAAAAGTCAAAACTCGGAGCTTTAACACAGTCGCCCCGCTCGAGCGTCCAAACCCCCGCTCGAGCGGCACTCATAGACTCCCGCTCGAGCGGCCAATCCCCCGCTCGAGCGGCGGATGCACACTCACAGAACTTTTGCAGACAGGTCCCCCGCTCGAGCACCCAATTCCCCGCTCGAGCGTCACACACAAACCCCCGCTCGAGCGGACAACACTGCAGGGGATATACTGAAAGGGTGATTTTCCCACTCGAGCGTCAAAAGCTCCGCTCGAGCGGACAGGCCAAAATATGGGCAACTACCTTTGGTTCTAAGTTCAACCAATCTGTAATACACCTGCCCAACACATCCTATAACTCAAATACAAAGTATGAAAGGATGTAAACAAGGTTTAAACAACTGCTAACATCTACGGAACCAAGTCCGGATCACTGTACAACAAGGGGTAAAACCCGGGATCGCTATAATTCTTATCAAAGCAAAGTTCGTTTTCGGCTTCATTGAGTTTCCACTCTTGTTCCTCTTGGTCCATGTCTTTGAGATAAGGTTTTCTCCACACTATAGTGTAATTGTAAATGTGGTTGAGTTATGGTAAAATGATGTATTTTTATCCTTGGAATTGGTTTATAAAGAAAAGGGAATTTTGCCCTAAAATGTGAAAATTTGATTTTGTAAAGAGGAAATGGAAATGATGTTGGGCTTTATGAAATTGGAATAATGACAATGATGGTGGTGGAGTTGGATATGCATTATCTCTCCTATTTTGAGATTTGGAAAATATGTCTTTATTGGAAATTATCTATTTGTTTAGAGATATCTGTTTTGGACTATCGGTGGATGATAGCTATGATTGTTGTAGAAATTGCATAAGAATTAGATGAATTGAAACTAATTTCTCATCCATTTGCATTGATAGCGTTGTTACATATTTAAAATATTGAAAATGTATACTGTTTTGAGAAAAATTTGTGAATACCTTGGTGAATCTGGGTAGAGGTGTAGTTATGGTATTATGTTGGCCTGTGTGTCATTGGTGAAAGTCCAGAAACCCAAGTGGATAGGTGCCGAGCCTTCCAGTTAGTACAGGTAAAAATGACAACTGGTAGTGCTCCCAATGTTGTATCCACTGCCCTGTTTTCTATTGCAAAGGAAATGATTTCATGAATTGTGATATAAATCAGACATTGCATGGTTTTCGAAAAGAGATATAAAATGCTTTAGTATGAGCATTGCATATGCATTCACCTAATAGCTTTGTTAAGATTCATACACTGTGATAGAGTTTCTCTGGTGGGCTTTGACTCACCCCATGTGGAAAACCATTTTCAAGTATTGATGATATGCTTCCGCCAAGACCTTAGCTTGGGAGGACTTGGAGCCAAGAGCTTATTTTGTTATTGTTGTAATCATTTTTGTACAAACCAAGGGCTTTATTTGTATTGAGTTTCAAACTCGCTTTTGTTGTAACCAAGCATCGACTTGGAAAGTTGTAGCCATTAAGGCATTCATTTATCTGTTTAACTCTTATTTCATATATTTTGCTTATGACACATGCTATAGATTCAGGGTTAGGGTTTATGAATGTATAACTGTATGTGCCATCTTTTGTACAACGAAAATCATAGGAATGGAAGGATATTATATTCAGAACTGTGTTGTTATTTAACAAGTACCGTGAGATGGTTTTATTGTTATATTTTGGGGGCGTTACAACTTGCTATCATAGCTGTCGGGTTTGAATACTTTAGGACCATGGGAAGTGGTTATTACCACAATGGGTTCCCTTGCTAGATGAGATTAGGAATAACCTGGTATGCTATGTGATAACATGCTTATGTGACTAAGTGGGTATGAAATTTAATTTCAAATATATTAATCGGGTCTACGAGTTTCTAGAAGTCCTGTTAGAAGAGCACTTGATCACTGTTATTTCGAACTGAAACTCTGGTAATGTCGCGGGACAATCATTATCTAGAAAGGAAATTCGTATATGTTTATGTGACTACATGCTTATGGAGTGAATTAATTGTTTTCCATCGCATTCGGATACGAGTGAGTTAGCTTCGGCAGATTTGTAAATGTGCTAATCTCTTGTACTGTCTTTATTAGGATGTCAGGACATGGACGTGCTGGTGGTAGGCGTGGCAGGCCTAGACGGCAGGAAGTGCTGTTATCAGATAATATTTTGTCACAAGAGGAAGGGGTTGGTCTGGCCCGTATGGCTAAACTAGTTGATCAGTAGGCCTTGGGTGCTTTAGCCCGTGAGATGGCCAGAGCTTTGCAGGAATCCATGGACATTCTCCAAGCTAAGAATCAAGTCTAGGCCCAAGTAAAAGCCCACCATTTCTTAAAAGGGAGTGCTTCTGATCGAATCTGGATGAGTTTTTAGGAGATTCGAAGGAGCCACTGAAGGGGGATGAGTGGCTAGAGCAGATGGTGAAGATGTTCGAGATGCTTGGCATCGAGGATGATGGCCTGAGAGTGACCTGGCCTCCTACCAGCTAAAGGGAGATGTGGGTCAGTGTTGGAAGTATGTGCGTGGCTGCATTGGGGTGACTTAGAAGGCCTTTGTCAATGCCTTCTAGGACAAGTTCTTACCTCCCACTATTAGGGAGAAGTTGAGAGAGCAATTTCTGAAGCTCAAATAGCTTAACATACTGGTAGTTGAGTTTGAGGCTACCTTTACCAGTTTATCGAGGATTGCACCCAGTTTCAGAAGAGGTTAAGGATCAGACTCCTTTTCAAGGTGGCTGCATCCATTAATAAGGGTTACGATCATCTTGTGGAGGCGGTGGCTTACCACGAGATTATGATTTAGATTGAGGAGGAGAGAATGAGGGGCTCCAGGAAGAGGAGTCAGGAGGTTTACGGGGAGACTCAGAACAGTAAGAGGCAGAAGGGTCCTACCCCCACAGCTGTCCCATGAAGCACAGTCTAGGTCCACTTTTCCGATGTCGAGTTCTGGTTCTAGGAAAGGTGGTCAGAGAGGGATCACTTGCTTTAAGTGTGGTTAACTAGGCCACAAGTCTGTAGTTTGCCCATGGAGAGGAGGAGGGCAATAGTCTGCACCGTCTTCGACTCGTTCTTAGGGCTAGAGTCAAGGGAGAGGGCAACCGCCTACCTATTATCAATGTAGGCAGTCAAGGTACTTGAGCAGGTTTTGCTCTCAGGCAGATGGCACGTCTGGTGCATCTAGGTCGAGGCAGACACAAAGCTATCAGCTTACACCGTCAGTACAGGCCTCAAGGGCTAATCAAGAAGCCTCTTCCACTCAATCAGTGTATCAGACTTATGCTCTGAGGGGTGAGCAAGTGGAGCAGAGACCTATGGGGCATGTGTATGATGTTACCATGCCAGATTTGTTGGCAGCACTTTCAATAGTAAAAGGTAACTTCTTGTTGTGTAATTCTATTGCTAATGTGTTTATTGATACTCGTTCATCGCATTCTTTCATTTTGTTTGCATTCACATCAGCATTGGAGTTAGAAGTGGCTCAGTTAGCATCTCCACTGTGGTAGAGTCACTTGTTGGTGGTAAGGTTGTGTTGGACTAGGGGTGTCGGGTTGTGAGATAGAGGTTGCCGGTTGTCGATTTTCTTTTATTTTTGTGTTGATTGATATGTCGAGTTTTGATGTTATTTTGGACATGGATTGGTTGTCATCCTATCGGGCCATTATAGACTGTTATCGTCAGAGAGTTACGGTGTGCACCTTGAGTAATGATTTTTTTTATTTCTTGGGGGACCGAGTTGATAGAACCTTGTTGCCAATGTGTGATCTGCGTGGTCGGGGCGAGCTTAATCCCCTTCTCGCTACATTCTTGGGTGTTAAGAGCGCTGTAGTTCAAGTTGAGTTGCCGAGGGTAGTTTGTGAATACCCAGATGTTTTTTCCGATGATCTCACTAGTTTACCACCTCACCGTAAGATTGGGTTCTCTATTGATTTAGTGTCTGGCATGGCACCAATTTTCATGGCACCATATAGATTTACACTAGCCGAGTTGAGTGAGTTAAAGATTCAATTCCAAGAATTGCTAGATAAGGGCTTTATCTGCACTAGTACTTCGCCTGGGAGAGCACCGACTCTCTTTGCCAAGAAGAAAGATGACACATTGCGACCTTGTATTGATTACTGAAAGTTGAACCAGGTAACTATTAAGAATAGGTACCCATTGCCTCATATAGATGACTTGTTTAACCAGTTGAAGGGGTCTTGCTGATTTTCTAAGATATACTTGAGATCGGCTTAACACCAATTAAGAGTGAAGGAGGAGGATATCCAGAAGACGGCATTCCGTATGCGCTATGACCATTATAAGTTCTTAGTGATGCCTTTTGGGTTAACCAACGCACCGGCCTTGTTTATGGATTTGATGAATCAAATCTTTTGTGAGTTCCTAGACCATTTTGTGGTTGTCTTCATTGATGACATTTTGATTTACTCACCCTCTGAGAAGGAACGCAAGAAACACTTGCGAGTTGTGCTTGAGTTACTTAGAGCTCACAAATTGTATGCTAAGTTTGGGAAGTGTGAGTTCTGGTTGAAGGAAGTGAAATTCTTGGGCCATGTGATATCTGGGAAATGGGTGACAGTAGATTCTTCTAAGATTGAGGCAGTGCAAGATTGGGAACAACCTAAGCATGCCTTTGAGATCCAGAGTTTCTTCAGATTGGCTTGGTATTACTGTTGTTTTGTGAAGGATTTCTCTAGATTAGCCTCACCATTGACTAGATTTATGAGAAAGGGAATTAAGTTGGCATGGAGTGATACTTGTGAGAAATCATTTCAAGAACTTAAGGTTAGACTTACCACTGCTCTAGTGTTGATTATTCCGAAGAGGGGTTTGGACTGTTTAGTGTATTGTGATGTGTCTCGAGAAGGTTTGGGTTGTGTCTTGATATAAGAGGGGAAGGTAGTAGCATATGGCTCACGACAGTTGAAAACACACGAGAAAAACTATCCTTCTCATGACTTAGAGCTAGCAGCAATGATCTTTGCCTTGAAGATTTGGAGACATTACTTATATGGTGAGTGGTTTGAGATATTCTCCGATCACAAGAGGTTGAAGTATTTGTTTTCATAGAAATATTTAAATCGGAGGCAGAGGAGGTGGATGGAGTTTATAGAAGATTACAACTTTGAGTTGCATTATCATCCAAGGAAAGCCAATGTAGTGGTTGATGCCTTGAGTAGGAAATCCATTAGCAGTGTAGGTAATATTGTCATCCGGGAATGGGAGATGTTGGGGGCTATTGGCAAGTTTGACTCGCATTTTGGTGAGTCTGTTGAGTCGGCAGCTTTGTTTACCATAGTTGCACAACCTACACTTGTGAGCCGAGCTATGAAAGCACAGTGGGGTGATCATGAGGTAGAATCCATTTGGGAGAAGACATCCAATGGGAAGGTGGAGAAGGGCTTGAATGTTTATTCTGACTCGAGTGTTGAAATACCTTGATCGTCTTTTTGTACCAGAATCTTGTAGGGAGGAGATACTCCGAGAGTTCCATCATTCACACCTTATGGTACATCTAAGAGGCACAAAGATGTACCATAATCTTAGTCACCAGCTTTGGTGAGCGGGGATAAAGAGAGACGTAGCCTTGTTGTATCTAGGTGCCTTACTTGTCAACAAGTGAAGGCCGAGCATCAGAGGCCAGCTGGTTTGTTGCAACCCTTGCCTATAGCCGAGTAGAAGTGGGAGCATATCACAATGGATTTTGTTGTGGGTCTTCTGAGGACTCAACGGGGAAATGATGCCGTGTGGATGATAACCGACCGGTTAATTAAGTCAGCACACTTTGTACCTATGCACACCAGTGACTTGGTAAATTATCTTGTTGACTTGTATGTTAGGGACATAGTTCGACTTCCTGGGATCCCTATCACTATTGTTTCGGATAAAGATCTGTGTTTCACAGCTCGATTGTGGCAGAGCCTACAGAATTCCATGGGCACTAGGTTAACTTTTAGCACTACTTATCATTCTCAGGCCGACAGGCAGTTAGAGCATACCATTCAGATCCTAGATGATATGCTTCGGGGTTGGGTTCTTGACTTTAAGGGGTCATAGGAGGGGCACTTACCTTTAGTTGAGTTTGTATACGACAATAACTTTGAAGCAAGTATTAGCATGGCACCATTTGAGGCCATGTATTGGTGACCGTGTAGATCTCCTATGTGTTGGACCGAGGTGGGTGATGTACCTATGTTAGGTCCTGAGTTAGTCTGGGAAATGATGGAGAAGGTTGCACTTATCCGTAAGAGGTTGGTTTCGGCTCAGAGTTGTTAGGAGCGTTATGCCGACCATAGGAGGAGACCGTTATCATTTAAGGTAGGAGATCACGTCTTCTTGAAAATATCACCTAGGCGGGGTTTGATGAGGTTTGGGAAGAGTGGGAAGTTGTCTCCTAGATTTATTGGGCCTTTTGAGATATTAGAGCACATTGGGGAGGTAGCTTATCGTTTGGCCTTGTTGCCACAGCTTTTCAGGGTTCATGACGTATTTCGTATCGATATGCTATGGAAGTATGAGCAGGATCCGTCACATGTGTTGGATTGGATCGAGTTAGAGGTAGATGAGGATGCCTCATATGTGGAGAGACTGGTTAGAGTCCTATATACATGGGGACCAAGTCTTGCGAGGCAAGACAATTCCACTAGTAAAGGTGTTATGGAGACACCATGGTATTGAGGAGGCGACTTGGGAGTGCGAAGCGGAAGTCCATGAGAAGTATCCGAACCTTTTTTTTTTTAAAGTTTGAAACTTGTAATGAAAATCTTGTTATGTTGATCAAATGTAAACATTGTGTATGTTTTTGAAAAAGGGAATTGTATATTCATTATTGAGAACTTTGTTTACTATTGTTATAAGAATGAATGACTAGTGGAAGGGTCATGGTTATGAGTTGTTATAATTGATTTAAATACAGTGGTTTTGTGTTGATTTTAAAATTTCGAGAATGGAATTCCTTAAGGTGGGAGGTTATAGCAATTCTGGTTTAAACCTGACCCGTTCATTGTTTTGTATTCTGGGATTTCTTATCTTGATGGTCATTCATGTCTTCTTTCATCTCATTTCTTGTTGAGTTTAGTTACTAGAATGTCTTGGTTGTGTTTGAAGCAGGTTGGGAATTAGTTTTTCAAAACTGTTGTTGCCTAGATTTTGTCTTGTTCACTTGAGCGAACTTTCTTACGCTCGAGCGAACTTAGAGAACTTCCAATACTTTTGCAAGTCTACAAAACTATTGGGAGTATTGCATTCTTCGCTCAAGCGGTGTTTCTTGTACTCGAGCGATCTTGGCTCAAGTGGTCCTTCTTGCACTCGAGCGGTCATTTGGAACTCTCAATACTTTTGTAGGCCTGCAAAAGTACTGGGAGGGTGATGTTCTTTGCTTGAGCGATACTTTGTTTGCTAGAACGGTCTCTCTTTTTGTGTCTTGTTGCTCGAGCGGTGTTTTGGTCGCTCGAGTGGTCTGCACGTATATCAGTCCATAAAAGTCACTTTTTGAGTCGATTTTTCATCTCTCTCTCTCTCTCTCTAAACATTTCAAAATCCTAAATCTAGACCTTCTCTCTCTAAAACTCATCTTCAACCTCCAAATACTTTCAATCTATTGATCTCTATACCCTAGTCCCTTTGTTAAAAGGTAGAGCTCACTTAACGCTTCATTCTAATCGGAGCAAAGTTCGTTTTCGGCTTCTTCGAGTTTCAACTCTTGTTCCTCTTGGTCCTTCTCTTTGAGGTAGGAATTTCTCCACACTTTAGTATGATTTTTAACTTGATTATTTGTCTTTTAAAAGAAATCTTGATATTGGGGATTTTTGAACAAATCTAGCGTTTTGGTCTGAAATCAAAAGAGCAGTTTTCAAATGGGTTCTCGAAAATGGTTGTGGAATTGTAAATATTGAGTTGTAGTAAAATGATTTATTTTTATCCTTGGAATTAGTTTATAAAGAAAAGGGAATTTTGCCCTAAAATATGAAACTTTGATTTTGTAAAGAGGAAATGGAAATGATGTTGGGTTTTATGAAATTGGAACGCTGATGATGATGGTGGTGGAGTTGGATATGTATTGTCGCTCCCATCTTAAGATTTGGAAAGTATATCTTTATTAGAAATTATCTATCTACTTCGAGATATCTGTTTTAGGCTATCAGTGGAGAATAGCAATGATTGTTGTTGAAATTGCATAAGAATTAAATGAATTGAAATTAATTTATCATCCATTTGCATTAAGCATTGTTACATATTTAAAATATTGAAAATGTATACTGTTTTAAGAAAATTGGGTGAATACCTTGGTGAATCTGGGTAGGGGTATAGTTATGGTATTCTGTTGGCCTGTGTGTCCTTGGTAAAAGTCTAGAACCCGTGCAGATAGGTGTCGGGTCTTTCGATTAGTACCAGTAAAAATTGCAATTGATAGTGCTTGTAGCCTACTTGCAGACACGTCCTAGAGATTCTCAGTGTTGTATCCACTGCCCTATTTTCTATTGCAAAGGAAATGATCTCATGAATTGTGATATAAACCTAACATTGCATGGTTTTATGAAAGGGACATAAAATGTTTTGGCATGAGCATTGCATATGCATTCATCTTATAGCTTTGTTAAGATTCATACACTATGATAGAGTTTCTCTACTGGGCTTTGGCTCACCCTATGTAGAAAATCATTTTCAAGTGCTAATGATATACCTCCACCAAGGCCGTAGCTTGACAGGACTTGGAGCCAAGAGCTTCTTTTGTTATTGTTGTAATTATTTTTTACAAGCCAAGAGCTTTATTTGTATTGAGTTTCAAAACTCATTTTTGTTGTAACCAAGTATCGACTTGGAAAATTGTAGCCATTAAAGTATTCATTTATCTGTTTAACTCTTATTTCATATCTTTCGCTTATGACACATGCTATAGATTTAGGATAAGGGCTTATGAATGTATAACTGCATGTGTCATCTTTCGTACAACAGAAATCATATGAATGGAAAGATATTATATTTAGAATTGTGTTATTATTTAATGAATACCGTGAGTGGTTTTATTGTTATATTTGGGGGCGTTACAATAGAACAATATAGAATAGATATCAAAATAATAACAGAAAAATATGAAGAGCATAGAATAGTGTTAGGTAAAAAGAAATGTGTGCATGCACAAAAGGAAATAGAATTTTTATGACTTGAAATCAAGGCAGGATCAATAAAAATACAAAGTGATGTTCTCAAAAAAATTTAATAAATTTCCTGATAAAATCATGGATAGAAAAAAATTAGAAAGGTTTTTAGGATGTTTAACCTATGCCTTAGATTTTATAAAAGACTTAGTTAGAATAAGAAAACCTTTATAAAAAAAACTGAAAATGGATGAAAGTTGGACTTAAAACTCAACCAACTCCATATTAGTAAAATTATTAAAAGAAATGTGTAAAGATTTTCCTACCTTAACACTACCTAATGAAAATGATGAGCTACTACTGGAAACCGATGCAAGTAACAATCATAGGAGCGCAGTGTTGCAAAAAAAATTAATCAACTATGTAGGTATTGTAGTGGAAGTTTTAATCAAGCTAAATGTAATTATCCTACCATGAAAAGAAAATTATTAGCTATAATAAAAGGAATAGAAAGTTTTTAATATTTTTTACTCCAAAACCGTTTTTAATAAGAACTGATTGCAAAGGTCTACTAGGCTTCGTAAACAATAATTTATCTAGCATGCAAGCACAAGGGAGGCTCTTATGATGGAAACTCTAGTTCAAACAATTTATCTTTGATATAGAAGATATTAATGGTAACAAAAATAGTTTAGTAGATACTCCAACTCGAGAACTTGCAAATGGCTTCCACATCCACAAGACTCACACTGCTAGAGAAGGAAACATTCTTGGCAGAGACTCAAGAAGTGTTGGACTTGGTAACACAAGATAGTGCTGAAATTATCAGAAAAATGTAGGCAGCAAGAAAGAGTCGTTTGGTGAACGAGCTCATTAGGATCACTCATTTAGTTGCCAAAACCCTTTTATAATTAGAAGTATTATATTTGTTTGTTCAGCTCCCTTATGATATTCAAAATAAAATAAGAGAATGTACTTTCATTAAGTTATTTCTGAAATGGTATGAAGAAAGTGTCACCTATCTGCGAACTCAGTGGTGCTACTTTAACGAACGGACAACCTTGTACAGTTATAGAATGTTAAAAGTTTCATTCGATCCAAACAAAGTCATCAACCTAAAAGATCCTCTAGTTGAAATATGGAAATTGAGAATAGTCAATATATTCGATGTTCTACCTCACCCACAGAGTACCATGTTCTCTCAGCTCACCAAATTCCAACAATTCTTGTTCAAGAGAATTTATAAAGTCTATAAAGAATATCCAAGCATGGCACCCATCACATCTACTACTACACAAACGAAGGTAAAGAATGGACGTCTAAATGCAACTCATTATTTGATAAAAATAAAAGACAAGAATAAATGTGATTGGTTCAAAGATTGTAAAGTACATTTTAGAATAGATCAAATAGAAGTAAGGGTAAGAGGGTTTTTCATAATATCTCACAAAGCTACAAAATTAGCAAAGGTTGGGTTTAAATTAGTTCATTATGAAAGGACTACCTTTGCAATAACACCATCCTTGGTAGAAAAAATAATTGCTCCAAGAATGCCTTATGAACCAGTATACGATTACTTGAAACGAGTAGATTCTGAAACATATCTATCTAAAAGAGGATGTAAACTTCTGAAAAAATATCTAATGGAGCAAGATCTAGAAGGATGTGATGAAATATTTGAAGAATATGATGAAAATTATAATCTTAGTGATGTTATGGGCAATGAGGGGGTGTAGAATCTAGAGAATGTAATGGATTGACAAAATCATGGGCATTTTAGAAAAAACATGGGATGAAGATTACACCTCCATGTGACTACACCACCAAGTGTCTCTTGTTCATAAATAATATGTGATCAGCATTTGACCACACTACTTACTTGCTTGTCTTTTGTTTGTCTTCTAGTAACAATAAAATATAATATGTAAAATATTTTATGTTTATAGATAAGGTTGAAGTCCAGACTTGAAGTCCACAAGGTGCCTATATAAAGGCTATGAGGTAAAGCAAGAGGGGACACAGATTACATAGAGTATACTTGAAACTAATAAAGAAGTATGGTTCTCAGTCCTTCTCAGAGTAAACAATACTCTATCAATCTAACAGTCTACATACACCATTTTCCTTGTAAATTTTTGTTCAATAAATAAAAATGTTTTTCATTTTCAGAAAAGAGTGTGTTACTACTGTATGTCAAGTTATTGATCTTTCGCCTCCTATATAATCAAAGAAACCGCTTCTGAAGTTACAGTCTAAGGTAAGAAACAAAATAGATCTGTGTTGAGCCTAATTTAAGGAATGGAAGGTTGAGGTTAGCCACATCTATAAGTTGGAAGCTTGCCAAGGCTAGAGCCCTACGTCTACTATGTTCAGGTAATTGTTAAAATTTTTAGATACAATTCTTATTTTGGAAGTATAATGGGTCTAAAATCAAAACATCTTAAAATTATAAGAAGTAACAAATTTTTACTTTTTTATGAGTTTTTATCACCATTTCTATAGCCAAGATTTGTTATTAGATCATAATGATGTACTAGTACTGATTGCAAACTATCAACAACGTCGTAATTTTTTACAAAATCTACTAAATATATAGAATTTACTAGAAAAATAATTAATAAAATATCTGAACAAATCGTATATTATCAACAATAACTAAGTTCAGTATCATAAAAATAAAAAATAAAAAATATATTAATTTTCACATCATCAAGTCACATCATTTGAACAAAGTTGTGCCACTAAAAATTTGAGCTAGCTAGCATTACCGATCTTTTTATTTCTCTATTTAAGAAGCTATTAGTGTGACTGACTCTTTGTCATTTCAAAAGCACATTCCCTTTGAATTAAATAATTATTTAACTAAGAATTGTCCTTCACTTTTCCAATAACATTTCAAATTATAAATAAGTACTAGAACCATATAATTAATGTGCACCTTTTGTCCAATAAACAATATTAATCACATTCTTTAAATTGTGTCAACCATATGTTCATAATAGGCTATTTACTGTAAACAAATCTATAGCACACAATCAATATAAGTCCACATAGAAAAATATCTAACAAATGCATATTCTTTTTTGACATATTTTTTTCAATTCCATAAATATATTTTTTATTTTTGGATTAAAAAAAAAAAAGCAACTCTAAAAAAAAGAAAATTAACAATACAACAATTTGGGATATTAATTTAAACAATCCAGAGTTATTAAGCATTCGTTTGGCATAGCAAATTTTGGAGTTAAAAGGGTATTTTAGTCACAAAATGACAAAATAGGCTAAAAAGTCAATAAGACAAAATATTATATACAAACCATAATTATTTTATTTTTTCTCTCAAAATTCAAAAAAGTCAAAAAAATCTATTTCAAATGAGACTTTAGGATAAAATAACCAAAAGCTAAAAAGCCAACCCACATCCCAAACAAAACCTTTGATAGGAGCTTAGCAATCTAAACACGAGGAAAAGAAAGGAAAAAAAACATGAAATCTTTCATTCCTCAAAATTTCTTAATTAGCAAAGGCATTGGCGAGCTTGCTTCTTGAAAGAAATAGTCAAAGTTGTTGCTCCTAGTTGATCCATGAGGTACTTGTCGTAAAAAAATGAGATTACTAAGTTGATGGTAACCATTTAATTCTCCCAAAATGAGTAGCTTCACAAATTGAGTATCCATTTCTATATCCAATTAAGTCAGATTGAGATCCATGGCTAATTTGTGAAAATTTTTGAGAGTTCATAATTTTGAAGAAATACTAGTTGTCATCCTAATGTTCCAGTAGGAACCATAGGCTCATTACCAGTGTTATCCTTGATAAGACCCCTTAGCTATCATGCCTTAAATCCCATGACTCGAGTCTATGACAAGGGGTAAAAAGATAAGAATAATTTAAGGATTGAATAACTAAAAAGAAATAAGGGCAATAACTAAAAGAAATAAGGCCAAATTACATTCACCTTCTCATAGATTTGAGAAAAATACAATTAACTGTATACTTTTGACATAATTACACTGATCTCCCTTTAAATATGGTTAAAGATACTAAAATTAATGTAAGTAGTGGGTAGACACATGAATAAACAAAGGTAAAATATTTATTTTTTTTTTTCAAAGATATGACAATACAATTTTTTTTATCCATATGACCGAAAAATTATTCATGAAAAAACATTACAAAAATTAAGGTTTTAGAGACCAAAATTTAGGGACAATTATTTTTGAGGGAGCAAATAATTTTGTTGCGAAAAGTGTCGTCATTATATTTTTAGCAACAAAAATTAGACATTAGTGATGAATTATTATCATTTTAGGATCAAATTTTTTGTCCCAAAAAATAAACTATTTTGAGACCAGATTATTTTGTTCCTAAAAATCTATTTATTAGTGACATTTTCAAAATTTTGTCGCTAAAATCCTTATTTTTCACTTTTTGGGATGACCTTTTGGCGACTATCCTCATGACGATGGAAATTGGTTCCTAAACATCTTGTGTAACAAAATTTTCACTTTTAGTGACCAAAATATTTAGTCGCTAAAACTCTTATATGTTGTAATGAAGGAGCTAAATATATATAAATTAAAATCTTAAAGAAGATTTGTACTCCCTCCGTCCCAAAATATTAGTTCATCTTCAAAAATCAAGTACAAAAATAATATAAATTTCCTATTTTGCCCTTCTTTTAAATTAATAAACAATATAAAAAGTACAATTATGACATTAATATTCCCAAAAAATGTACTATCAAAAGGATAATTTTGGAAAATCAACTTTTTTCAAATGCAATAGTTGTACTACCAAAAAAAGTTGGATTCCCCAAAAGGGACCATTATTTTGGGACGGAGGGAGTATAATTATTTCACAAGTGTAGTTCAAAACTTCAAGGAAGCTCACTGTAATTTAAACAAGAAATAGAGAAGAGTCTTCGTCCCTAATAAGCCAAATAGTCAAGAGTTGAAAAGTCAGTAAAGGTTGTCTGTTCTACCACTCAAGTAGTCCCAATTTATGAAGTAAATCGAAGGGACTAGACAACCGTCCTCCTACTTAAAGTTCAACGATGGGTTACACCAATCCTTAATGCAACCTCCACAAATTACGTTTTCACAAGATTAAGCCCGAAGCATTAGTTTCCAACTCACACAAATTCTTTTTCTCATTAGTTCCCTGGTTGTGTACTATCCGAAAACTCTCAAACGAGTTACCTAACCCCACTTCTCGGGTTACTAACCCAAAGGACATTTGGTACCTACACCATACAGGTTTTTTTTGCAGATTTTCACCATAGATCTATCCCAACTTGGTCATCATACATGAACCCCAAACTCACTTGTTGAATTTCAAAGCATTTCAAAGTTGACGAGTTTCAAACCGTTTCAACACATTTTTTGAAAATCAAAGGCAATGCTCGAAGGCCTAATTTGTATTTCAAATATGTAATCCTCCAATTGATCCAATATTTTCAAGTGTAAAGGAACAATTTTCATGTTTTTCCAAGGCACAATATATGTTATAATGATCATACTATTTTAAGAAATATTGTAATTCACTACAAGAAAAAACACATTTGGCGACTAAATTTTTAGTCGCCAAAAGTCAATTTTTAGTCACCAAAAGTCGATTTTTAAGTTTCCCCGACTAAATTTTTTAGTCGCCGGTTTGGTCGCTGGAAAACGGTCGGGAAAGGTATTGGCGACTAAAAAACTTTCAGTCGCCAAAAAGCAAGTCTTTACTAACCAAAACTTTGGTCGCCAATAATCAATTATATTTTTTAAATTATACATTTGGCGACTAAATTTTTAGTCACCAATAGTCAATTATATTTTTTTTAAATTATACATTTACCGACTAATGTTTAAGTCGCCAATACTGAAGGAATCGGCGACCAAACAAATTTAGTCGCCAAAAGCTCATTCCCAAAAAAAAAAAATTACACACCCTGCTCTTGTGGAGATTCAAACCATCAACCTCCCACACCATAAACTTTATACAACACACTCCTTCCACTACACCTCCATAACATCATATGATTATATATGCAACATATATTATTTATATAGTACTTGGACCCGTATTAATATCAAAGTATATATATAAACATAATTATTTTTTATTGAACATAATTTATGTAAAAATAAATTATTTAGTAGAAAAAAAAAGGACACCACTTTTGGCGACTAAACATAATTTTAGTCACCAATTCTATACTTTTGGCTAGTAATTATTTTTTAGTCGTTAAAAAAAAATTTCCCGCGCTAAAATTACCACTTTTGGCGGCTAAACTTCTTTTTAGTCGACAAAAAGCCTCACTTTCGGCTACTAAACATGTTTTTAGTCGCCGAATGCTTCACTTTTAGCTACTAATTTTTTTTTCGTCGCCAAAGGGCCTTACTTTTGGCTACTAAAATTTTTTTAGTCGGTAAAAGCCTCACTTTTGGCGACCAGATAGATCTTTAGTCGTCGAATGCCTCACTTTTGGCTACTAAATTTTTTTTAGTTGCCAAAAGGCCTTGCTTTTGGCTACTAAAATTTTTTTAGTCGCTAAAAGCCATATATCGGCGACCAAACAGATTTTTAGTCGCCAAAACCTATACTTTTGGCTACTAGATTTTTTTAGTCGCCAAAAATCTTTACTTTTGGCTACCAATGCATTTTTAGTCGCCAAATGCTATACTTTCAGCGACGAAATGTGATTTTTTAGTCGCCAATAGTGCTTTTTCTTGTAGTGATTTATCATGCATCTTGTAAATAAAATTTTACAACATTTATCTTAACTCGCCATATTAAATTTAATGAAACGAAGAAAACCTATGCAAAATCCCATATCTAATGATTCAGTTTCCAACCCATTAATTCTAGGATTTATGAAGAAATTAATGTTTCTATTCAATCACAATATTCATCAAATTAGTACTAATACAAGACCTTTGATAAGTAAATGATACATTTCTAGCCTGAGATTCAACCCAAAACCCCTGAGGTATGCAATATCTACAAATTTCCCAAGCTATATACATGGAAATTAGCACACATACATCCAAAATCCCATATTAAACCTCAACATTTGGGAAGAACGATGAACTTTACTCAGATGGATTTGAAGTTATTGATGTGTAGAACAACTTTAATATGAATCTGTCACGCCCCACTTTTTATTACACGGATTACCATTACCAAAGCCATTGTTATAATTCCATTTTAGAGTTGACGTACAAAAACTCATTCTATTAATAAGGAATACATGAATATAAATTCCCTCATCCGAATATCAAATGAATGCAACATGGATATAACTAAATAAATTGCCCGTAGGCTTACATCAATTAAATCAAAAGGAAGGGTTTGACTCTTTACATCAATGGCATTTCGCCTGCACGTATAGAGGCCCCGTGGCCAACAAATAAGAAAGATTCGAGATCTTGAAGCACATCCTGATAATCACCTGAAAAAGATTCAACAACGTAGGATGAACATATAGTCCAGTAGGGATCTCAACATAATCCTCAACAATAACAACTTACAGATAGCTATGATCATGAATGCTAATCTCATACCATATAAATAATGTGACGTTTTATAGCCAAAATATACTTACATAATACTTTTCTCAAAACATTCAGTTTGTACAACAAAGCCAAGTTTCACTTTCCTTATCCATTTCCCATTCAAAACAATTATTACTCAGTAATCATATCTTCCATTTATGACAAAACACCATATAACGTTCATTCTATCTTCGAAAACATGTTCATTAAGTCCGTTTTCTTCATTTTATTTGTAACCCAATATAAACATAATCCGTCTCAACGGGTTCGTCACATTTCACAACTTAGACTCAAAATTCATGGAATGCCTTCAATAAAATAACTTATGGTGGAAACTCCTTAATGCACTCCCAAGCACACCCAAATTTACATAAATACAATTACCCAACATGTGAGACAAATTACCCTTACAGAAGCACGATTGTCAAAACACCTAATACACACAATCAACTGAAACAACAACGACAAGAAAACCTCTGCTCTACATGTCCGCAGCACGGTAAGCCAGATGATGCATCTTTCCACAATAACATGCCAATTTATTAGACACCAGCTGGAAGGGAATGGTACCTCTGCTCAATTTCTCCAGGCGCTAGCTGGAAGGGAATGGTACCTCTGATTCTCACCGTAGCCGATTCTCTAGGCGCTAGCTGGAAGGTAATGGTACCTCTAATTCTCAGCGCAACACACACTTACAACCATCACTTCAAACCACATTCACAGATAACACAAGTGTACCACAGACACATAAACATTTCAACATTCACAATGTCATCCTCCACCGATGACCAAGGACAAAATCTCTAACAGTATATATATACATACAATACATGATACCATTAACCAATTCTCACAAGGTTTTAGGCCAATAATCAACACGACTCCAAGGTCTCATCTATCGCTTGATGTTCTTTTCTCAATTAAAAGAACGTTATCGTTTCTTCTTCCTTTGATATTTAATTCCAAGAATTTCCCAATTTACAATACACAAACTATACCACCCACAATTCAACTTCGACCATTTAGACAAGTAAATCCCACATTGATCACACAATCATAATTTACTCCATTTCTTCTTAATGAAAGCTTAACCCAATAATTTTTAATCTCATGATTGAATCTCTATTTAATGATTAACAATTATCAATTTGTTTGATTTAGCTAAAATCAACTCAACACAAGTTAAACACTAAATTCATAACAACCCGGTAAAGCACAAGTTATTACCAAATCAATAACCAAGTTTCTTAACTAGTAACATGGTAAATTCATGAATTCGTTGTGTTTTAAAACATAGTCAATCTAACACAAACAAATGCTCAATTTATGAAACCCATTTTAATCATAAATTCACTATCAAATTATCCATCACATTTCTTTAACTCATAACATAATTATTCCACAATGTTAACCCCCCTCCCCCCCCCCTTTACCTATTAGACCGTATTGTAAAAATTAGGGTTTTCACCCTCTCTATCATGAATATATTGCATCACACCCCAAGTTTAACCCAACATCAACACATCTCATGAAATTTCAACCTCACACCCAAATCTCATGCCATCATCATGATTTTTTAAAATAGATCCATACAACATGGTTTTTATGCAATAATAATCTACCACGTGTCTATCTATAGTAGAGGTATTGAAAAGAATCAAAGAAATCCCTACCTCAATGCTTGATGAAGAAACCCTAACTTCAAGGATGAGACAACTTGATTTCTACCACACCAAGTGAAGCTCTTGTTCTTGGCCCAAAGATTGCAAAAATCAAAGAGTTTTAATGTTTGCGGAAGTTTTCTAGACAGAAGGGGGAGAAAAATAGGGTTTAGAGTGAGAGAGAAATGTGTAAAATGTGAGATACATTCGGACCAAAAAGAAATATAAAACAGAGTTTTCAGACTGCCCGGGCTCCGCACGTGCGGCGCCCTTGCCCGCTCGTGCGGCGGCCTCCACCGCTCGTGTGGCCCATTTCAGAATGCACACCCAGGAGGTTCAACCCTCACCGCACGTGTGGCCTAGCCCACCGCTCGTGCGGCCTGGGGCCCCGCACGTGCGGCCCTAGCCCAGCCGCCCAAAAATCCCGCTTCGCTCCCCGGCACTCTGGCGTCGACCCCGCACCTTCCGAAGCGTGTGAAAACTCAGAGCCAAGACAACCACAACAGAGAAGGTTTTAAGAAAGAAAACTCAACGACAACTCTCCGACATAATGATATAGAAACAAGACGGTTTTCCAAACCGGTCATCACAGAATCCCTCTCATTAGCCTCCAAATCTTGAGTTATCACTACAACATATAAGAGTTTTAGAGACAATGTTTTGGTCTCTAAAAGTGAAAATTTTGTTGCAAAAGACATTTAGAGACCAATTTCTATCGTCACGAGGATAGTCGCTAAAAGGTTGTCCCAAAAAGTCAAAAATAAGGCTTTTAGCGACAAAATTTTGAAAATGTCACTAATAAATAAACTTTTAAGAACAAAATAATTTGGTCTCAAAGTGGTTTATTTTTTAAGACAAAAAATTTGTAATGACACTTTTCGCAAACAAAATTATTTGCTTCCTAAAAAATAATTTTGTCCCTAAATTTTGATCTCTAAAACCTTAATTTTTTATAGTGTATACAAATGAGTTGAGAGAAATATAAAAGTCTAGTTTTTAATGGTGGTTGTTTGACATTAAAATTTCAACTATAAAAAGAGATATGATCAAAATAGTGAAAGGTGTTTACACTTTCTAAATTTTGGGGTTTCGATCATTTTTAAGCAATAAGCACTCTAGGTTGAAGTTTAACTTCCCAATGTTCAAAATAGTCAATTCCAATGCAAAATAACAAGTTTAAACGTACTAAAGATGTAATAATGAATCAGTAATATAATAAAAACTACTTTAAAATTTGGATATGTACTTTCCACGTGTAGGAGGAATCCAACCAATGTGGACTGATTTCGTAGGCCTGTGATCCCTAGTAAATTATCATACAAAAACTTTGACTAGTACCCAAGAGGGCCTGAGAGGGGTTTGCTGTTTTGACTCGAAACAAAAGGAGTTCCTATTTTTGCAAATTGTTCAATAGGCAAAGGACAATCGACCAATTGGCTGAGGAAGTGTAGGGGTCTTTGGTTTGACAATTGAATTTTGATGAAGACTTCACACAGTTTAACTTATCACAGCAGTCCAAGCAATCCAAAGCTACAACTCCTATAGCAGATTAGGTAGACTGTAACAGAGCACACAATGCAAAAGGAGTGCAAGAGCAGCAGTCCACGAAAGCTAACCCAATGCAGACTTGTATGCAGGTGTATCACAAGCCATGAGCTGTGTCACATCTTATCAATTCCCTTGTATTATATACAGTTAGTTTGTTGAAAGATTAGTTAGTTTGTTAGATGATTAGTCATAGATCTGTGAGTTGTATATAATGTAATAGTTAGATGAATAATAAAGTGTGATTCAGTCTTTTTTCATGGTATCAGAGCCTATAGAGCTCTAACGAGCATTCAACAATGGCATCATCTTCAATGCCAAATCTTTCTCTTCTTCTTTCCAATCTCAATTCATTAGTCAACGTAAAACTTGACTCATCAAATTATCTAATTTGGAAAAGTCAAGTTCAGAATCTGTTTAGAGCTACAGAATTCTTTGGCTATCTTGATAGATCAGCTGGTTGTCCTCCTCCTACAACTGTGAATGCACAGAACATTTCAGTCTCCAATCCAGAATTTAGCAAATGGAAGCTTGTTGATGCACTTCTTATGAACTGTTTAACTACAACCTTATCACCACCAGTTTTTTCTTCTATATTGCATCTGCAGCATAGTCATGAAGTATGGCTGGCTTTGGAAAAGAGGTTTACTGCTTTATCACGATCACATATTCATCAACTCAAGAACAAACTTCAATCACTTTCAAAGAAATCTCAGACTATGGAGGCCTATCTACAACAGTTCAAGGAAATTTCATATCAAATTGCATTGGTCACTACACCTATTGATGACGAAGATCTTATTCTTCTTGTTTTGAATGGTCTTCCTAATGGGTACAACTCATTCAAAACAGCTATTCGAGCCAGATCTGGTGCTGCAACCATGGAAGAAGTGTCCTTTTTGTTGTGTTTCGAGGCAATTCTACACTCTTCTCCTAATGTTGCTTTTTCTACAATTCAAGGAACTTCTTCTGCACCTCAAACTCTAGCTTCGCTATATCCGCCTTCTCAAGGTTCACAACATCAACATTTTCAATCCAGCCCTAATCGATCAAATTTTTCTACTTACAGAGGAAATCGTTCCAATTCTCGCAGCAGAGGTCGCTATACAAATTTTTCTAACTACAGAGGTCGTCGTGGTTCAGGTCTTGTTTGCCAAATATGTGGCAAAAACAATCACACAGCTCTTGAATGTCGTAACCGCATGAATCCAGCTTATACACCAGCCATGAATCCAGTTTATGTACCAGCTTATCCACCTTCATATGGTTCTATTTTTGGTTCACCAACTCAAGGAGGCTATTCTGTGCCTTCTCTTTATCCTGGCGTTTTTTCTCCATCTACTACAGCTCCTCGAGCCTTTTCTACTACAGGTCCTGGTTCTTCTGCTTCATCTGAAGCTTCTCCTTGGTATCTTGATTCAGTTGCTACCACTCACATTACTAATGACTTGCAACATATGCAGCTGTATCAACCCTATCAAGGTCATGATCAAGTTATGGTAGGAAATTGAGATTCTCTTCCTGTTCACCATAGTGGAGCTGGTATTCTTCCTACTCCTACCTTTCGTTTTCAGTTGAACAATTTACTTCATGTTCCACAAATTTCTTCCAATCTTATTTTTGTTCATCAGCTTACTCAAGATAATAATTGTACTATCACTTTTGATAAAAATTCCTTTGTTGTTCAGGACAAAACTTCGAAGGCAGTGTTTTCTAGAGGTTTTCACTCTAACGGTCTTTATTAGTTTTCCTCTCCTCCACAAGCTTATGTTACTCAAAGCATCCCTTCTACTTTGTGGCATAAGAGATTAGGTCATCCATCAACTGCTAAGTTCAATACTATAGCTAAGTCTATTCCTATTGTTTGTAATAAAGAAAATAATGGACTTTGTTCTCACTGTTGTGTGGCTAAAAGTCACCGTTTGCCTTTTACCTTATCTTTTTCTGTTATCAACCAACCTCTTGCCCTCATCCATAGTGATGTTTGGGGCCCTTTTAGTCAAGATCAATCTCAATATAGCTATTATGTTCTTTTTTTTGATGATTTTAGTGGCTTTACTTGGTTGTTTCCTTTACACTACAAGAGTGAGGTCTTTAATAAATTTTTGGAGTTCAAGTTGTTTGTGGAAAAACAATTTTCTACTTCTCTTAAGATTTTCAAATCTGATAGTGGTGGTAAATATTCTACTCATAAATTTCAGAAAAAATTCATTGAAAATGGTCATGTTCATCAGCTCTCTTGTCCTCATACTCCATCTCAAAATGGATTGGCAGAAAGAAAACATTTACATATTATTGAGACAGCTATAACTCTCTTGCATCATTCCTCTTTGCCTCTCAAGTTCTGGTTTGAGGCAGTCTCTACTGCTGCATATCTCATTAATAGATTGCCTAGGTCTTAATCTCCCTGTCTTAGTCCTTTTCAGGTTTTGTTTGGTACCTAACCTGACTATGCTTTTCTGAGAGTGTTTGGGTGTTGTTGTTATCCCTGGCTTCGTCCATATACTACCCACAAACTTGAGCCTCGATCTCTTCGCTGTGTATTTATTGGTTATCATTCCTCCATGAAGGGGTATAGATGTTTGGATCCTGCTACTGGTAGAGTTTATGTCTCTAGGCATGTAATTTTTGATGAAACTAAGTTTTCCTTTGCTACAGCTTCTTCTTCCTCATCTTCTCCTTCTTTGTATACTCTTCAGTCTTTCTTTTGGCCTTCTCCAACTGTTGCTTCCCTTTCTTCTTCTGATTCTTCTTCTACTTCTACTTTACCTGTCTCGTTTGCACAGTCTTCTTCTCCCTCAACTTCTTCTTCATCTTCATGTCATTCCTTGGCTGCTCATCCGGGTATTCACTTAACCATACCTATTCTTCCTCATCCTCCTCTTTCTTCTTCTAATACTTATCCTATGATTACTAGGTCCAAAGCTGCTTCTTCTTTGTGTTTATCAGCTTCTCTTTCTCCATCTCTTATTGAACCTACCTCCTATAACGAAGCTCTTCAGTTTCCTCATTGGTTGGCAGCTATGCAAACTGAATTTCAAGCTCTCCGAAATCAGCATACCTGGACTCTTGTTCCACCTTCTACTGCCAAACATATTATTGGTTGTAAATGGGTGTTTGGAATTAAGAAACATTATGATGGTACCATTGCTAGGTACAAAGCCAGGTTGGTTGCTAAAGGTTACTTGCAAGAAGAAGGTGTGGATTTTCATGATACTTTTTCTCCTATTGCTAAACAGCCTACTGCTTGGATTCTGTTTTGTTTAGCTCTTCACTTTAACTGGTCTATTAGGCAATTAGACATCTCAAATGCCTTCTTGCATGGTACTCTTGATGAAGATGTTTTTATGTACCAACCACCTGGTTTTGTTTGTCCTAATCAACCCTCTTTTGTTTGTAAACTCAACAAGTCTCTTTATGGGCTTAAACATGCTCCTAGGGCCTGGTATACAGCTTTCTCTTCATATCTTCTTTCCACAGGTTTTGTTCGTAGTCAATGTGATCATTCTTTGTTCATTCAGAAAACTTCTTTCTCCATTACCTATCTTCTTGTCTATGTTGATGACATTTTAATCACTGGCAACTCCTCCTCTCATATTCAATCTCTCATTTCTCATATGAATTCAGTTTTTGCTCTCAAGGATCTTGGTCTGGTTAATTACTTTACGGCTATTGCTGTTCATCACACTTCTACTGGTTTATTTTTGTCTCAACAAAAATATGCCTCTGATATTTTAATCAAGGAAGGTCTTGCTGAATGCAAGCCTTACTCCTATCCTTTGTCTCTCAAACCTCCCTCTTCTTTTTCTGATGATTCCTTGCCTTTTCACAACCCTTCTCTCTATAGAAGTATTGGGGGAGCTCTTCAATACCTTACTCTTACCCGACCTGATCTTTCCATTGCTATTAACATGGCTTGTCAACATATGCATATGCCTATTGTCACAGATTTTACAGCAGTTAAACGGATCCTTAGGTATCTTAAAGGCACACTGCACTATGGCCTTACTTTCAGTCCTGGTTCTTTTGATCTGCATATCTTCTCTGATGCAGACTGGGCTGGTGATCAATCTGATTGCCGATCTATTTTTGGATTTTGTGTTTTTCTGGGTTCCAATCTGATTTCTTGGCAAGCCAAGAAACAACCCACTGTTGCTAGGTCTTCCACTGAGGCAAAGTACAGATCATTAGCACAAGCTGCAGCTGAAGCTTCTTGGGTTCAAATGCTTCTAGCTGAAATGTTCTTGTCTTCTCCCACTATTCCTACTCTTTGGTGTGACAATCTGTTTGCTATTTCCCTTGCTTCTAATCCTATTTTCCATACAAGGACCAAACATATTGAAATCGATTATCACTTTGTTCGTGAAAAAGTTCTTCAAAAGAAGCTTCAAATTCGCCATGTTCCTTCCTCTGAGTAGATAGCTGATATCTTTACTAAACCATTGTCTGTCTCTCGGTTTCATTATCTGCAATCCAAGCTTTTGGTGACTACTGCACCATTCAGCTTGAGGGGGGCTGATGAAGACTTCACACAGTTCAACTTATCACAGCAGTCCAAAGCTGCAGCTCCTACAGCAGATCAGGTAGACTGTAACAGAGCACACAATGCAAAAGGAGTGCAAGAGCAGCAGTCCATGAAAGCTGACCCAATGTAGACTTGTATGCAGGTGTATCACAAGCCATGAGTTATGTCACATCTTATCAATTCGCTTGTATTGTATATAGTTAGTTTGTTGAAAGATTAGTTAGTTTGTTAGATAATTAGTTACAAATCTGTGAGTTGTATATAATGTAATAGTTAGATGAATAATAAAGTGTGATTTAGTCTTCTTTCAAATTTGATCCAGTTAACCATTTTAAGGGAGAAAGAGTGAACCACCAATTTGAGCACCTTCATAGCATTCCAAAAACCTTTTGTGTTGTTACATTCCTTAAGGACATGCATGTTAGTTTTAGTAGCAATCCCACATTGTTGACAAAGGTTGTCCAAATTGACTTTCTTGAGAAAGATGTTACATTAGATATTTAACTGAAGAAGGTGAATGGTTTTGGGATTAGTGGAGATTTTCAAACCAGTGACCAATTGGAAAAATGGGGATGTGGTAAACTTCTTAGTAAGAAGGTAAGCCAATGGCTATTGAAATCACCATTCGCAAATCCCAGATGATCTGCTCTGGACCACTGGAAAGTGATCTCAAAGATTGAAAGATAGACCTTAGTGGGAAAAGCCATGGCGATGTTGCTAAAATCCCAAGCATTGTTGGACCAATAGTCTCTAACTTACATATTCTCCTCAAAAGATTTAAGGGGACCGATTCCAGTCTAATTGTCAAACCAAAAACAAGGTATTGGACACATTCTTAACTAGGACTTTCAAACCCTTGTTAAAGAGGTATTTCTCTTTAAGGCTTTCAAGATGTTGTTCTTATAGTACTTGATATTAATGACTTTCGATTTCAAAAACTCTTTCATTTTCCAAATGCAAATTCATTTTTCCCATGCAAACTTTGTTAATCAACTCCATATACCTAATACACAGTCCTTCTAGGTGCTTCTGTTTCATAACATCTCTTAACTAATGACATAGATTTTACATTTCTCCATCATTGAACCTCACAAGAGGGTAAATTACAAATACATCCCCTGAGGTTTGATTAAAACACGAATAGCCCCTTGCGGTTTTGGAAATTATATTCCACCCCCTGAGGTTTCAAATTTCATAACAAATCGCCCATTTTATTAATAAATCATCAAGTCAATTAACAGTTTTTAATGATATTATAAATATATTTCAATTAATAATTTAGGTAATTTTGAATTTCATTTTTTAGTTAATTTTGTTAAATAAAAAATACTAACAAAGAGGTATTTGTAATTTTCCAAACCACATGAGGCAATCTGTACTTTAAACAAACCTCAGGAAGTGTATTTGTAATTTACCTCTCACAAGAAATCATTATTCAGCTTGTCCATGAACTTGATAATCAAATTAGGGAGATGATTGCATTGCCTAACATAAGATCAAATGGTTGAATTCACAACCTTGACAGCAGTTACCCTACTTGCAAAAGGGTTATGTTTCGTTTTAGATCTTGTCAATTAGGGGCGAAAGAAAAACTGCCTACGCCAAACAGACCGACTAGTTTTCGGTTTGTTTTCTGCACCGCCAAAAAGTTAGTCTGTGTTGAGAAATTTTTTTCCTAGAATTCAGTTCAGTGTTTGGTTTTGGAGATTTCACGCTGAACTGAACCGAACTGAATTTACTGATTATGCCGAATTTATTGAACTTTCAAATAATATACAAGCATTACCTCTTATTGTTGAATTTGATATTTGATAAATTAATCTTGGTGCAATTATATTGTTGTTTGTTGCCTTATATCTTAATTAGATTTAACTTCTTCTTTTTTTCTATAAATAAAGGCAATTATTAAACCAAAGCCGAATTTATTAGTCCAGTCCAGTTTACCTATTCTGGTTGGTCTGTTCAATGCCATGAGTGTGGAAAATCAATTTTACTAGGTTTATCCAAACAAACATGCAAAACCAGACCAATTTTTACCCATATTGTCAATAATGAATGTACACATAAATTTTATGTTTGCAAAATAAAGACAAAAATAGAGTGAAAATATAAGTTTAATTTCAAATAAAGTGAGTGCAATCTCCAATGAATGTTTTAATAAAAGAAAATAATCCGTTGATTATTCTCTTTGAAAAAATTGACTTGAGAGATTAATAGCTTGTTTCCGAATTGAATGACAATATCTCCTCCAAGTAGTGAGAAGAAAATGATGATAAGTTGATTTGAAAGCTTGATAGTTTGTTCGCCAATTAACCAGTGGAATCTTCTTCAAGGAGCGTGAAGAACATGATAAATTTGTATGATGTTGCCTTGAGGATTTGAAAGCTTATTCCCAAATTAAATTTGTAAATTTTCTCCAATTTAGTAGAGGAACATAATAGATTTGTAGGGTTTTATGACAAACTTTGATTTAAGTATCTAAGCTTCAAGTGTGATAAAAATTAGAGTTTCGTCATGAATAATTGCCTTGAAATTGAAGGCTTAGGCAGGAAAAGTTTATCAAATCTTTGATGCTTTAATTTGATGAAACTTTCTTTCTACTTGTAGAATTATGTGTGTCAAATTCTTTTGAAGATCATCTCTATTTATAATCATGGATAGAGGAGAGTCAGTGATAGATTTCAACTTTTTCGATAAGTATCTCTAATTTATTTAGACTAAATATCAAAATATCACTTTAATAATATATTATAATTTTATTAGTTTAACCACCTCAGGCCTATTTTGGAAAGTGGGTTAAAAGCCACTTCTCATCTTTCAACCCATTTCCCTCTCTCACAAAAAATTCAAAAATAGTTTTTAACCATCTTCTCAAAACATCTCTCAATATGATAAGTCACTTAATTTGATTACTCAAATGATTGTTTATTAAAAATTGCATCAGTTTAGTATGCAAAAATATTTTATTTGACCATTATGTAATTTTGACTTAAGATCAATTAGACACATAATAAAATTTGATTTGCTAACAATTATGTCATTTTTTTAGGTGTGACAATTTGCCATTGGCGAAAAGCAATCAAGTTACTTTCCCAAATTTGAGGAAATGGGGATTTGGAGGATGTTCCCAAGGTGGGATTGGGTTTTTTCTCTATATGTTCTTGGAAAAGAAAACTTTGAAAATTTTAATATTGTATTTGGATCATAAATTTTGGTAAAAAATTAGAAAGAGAAAATATGTTTTCGATTCTTAAGGTGGCAAGCCACAAGTTCATCTAGCCATATAATTTTAACATGTTTAACCTTTTATTTGAAGTATGGAATTGGAGCTTATAGATTTTCGGAAGACATTCGTGTTCTTATTGCTTTGCATGTTTGAATAGTATAAAAGTTTGCCTTGTTAACTGCTCAAATTTATTTTGAATCTAATCGGAAAGTGATTTTAAGATTTTGTATCTATTGACGAATATCTATCCAATCTAAGAATTTGACAAAATCTAAAGAAAATTAATTTGATTCATCGAATTTTGACTCACTTGAATTGCCCAAATTATATAAGTCTGATGTTCGGTCTAATGACCGACTAGACGACCGGCGTTATCCATGTCAACCGTGATGGCCAACTGCGGCTGTCACCCATATCCACTGGTGTGTCAACCGATATCTAACCGGATGACCGGCCTGATGATCGCCCAAATGACCAGCTGGATGACCGGCATGCATAAATTTAGACAATTCGAACAAATCAAAATTCGATGGATGTAACAATGGTCAAATCTAAATCGATTGATCAGACAATAATTAGATTCGGATAAATCCGATCCAATTATCGAAATTTTATTTATATATATAAAAAAGACTCGAATCATATCATACATCATATATACTATTAAAAGTAGTGTTTTTCATATACTTAATTGACGCATTATAATGCCTTACTATTTTCTAAAAGAGCTACATCAGTATGTATTTTCTTAATTACATATAAAATTTTACACAAACCCAAACCTAAACCTGATTTAAATTATACTGACTTTATCTATTTTATATGGACTCTATTTGACAAATATTTATTTTTCATATATTTTTTTTTAAGATAAATTGAGATCATTTACAAACCCAATACCAATTTTGTATTTCATGCTTTTCTTCTTAATTCTTTCAAGGTTATTAAGATTTGTTTTGAATGCTACATTGCCCTTTTTTTTTTCTTTTCTTCTTCTTCTTCTTCTTCTTCTTCTTCTTCTTCTTCTTCTTATTTTCCCGTGTATTATTCTCTATCTAATACCAATGCTATATTATGGGTTTGTCGTTTAAATTTTATAGTGATTCTATAATTATACTTCATTTCCTATATTATTTTATATAATCATAACCCATTGGAGGAAAAATTTGCACAATAATAATACTCTCGAGGAACCTCTAAATTTTAGATTTACTACTTGAGTTATTTTTTCAATTGTTGAACAATAAGTTCTTTTATGTTTTGGCATATTACACATGATTAATCACTCCACATACTGAGATATTTATACGGTTTGGATGTTTTCATTATTTTTTCCTTTTGGATTTAGATGTTGTTATGTAATTTTTTTTTAGTTAATCGTTGTTGAATTTATTTTATATAGTTGATAATTTAATTTAATTAAGAGTATTTATTTTACAAACTTATAATTTAATATATATATATGTCATATAAAATCATTATATGATAATCCAACTACAACATTTTTATATTTAATTTTTAAAATAAATTTTATATAATTTATATTTCTACATGTTTTTATTTTCCAAATGAATACAAAAGAAAATTAAATAGTTAGAATTACTTTTAATTTTATGTTACTAATGCTCCTTCTAATTTAACTGTTATTTTTAATATTAAAATGAGAGTATTTATTTTACTATTTTATAATTTAATATATATCAACAAAAATTACTATATGATAATTGTACTTTTATAATACAACAGAACTAAAATTATTAAAATACACAAATAATTTAATTGAAATTAATACATATAAATATTCAAGTAACAATTTTATAAAGCGCCAATATTATCAAAATAAATAATTAAAATCATACTTTAATTTTAATTTTAAATTAAAATTAAAATTAAAATTAATCTTTTATAACACACATTTTACCATTAAATTTTTTTTTTTTTAAAATAGCACGTATATTGCACGGATCAACTACTAGTGTATATTATTAAAGAGTTAATTTCCTAGAAGTTCTATTAATGTTATGGTAGCTCAGGTCCTATATAAGTTTTTTTGAACCAATAACTCTTATTTAGCAAAACTAAGAATATTATCAGTTTTTTCTAATTTTTAAAATTAAGAATATTATCAACTTTCACTACAAGAATTTACACATTGGGCGACCAAAATTGGTGATCAAAACAAATTTAGTCGCCAAAGGTTCAAATTTTGGCTACCATTTTAATTTAGTCGACATACATTGTTTTTTGGCGACTAAAAAAAAATTTAGTCGCGAAATGTATAGGTATAGGCGACTAAAAAACAATTAGTCGCCAAAAGTTAATATTTTACGCTACTAATTCTAAGTTTAGTCGCAAAACAAGCTGATTTGCCGACAAAAATATAGTTTAGTCGCCAAAAGATACTTTTGGCTACCAATATATTAGTTGCTAATACGTAATCTTTTGGCTGCAAAACTGGTTGTCGTTATTCAGTACTATTTGGTGACTAAAATGTGAAATAGTCACTAAAAGTTGAAATTTTGTTTTTTAGAGGGAAACCAATATAATTTGGCGCCCGATACGTTTGTCTCTCACACACACTCACACGATATACATTGTCTCAAACAAATTTCGCTCTCTTTCGACACTACCAAGCCTTACCCCGCTTACCACCGTCGTTGGCCATCGGCGAGACAGACCGTCCCACATCGCCACTGCCACTTGCAAAGCACCAGCGCCACTTAATCACAAGTATGTTTCTCTCACTCTGTCGCTCTCGGTCTCTCTCCCTCTCTGTCGCTCTCAGTCTCTATCTTTATCTATCGATGGACCTCTCTCTCCCTCTCTGTGCATCTCGGGCTCCCTCTCTCTCTCTCTCTCCCTCTCTCTCTCTCCCTTCCTCTATTTCCCCATTTCTCACACTTGCCCTAGGGTTTTATATGATTTTTGTTGTTTAATTTTGTGTTGAATTTGAGTTAATGTTGTGTTGATTTCCCACACTTGATATAGGATTTGTGTTGATTTTTACACATAAATCCCAAATTCAAGTTGGATTGAGCAAGAATTTTCCATTTTTGGGTCGGATGAGTCATCATTTTCACCTAACATATGAGTATTGTAAATTTATCATATGAGGGAAAGAAATAATGTGATGTTGTCATATACTAGATTATATGCTCATTGACCTATGTCAATGGGATTTAATGAAGGTATCTGGGTCCTCTATTTGGCTTTGAGTCTAATCTACATAAGCATGCTTATCAATATTTATCATGTGAGGGCAAGAAATAATGTAATGATATCATACTAGATTATATGTTCATTGACCTGTGTCAATTGGATTTAATAAAGGTATCTAGGTCCTTGATTTGGTTTGAAGTCTAATCTACATAAGTTAATAAAGGTATAGGAGATCTGTTGATTTGTTTCCATAATTTACCAATTAAGTTTCCCTTGTTGAATTGATTTTGATTTGATTTCTAGAGTTTTCATCTCTCATCTCTCTTTGATTTTGATTTGATTTTGAATCAGTTTCTTCATTCGATTAATTCGGTATATATTGTTACTTGCATATCTATTTTTTCAGTCTCTATTTGATTAATTTGGTGTTTGCATATCTATTTGGAGTTTGGGAATATGAGAGCCTTGAATTACATCCCTTATTCGATTAGCTTATTCAAATATGCATGAAAAAATAGAGCAACGCTTTATTGAATTTATTCAATTAATTCAGCTTCTTCTCTCACATCTCTTTGATTTTGATTTTGATTTCTAGGGTTTCCACTTCTGTGATTGCTTGTTTTGTTTGAAGCTCATACACCTCTCTAGCGCTCCGTCTCCGCCAAATCCCAACGCGATCCCTGGAAAAGGTCTTAGTTCTATTTCTCTCTCTCAATCAACCTTTTTATTCGATCTGTATGTTATTTGTTAGATTACCCAAACATATTGTTTGTCTTGTTCTTTACTTAGTTTAGCAATATCGATCTTCAATTCAACAATTCTGTTTTCCAGTTTTTTAATTTTTTTGAGTTGTTTTCTTCAAGAGGTAATGGAGCTAATTGTGTTTAAGAGATAGTGTCGGATTTTTTTTCTATTTAATTTTTTGTTATTGACATATATGGTCAATCCAACTATTGCTCTTAAGTTCTTTGTCTGTTTAATCTTATGTTATTGCCATTTGTGGTCAATCCAACTACTTATGCATTGCTTATTTTAAAGTTTGTATATTTTATCACATCACATCTATGAATTTTTATTTTTTTTCCTTCTGTTTTCCACAATTTCTGTTGATGAGTTTTGGCATTCATTATAAGAATTCTAAGTGTTGCTCCCTACCTTTTATTTTTTTCTTTTTATTTACTTGTTTATATCAATCAATAAAATTCTTAAAACTGGTCTAATTTGGGATCTAATTAATAGTTCAAAACATTTTTTTTAAAATGCTTGTTAGATTTATTTATTTTTCTCTTCATGACATACTTCTCTTCATGTACCAAACTAACTCAATTTTTTTTTATGTACATACTGTAACGCCCTCCAAAAAATAACAATAAACTCAACAATATTGACATGCATTGATATATAAATGATCAACATCCTTCTATTCATCAGAGTATTTTCTTACAAAAAGTATTACATGTTGACAACAAAAGTAAACGCCCCATGGGCTTACAACTTTCCAAGCCAACACTTGGTTACAAGAAATGAGTACTAACTCATATACACATTAAGCCCTAGGCTTGAATTTACATGTAATACATCAAAAGATAATGATATCCAAAAAGTCTGACAGCCTCTAGCCTCCCAAGCTATGTCCTTGGAGGTGGCATGCTACCTGTACCTGAAAATGATGTTCCCATATAGGGTGAGCCACAGCCCAGTAGAAATACACTAAACCAGCTATGAACAATGACTAGAAGATTAGCAGTTGATAGATGGCCAATACCGATACATCCACTTATATCACATTACAGTTACACGACTTACAAGTCTATGTTACTTTTCGTTTTCCATTCTCAGTAGATAAGTATACTAGCTTCATCAATATATCAACAGATAAGCATATAAGCTATATCAACATCTCGACAGATAAGTATAAGAACTATATCATACAACCAAAGATAAGCATATGAGCTATATCTACACTTCTCTAGACAAGCATATGAGCTGTATCTACGGAGTTCATCCCCTATCTCCTCCCAAACACTATCTGGTTTAGAGGTACATCCCCCATCTTCCCCTAAACCGCAGAGTACATCCCCCATCTCCTCCTCTACATACAATGCATATAAACACAAGGGTTCTATATACAACCAACAAATACATAAAGTTAATGTATTCTATTAACCGTCATGCTCCATGACACATTCCATTGATTAGTTTTTGTTTGCCTAATCATCATGCATTGTCTACAACAATCAAGACTATCCTCCACCGATAGCCCAAAGCAGTTATTTCTAAACAGAAAATAAATGCACAAAATGGATAATATATCAACATTTCAATTTGGTGAGCGATAAATAATTCAACTGCACCCTTTAATCCCATACATTCCAAATTTCAACATTTCCAATTCAATTCCTCATTTCCTTTAATTAATTATATACATTAATTAATTAAAACAATTAGGGCAAATTCCCATAATTAACAAAACAACCCTAAGATTCCATTTTCACCCATAATCCATCATCTATCTCATCTTTCTATGCCAAACTTGCATTTAGGTTTATTATAAACAAAACCCCAACTTTTGTAAAATTACACAAAAGGCCCAAAGTTTCTCAAAATTACCCAACAACACCCAACATATCAAAATGCTAAAATTCAAAGACAAAACTCATAAAGAGGAGTAGGGTATCCCTACCTCAAAGTTTGAGCTCCAACGGAGATGAAGACCAAAACCCAACGTGCTCCAAATCCCAACTTTTTCAGATTAAAACAAACCTCTCAACACCCTCTATCTTTTTAACAAAGAACTTAGGGTAGATTCACACTAGAAAGAGATGAAAATTTAGAGAGAAGGCAAGTCTAGAGAGAGAGGGTCTCAGATCTAGGGTTTGGAAACAAAAGGGAGTGAAAAAGTGATGTTTAAAATCGATGCTGCCCGCTGATATAAAACAGGCTCGCTCGAGCGAAGACTTGGTCGCTCGAGCGACCAGGCACAGAAAACCTCGCTCGAGCCAAGAAAGTCTCGCTCGAGCTAACAACTCAGAATGTCGCTCGAGCGACAAAATGCTCGCTCGAGCCAACAACTCGAACCTACAGGTCTGCAACCAAACGCACGCCCGAGCGACGGAATGCTCGCTCGAGCGAAGAAAAACCAGACCGCTTGAGCGAAGAAAAGCTCGCTCGAGCCAAGAAATGCAACTCTCAGGTCCAGAACCAGACGCAATCACTTGCTCGAGCGAAGCCACTCTGGCTCGACCCACCAGACACAAAACACACCTCTCGCTCGAGCGAGCAAACCATGGCTCAAGCAAGGGACCAAAACGAAGAGCTCGCTCGAGCGACAAACTCCTCGCTCGAGCGAAGGTCCAGAATTCTGGGCAGCAACACTTGGCTCCCAGACACAACCAACCTGAAACAAACCTGCCCAACACATCCTATAACTCAAAACAAAGTGTGAAAGGATGTAAACAAGAGAATAACAACTGCTAATGTCCACGGACTCAAGTCCGGACTACTGTACAACAAGGGGTAAAACTCGGGATCGCTATACATACCTTGCAACCTAAACTTATTCCACCCCCACCTGCGTGGTTAATCTTTATTTTTTCATTTTTTTTTCCTTCTATGTTTTGATTTTATGTGATATGTAGAACTATGGATGCATTACTTGGTTGATGAGGAGATGTAGGGATTTAAGTAATTGGATTTAAGTATTTTTTATTTATTTATTTTTTTTTTTTTGGGTGAGAGGGGTACTATTTGGGTATTTAAATGTGGCCTCCTTGGGTATGTTGGTTGTTGAAAAAAGTGATTGAAAACATTAGTATTACTTGGGAGAAATTAGTTTTTTCATTCGTTGAAGATTAATGAAGATTCTTTTGAGTAAAATTTATTTGGTTTCATATTCCTCTGCTTTCTTAGCAATTCCCATGGGAATTTGAAACCTTAAAGTTCGAAGTTGTATGAAAGGATTTGATTGAGGTTTTAACTGGTAGGATTTGTTCCTCTTTGGTTGGAAATTAAATCTTTTTGGAAAAGAATTTGTTGCTCTTACCATCTAAACTGCAGAATAGAAAAGATAATTAAATAAGGTTTTGTCAGTTGGATTTTCGTTTTTGAAGACAATGGATAGTGGAATATCTACATTTCACTGTGAATAAGCAAAGATAATCGCTTTGATTTGTCAATCATTCATCTGAAAGTTCAAAATTAAATTTGATGCATGATAGATGACTAACTACCCTACTGCGATCCCATTGAGCTGAAATAATTTCAGGGGCCGTGCTTGGTGTACTGTGACCCCATTGAGCTGAAATAATTTTTATTTTATGAATAATTTCTTCTATTTGAGGTTAGTTTGATATAATTCTAACTTGGGGGAGGGGGGGGGGGAATTGAATGACCCCTTCAAACAAAATTCCTAAGAGTGTCGAGAGTAGTCGGTGGCTGTGGAAAGCCAGAATTGCTATTTACTCATCATGAAAACAATCTTCTGCATAATTCATGTAACTAACTAATTGGAATAATGGTCCTTTTACCAACTCTTGATGTTGGTATATATTTATATGTATTAGAGATGGTGATTTGAGTGAGAAACTCAAATTTGCTTTCATCATAAATTCATGATGTGGAATTTCCAGTGATTATCTTGTCTTTTTTTTCTCTAATTTTAATTGTTTATAACTTTCTATAGTTTCATTTTGGATTTTATTTTTTTACTTAATGATTCTTTACAAGTTCTTGTTGTTGGTTTATTTGTGTGTAGTGAGGCTACTAGTTAAAACTGCATACCATGGTGTTTCCATGCTGCTTCAAAATTCAAATGGCCCAAGGTCAGGTGTATTGAGGTGGTATCGACGGAATAGGATCTTCTGCAGATCTTGTTTTTCTAATCCAACCATCCATGTTTAGAGTTGAAGCAAAATCACACGATTTTGAAATGTGTAGTTTAAAATAAAAATGCATCATTTTAATATTATTTTGTTTTTATTTTTAAACCTTCGCTATGGTTTTGACCACAAAAAGATTATTGGAGAGAAAGAATGGCAGAGTGTTCAAATCCGGCAACGACAATGTTGAACCCTTTTTTAATCGAAAAAGGGCGTTAAAGGGGCGAAAATGCAAAATAGCCCCTGAACCACTGTACGGATGTCACAACTTGCTTCCTCATAGCAAGTAGGACCTGTGACAACAAACGAAATATAATTAGCACATGTAGGTTGGGAGTTAGAACCAAAAACGCCTTAAACTTAACCGAAAAATGGCATTAAGGGGGCAAAAATGTGAATCCCCAAACCACCTTATGAAGGTGACAACCAGCTTTCCCACAACAAATAGGACCTGTGACAACAGACATGATGTAATTAGCCTGTGTAGGTTGGGAGTTAGAGCCGAAACTGCCTTAAACTTAACCGAAAAAAGGCGCTAAGGGGGCGAAAATGCGAATCGGCCCTTGAACCACTGTACAGATGTCACAACCAGCTTCCCCATGGAAATTAGGACCTGTGACAATAGACAGGATGTAATTAGCACGTGTAGGTTGGGAGTTAGAACCGAAAACGCCTTAAACTTAATCGAAAAAGGGCATTAAGGGGGCACAAAATGCAAAACAGCCCCCGAACTATCGTACGGATGTCACAACCAGCTTCCTTATGGCAAGTAAGATTTGTGACAATAGACGGAATGTAATTGGTACGTGTATGTTGGGAGTTTGGACCAAAAATGCCTTAAACTTAACTGAAAAAGGGCATTAAGGGGGCGAAAATGCAAAACAGCCCCCGAACCACCGTACAGATGTCACAACCTACTTCCTCATGGAAAGTAGGACCTGTGACAATAGACGGAATGCAATTAGCACGTGTAGGTTGGGAGTTAGAGCCGGAAACACGTTAAACTTAACCGAAAAAGGGCGTTAAGGGGTCGAAAATATGAATTAGCCCTCGAACCACCGTATAGATGTGACAACCAGCTTTCCCACGACAAGTAGGACCTGTGACAATAGACGGGATGTAATTAGCACGTGTAGGTTGGGAGTTAGAGCCAAAAATGCCATAAACTTAATCGAAAAAGGGCGTTAAGGCGGCGAAAATGCGAAACAGCCCCCGAAGCACCGTACGAATGTAACAACCAGCTTCCCCATAACAAATAGGACCTGTGAAAATAGATGGAATATAATTAGCACGTGTAGGTTGGAAGTTAGAGCCGAAAATGCCTTAAATTTATTCGAAAAAGAGAGAGTTTGACATCCAATAAATCTTCAACATTTTGATTGTAATTAGTGTCATTGTTTCATCATGAGGTAGAAAATTGTTACACCAATATCAAATTACAAATGTTAGGATAAAGTTATATTACGGTTACAAGGGGTGTGACATTATGCTCAAATGCTATATATGGAACTAATTGGTGTATTTTTTTTCTTTTCTTTTTCCTTTTTTTTTTTTTTTTTTTTTTTTTTTTTTTGGTAGATGGCTTTTGGCATGGAGTTGTAGATATTCCATTTTTGTGGACAGATGACAATTTACACTTTTGTAAACTTTTGCATTTTTGTCGTCCGCTGCTTTTTGTGTAGGTTTGTATTAATTGTACAGAATACTTTTGGCGGGGTACATAATATTTTTGCTTTCAAACAGATAATTGATGTCGTGATCTATTGATTATCTTTTGTTATAGTACATATTACCATGGTATTCCGTACCATGCCAAATGGTTATTTGGCATAGTAGTAAATATATTTTTGTATACGGAAGATGAAATTTCCCTATGATCATTTATGTTATGTACGGAATTATTATTTTAAATTGGAATTAATGTATTTGATTTGTATGGAATTATTGACATTTGAAGGTATTAATTTTTAGATGGTTGGAAGTGAAATGGATGTAGATTGTTGAATGGGTGATAATATATGTATAAACCAGTTTGTATATGTCGTACAGATTGCATGGAATATATACAAGTTGTGGGTGTGGACAAATTAAAAAAAAAAAAATGATGTTTTGGCGACTAAAAAATTGGTAGCCAAAAATAAAGTCAATATTTTTGCCAACTAAATTGTTAGTAGCTAAAAAAAAGAATTAAATGAAAACAAATATTTTGGCGACTAAATATTTAGTAGCCATAACAAATAAGACTTTTGGCAACTAATAATTTAGTAGCCAGAAAAAAAAAAAAAAGGAAAAATACTTTTGGCGACCAAACTATTAGTAGCCAAAAAAGAAAATATTGGACCTTAGGCAACGAAAGTGTTAGTAGCTAAGCAATTTAAGCTTTGGCGACAAAAATATTAGTCATTGAAAAGTGCTTTAGGCGACTAAAATATTAGTAGCCAAACAGAAAATGTTAGACCTCAGGCGACTAAAGTTTTAGTAGCTAAACAGTTTAGGTTTTGGCGACCAAAAATATTAGTCGCTGAAAATGTCATGTTAAATTTAGTTGAAACACTTTTGGCGACTAAATTATTAGTTGCCAATTGTGTGCTTTAAGTGACTAAAATTTTTTTAGTCGCCAATTACTTTCCCCGACTATCTTTCAACAACAAAGGTGGCGACCAAAAATATTAGTCGGCAAAAGGTTTTGGCGACCAAAATTGGACCTTTAGAAACTAAAAAGTTAGTTGCCAAATCTGTCTTTTGTTGTAGTGTTTGCAAAGTAATATTCCAGATAATTGTTTCACTAACTAATGGAAAAAATAAATAAATAAATAAATAAATAAATAAAACAGAGCATGAGATTAATGTTTTTGTCCTTCTACTTATTTGTGTAATTCAACTATCCAATAAAGCTAAGAATATTATCAGTTTTTTTTTTTTTTAGTTTTAAAACTGAGAACATTATCAGTTTTTTGATTTTTAATTTTTAATTTTTTTTTCTAGTTTTGCATATCAATATTCCATCATTATGCTTCTTTATAGACACGAAATTTTCAATTTTGTACAAAAATAATAATTCAGTTTTTATTTTTTATTTTTTGCACATAATTTTTTAAAATTTTTTCAATTTGAAAGTTGATATTTTAAAGTTTTGAAAATCAAAATAAATGTCAAATCAACATGTTCCTTTATAGATAGTCATAAATGATGAACAATCATTATTTGAAAGATAATTCCGACTATTAAAAATTTAATGGGACTTGAAGGTCTAAAAAATCTTAGTTAAAACTTAATAGAGTATAAATTCATAAATTAGGACTTGTGCGTAAATGTCACATTATTAAAAATAGTGTTTGCTCTCAATTTTTCTCTTTCCTTTGTGGCATATCACTCATTTTTTTTTAATATTTATTACTAAAATGCCACATCAATATATCATTTTACCAAAATTCTTTCTAAAATTTAATATTTAAAACACTTCTACTTAATCTAAATTACCCATAAACAAAACCTAATAGAATTATACACACTAAAAGTTTTACCAATTAATTTTATTATACTTTTTTCACTTTTCTTTAAATAAAATATTAAAACTATTTCTTATTTTTATGTCTATCTTATTTATAATATTAATCATATTAAAAATTTTAAACAATTAGAATCACTTTTAATTTTATAACAATTATTTCTAATATTAAGTTATAATTTAATATCATATAAATTTATTACATAAATTTATTTAAGTTACAATTTTGTAGCATGAATGATTAAAATTATCAAATGAATGTTTATTTTTTGTGTTATAATTGAATATAATTTAAATTATTATATATATATTTATTTAATTTTTATTTCTGTAGTATGATAGAGCTAAAATTATTAAAATATACACAAATAATTTATTTAAAATTAGTATATGTGTTGATTTAAGTAACACTTATTAAAATAAATAATTGGAATCATTATTTAAATTGTATATTATTGCTTCTTTTTTTATCCAATTTAAAGATTATTTTAAATATTTTATATATTCAAAAATATAAATAATTTAACTAAATTTTATAAATATATATATATATATATTTTTTAAAACAAATATGTTTAACCCGTGCATCGCACATGGTTAACTACTAGTTTTCAAAATAATGGGCAATAACAATGAAAAAAATAAATGAAACTCAAATATATCACTTTTCCATATTGTCAATGGATTGAATCACAATGCGATCTATTGACAGGGGAGGAGCTCCTCTACATTTCTCTTCTCTCTATATCCCTTCGTATTCTTTTTGTGAGTTTCAATTCAGGTACACATAGGTGATCTGAACCGTCTACTTTATAAGCCTCGCAATAAAGGTTATTCATGCAAAAAATCAGCATTATCGGACAAATATAAATACATGAACAATGATGGTTTACATTTATAATCATATTTGCCATGAATTTTATAAAATAAAATTTAATTTTTTCCCATGTTTATAGGTGTTCGATGAATTTAATTTTTTACATGAATGATGTTTATTGTAGGACTTATGGGATTAACGGCTTAGATTACGGGTATGAGTTTGAGTTGGTGATCACAAAAGAAGTACAAACAAGTATGGAGAAATATAAGTACACAGGGGAGCTAATCTTTGTGAGAATATTTGCAATTGCCTTAATTGGGCGTGTAGGATTGACTTTACAAAAACGGCATCCTAATCGAATATTGTTTATTAAAACGGTAAATTATAAATACACCTCCTGAGATTTGTCTAAAATACAGATTGCCTTATGTGATTTGAAAAATTACAAAATATCTCTTTGTCAGAATTTTTTTATTAAACAAAATTAATTGAAAAAATAAAAATTTTGACTTCACTTTTATACAATAATAAAATTATCTTAATTATTAATTAAAATATATTTTTGACATCATCAAAAATTGTTAATTGATTTGATGGTTTATTAATAAAAGGGTCCATTTGTTATAAAATTAGAAACATCAAGGGATGGAATATAATTTCTAAATTATAAGGGGTGATTCATACGTTAAACAAATTTCAGGGGTGTAGTTGTAATTTACCCTAATTATAAAAATGAAATGGTTTCTTTACTCTTTTCTCTTTTTTTTTTTTTTAGTTGAATGTGTATGGTTTCTTTACTCATTGATTCTCCACCATTTTTTTTTTTATATTGAAATATTTATAATTCTAATTCTAATTATTCTATTTAATTAGTCAACAAAGCACAAGATTAAAGAACGGAATTGCATGAATTGTGAGAAAGTTTAGCAATTAAATATTCAAAATGAACCTAAAAGATGAACCCACTTCACTTGATGCTCAATCCATTCAATGCAGTAGATCTGTTGTTGTGTCTCTATTTTGATTTGCTTTGCTATTTTCAGGACATTGGATTTAAGAGATTATTTTGGGGTTCTAGCTTGAGAGCTTCTATAACATACTTATTGTAATTTTTAAATTTATAGTGATACTTTTTCGTTGTTCTTTGTTTATAAATAAAAATTAGGTAGTTTTTTAAAAAGATCATGTGGTTATATGTCCAATCAATATTATTTTGTCAATTCATCATATTACTTCTATGAAAAATGACTGGTAGCTCGAAAAACTTGGCTCGATTTTGGCTCGGATCGCAAAATGACGTCGTTTTGCGATTCGATTTTTTTTTTTTCTTCCTTTTCTTTCTTTCTTTTCTTCTTCTTCTTCATTGAACACAGAGAAGAACAGAGGGGAAGAGGAGGAGAGAGGGAGAAAGAGAGAGGAGAGGAGAGAAGGGCCTCTCCTGTGCCTCCGCCGCCGCCAATCGTCGCAGCATCGCCGATCGTCATAGCAGCAGCTCCGATCGTCGCAGCCCCGCCTCCTCCAGCCCGATTTTGATGACCCCCTCCCCTCCAGTTCTCCTTCTTCCTCCTCCTTCGTCCTTCTTCCTCCTTCTTCTTCTTCTCTGCTTCTTCTTCTCCGAATTCGAGCTAAATTCGAGCCTCCGAATTCGAGCTACGAATTGGAGTTGTACTTCTATTTTTTTAGGCCATATAAGTACACAACTCCTTACTATTGGAGTGTGTACATGCTATTATCTAGTGTAAAATTATTTGAATTGAAGTATGAACAAAAATTATTTTAATAGGATGATTAATATTTATTTAAAACATATTAATTTTTTTTATATCAATTTATTAATTTTATTGAATTTGAGGGCTATACTGTAAAATTTTAAAGGTCACCAATCAAACATTCATCATGTTAAAATTCGACATGATGCTCTATCATGGCAAATTTGACACCATATAATACTAAATTTAGCGATACGAATAACACACTGAAATGTTATTTTTTTTTGTGCCTATTGTGCCAAATTTTAGCAATAACATGATATATATATAAGTTGTTAGCACCCCTATATCATACCAAAATTTGTTTACTCCCTCCACTTTAGTGTTTCTATTAGTTTTCAAAATGACGTTGTAAGACTGGACCCAACTGCAACTTAATTCAAAATCTAAGAAGGCATTTTAGACCATTAAAAAATCATGAAACAAAGTGAAATTGAGTGTAAAGAAAATAAAATTTGCCCTTTATTCTGTTTACCCTTTTCTCTATTTTGCTTTTTGCCGTAACAAGATCTATGAGAATTTTTTTATTTTTTTCCACTTTATTTTGTTCCCCAAAAGTTGGTCTGGCGAAAGACATAAGTAGCAAACCCTCAACTTACAACACTTTTAGAGGATCCAATATCAAACAAGAATATCATTCCACATGCATAATATATATATATATATATTTAGGTTCCATGTATGTTTACCACATTTTGGAGGGAGAGGAATAACAGAAATAATTATTTAAGTTAACTGAGGAGGACATTGGAGACAGAATCAGCTCTTGGAGGCATATATGCTTTGTAAAATAGAAGATGAATAAGCATACAGACTATTTATACATTGTAAACGTGATATGTTTGCAATTAAACATTTAAATTTTTGATTATTTTGATAAATGAAAAAAATCATTTAGTAATTTTGAACGATTTAATGAATGAGAAAAATTATTTAGCGACTGTTGAATTTGACAATGATTGAAACTGAAGGGAATTTTTTTTTTTTTTTTTTGAAAAAAAAAAAAAGTGTGAAAGTGTTCGCTCCAAATAAGTTGTACATTTTATATAATAGAATAGATGATTGTAAATTATGCAATGTTATTCTCTAATTGCTTAGTTTAATTAGAATGCTCTATCATAATTTGCATACTTAATTGTATTAGTATGATCTTGTTTTATGGGTATGGTTCAGCATTCCCCTACCATGATTTGCATGAATTTTAAGATTATAAAATATAATTTATGGATGTTGCAATTTTGACATGCTAATTCTATTCTAGTTTTTAATTTGTTACATGCTTATTATTTTCTAGACTAGATTACATAATTTAATATATTTTGGAGTTATAAAGTTTTTATGAATTGTGTACATGATTAATTTGAATTTAATTGGGTGCATTAATCTAAATTATCTAATTGGGTGCATTAATATAAATTATCTAATTGGGTGCATTAATCTGAATTATTTAATTGGGTGCATTAACTTTGAATTTAACTTATTTATTTGGAGTTATTAGTTTAAATGTTTATTATGAATTAATTTCATTCATAACTCATGAGTATTGAACTTTATTTTAAAATTTTAATTTAATTGGCATTTTAATTCATTGGTTAATTTTTATAAATAGTTGGCTAGATAGTTTCAATTATTTATTATATTTATTTTTTGCTTAGATTATTTGTTTGTATTTTGTTGTGATTTTTTCTACTAACTTTCTTTACAGGAATACTTATGCGAAAGGGAATGGAAAAACAAATACAAAACCAAATGAATAGTATTTAGGATGCAAAAACAAAAATGTTTGGATTACTAACTTTTGTGTTAAATAGGAATACTTAAGCGTAGAAAGGCTTTTGGACTAAATAAAATCCTTATGGATTGACTATTGTATTTAAATGTTTGAAGCATGTTTTGCTTGAGATTTAGTTGGTTTGTTTACCAATTTGTAGTAGCAAGTTTTATTTGTTTGTTTTGTTAGAAGCATTTTATATGCGTGTAATTGTTATAGCAATTTTTTAAATTGCTTGTAAGTTTAGAACATGGTTTGGTTTTCTGTGATAGAAACCAAACTTTTAGCTTTGGCTAAAGAGTAGTTCTTATTTGTTCAGAAATGACAACTAAGACGGATTTGGTTTCAAACTTTTGGAGTTTGAGGAAGTCTTTGGGTTTAATCATTTTATTCCCAAAGTGTTGGAAAACCGTGTTTGGAGAAAGTCTTTGGTTATAATCTGATTATATCCAAAGTATTTTGGTTTTGAGAAAGGAAACCAAATTTTAGCATTAGCTAAAATATTTCTGATTTTATTCAGAAATAATAGACTTAGTTCCGGGAGTACCGGTTAACTTTTATGAGTGGTGTAATTCTGGTAGCAAATTTTATTTGGTTGGAAATCGGTTTGTTATAACCCGGTTTATCCCTTGGAAATCTTAATTTTAAAATTGTTTCCTATGAACTAGGAGTAAACATGCTCTTGGATGTTTTGTCAAAAGGTTAACTGGGTTTTAAGTGGGACCGATGTGACCCCTCCAGTTTTCCTGGGAACATTCCTGACCATGTTCGATTCTAGGTTAAATGGTGAGACTTGTTTTGAATTAAATTTCCATCTGAGGGATTTTCTAAGGGTTAAGTTTAATTTCTGAAATCACAGAAGTGAAATTCTGTTGTGATGGCTTCAAAAGGTGACAAACAGAAACGTTGTTCCACCTGACAACCTTTGCCTCACGAGATTCTTGAAGGAAGATCTTGAGAGATCAAGTATGATTAAAGGAAATCATAAGATTGCATTAAAATATCTCTGAATTGATCAGAGGCAATTAGTATGGTATCCTTGTCTTATTTATAGCATTTATGATTGCTATGTGACTTTGCTTGAAAGCAAAGTTGAGACAACCTGTTATAGTGGGTGAATATTTTTTGGATTTTTAAATTCCAAATATATTCTTAAATTGGTGGCTCCTAGTGAGTACAAGATCACTGATCACAGAGATAGAAAACTGGTGGTTCCTAGGAGGTGTTAGACCACTGGCTACACAGTTATGAGATTGTGGTTCCTAGTAGTGAACAGATTACTGATCATATGTCAAGACATCATGGTTCCTAGTAGTGGAGAGGCTACTGATCATATGTCAAGACATGATGATTCCTAGTAAATTGATCTTATGTCAGGACGTTGTGATTCCTAATAGTAAAATGACTACTGATCACAGGTTAAGACATTGTGATTCCTGGTAGTAGAAAGTCTACTGACCATGCGCTGAGAAATTAGTGATTCCTAGTGATAAGACTACTGGCCATGTTATGAAGTTTCAAATAGGAGACTATTGAACACTGGATTTGTGTTTCCTAATAGTAAGACTATTGGCTTCAGAGTGATAGGTTGGACCAAATATATTTGGGTGCCTAATTCGGTTGATGACATTCTGGGAATGTATTTACTGTGATATGATTTTGAGAGTTTCATAATCATTGTGACACAAGGATTTGTTTAAGACTTTGTATAAATTCTACAAAGAGGACTTAATTATCTGACTCCGAATTGAGGAGGATAATAGAAAGAAAAGAGGGAGTACCTCGTCAGTGAAGGCCAATGTCATTGAGCATGGAAAATTTTTTGGGATGAGGAAGAAGCCCCCCCCTTTGAACAAGGCCTCTAAGTTGGGGCCAAAGGGTGGTGTTGCAAAGAAGCTGGCATACAAGCCACGGGAACCTAGTTATCGGTTCTTTGGGAAGTGCTACAACTGTGGTAGCGAGGGGTTTAAGTTTTACTAGGGCTACACGCCACATCTGCTCCGAGAAGGAGCTGTTTACAACTTTCGAACCGGTTACAAATGGTAAGAAGTTGTTTATGGGAAACTCTACTACCTCATTTGTTGAGGAAAAGGTGGTCCTGAAGTTAACCTCAGGAAAAGAGCTAACCTTGAATGAAGTCCTGTATGTTCCGGACATTCGTAAGAATCTTGTCTCTAGGTCTCTTCTTAGTAAACATGTTTTCGCATGGTTTTTGAGTCTGACAAGGTCGTTCTGACGAAACACAAGTGTGAAACTTGTGTTGAAGCGAAGTGGACAAGATCCCGTATAAGTTATGGAAAGGCGTTAAGCCTTCTTATAAATTCTTACGAATGTGGGGGTGTCTTGCAATAGTGGTGATTCCTACACCCAAATGGGTTAGGATAGGCCCGAAATACGTGGATTGTATATTCATTAGTTATACACATAATAGTAGTGCATATCGGTTTCTTGTATATAAGTCTGAAATTCCAGACATACACAGGAATATCATCATGGAGTCAAGGAATGCATGTTTCTTTGAAGACATTTTTCCTTGCCGAACCTAAGAAGGGGTTCCGAGGTTTTGGAGCAATTTGGTGAGCTTGCTAGTGATGATAATCATTTTGATGATCAAGTTGAGAATCAAGGTGATGATCAGCCTAGAAGGAGTAAAAGGGCTAGGATGTCCAAGTCTTTTGATTCAGACTTCTTGACTTATATGGTTGAGAGCGAACCTCAAACTTTCCACGAAGCTGTGACTTCTCCTGAGAGTCCTTGATGGAAAGAAGCGATCAAAAGTAAGATTGACTCCATCTTACAGAACCACACCTGGGAGTTGGTAGATTTACCTCCAAGTTGTAAGCCTTTAGGCTGCAAATGGATTTTTAAAAGAAAGATGAAGGCCGATGGGTCTTTTGACAAGTATAAGGCGAAGCTCGTTATCAAAGGGTACAGGTAACGAGAAGGCCTGGATTACTTTGATACGTACTCACCTGTAACTAGGATAACATCCATTCACATGGTGATTGCGTTAGCAGCTTTGCGCAATCTGGAGATATACCAGATGGATGTAAAGACAGCTTTCTTAAATGGGGATTTGAATGAAGAAATCTACATGGAGCAACCTGAAGTGTTTTCAGCTCCAGGGCAAAGCAAGAAAGTCTGTAAACTTGTCAAATCATTGTATAGTTTGAAGCAAGAGCCTAAACAATGGCATGAGAAGTTTGACAACATAATGTTGTCAAGTGGGTTTAGAATCAACGAATGTGACAAGTGTGTTTATGTCAAAGACACTGACAGAGGTTATGTCATTTTGTGTCTATATGTTGATGATATGCTCATTATAGGTAGTAATGATGAAATGATTAAAACTACCAAGAAGTTGTTAAATTTTAAGTTTGACATGAAGGATGTGGGCATTGCAGATGTTATTCTGGGAATTAAGATTACCAGAACATCTGGCGGAATTGTACTTTCTCACCTCATTATGTTGATAAGATACTTGAGAAGTTTAGTGGATCAGATACTAGTGTGTCATCGACACCTGTAGACTTAAGTCTACATTTTACCAAGAATAATAAAGTGAGTGTCTCTCAGTTAGAATATTCTTGAGTAATTGGAAGTTTAATGTATCTGATGAGTTGTACTAGGCCGAATATAGCTTACTTGGTTAGCAGGCTTAGTAGATACACAAGTAATCCCGATGCTTCTCATTGGAAGGGCATTGTGCGGGTGTTAAGGTATTTACACTACACTCGGGATTATTGGCTGCATTATACTTGATATCCAGCGGTGCTAGAAGGCTATAGTGACGTGAATTGGATATCAGATATAAAGGACTCAAAGTCCACTAGTTGATATGTGTTCACTCTTGGTGGGGCAGCCGCGTCTTGGAAATCTTCCAAGCAAACATGTATATCTAGATCAACGATGGAATCAGAGTTTATTGCTTTTGATAAAGCAGTGGGAAAAGCTGAATGGCTTCGCCATTTTCATTGAAGATTTGCCACGTTGGTCTAAACCTGTGCCAGCTATTTGTATTCATTGTGATAGTAAATCTGCAATTGGTAGGGCACAGAGTAATATATATAATGGAAAGTCTAGACATATCTATCGTAGACATAATTCCATACTGCAACTACTCTCGAATGGAGTTGTCTCTATAGACTATATAAAGTCTAAGGACAACATTGCGGATCCGCTAACCAAAGGGTTAAATCTAGTGTTAGTCGAAACGTCGTCAAAAGGAATGGGGTTGAGGCCTTTGGAAGTTACCGGAATGGAAACCCAACCTGGTTGACTGGAGATCCCACGATCTAGGTTCAATGGGACAACCTAATTGCGTGTAACGGTGGTATGTCACCGAGGAGGTTAAATCTCTAGCCATTCTTTTTATCAGTGATACCTGCAAGTGTAGAGGTTAAGCTAAGCTTTTAATGACTCTAGTGTGTTAAGTTGTTGAGCTGAGTATAGCAGGATACTCAAGTAGAGTCACCTATGTGAGTGTGAAGTTGGGCCGCTTCTAGAAGAATTAGGTAGGCTAAGATTCTTTGAAACCACCAGCTGAACCAGGCTAGTGCTCAGGGCCATACAGGGCACACTAGTGAGAACAGAATGGTGGTAGGAGTAATTCCCATGTGAGATCTATTGTCTCAGTTTACATAAACGGCAGAGCAGTTCAAGATGTCATATTCACTGATCAGCCAGTAAACGCGATAGGTTTTCACTGGGAGAGGTTCAAAGCCAAAAGCTACCTTCTCTGATGTCGGGGTTAGTTCGTTGTACTCTCTCTCCGAGTCATTATTGTTGAACGGTGTCCGTTTGTTGAGTCATTCGGTCAATTTTTATTCATGTGGGGGATTGTTGGAAAAAATGGTTTTTTTGGTGACTTTAATTAAATATTAAAGTGGGTCCCAACCATCTATTGTGTTGGGTCCAAGGGGGCCAAAAACCATTGAGAATTGAATAAGAAATTGCCAAGAAATTGCCTCATGATGTTAAATTCATGAATGGAATTTCAAGGGTATTTAAATCCCTTTTCTTGGCTAAAGGGTGTGAATCCTTTGGGCATCCAAACTTTTCATCTTTCTGGAAAGGGGTTATGGATCTTGGTTAATGGGGCTTTAATGACCAGCCATAAAGGCTGGAGGCTCTTCTTCTCTCCCCTATACATGTATAAATTAAGGCCCTCCTGTCAAGTCTCTATATAGAAATTTTTGCTTCTATTTTACAAGTCAGTTTGCCAGAAAGTTCCTACTGTGAGAGAGTACTGCCACTATTTTTGTTCGCTAAGCTAGACAGAAAGTGCTTCTGCCGTAGCTAGTTTTTGACCGTCGTATCCTGGGAGACAGACGCTGGGATTCCTCAAGCACTCGACCCGTGAGGCGACGAAATCTGTTTTAAGAAAACTGCTACCGTGCAGGCTTCGGTTTGGTTTCTTTACCATTTTATTGTTTTGTGTATTTATGTTGAAATTTAGTTGTAATTATTAGCATATGTTCTTGGTATATAATTTTGATTTCTTCATAAATTTATTTATTTAATTTCACAATTTGGACAACACATGAAACATGTTACAGTATATATATACTGTGTGTAAGTGTGCAAAAAATTCAGCCAATTATAAATTTTCACATACTACAAAGGCTTACAAAATATAACATAATTATTGGCAAATCAAATATTGCCATGTGTCCAATTAATTGGTCTTGGTAATTGATTACACGAGTGATCAAATCATAAGTTGTCACATGTCAAAATGATATAATCTTCAAGATGACAAGTCTTAAGCTAATCAAATTAAGCCACTTATCATATTGAGATGGTCAAATCATAAGTTGTCACATGTCAAAATGATATAATCTTCAAGATGACAAGTCTTAAGCTAATCAAATTAAGCCACTTATCATATTGAGGTGGTCAGGCTAATCAAATTATGGCACACCATTAAAATAATACTTTGGTATTTATCTCTAAATAAATAAGAGATAATTATCAAAGAAGTGTATTCTCCAACAGAATTTTACATGCAATTTTATGTACACAAATATAAAGAGAATGCTCTATTGGATTAAAGCTTCAAAACCCCGAAGAACTTTCCTCGCCTAAGCCTTCAATTTCAAGGCAATTGTTCATTGCGAATCTCCATCAATCTCTAACTGTTCATGGTGAATCTCTATTAATCTTTATCATGCTTGAAGTGTTCGTCATAAAGCTCTACAAAATTATTGTCTTCTACTAAATTAAAGAGGTGTAGATACCCCATTTTTGACCATCCTCAAGACTTGGATGTTCTTGCGGGTATATCCAGTGATGAGTTTGATAGCTCGTTGAACGTTCAAAATTCGCGGCAAAACGCCACAGGTTTGAGTTTTCCAAACCCTGCATCAATTTTATCTGTCTCATTTTTGGACCATGTTTAGGTCCTTTCAACATGATGTTTTTTATGCACTGCCGGCCATGTTTGGGCACTGCCGGTCATGGATTTTGTCCTGCCGGCCATCAATGAGCCCTTGCCGGCCATCACTGATGGCCGGCCAGCCACCAGTGTATCAGTAGATATTTTTTGATATTTTATGCCAGCTATTTGCACAGATTGAGCCATCTTCTTGCACGTGTATGGCTGGATCTCTTTGCGGGGATTTTTCATCTTCTATATATAGAGGCCCCCTCTTGCATGTGTGGGGGTTGAAAATTTTTGAAGACAAAAAATTTCTCTCTCTCTCTCTAGAATCCTTTCTCTAAATATTTTGTGCCTTATAGCTTAAATTCTCTACACTCTTGCATATAAGCCCTTGATCAAACTTGATCACCATTGAGTTGAGGTTGCTTGAGGTCCTATTTGAGCTCTAGAAGAGGATTTTGGCTTGGTTTGGCTTGATTTTGGTGCCTAAATTGTATCTTGTCTTCAAGAGGTAGAACACTTGTGTTTTAAGCTTATTTTAAATACTTGTTTTGCCATCTTTGCATACTGTTTTGAGGCTGGTTTTGACCTCTAGAAATCTCTGTTTTTATGGTCTAAAATGGTGGTTTGAGGTTTGTTTGGAGTTAGGGGTAGTCTACCCTTCTTGTTGCTTGATTATTAAGTTGTTGTACCAACTTTCAAAGCTTTCTAAAACAACTTTTTTGGCTCTTTTAACCACTAAATTCCAGGGGATTTTCAGTGGTAAAAACTATATTTTGAGGTCCAAAATGGGAGGGGGTAGCCTCCCCTCCTTGTGTTTTCTTTGTAAGCCTAGATAACTTAACATGTGAGCATGATTTTCTAGCATTTTGTACCTTAATCTCAGCATGTTTTTGCTACTTTTTTGGCTAGTTTTAACTCTGTTTTGAGCTGGTTTGGTCACTTGAGGCTTGGTTTGTATGTTTGTAGTGCAATTGTGCTTAATAGTTTAGTTTGTGTTATGTGTTGGCCTTCTATTCTAGCTATTTTTAGCTTATTTCAAGCATATTTTAGGACTCCTCTTAGGTTGTTTTAGGACTATTTTGAAGTGTTTGCACCTTTGGAGCTTTGTATTGCATGCCTATAGTGTAGTGATCTCCACTAGTTTGGTGTTTTCGGCTTTTAAACATGATTTGCATGAGTTGCTTCCATGTTGTAGTATCATTTTGCATGCCATTTCAGCACTGAAATCTCTACAATCTCCCTCTATTCTTCACTCTTCCTTTTGTTTTGAAAGTGGCTTTGAGCCTTTTGTTGGCTTGAGTGTGGAATTGAGACCCTCATGCCTAATGGTTTAACTCGTTCAGGTGTTCATTACCAACAGCATGAGGCCTCTTTCATGCTCAAGGTACTTGTGGCTTAAGCCCTCTTTCCATTAGAGAACACTCACCTTGGACTCAACCGGTTAAAGAATGGATCGGTAATTAAAATGAGTAAACAAAAATGACAAGTAAAACTTGAGCAAGATAAGCATGTTGTGTTGCATTGCATGTGTTCAATCGGACGTTATATTGAACACAAGGAAGATTGGAGCATTTCATGCTCAAAGTGATGAAATGAGCCAATCTCCTTAGTCTCCATTGCCTTTGATCACACATGATAAGGTGATGGCCTTGGGTCTTGTTTTGTGCATTTATTGAAATTGTACTCCTTGGATCTTTGGCCATCATGCATTGAAAATGCTTGATTGATGGTTTTGGATCCAAGAGCACCACTCCTTTGATGTTTTGAGATAATAAGGAGGGGTACAGTACAAATATACCCTTGGAAAACCCTCAATTTTTCTCTTTTTGTGCTCTGTTGCAGTATGGTGATTCAGAACACCAGTGGCCAGCAGTGGCTCATTGGTGGCCTGTAGTGGTTCACTCTTGGCCGGCAGGGAGTCGGCAACAACCAATCATGGCCGGCAGGCCACTGGTGCAATCCTCAACATTGGTTTGGTAAGGTGGAGCAGAAGGTTTTAAAGTGTACTCAACTCTACAAACAGAGCCTCTCAAGAGCAAAACGGAGGGCTTTTCGGGGCGAAAACCGAGCGCATGCATCTTCCACTTCCCGAAGTAGAGCTATGGCAGTGTCGTTTAATGCCTTGCATGATTGGTTAGTATGCATTTGCTTCAATTAACTAGTTTGCTAATTAGTTAAGTATTGTAATAATTAGTAATTAGTTTGCTAGTTATTTGTTGGGTTTGTAATAATTAGTCTAATTAGTTTAATTAGATTAGTTAGCTTAGCTATTATTCATTTGGACCCTCCTTAGCGAGGGCACAATGTTGTAATAAGTGTGCGTGCGTGTATGCATGTCTTCCAACCCCGCGTCTTTCTCCCTTTTATTTACCCACTTTTGATGGTTAGATTAGGGACATTTTCGATTAGCATACCTTATGCTCGCATGTTTGCATCCATTCATTTTGTCTTGCATGCACCAAGGCTCGGTGCATCATTCAAACTACATTGTTAATTCAATACTTATTTGAATATGTGTTTCAAAGTATTTTATCAAATTGTATCATATGCCATATTAGTAGCCGAGCCTATTAATTTCATATTCCATGTGTTGCATTAGGCATCTTGTATAGTTAGGATCATGCATTATTTTCTAACTAGCTTTTGTTTTAGCTTGGAGTACTCGGTAAGCTTTCACACTTTAGTATACTTGTATGAGCGTGATTGTCATATTGCCATGTTTAGCATGCTTGCCATGAGGCTATGTGCTTACTTGCTTAACTGCATGAATGCCTGTGGATAAAGGCTTTGTTGTTTGAATTGGAACGATTCAACAAATGTATATTTTAAGCCCACTTGAGGTGTCAAATTCGCGTTTTATCCCACTTGAGGGTGGCAAGTTTAAACCATTTTCGAAAACAAACATGAGTTGAATTCGTTCCAAGTCTTGCGACTTATTCTATACTTGCTTGTGTGCGTCACATAATAAAGTTAGCTAATAACCGGAATAAGAACACATAAGGTTTATAAACAAAATATCATGATTAGTAGAGGCTGATCTTTGATCGGGCGAGCGGGGATGCTCATTTCAGAACCTTCCCCTCTCGTACCCAAGTTCCCGAGCCGAGGCAACTTTGGCGATGACAGACACGTGGCATTTGGCACAAGTCAGGGTTTCCTAAATTATCCAAAATAAAATATTTAGGTGGCGACTCTATAATTTGGCAAAGTAGTCCAGCTTTGGCATTCTTTGATTCCAAATCGATTTTCCAAAATGATTTGTCGGATTGGACTCTTTGGTGTTTATCAGTTTCACATTGCACTTTGTGAGATTAGATTCAGAACCGTAACAGGAGTTCGAACTGTAGGACCAATTCAAGCTCTCCAAAAGGGGGAGCACAAAAAAGTCGAGCTACAGTTTCTGGCGACTCTGCTGGGGAACTTAGAGAACTTGACTCGAACTCATGATATGCTGTTTTATCTACACTTACGTGTTTCTTTGCATTTGCATTTGCATCGGTGCACCTAAGTCACAGTGTTTTCCATCTGCTATTCCTGAGTGGTTTGCTAGAGGCTCTCTTGGAAAAGCATGCCATAAGGCTGACCAGTTGCTGGCTCTGCCACGATGGGAACACAAGCCTTGGATCTGGACTACCGCTGTACCGTTTGATCCTCCTTTCACTTCTTGGTGTTAGGAGCGAGAGGTATATTAGGTGGTCTTGCTGAGGTACCCTTTTTGACCAATCGGCCTAGTTACATATCGGAAGCCTTAGAGACTATTCCAAAGTAGGACAAGTTGCTCACCCGAATGCAGGATTGTATGAAACTGCTTGTTTGCGTAGTGAATCCCTAGTTCCTGACGAGATTAGGACATGGTAACCCTACCCCATCATAGGAGTGTTTTGGCTCTCACTTGCTTGATATGTGCTTTTAGAGTGTAACTCTGCAGGAATGTATGTATCAGTTGCAAGTCTAAGTATCAGTTTGAGGGTATCAGTTTTAAGGCATAAAATTTGGGGCAGAAATCAGTGTCTGAGTGCAGTCGTCCAGCTTGTGATTTCAATTGTGTGTTGTCCTTGTCTAAGCTGGGGTGCTGTGCATTTTCTGATTTTTGTTTCTTTTGCTTTTTCTTTTCTTTTTGCAAGATAGTATTTCACAATTGCTTCCGACGAGGTAGTTACCCCCCGAGCACTTTAGACCCGAGTTAGGAGGATTTATAGATCTGAGGATCTTATTAGAGGACAACCAGTGTTTGCTTCGCTACCCCCGGTTACCAGACGGAGGAGAGTTAGGCATAGCTCACCGGTTCAGTAGTCGCCAATCCAACAATTACTGACTACCTCACTTGTGCTCAATCAAACCCAGTTTTCTGCTTCCACTTCAGAAAGAGAGTACACACCGATTCTGATAGATCAGCACCTGTCAAACAACATGGTCGATATGTTGTGTCAACTTCAATAGACCATTGAGGCAATGCAGTTGGACGCTGCTCGCCAAGCGGAAGTCACCATCCGCCAAGCAGAAATTGTAGCCCAATAGGCTGAGTTGATCGCTAGGCTTCAACAGCAACAACAACCACAATAAGCAGCTGCTTCTGCTTCACAACCACCCCAGTCAGGGTTCTAATACCTCGGGTTACTACTAATGTCCAGGAAAATGCAGACATTCCGGCAGAGCCAATCCTACCCCAGACTTCCAAAGCACCGGTCTACCCAACAGAGGCACCGTTTGAGTTTGAGATCGACCCTACTGCTCTGAAAGTGAGCAAGCTTGAGAAGCTTTTTAAACGAGCTCAAGGTGTTAATTCGATCCCGGATATAGAGGACGGCTATACAGATTCGGCGGTGACATTACCGGATAGATTTAAAATGCCACACATAAACCGCTTTGATGGCTTGGGTGATCCCATGGTCCACTTGCGGCTATTTTCAGATATTCTGTGCCCGATGGGTCTAACTAGACTGCAGAAGTTATCCTTCTTCGGCCGGACTTTGTTGGGTATCGCGGCCATTTGGTATGCTAAACTTGAGGATTCCATGAAGAGGAGCTGGGAAGAGATGGCTGAGGCCTTTATCACCCAATATTCCTATAACACTCAAATCGGGGTCACAACTCGTGATCTTGAGGCAACTTATCAAGAGCCAAAGGAGGGCTTCTCCGATTTTGTCACTCGGTGGAGGGCCAAGGCCTCCATGATGACCACCTGGCCAGCTGAAAAGGACCAGATCAGGATAGTCATCCGCAATCTGCAACTGAGGCTGCTACAAAAGATGATAGTCTTACCTCTGCCTACATTTGCTGACCTCCATGAAATAAGGGTGCAGATAGAGGATACAATGAAACAGGGTCTAATAGACCATGAAAAAGAGCAACCCAAGAGGGCTTTTACACGCAGTTCAAATGCAGCCACGAGTAGTAATGTAGCTACAAGGACTTCTGATGTTTGTATGGTCACCACCACACCGAAAACAGCCACCCCCTTTGCCGGTACATCCGAAACTACCTCACAACCTACAAAGCACCAACCCCGAGGCCAGAGGGTTTTCACTCCACTCTACATGTCTCTATCTGCGGCCTTAAGGGTCCTGATTAGAAAAGGGCATCTGAAGCCCCTAGAGTCATGCCCATTGCCTAATCACCTCCCTCCTACACACAACCCGGCCAAGTACTGCGCCTTCCACCAGTAGCACGGTCATGATACCGACCTATGCTTTAGATTACGTCATGAGATTCAGGATCTCATTGACAACAAAGTTATAGCGCCTCCTTAAAAGCCTAATGTCACTACAAATCCTCTCCCACCACATAACCACGCTCCTCCACCCATGCAAATAAACCCTATTTGAACACTGGCCGTCCCATACGACCCCAGTATATACATCACCCCCTCTCACCTACCTAAGCCAGCGCTATTCATCCCAAAAAGCACAGACTTGTGCATGACAAGCGCGTCCATATCCCAACTCGAACCTATGGTAGTGGCTGTGGTAGAAGAAGGCATGCTTGAGCGCTCCATGAGCTTAACTGAAAGGGAATATAACCCGTGTCGCTATATTGTGCCAACAAGTCAGGCCAGTCTAGGGGTGGAATTGCTAATAAGAATGGAGGTTAATGTAGTCTGGGAGGACGGACCAAGCCAGGGATTGGATAACTTAGCCGAGCTTGAGGAGGACATCGGTAACCTGCAGTTCTTCGATGAACAAGATCTGGGGAATGTACATATTGGCTGGTTTGATATGAACGGATCTACGGATAATATGGAGTGGCTCAGTGATGAACTGGATGTTGATGAGGGGTCTCGACCAAAACAGGGACAGTTGGAAACAGGAATTTCTGCAATGGCTGGAACGGTCAACGACAAGGGAAAGTTGCCGGAGAGCACCGGTACTAAGAATTTTGCTCAAAAATTGGGTAGCGTTAGTACAGCCGATGCAGAACATAAGGCCGCGCTGACATGGTTCGAGCATGAAAGAATTGAGAATGATCAAAAGGCTAGAAAAGCCAAAAGCCCTGTGGGGATTGACTGTGTTATGGATACATGAGTGCTTACAACGGAACCGGACAGTTGCTTGTCGGTTGCCAGAGGAATGTGATGGGAAGATGATGATTTGCATCTTGCCCACACTGATGAAGATTGGGGACAGAATCTGCCAGATGATACATGGTATTCTGAGGAAGTTGATCACATGACTCAGAGCGGGCAGTATTTTAAGCCCCCACACTTGGACCAACCGGAAGCATCGGGGAAAGATAAGGAGACAGAAAAGCAGAAGGAGAAACTGCTAGAAGAAGAAGCTGTACTGAAGCAGCTGAAGAAGATTCAAGTAGACATATCCATTTGGGGATTGCTCATGGCTTCACGGGTGCATGGACAAGCCATTCTATCAGCAATGGATAAGGCTAAGCTCTCTATCGATACAACCCTCGAGCAGTTAGTGGGACTAGTTTTCCCAGGAGGCACTTCACCGACTTTGACCTTCATAGATAAGGAATTGCTGCATGAGGGCTCTGAGCATAATAAACCACTATACATCTCTTTTGAATGTAAAGAGAAGTGGATACCAGTCGTCTTGGTTGATACCGAGTTTGCAATTAATGTGTGTCTGTTGCGCACGGCCTATGCTATTGGCTTGAAGCCAGCAGACTTTGTACTGACGACCCAGTTGATTCGGGCTTATGACCATACAAGTTGGGAAGTGATGGGGACAGTTCGGATCAGAACGCAGGTCGGCCCGGCACAACAGGACATTGAGTTTCACGTCTTGGATGTTCTGGCCACCTTTAATTTACTCCTTGGACAACCGTGGCTACACCAATTGAAAGCTGTCTCTTCCACTCTGCATCAGATGTTGAAGTACCCCCCATAGGAAGGGAGTAGCCATTGTTTTTGGGAACTCTTCTATGCATCCTTTGCCGGAAGGCACTACACCGGTACTGGAAATTGTATACGGCGATGAGGATGTCTTTTTGTCCAGGTTCACCTTGGCTGAGGCCCAGGTAGTGCAAGATATTCTAGCTATTGATGAGGGGTTGTACATCAGTGCTCAATCTGTTTACCTCATGAATAAGCTGCAACATGTACCCAGAATGGGATTGGGAAGAAGCGGCCGGAAGGGCGTTGCTGTGAAGGCCAAAGTGCCACATAACCCTCATACTTTTGGTTTAGGTTACACACCTACCAAAGAGGATTGGATAAGAAAGGGAAAGGAAATGGCAGGAAGGGCCAAAGCGAAGCAAAGCGGGAAGCACTATGAGTTGGTGCATAGACCTGTTCAAGGAACCCTGAACGGCCGCTTTGTCTAGGAGGGGGAAGATTTCCCATTCTGCGGCTTTCTCGAGCCATGGCTGAACTCTGAAAAGCGGCGTTTGCCCGACTTTAAGATCTTCTTCGATCTACAACTGCAAGGGGATGAAGTTGCAGAAGAGTAGACTGACTTACCAGCTGAGGCTGAACAAAGTACAGAGGATGAGTCTAATGGCATAGAACTTGAGCTAGGAGCACCGCTGTCTTGTCTCCTCTCCGATCGTCAGATCAAACCAGAAAGCTTAGGGGATGACTTCACTATTTCCATGATTGGAGATCAAACGGCTGTGAACCCTTCTATCGGCATTCTGGATGCATCTATCGCACTCTCCCTCATTTGGCAGTTCGAGGAGGGCTTTTTGTCCAGCAGTTCTGAATCAGGTAGTGAACAAGAATCTGATTCCACAGAGTCTGTGGAGTCGGAATCAGATTCTAGTTCTTCTGAGTCGGAGTCCAATATTCCTGGCGTTGATAGCCCGGATGCCGTTGTTTTGTCCAGGTCGTCTTTTTCTTTTTCTTTTGAGTCGGTTGTAACTGAGGATTTGGACAAGCTGGAAGTTGTGAATGAGAATGGTACCACTACTTTTCTGAGTACTTTTCTGTGCCACTTGTGTATTGCATGGATCATGACTTTCAAAATTTTGATGAAAACGACGATAAAGGAATTCCTCTGGTTTTGAAACATTTGATTGATCGAGAGGAGGAGAGGTTTGTAAAACCCCTAGTTGATGAAATCATTGCAATTAATGTGGGTACTGAGAAGGATCCGCATTTGGTCCAAATCGGGTCCACATTGTCTTCGGAGGAACACGAGCGCTTAGTCGCTTTATTAAAAGCTTTCAAAGATATTTTCACGTGGTCTTACAAGGACATGCCTAGAATTGATCCTGAGATTGTACAGCACCGGATCCCTCTTGACCTTGAGGCCCGACCCGTCAAGCAAAAACTTCAGAGAATACGCCCGGATTGGGCTTTGAAAATCAAGAGGTCACCAAGCAGATAGATGTAGGGTTCTTGCTAGTATCTGAGTATCCTACTTAATTGGCCAACATTGTTCTGGTGCCAAAGAAAGATGGCAGAATTCGAGTGTGTGTGGATTTCAGAGATTTAAATAAAGCTAGTCCGAAGGACGACTTTCCTCTATCGCACATCGACGAATTGGTAGACTTCACCGCAGGCCATGCATTGCTCTCCTTTATGGATGGGTTTTCTGAGTACAATCAGATCTTGATGGCACCCGAGGATAGAGAGAAGGCTGCCTTCACCACACCGTGGAGAACCTACTGCTACAAGGTGATGCCGTTCGGTCTGAAAAATGCTGAGGCTACTTATCAATGGGCTGCAACCACGATCTTCCATGATATGATCCACAAAGAGGTTGAGATGTATGTGGACGACATGATTGTCAAGTCCAAGGAAAGAGAGGGCCACTACACCACCTTGAAGAAAATTTTCCAACAGATTAGAGAATATCGGTTGAGGCTGAATCCACAGAAATGCACTTTTGGTGTCATAACAAGGAAAACGCTGGGGTTCTTGATTACACAAAGGGGCATCGAAGTCGATCCTTCCAAAATCAAGGCCATCCTAGAAATGCCACCACCAAGGACTGAAAAGGAGGTGCGAGGCTTTCTGGAAAAAGTGCAATTCATAAGACGGCTTATTACAAAATTAACCTTGACATGTGAACCACTATTTGGTCTCCTGAAAAAAGGAAAGAAATTCTAATGGGATGACCGATGCCAGGTTGCTTTTGAGCAGATCAAGCAGTATCTATAGAACCCACCCGTGTTGTCACCGCCAGAGCCGGGGAAGTCGTTGATTTTGTATTTGTCAGTAACCGACACGACAATGGGCTGCATGCTTGCACAAGAATCTGAGGATAGAGTGGAGAAGGCCATCTATTACCTGAGCAAGAAGATGTTGGAATATGAGACCCGTTACACTCCGCTGGAGAAGGCTTACTTGGCCTTGGTATGGGCTACCAGGAAGTTGAGGCACTACCTGTTAGCTCACTCCGTAATTATGGTTTCGAGATTAGATCCTATCAAATATCTCTTCGAGAAACCAGTGCTTACGGGTGGGCTAGCCCGTTGGTTGCTTCTTCTCTCCAAAATTGATTTGAAGTACATGACTCGCAAGTTTGTGAAAGGGAGAGCGGTAGCAGAGTTCCTAGCTGATCACCCAGTGGAGGGCAATAAAGCAATAAAGTATCTATTCCCAGATGATGCCATTCTACAGGTCGAGGAAGAGATTTGGACTATGTACTTTGACGGAGCATCTAACCAGTACGGTTATGGGATAGGGGTGTTGCTGATAGCACCTGACAATTCCCACATATCTTTAGCTTTCCAACTCCAGGTCAAGGTATCAAACAACGAAGCAGAATACGAAGCATGTATCTCTGGCTTGGAAGCCGCCCTAGAACTAGGGGAAAAACGGTTGGACGTCATTGGGGACTCGAACCTAGTTGTGTCTCAAACGAAAGGAGACTTGAAGGTTAAGGAAGAAATGATGAAAATCTATCACCAAACCTTGGACGTTCTGATTCCTAGGTTTGAGAAGGTAACCTTCACGCATCTGTTAAGAGAGAACAATAGGTTTGCTGATGCTTTATCAACTCTATCTTCCATGATAGACATCTCTTTAGGAGTCCGGATGTGTCCGATCATTATTGAACAGAGGTATGTGTTGGCCCACGAGCTGATCGCCGCAATAGATGAAGTACAAGATCAGAACCCCTAGTACCATGATATCTGGAACTTCTTGGAAAATGAGGTTTATCCACCAAGGGCAAATGCCAAAGATAAGAGGGTAATACGGCGAATGGCTACTTAGTTTATTATCTACGGGGGTAAATTGTATAAAAGAGGCCATCTGGGAATGCACAAGCTGTGTGTTGATGAAGAAGAGTCGAAGCGCCTAATGGAGGCCATCCACAGAGGAGAGTGTGGATTGCATACGAGCGGGGTAATACTAGCTCAAAAAATTCTCAGACAAGGTTGCTACTGGTCAACCATGGAGGAGGATTGTGTTGGTTTTGTTCGGCGATGCCACAAATGTCAGATTTATGCAAATCGCATGAACATCCCGCCGCCGAAGCTGTATAACATGACTTCGCCATGGCCATTTTCAGTCTGGAGAATTGATGTTATTGGGGCAGTTACTCTGAAGGGGTCAAATGGGCATGAGTATATCCTGGTGACAATAGACTATTTTACAAAAGTGGGTCGAGGCCCAATCCTAAGCAGTGCTGAAAGCGTCACACGTAGCCAAGTTCATCAGGAATAATATCATCTGTCGCTATAGAGTCCTGAATGAGATCATCTTGGACAATGGTTCCCATTTCAAATTGACTTGTTGGAGAAATGCAACGTGGCTTTTCACAAGTCATCCACATATCAGCCGCAAACCAATGGAGTTGTTGAGGCCGCCAACAAGAACATCAAACACATTCTACAGAAGATGGTGGAAACCTATAGGGACTGTCCAGACAAGTTGCCATTTGTTCTTTGGGGTTACCGGACATCAATCTGAACTTTTACTGGGACAACTCCGTATTCTCTGGTTTATGGGATGGAAGTTGTTCTGCCGATTGAAGTTGAAGTTTCGTCGCTGCGGGTTATGGCTGAGTGCCAGATAGCAAAAATGGATTAGCAGCAGAGCAGGTTTGAGGAACTAATGCTGTTCGACGAGAAGAGGCTGAAAGCACTATACCATGTCCAAAGTTATCAACGTAGAATTGCCAGGACTTTCAACAAGAAAGTTAAGTCTAGGAATCTGAAAGAAGGGGATTTAGTTCTCAAAGACAACCGAGCTCCCATCCACGACCCTAGGGGCAAGTTCAGACCTAATTGGACTGGTCCTTACATCATCAAGTCTATTTGGTCGGGTGGAGCTGTCATTCTTATGGACCTAGATGGCCTTGAATTCTCCTAACCAATCAACATGGACAAGTTGAAGAAATACTAGCCTTGAGTGGCTCGTTAGACCAAAAACCCGAAAGGGTGACCTAGGCAAAAGTTAGAGCACAAAAAATTAGAAAAAAGAAAAACTGAGGTCGCAAGGTTGAAAACCTAGAAAGGGCGGCCTTGGCAAAAGTTAGAGCGCAAAATGAGAGTGTTAATACCCGAGTGAACCCGAACCAAACTACGTAAGACTTGATTCCCTTCTTCGGGATACGTAGGCAACTTCATTATGAAGTCCAGCCATAAACACTTCCAAATCAACTGTGTCCATGTGATTGTTTTGGTCATCTTTGTCTTTTCTGCATCCAAGAGTTCGGTTATTATCTTCACTATGAGTGCTGGTGTAGTGCTCTTCAGACAATGGGCAACTTTCCATTTGCTGGATTTGGGGTTGTACATCTCAAGGATAGATTCTGAGTGTGTCCAGTTGTAATCCTTATCGAATAGTTTTGAAAAGTTTTAATAAAAGTTGATTTTGTTCAAATTAATCTTTTTACAACTTAGACCATTTTTTGCCCAAACGGAAAATTTTCAGTGCCCATGACCTTAAATTTCATTGATTTCAATACAGAGTTCTCTACCTCTTGATACAAATCAAAGTTTCTTTTTATTACATTCAAAAGGAAAACTTGAAAGTATAGATTAAAGCAATAAACTTGGGACATTGATGAGTCAGGTGTTCCTGCGCCCCCTCCCACAGCTGGTGGAAGCTTCAGGTGCTAAAGTACGCCCGGTTTGTGCCTCATCTTCAGCCAAGCTATGTATTCGCCAGAAAGAGTGCAACTGAAATTGGGAGCGGGAGCCAAGAGTTCTCTTGTCCTCCAAGTAGTGGGATATCTAGCCAGTTGTGAACCTCGGATTGGAAATGGAGCCGGGTACTCTATTCCCTCTTCTGGGCAAGTTTGGTCATGTCCGAACTGACGCCTGAACCGAAATGAAAAATAGAAGACACAATGTACCAAGCCAATCAACTGAATGCCGGGCTGTCGAGACATGTTGTAGCTCATCTCGGGCAGATCAAACCAGGGGCAATGCAAAGTGATGTTAGTAGTAGACTTATTGCACATCCAGTGGCACCACCATCCCTCGTTTAGGAAATCAACTAGCTATTGGCGAAAGAAATAGCCTCGTGCTGAATATGCAGGGCAAAAGTCCTCTACTTTCAATCTGTCCATGAGCCATGTCTGGGGAGGGATGAAAAATAAGAGAGATTAAAGAATAGAGAGGTGTATGTGAAGGAAAAAAGTGAGAAAGGGTTTTAGAAAGAAAAACAGAACTTGAGGGCCAAGTGATGTGAGAAACACATGTGAGCGGGGTGGGAAACATACCTGCAAAAGTAGTGGACTTCTTGCAAACTTGGTCATCTCTCGGCGATGGAAAGCATCCAAGCCCATCAAAGTTTCGGCTAGTGTCAACCCAATGCAGCTCTTGCCCTCTTTCAAGCCTTGAGCTACTTCGATCAAGTGAATGCTAGACCCTCCGAAGCCAGGGGCAAGCAGGAAATGAGCCAACATATACAAGCAAAGGGCATGTTGCCGAAAGCCTTGCCAAAGACGGTCGCCGCAGTCGCCGATGTCAGAAAATCGATGAATCAAACTGGGAATATCCAACTCCCCGTTGTGAACCAAAGATCGGACATCGTGTAAAGTGAGCCTGCACATTCTTCCTAGAGCCGGGATGTGACCAAAACGGGATTGGGACAAGATTTCCTCGTCACACCGGGATTCCAACAAAACTTGGAATTCTTCGATTGTCGGACATATCTCTTGTCCCCCAAAGCTAAAAACATGTGTAACCGGGTTCCAACATCTAGCTGCGGTATGAAAGAATGGAAAACACAGTGGGGTACTACTCAGCGGGAATAGAGCATTTATCCCGAAACCTCGAAAATTCATCTTCTCTGAGCCATCTAAAGCTGGAATCCAATTTGAGATTTTTTGGGCAAAGAATGGCTCTATTTGTGGCAAAAATAGAGCTGGAATGAAGAAACCACGAAGCTGGAGCTTTTGTAGAAGATAAGGTAGTGAGTGGAGGCCAGGTGTCAACGTTTTGGAGGTTCTACACATTGATGGCCGGCAGGGCTCATTGATGGCCGGCAGAGGCTCATCAATGGCCGGCAGGGGCACATTGATGGTTGACAAAGAGAGTAGATGGCCGGCAAGCCATCCTTCATAACCGGCAGCCTCCCTTTTCTGCCCACTATCCTCTTTTGTGAAGATCCAATTGCATGTAGCAGTTGTATTCTACTATTCGCGTCTTTTGAGGTCTTGTTTTGAGTCTCTTTGGACTTGAGCATGTTTATTTGAGTTGTATCCGTTTGGTTTTACTTATTGAGTTGTATTTGTGTTGTTTATCAAGTCCTTGTTTTGCTTATTGAGTTGTATTTACATTGATTGTCGAGTTGTTTTGTTTATCGAGTTGTTTTACTCTGTTTGTCTTTTCAGTTGTTGGTCGATTCATTACTTGATTAAGACAATGCTAATCGAATGTGCAGTTTTCAATCAAGGCCAATCTCATTTCTTTTTATGCTATGCAATGTTATGTGATGTTCAGAATGTAAAATATAACACTTTTTAATCAAAAGCTATTTTCATTCTAATCATGGTCACTTTTTGCAAAAGAGTACAAGTTTTTAAAGAAATAAAACTTGTCTGAACTGTACAAAGTGCCAATACTACTAGCAAAAAGAAACTAAGTCAAAACATAGATAGATTAGTGCTAGCTATCTCAGGCTCGAGAGGCCTTCTTCGTCCTCCTCGTCGGCGAAGCGAACTCTGAAGCACTATCTCCATTGGTGCCACTGTCCGAATCTAAATCAGAGTCTGAATCGGAGCCCTCCTCAGCCTCCGCAGCCTCACCACTAGCAGAATCTGAGCCAACGTCGTCGTCTCCATCCTTAGATGACTCTGACTGTAGACTCGCTGCCTCTTCATCCTCGTTCGTCTTATCATCATCGTCGCCTAAGATGGGCTCCGAAAGGCCGCTCCCATCGCCGCTGCCCCTAGCTCTGCCTCGGCTGCGTACCGGAGCCTGTCTCCCTCTACTCCATGCTGCTGGAGGAGGTGCTGAAGGTTCTGCTGCGGCTGCTGCTGCTGCTGTCAGTAAATGTGGGACCTGAAAAGGCAGTCGGTATATGTCAGCCACAGTATGTGTATCAGATGCAAGAATGGTGTGCAGAATAGGTACATGCAGAGTATGAAAGCAATGCAGGGTATGTTGCATTAGGCATCTTGTATAGTTAGGATCATGCATTATTTTCTAACTAGCTTTTGTTTTGCCTTGGAGTACTCGGTAAGCTTTCACGCTTTAGCATACTTGCATGAGTGTGATTGTCATATTGCCATGTTTAGCATGCTTGCCATGAGGCTATGTGCTTACTTGCTTAACTGCATGAATGCCTGTGGATAAAGGCTTTGTTATTTGAATTGGAACGATTCAACAAATGTATATTTTAAGCCCACTTTGCGAAGTAGCAAATCATGTTTTAAGCCCGTTTGAGGTGGCAAATCTGCGTTTTAGCCCACTTGAGGGTGGCAAGTTCAAACCATTTTCGAAAACAAACATGAGTTGAATTCGTTCCAAGTCTTGCGACTTAGTCTATACTTGCTTGTGTGTGTCACATAGTAAAGTTAGCTAATAACCAGAATAAGAACACATAAGGTTTATAAAACAACATATCATGATTAGTAGAGGCTGATCTTTGATCGGGCGAGCAGGGGTGCTCATTTCAGGACCTTCCCCTCTCGTACCCAAGTTCTTAAGCCGATGCAACTTTGGTGATGATGGACACGTGGCCTTTGGCACGAGTCAGGGTTTCCTAAATTCCCTAAACTAAAATATTTAGGTGGCGACTCTATAATCTGTCAAAGTAGTCCAGCTTTGGCATTATTTGATTCCAAATCAATTTTCCAAAATGATTTGCCGAATTGGACTCTTTGGTGTTTATCAATTTCACATTGCACTTTGTGAGATTAGATTCAGAACCGTAACAGGAGTCCGAACTGTAGGACCAATTCGAGCTCTCCAAAAGGAGGGGCGCGAAAAAGTCAAGCTACAAGAGGCTTCTTGTGTTCGAATTGAGAATAAAGTGTTGGATCATAATGAATTTTTGGTGACTTTAATGTGAAATTAAAGTGGGACCCAATCGCCGGTTGAGGTGGGTCCAAGTGGGACTAGTTTCTCGGTGGTGAAATCTTTACACCACAAAAATAATGACAAAAAACCATTACGAATTGAATGAGAAATTATCTCATAAGTAGGCCTCATGAATGAGGTATTGGAGAAGTGAGAAATCATGTATCCCACATTGATTATAGAGGAAAGCATGATATTTGTATCCCTTGTTTTGCTAAAGAGTGTGAGCCCTTTAGGGCATCCAAATTTTCCGAAGGAAAGGAATTATGAATGTTTCAATGATGGGTTTGGACTAAAACTATAGACAAAGTTGGTCATGAAAATTTCCATGCGCGCTGTCCACCCGTGCCATCCAAATTTTCCAAAGGAAATGAGTTATGGATGTTTCAAGAATGGGCTTGGGCTAAGATTATGGACCAAGTTGGTTATGCAAAAATTGTCACGTGTGCGCCGCTTGCCTTAGTCGGGTTCGTGGATCTTGGTGCTTGACTAGTTTGAGCTTGGGCCGAGTTGGTGGTCCACTAATCTTATTCTTTTTTTGACCTAGGTCAAATTGTGGTGGCTGCTGCTGATTCAACACATGTACTGTAATCTTTGAGCTTTATGGTGGTTTAATCCACTAGTTACGCATAATTGAATTCAGTATTCATGCCTAACCTTAAAGCTTGAGGTTCCTCCCTTGTGTATCAATAGAGGCCATCCTCACTTGTTTCAATACCAACATATATTCCAAAGTATTCTTGTCCTTCTCTGTCTCCAAAATTCTTCTAGTGTGAGACAGTGCTGCTTGTGTTTATGTTCATTGAACTACTCAGAAGGTGCCCCTGCAATAGCTATCAACCGCCGTTGTATCCCGGGAGACAAACGTCGACATTTCAGCACCCATTGGTGAGGCAGCAAATCTATTATAAAAATTTGTGTGATACACAGGCCTGGGTTTGATCTTACTATTTGTGTTTATTTATTTGTTTAAATCTCGGAATTGTTTTCTAGTTTTATAATCTTGTTCTTAAGGCTGAAATTTCCAGTTTCTGTAATTCTATTTTTCTGCTTCTGTAATTTTATTTCTTAAATCTAAATATGATTTCCATTATTTAATTCTTATTTTATAGAAGATAAAGCATTCATGCCCTCAAGTCAACGTCTCACGAATTCGTCATCTTCATTACGTTACTAGAAGACAGTTTCACCATTCGATTTGAGAACAAATTATCAAGCCCTTGAGTCAACTTATCATATTCATCTTCTTCTTCGCACTACTTAGAGGACATTCCACTATGCAATTCAGAACCAAATTGTCAAGCCCTCGAATCAACTCATTGAAGAAAAGAACCGGATGATCATTCTTTTGTACAAGAATATCTGATGTAGAAAGCATATCGAAAAGAAGAGCAAATAACAAAATCAAATCACGAACAAATCCAAATTAGAGTACCCTCTCTACGAACCAAAAATATTGAGAAAACTCTCTATATTTATTAATAAAATATCAATTGTATTGCACTAAGGCCAACATCTTTATTTATACTACGATAATTTTTGTTAATCAAGAAATCTAAAAGAAGGAAAAGATATATTCTTGCTAGTCAAGAATATTTGAAAAAGAAAATATAATATTAAGAAATGAAAATAATTCTTGTGATCAACAATCCTATTCTTGTAAAATAAGAAAATAAACGAAGTAGGAAACTTAAATAAATAAATTGAAAGATCCTGGGCTTAAATAATAATCCTAATCATTTACTAAAATAATAAAATAAAAAATATATAATTTTTAAATTTCAATCTACATCATTCTAAAAAAACTCGTCCTCGAATTTCCATTGCTTAAAGTAATTTTGTACGTCTAAACTTGTCTGCATCAATCTTGTACTTTAAATTAACTTTCTCAAACATGACTTCTGAAAAAGAATCTTCAAAGATTAGAGAAATAATATCACCATTACCAACATGGGTCCAAAACACAACCGTTGACAACTTTGAGAGAGAGCCAAATAAAATGTTAACAAGTTGTTTGTTGAAAGAAACATTATGACTGTGGTACTCATTGAGTAAAATGAATTCAAAGTCATACGTACCCTTGGTAACATTGGTATCAATTAGAGACTCCAAATTCAGACCAATGAAGTCTATTGTGTTCTGAATTTCAACTTTTTCGTTTTCAACAATTTGAACCAGGTCTTCATGATTACTATCCTCTCTAATAAGTAGAAAATCATCTACTTCATTTGGATACTCGTCAAACTTTGGAGGCAAATCCCAATTAATTTGTGATTCCAAAAACAAAGTATTTAAGTCCGATAATATCTCATCAAACTCTTCCTTAGCCATGCTAAATATTTTATGGAATACAATACCTTCTAGATCAATTTCAATTCATCTTCAATATCATTGATAAAATCTCCTATGTCTCCATCTACTAAAATTTCTTCTATGGCTTCTTCATTCTCTTCATCATTATCATGATCCCAATGAATACTTGTTAAAACTTTGAAACTTGACAAAAAAATTAGTTGGTTGATATTTTCTTTCCCTCAAAGTTGAAAAGAAACCCATATCTTGAAGAGATTCTGGAAACTCACTTTTTTTTTTCTTCTGATTCATGATATGAATATAATTATAAGGCAAAAAATAAAACGACATCTTGGCCTTTAATTTTTTCCATATCACAATCTTTGGCTTACCTTGTCTGCTTCTAGTCAACTTGACTTGCTACCATGAAACCTGGTAGCAACTAAAGGGACCCGTTTAGAGTCAGGAACTTCCTTAAACTCCAAGACTTCATCGACAATAGCCACCTAGTCCAGGAATTCCTCCAGTGCCAGACCTTCCTGAAACTCAGAAATGCCGATATTAAGTCTAGACTCCCACCAACAACAATCATGGTTAGGTAACATGACTCCTCGGCCTCTAACCCTTCCCGCATAATCCACGAATAGGTTGTTGGCGATATTGTCTTCCGAACCAGTATCCTCCTCTGTAGGACATTGATTTGGTTGACGGTTGTGAGGGTGGTTCCCAATAGTCATGGCATCGAAACATTCCAAGAAAGAGTCGAAATGATTTTCTAGATGTGGAAACAACCTATCCTCCATTCAGGCTTCTTGTAGTACTTCATCTCGCACATATACTTCATCAACAGCGGCTTGCCGGCCTCCAAGACATCTAGAAGCAACTCCTCAATGAACCATTGTGAATTTCAAAATTATTTTTTGGTCTGAATCGAACCATGCTATGATACCAACTAATGCAGGAAAGCGTATCGAAAAGAAAAGCAAACAATAAGATCAAATCATGAACAAATCCAAACTGGAGATACCCTCACTATGAACAAATAATATTGAGAAAACTTTCTATTTTTATTAATCAAATATCAACCGTATTGCCTTAAGGGTTACATCTTTATTTATATTAAAATAATTCTTACTAATCAAGAAATCTAAAAAAAATGGAAAAGATATATTCTTGCTAGTCAAGAATATTTAAAAAGGAATATAATATTAAGAAATGAAAATAATTGTTGTGATCAAACAATCTTATTATTGTAAAATAAGAAAATAAACGAAGTACGAAACTTAAATAATTAATTAATTAATTAAAAGATCCTAGTCTTAAATAATAATCCTAATCAAATACTAAAATAATAAAATAAAATGTATAATTTTTAAATTTCAATTTGCATCAATATCCTATTGATTGTAATCACATCATTTAAATTAATAAATTTATATTTGTCACTCTATCTTTCTGTTTTTATTTTGCAGACAAAAAATTTGTGTGTACAAATTTTGGCACGCCTAGTAGATCTCCTCTCATCTCTTTTCTTTGCAAATCTACTTTCAAGTTAGCACTTATTATTCAACATGTTATGGGCAAAGAATAGTGCTTCTATCATGACACCAAACAAGCTAGTGGCCTTCTCAATCTTAGTGAGGGCGAAGGAGAACGTCTTTTCTATGGTTGAATAAGTGTCAACACATCCAACCATCTCTCAAGAGTCTACAACAAGTAAAGGCTCTACGTCTTTAACTCCTAAAAGTTTGCAAGCTATGCTTGAAAGGACAATGGATTCTTCTAGTTTTGATCGTTACAACGTTGGCCGATCATGATGGTGCAACCATCTTCTCTTGAAGAACAAATTACTGTATTGGCCAAAGCTATTGAGATGCTAGCAAATTGTGTTCAAGAACAAGAGACTCAATAACTTCCAAAGCTTTTGAACAAGCTTGAGAAATAATCCAGTTGTGGTGCAATAGCCTTATAGGATCTATACTGCTACAAGAAATTCTTGAAACTTGACAAAATCAGAGGTTTTAAATAAAAATATTCAAGTATCTGCTAATAAATTGATTTATGTCGAATAACTGAAAGATCTCATCATAGGGCAAATGCTGAAAAAAAGAAGTGCAAATCTTGTAACGCCCCAAAATAAACATAGTACACCCATCTCATAATAACCAATAAATAGCACATAAATGAAATGATAACTTTCATTAATCAGAGTTTGATATACAAAAAAGTGACACATGCGATATACATTAATAAACAGTACATCTTGCATCTACAACATGTGTTACAAGATGGTGAATAGAGAGGAAAGCTAAACAAAGGGTCGTGTGCCCTAATGGCTTATATCTTTCCAAGTCAATGCTTGGGTACGTCAAAACTGAGTCTTAAGCTCAGTACTGATAAAGCCCCAGGCTTGTACAAAATTTAAATACAAAATAACAACAATGAGCCTTCAGCTCCACAGTCCTCCCAAGCTATGTCCTTGGCGGAGGCATATCACCAGCATCTGAAAATAGTTTTCCCATATAGGGTGAGCTAAAACCCAGTAGAAATACTACAACACAATGTATAAATCTTGACAATGCCATAAGGTGAATGCATATGCAATGCCCATGCGAAAACATTTTACATTTTCATTCAAAACCATGCCATGCTAAGTCTATATCCCAATTCATCAAATCATCTCCTTTATAGTAGTAAACAGGGTAGTGAAGTACAACTTTAGAAATCTCAACAAGTACAGCCTTTCACAAATATTTCATCCGCGAGAAACTGTCAAACGGTACCCATGTAAACGTAGTCTGTGCAAGCACTACTATTGCCATTTTACGGATATTTCATCAACGGGATCAGCACCCATGTTTACGCGTGATTTTCGGGACTTTCACCCTGGACACACAGGCCAACTTAACTTCAGTGTTACACACTTCTTTCCCAACTTCACCCATTTTATCAAAGTCAAGTACATTTTCAGTGTAGTAATCAATATGCAACCATGCTCAATATAAAATAGATGAGATTTAGTTTTAGTTCACCTAGTTCTCATGTAATTTTTACAACAATCATAGTTACCCTCCACCGATAGCCCAAAGCAAATATTTCTAACAGATAAATAAATTTCCATTAAAGATACACTTTTCCAAAATCTCAAATGGGAGTGATTATACATATCTAACTCCACCCTCATCATCAATATCAATATAATTTTACTATTTCCAATATCAATTCCATGTGCTCTTTACAATATCAACATTTACATTTTAGGGAAAAACCCCTCTCTCTTTGAAAATCCATTTCAATGCAATAAATATCTCATTTCAACATATATCAACCCCAATTTCATAGTCATAACCTTTTTCAAGAAACCATTTGAAAACTCATCTTTTATATTTTGATACCAAACCCTAGGTTTTTGCCAAAAAACCCCCCAACCACCATAACCTTTTGAAATAGCAAAGAGAAAACCCATACTAGAGTGTGGAGAATCTCTACCTCGAAGCTAGAACACCAAGGAGAGAGAGTGAAGAAACCTCAAAGAAGCTGAAATCCACTTTCGTTCGATGATGAAAAGAGAGCCCATGAGGTGTTTTACCTTTTCAACAAAGGGAGTATGGTGAAGAAATCACTAGATCTTGGTGTTTTTGTAAAGACAAGGTAATAAGTTTTAGAGAAAGAGAGAGTCTAGATCTAGGGTTTTTGGAATGTTTAGAGAGAGAGTGAAATGAAAAAGTGATGTAAAAAGTGACTTTTACAGACTGATATACGCGTAGTCCGCTCGAGTGCAAGAAGTGACGCTCGAGCATAAGACACAAAAGATGTGACCGCTCGAGTGCAAGAAGTTGTCACTCGAGTGTGAAATACAAACTCCTAGTAGTTGTACAGACAGAAGACCAACGAAACCTAAACAAGACATGGATAACTATATAAGACAATGAAACCCGGATCCAAACATTAAATGGGTTGGGACCAAACTAGAGACACTATAAGCTTCCCCCTTCAACGAATTTCGTCCCCGAAATTTAAAGCAAACATTAAAATCGAGTTTAAACCAATTACACAATGATAGTAATTCCAATTCATCACCATGACCCATCCACCTGTCATCCATTCTCATCAACATGATAAACAAGTTTTAAACATTGAATATACAATTCACATTTCCAAAACATATACAATGTTTATATGTCATTAACATAACAAAGTTTTTTTTTACTTTTTATTTTTTTTTATACATGTTTAAACATCAATAAACAAGTTCGGATATTTTTCACGGACTTCCACCTCACGCTCCCAAGTGGCCTCCTCAACTTCGTGGTGTCGCCACAACATTTTTACCAATGAAATCGTCTTACCTCGCAAGACTTAGTCTCAAGTATCTAAAACTCTAACCGGTCTCTCATCATATGAGGCATCCTCGTCAACCTCCAACTTAGTCCAATCCAACAAGTGTGAAGGATCCGGCTTATACTTTCAAAGCATACAAATATGGAACATGCCATGAACCCTGGAAAGCTGTGGCAGCAAGGCCAAACGATAATCTACCTCCCCAATCAGCTCTAGGGTCTCAAAGCGCCCAATAAACCTAGTAGACAACTTCCCACTCTTCCGAAATCTTATCAAACCTCGTCTAGGTGATATCTTCAAGAAGACGTGATCTCTCACCTTAAAGGATAACGGTATCCTCTTACGGTCGGCATAGCTCTTCTGACGACTCTGAGCCGTGACCAACCTCTTAAGAATAAGTGCAACTTTCTCCGTTGTTTCCCAGACTAACTCTGGACCCAACATTGGTACATCACCCTCCTTGGCCCAACACACTGGGGATCTATACGGTCGGCCATACAAGGTCTTAAATGTTGCCATACCAATATTCGATTGGAAGTTGTTGTTATAGGAAAACTCCACTAAGAGCAAGTGCCTCTCCCACGACCTCTTACAGTCAAGGACACAACATCGAAGCATATCCTCAAGGGTTTGAATAGTACGCTCAGACTGGTCGTCAGTCTAAGGATGATAGGCGGCACTAAAAGTCAACCTAATGTCCAAGACATTTTGTAGGCTCTACCACAACCGAGTTGTAAAACACGGATCTCTATCCAAAACGATAGTCACGGGGACCCTATGAAGTCGAACAATGTCCCTAATGTAAAAGTCGGCTAGAAAATCTACTGAGTCATTCGTGCACATAGGTACAAAGTGCATTGACTTAGTCAATCAGTCAACTACCACCCAAATGGCGTCATTACCCCATTGAGTCCTTGGAAGACCCACAACAAAATCCATCGTAATACGTTTCCACTTCCACTCGGCTATAGGCAAGGTTGGCAACAAACCCATTGGCCTCTGATGCTCGGCCTTCACTTGTTGACAAGTAAGACACCTCGACATAAACATGGCTACGTCATTCTTTATCCCCTTCTACCAAAACTGGTGACTAAGGTCTTGATACATCTTTGTGCCTCATAGGTGCACCGCAAGGCGTGAATGTTGAAACTCTCAGAGTACTTTCTCTCGATAAGACTTCGGTACAAAAAGACGGTCAAGGTATCTAACACTCGAGTCAAAATACATGTTCAAGCCTTGCTCTATCTTCTCACTAGAGATCTTCTCCCGGAGGGCTTCTACCTCAAGGTCACCCCTCTGTGCTTCTATAACTTGGCTCACAAATGTAGGTTGTGTAACTACCAAAAATAAAGCTACAGACTCAACAGACTCACCACGATACAAGTCAAACTCACCAATAGCACCCAACATCTCCCATTCTCGGATGGTAATACAAGCTACACTGTTAATGGATTTCCTACGCAAGGCATCGGCCACTACATTGGCCTTTCCCAGATGATAGTGCAACTCAAAGTCATAGTCTTCCATAAACTCCATCTACATCCTCTGCCTTAAATATAGATCCTTCTGTGAAAACAGGTACTTCAGACTCTTGTGATAAAAAAATAGCTCAAATTTCTCACCATAAAGGTAATGCCTCCAAATCTTCAGGGCAAAGATCACGACTGCTAATTCTAAATTGTGGGTAGGATAGTTCCTCTCGTGTGTTTTCAACTGACTTGAGCCATAGGCTACTACCATTTCCTCTTGCATCAAAACACAACCCAAACCTTCCCGTAAAGCATCACAATACACCGAATAGCCCAAACCCCTCTCCGGAATAATTAACACTGAAGCAGTGGTAAGTCTAACCTTAAGCTCTTGAAATGACTTTTCACAAGTCTCACTCCACACAAATTTGATCCCTTTTCTCGTCAATCTAGTCAATTGTGAGGCTAACCTAAAGAAATCTTGCACAAATAGACGGTAATACCCGGCCAACCCCAAGAAACTACAGATCTCGAAAGTATTCTTGGGTTGCTCCCAATCTTGTACTGCTTCTATCTTTGGATGAATACAGTCACCCCTCCCCTGGATACCACATGGCCTAAGAACTTTACTTCTCTCAACCAGAATTCACACTTCTCGAACTTAGCATATAGTTTGTGGACTATAAGTAACTCAAGTACAACTCGTAGGTGCTCCTCGTGTTCCTCCTCGAAAGGTGAGTAAATTAGGATGTCTTCAAGAAAGGCCACTACAAAACAGTCTAGGAACTCACAGAATTAGATCCATAAACACAACTGGTGCATTGGTTAACCCAAAAGGCATCACTAGGAACTCATAATGGCCATACTGCGTACAAAATGCCGTCTTTTGGATATCTTCCTCCATTACCCTCAACTGGTGATAACTTGATCTCAAGTTTATCTTAGAGAAGCAACAAGGCCCCTTCAACTGGTTAAACAAATCATCTATGTGTGGCATCGAGTACTTGTTCTTAACCGTCACGGGGTTCAACTTCCGGTAATCGATACAAAGCCGCAAGGCACCATCCTTTTTCTTAGCAAAAAGAGCCGGTGCTCCACAATGCGACGAACTAAGATGGATGAAACCCTTATCTAGCAATTCTTGGAGTTAAATCTTCAACTCACTTAATTTAGAGGGTGCAAATCTATACAGTGCCATAGAAATCGGTGCCGTGCCAGGCACTAAATCAATAGAGAACTCAATCTCACGGTGAGGTGGAAAGCTAGTGAGATCCTCAGGAAAGATGTCTAGGTATTCACAAACTAACCTTGGCAATTCGACTCGAACTTCATCACACTCTCTACTCAAGAAGTTTCCAAGAAGGCAACTAAGCTCACTCCGACCTTCCGGATTATATACTGGCAATGAAACTCTATCAGTTTTGTCTCCCATAAAGTAAAAACAGTCACCACTCAAGGTACATACAGTAACCCTCTGATGGTAGCAATCTATGACAGCTCGATATGATGACAACTAGTCTTTATCCAATATAGCATTAAAACTCGAAATGTCAATCAACACAAATGTAAAAGAAAGTCGGCAACCGGCAACCTCTATCTCACAACCCCAACATCCCTGTTCCAAGACAATCTCACTACCAATAGGTGACTCCACACTGAGTGGTGATGCTAATCGAGCCAATTCTAACCGCAATGCCAATGCAAATGTAGATGAAATAAAAGAATGGGATATACCCGCATTAATTAACACATTGGCAATAGAATTGCATAACAAGAAAGAACCTCTCACAACTGAAGGCGCAGGTACTAAGTCTGGCATGGTAACAGCATACCCACGCCCTAAAGGTCTCTACTCCACCTGCTCACCCCTCGGAGCATACATCTTATGCACTGACTGAGTTGAAGAGGCTCCTTGATTGGCCCTCGAGGCCTAAACTAACTGTGCAGGTTGGTAGCTCTGTGTCTGTCTCGAACCAGACGCACCCGGTGTGTCACCTAACTGTGGAAAAAACCTTTTCATATGCCCTGATTGCCCACATTGATAGCAGGTAGGTGGTTGCCCTCTCCCTTGATTCTGGTTCTAAGAACAAGTTGAAGACGATGCACACTGCTGCCTTCTTCCTCTCTGAGGTCAAGCTGGAGACTTGTAGCCCCAACTGGCCACACTTAAAGCAAGTGAAATCTCTTTGACCACCTCTCCTAGAACCTGAACTCGGTACTAGAAAAGTGGACCTTGACTGTGCTCCCTCGGACTGCAGTGGGGTAGGACCCCTCTGTCTCTTACTGTCCTCCTGAATATCTTGACTCCTCCTAGAACCCCTTATCCACTCCTCCTCCATTTGTATCACGGTCTCAAGATGAGCCGCCACCTCCACAAGGCGTCCATAATCTCTAATCATTGACTCGACCACTTTGAACATAAGCCTGGTCCTCAACCTCTTCTCGATCTCTATACAACAACGCTCCCTAGTCGCCATGAGTTCCGGTGCAAACCTCGACAGACTAGTAAATGTGGCCTCAAACTCAGCCACCGGTGTGTTCAACTACTTGAGCTTAGAAAACTAGTCTCTCAGCTTCTCCCTAGTAGTGGGGGGTAAGAACTTGTCCTGGAAGGCATTGACGAAAGCCTCATAAGTTACTCTAATGCGCCCACGCGCATACTTCCACCATTAACCCGCATCTCCCTTCAGCTGGAAGGATGCCGAGGTCACTCTCAACCCGCCATCCTTGATGCCAAGCATCTTGAACGTCTTCACCATTTGTTCAAGCCATTCATCCACTTTCAAAGGCTCTTTAGGGACCCAAAAACTCATCTGAATTAGACTGGAATAACTCCCTCTTCAATAAAGACGGCCCTGTTTTAGCAATTTGGGCCTGGACTTGATTCTCAACTCTAAGAATGTCCATGGATTCCCACAAAGCTCAAGCCATTTCACCGGCCAAAGTGCACATGGCCTGCTGACCAACTGGTTCGGCACATTGGCCTGACCAACCCCTTTATCTTGCACTGGAATCTCATCCGGTATAGGCACTTCATGCCTTTTAGGCCTACCATGCCTACCACCACCACGTGCATGTCCTAACATCCTAATGAAGGTAACAAAAGATATTAGCACATTTACAAATGTCTCGAAGGTAATTCACTCGCGTCTAATGCAATGGACAACAGTAATTCACTCCACATAAGCATGTAGTCATATAAACACATACGAATTTTGTTCCTAGATAATGACTGTCCCGCGACATTCCCAGAGTTCTAATTAGAAACATCAGTGACCAAGTGCTCTTCTAATATGACTTCTAGAAACCCGTAGGCCCAATCAATATCTTAGGAACTAAATCTCATACCCATATAACCATATAAGCATGTTATAACATAAGCATTCCATGCATACAAATGTGACACATGCGATATACATTCACAAACAGTACATAAACAGTACATGTTGAATCTATAGCATGTGTTACAAGGTGGTGAATAGAGAGGAAAGCTAAACAAATGAGTGTGTGCCTTAATGGCTTACATCTTTCCAAGTCAATACTTGGGTATGTCAAAAGTGAGTCTTAAGCTCAGTACAAATAAATCCCTAAGCTTGTACAAAATTTAAATACAAAGTAACAACAATGAGCCTTCAGCTCCACAGTCCTCCCAAGCTAAGTCCTAGGTGGAGGCATATCACCAGCACCTGAATATGGTTTTCTGGCATAGGGTGAGCCAAATCCCAGCAGAAATACTACAACACAATGTGTAAATCTTGACAATGCCATAAGGTGAATGCATATCCAATGCCCATGCCAAAATGTTTTACATTTTCTTTCAAAACCATGCCATGCCAAGTCTATATCCCAATTCATCAAATCATCTCTTTTACAATAGTAAACAGGGTAATGAAGTACAATACTATGGGAATCATCTCTTTTCATGAATATTTCATCCGCGGGAAACCGTCAAACGGGACCTATGTAAACATAGTCTATGCAAGCACTACTATTACCATTTCACAAATATTTCGTCCACTGGATCGGCACCCATGTAGGCACGCTGTTTTTGGGATTTTCACCCTGGACAAATCGGCCAACTTAACTTCGGTATTACACACCTCTTTCCCAACTTCACCCATATTATCAAAGTCAAGTACATTTTCAATGTAGTAATCAATATGCAACCATGCTCAACATAAAATGGATGAGAATTTAGTTATAGTTCACCTAGTCCTCATGCAATTTCTACAACAATCATAACAATCGTCCACTGATAGCCCAAAACAAATATCTCTAACAGATAAATAAATTTTTATTAAAGATACATTTTTCCAAAATCTCAAATGGGAGTGATTATACATATCCAACTCCACTCTCATCATTAATATCAATTTAATTTCACAATTTCTAATATCAATTCCATGTTCTCTTTACATTCTCAACATTTACATTTTAGGGCAAAACCCTTTTCTCTTTGAAAATCCATTTCAATGCAAGAAATATCTCATTTCAACATATATCAACCCCAAATTCATAATCACAACCTTTTTCAAGAAACCATTTGAAAACCCCTCTTTTACATTTTGATTCCAAACCCCAGGTTTTTGCCAAAAGCCCCCAAACTACCATAACCTTTTGAAATAGCAAATAGCAAAGACAAAACTCGTACTAGAGTGTGGAGAATCCCTACCTCGAAGCTAGAACCCCAAGAAGAGAGTGAAGAAACCTCAAAGAAGCCGAAATCCGCTTTCGTTCGATAATGAAAAGAGAGCCCAGGAGGTGTTCTACCTTTTTAACAAAGGGAGTATGGTGAAGAAATCATTAGATCTTGGTGTTTTTGTGGAGACAAGGTAAGTTTTAGAGAGAGAATCTAGATCTAGGGTTTTTGGAATGTTTAGAGAGAGAGTGAAATGAAAAAGTGACGTAAAAAGTGGCTTTTACAGACTGATATACACGCAGTCCACTCGATCGCAAAAAATGACGCTCGAGCGTAACACATAAAAGATGTGATTGCTCGAGCGCAAGAAGTTGTCGCTCGAGTGTGATATACAAACTCCCAATAGTTTTACAGACAGAAGACCAACGCTAAAGCGCAATAATGGCCGCTCAAGCCAAGACTTCTCGAGCGCAAGAAGTTTAGCTCGAGCGAAGAATACCACTTTCCACTAGTGTTGCAGACCTGCAAAAGTACTTGGAGTTCACAAAGACCACTCGAGCGCAAGAAGTGATGCTCGAGCGTAGGAGCAAAATTCTAAGCAACAAAACTTTGAAAAACAAGCTACCAACCTGTTCTAAACGCAATCGACACAACCCAAAAGCCAAACTCAAAGAGATATAAGGGGAAACAAGACATAGATAACTATATAAGATAATGAAACCTAGATCCAAATATCAAATGGGTCGAATCCAAACCAGAAACGCTATAAATCTCAAGCTTTTAAGTCTTATACCAAGCTATACACGAGAAGAATAGAAATTGTGAGTTTGGATCTATAATTTGAAATTTCAGGTGAAAATGTAATTTTTTTATCTCTTTTTTTTGTTTAAATATGATAAGAAAGGGCAAATTGATCATGATATAAATAGGTGACAGGATAAATTCACAATATCAAAAGTTCGGGTGTGAAATTGATTACAGAGGTATAATTTTGGGAGAAAATTGAAATTTCCTCATTATATTTCAACTGCTGGTACAAATTTGGCAGGGTAGCCCCTAACTCCTTCTCCCTTTACCCCTGATTGTGCAAACACAAAAAAGTTGTAGATATGTAGATATATAAAGTTAGGTTTTTGGAAATTGGTTTTAATAAGATATTAAAAAAATAGTTTGGTAAAAAAAAATCAAAAAAATTCATTCTTTTTATATGATTTCTCTTTTATGGAATAAAAGTAAAATTTTAAATTTACAAATACATTTTCTTCAAACAAATTTTTAATTTTACAATGGCTAAAATACACTTTGCACCAAATCTCACTTTGGTCCTTATCCATAAAATCATGACAATCAACCTCCTGCACATCTGGTCAAATCTCACTTTGGTCCCTGTACATAAAATTGTGACAGTTAATCTCCTGTACTTTTAGTAAAATCTCAATTTGGTCCCTACGGAAGTGTCAATGTCTCCTTTCTATTACTTAATTGCTTAAATCTTTAATAGAATATACTCATGTGATAAAAATGTGACTACAACATGAGAGTAAAAAAGAAAAATCATTTACATTTTCAACCAGCACACACTTTATCTCAAAATTTATATGAAAATATGACTGTATTAGGCTAAAAAAAAATAAAAATTGAGAACAATTAAGAGAATGAATTAGGATTTTGCATAAATTAGAATTAGGAAACTCTATTTTTCATGGTAATGCAGTCTTCTGTCTCTCTTTTTTTTATATATTTGATTTTTTTGTCACATTTTAATTTATTTATTTCAAAAGCTTTACTTTCTTACATTTTCGTCTGAATTTTTACCATACGAATATATATATTGTATTATATAACTCTCATGTGCTTATCACATAGGACAAAGTGTATTGGTAGGAAATATGCATGATTTTCCTCTCTTACCCTCATTTCGTAGTCACATTTTTATCACATGACTAGATTTTGTGAAAGATGTAAAAATGAAATAACATAAGAGGGACATTGACACTTATGTAGGAACCAAAATGAGATTTGAGTAAAAGCGCAGGGGTTGACGGTCACGATTTCATGTGTATGGACCAAAGTGAGATTTGACCAAAAATGCAAGGAATTGACTGTCATGATTTCACGTGTTAGGGCCAAAGTGAATTAGGTATAAAGTGCATCGGTGCAAAGTGTAATTTACCCTTTTATAAAAAAAAAAATAGTAATTTGTATACATATATTTGTATTTAAACTCAACCAAACAGAAGTGCACTTGGGCATGGAATATGGAAATGGTCCAAAACAGTTTAACAACTTGAATTCAACTAGCATTCAATCTGTGATATGCACAAAAAAATTGACCCAAAATATATATATATATATCTTGAAAGTGTCTTTAGACTTCAAATAATATAGACTTTTAGCATTTTATATTTAATTCATGAATACAATGAATGACATAATGATTTTTTTTTTTTTTTTTGTAAATTATTATCTAGTAGGAAAATTTTGATATATATAGGAGAATTCTATTATATACACTCCATACCATATTTTTTTTTGTAAATTACTCTTAGTCACGTTATTTTTTTTCTTTGACATTATTTTGATGTTATGGTTAAGATTTTTTTTTTTGGTTATAACTTTTTATTTTCAATTCTAATTCAGAAAATATGAACTAATGTTATTTTCTCTTATAGTTATAAGATTCATATAGTACACACCTTTTGAGAGGTGTGTACCATAATCTTTCCCAATATATATTTGTGTATATAATAAACTCATAGTGCCATTTCAATCAAGGGTATAAAAGTCATTAAAAGATGTTAAAATTTAAAATATAAGCGAGATTGGGACCTCGTTTGGAAATATACTATTTTAGTAATTTTTTGATTAAAATATGAGGTAAAAAAAATTAGTATGTTTGAAATAACTTTTTTTTATTTTTTACAAAAAGATGTGCATACAAAGAAAATTGAATCTTTAACATAGATTGTTGCATTTTAATTTTTTTAATAACTTTTTAACTTTATGATTAAAACAGTTAGTAACCAAATAAGGCCTTAAGTTAATGACTTAAATTATTTATAAAATGTATCAGAAAAAAAAAAGAAGAAAAAAAAAAAAGAAGAAAATTACTGAATAGGACTTTTCACTAATGCTGAACGTATGAATAGTAACCTGAAGCTTATCTTCTCAAGCATTCCATGGACTTTCCAGCCGTGATCATTACCCTCTTATCACTCTGGTAGATTCATTTTCTTTAGGTTTTATTTCAGGATTTCAACGTGGCAGTGGGGAGCGAACTATCTACTAATAAAATTTAGAATAAATTATAAATAGATTTTTAGATATTTATTTAAAATACGAATTGTTATTTATGATTTGAAAAATTACAAATAAAATTTTTTATCTAACAAACTTAACTGAAAAATTAAATTCCTAACTATTATTCTACACAATAATAGCATTACTTGATTATTAATTGAAATATTTTTATAACATTATTAAAAACTGTTAATTAACTTGATGATTTATTAATAAAATTGATTATTTGTTATGAAATTAGAAACTTCAAGTAGTTGGATGTAATTTCCAAAACCGTAGAGACAAATTGTATTTTAAGTAAATCTAAAGAGATGTATTTATAATTTATCCTAAAATTTAAAATGAAATTATAAATTGCAATATTGATTTTTATTGACATTAAAGGAGAAAAAATAACATGAACATCACATATTGAATAAAAAAATATTTTCTTACATTCATGCTGGGCGACAAAATATAGCAATTGTAAGACATTCTATTGATACTAATTATGAGAAACTAATTTATTTATTATATATATACATATTATACTTTGTCCAAATTGTTAAATTTTATAGTTTGAACCTCCATATTTCATAGACGTAGAAATATATTCCATATAATTTGAACAAAATATATTTCATAGACATTCATGTCTCATTTGGGGATTACATATTTTAGTTAAAAAATTAAAAATTCACTATAAGTTATTACATTACTCTCTCTATTTCTCTGCATGTTTTTTCGTAAAAATTTAAAAAATTATTAAAATAATTTGTTCCCAAACGAAATCTTTTTTAAAACTTAGAAAAGGCAAATCTGTATAATATGAAATAATTAATAATTAATACTAATATATAAAAAGAATTTTGAAATCTGACGGGGGCGATTATGCCCCTGTAGGTCATCCTTGCTAGGCCATGAAACTGTAGAGTGTGATAAATGATCAAAGTTGGCCCCTAAATTGTGAGGCATGACATTTATTTGTGTACGGAGAATAAATTTGATCCACTATCGATGATGAAATATTCAGCAAAGAGATTAATAACATATAATGAATTTACAAAATAAGACACCGTTAGCATTGCCCAACGTGAGTCAGGCCCAAAATTATCCTTTCGGACACATTTTTCATATGTTTTTGTGCTTGCAAGCACGAGCGATTCCGAGGAGCAATGGCAGCCCATGCACTTTGATTAAGCATAGATCCCATTTTAGCCTCCGTCGGAGAAGTGGGTAGACTTTTTGATTTTTTAATTTTTTTTGCTATTTTAGCCTGGGCTAAAAAACTTGGTTTGGGAAGGACTTTTTGGCTTTTTAACTTTTTTGATTTTTTTTGTGAGAGAAGAATATAATAATTATGAGTTGGATGTAATGTTTTTTTTTAGTGACTAAAATAACCTATTTTGTCTTTTATGACTAAAATAGTCACTTTAGCCCTTCCCAAATAATACGGTGCTTTTAGTGTCTTCACATGGTCCTGGGATTCGAATTTTAGGTCACAACTCACAAGTACTTGATAGATGCTTCTTTCTTTTTCCGTCATTAATGTAAGACGGAATTAGATATGGTTAAGGGTATTTTTTTAATTTTTTATGAAAAAAAATGTAAAAAGTAGAATGAATAAAAAGTAATTTTTGACTTTTTTGTGTTTATTAATTTTTTTTTTTTTACTTTTTGAATAATTTTTTTTTTTTGATTTTTAAGTGAAAATATTAACTCTTCAAACGAGCCCTAAATCAAATATAGTACTTCATTTATTCCAAAATATTATTCCCTTTTAGAGAATCCAAAACTATTAACTTTTCAAAACTATCCTTTGGTAGTACAATTATTACACTTCAAATAATGTTAATAAATTTAAATAGAGGACAAAATAAAAAAAAATTATGAAATTTTAGTCCTTAATTTAAAAAAAGAAACTAATATTTTGAAATAATAGAGGAATTTTTTTAAGGTCATTACTATTAAAATTTTATAAGATAAATGACATATAATATTTTCATCGTAGTTGGAATCCTATAATATTTTTACAGAGAAAATTCGACATAGAGAAATTTCACTCTGACACAGAAATTTTTTTTCTGATTTCATAGAGAAATTTTAAAATTTCTCTAATATGATCACAAAGAAATTTTATCGAGATATCTTCACTAATAAAAAAAAAACACATATTAAATATCTCTTACTATTCAAAATTAAAGATGATGCTTCACTAATTTTCTGGAAAATATATAAGACATGACAATAGGCTAGAAAATAAGCCAAAATCATTCCTGCAAAATAGCTTTGCGCATGCAGGCAATATACTGTACTTCTAGTGAAAAGACTGGGAAGAAATCAATTAGGCAGCACATATTTTACTTTGAAAAAATATCACGTGATTTAAACAAAAGAAAAAAAAATTATAAAATAGTGAGAAACTTTATATATTAATAATTAAAATTGTAAATCTTTTATGAATGTATACATATATTTTTAGGTAAATTACACTAATACCTCCTAAGGCTCGTACTTAATACAAATTTTCCTTGACGTCTGAGACATTACACTACACCACTTATCAGACCTTGTCTCTTGACAGAAGGAACAGAAAATGTGTAACGACAATAAAACCCTACATTGAAAGGTATGAATTTACGACATTACCCTTTCCCCTTCCCTTCCACTCTCACCTTACTTTAATCGGGTTACCTCAACTAGTAACCCATACCTCACTTTCACAACCTTCCACCACCAACACCATGGCCACAACCAGGAGCATTGGAGTGAACCACAGTTAATTGCATTTGAGATGATGACACATATTCGGAGGCACAATTAAAAATAGAGTGACGGAAAAAAAATGAATGAAGAGAGAAAACCATGGAAGAGAGGTATAAAGAGAGAGAGAGAGAGAGAGAGAGAGAGAGAGAGAGAGAGAGATAATGGAGACTGAGAGAGGGGAGTGGCTGAATTTGGGTCATAGATTGGGTTTGGGTGTTGCACTAGAACAACCCACCATCAATACAACCATTGCCACAACCCTGATGGAAAATTTAAATTCCACTTGATGAGATATGAGAATGGGATCCCTTTGAGAAAAGGAATAACAAACTATTTTATTTCTTAAATTGTTGGATATAAGTTGTATCTGTAAGATTTATTTTTCTATCTCATTTCATTTCATTACATTTTATACAACAACCTAAACGGTCTATTTATAGTGCAAAGCCTCAGGTGTGAATCCTGAAGGTTGTGAGCTGTTCTTTCTTCCAGCTTCTTGATCAATCTAGAATTTTGCTATGGAGTTGGGTTTGTATTTTTCAACATCCCCCCTCAAACTCAATTCAGTGTGTTTCTTCATTCTTTCAATAACTGCAAGCATTATAACTTTTTTTTTTTGCTGTGAGGATTTTTACTCTTGTCCTCAAGTGTTTGTGTGCCATATATTCGACTCTTCTCTTGTACTTGTGGTAGACTTTTAGTGTTGCATTCTTTAATTGTTTTCCAGTATGGGCATTGCACTGGACTTTCTTCATTTTTAGACATTTTGTGAATGTTTTTTCTTGATAACTTTTCCATTTTTCCTTTTGTTGAGATTCTTCAATTCCTCTTGGATCATCACCTGTGAAGAGGCAGAATAAATCAAAATCTTCATCGATGCATTTGGTTACGTCATAGATGTCTTGAATTGGTGATACTTTGTTTATCCCCTCTTCCGATAAGTGTGGGGTCATTGTGGTCTCCATGTCTGGTGACTCTTGTTTTTGGCTGTCATCTAAAGGTAAGTTCTTTGTTTGAGCATTTGTACGACTTCTGGCATATGCTATGTAACCAAAAATTCGTAGATGGTTGACTTTTGGTTTGCAGTTGCTCCAGGCTTCTTTTGGTGTCTTGTTGACTTTGTATCCAAGCAAACTAGTGGATCTTGTGTCCCCTTCTTTGATAACATAGACTTTCTTTTCTCCAATGTTGGTGTTTCGATACCAACAGTCCTTTTTAGAGTGTCCAAAAATTTCACATATTCAACACTGTACTTGAGCTCTTCCAGATTGTTGAATAGGTCGGGTGAATCTTCATTTTCCTTGACCTCTTTAGGAATTCTGCCAATCCCACTTTGATCTTTTGTCAAACTCAGCATCTGTTTGGATTTCTTTAGAAAGTTCTGTTGCTTCCCTTCTTGCTTTATTAACCCCTTGGGTTTGCATCTATCCATCATCAAGTTTAATTAGACTTGTTGTATCTATTCTTTGTTTAGATATTCTTTCTTCTGAATTTTCTGTTTCTTCTACAATCGGTGTGATTTTGTCAACACTTTCTTTATCATGCTCTTCTTCAGCCAACTCTTCTATCATATTGGCCTCTTGATCTTTTTCTTTTCACTATCTTTTGTACTTTCATTCTCTTGTGCAACTTCAATGGAATACACACCTTCATATTCTTCCCACTTCAATTCATCTTCTTCAATGCATCTGACCCAATATTCTATGGGTAGGACTTTTCTTGCATGTTTAGTGATGATGTCGTCAACTGATTTCCAAACTTGTTGCGGGCATTTGGAATCTTCAATATGCTTCCAAATCTTTGAATGTATTGACCTTGTCAATAGTAGAAGTAATCTTTCCTTTTTCTTGTCTTGAATTCTTTTAGGCAATTTTTTATACAAGAAATCTTCTGAGAGCACGTCTTGGAGATCACATATTCCAAAATAGACATAAAGCTCAATCTTCTTTCTCCTGTAATTGGATAACATTAATTTTTCTCTCGTTTTGTACTCCATTTTGTACTATATTTTTATTACTGGTCTTCAAAATAAAATTTATAATTTTTTTGAATTGAATTTGCAAATTTTGACCACACGGATGTGTCCAAAATGATCTAAATAGTTGGAAATGACTATTGGATCGTTGTGATTGGACTCTGGATGGCTTAGTTTCAGCCAAAAACAATCTGATGGTTCAAATCTGTTGAGATTTGTGCTTTGCGAGGCATTGTATAATTGCTTCTTGCGTCAGGATGACGTTAGTATGATATCAGCGGCTTGGCGGCTCAACTAACAGTTTGGCGGCTCGTGATGATGTCGGCAATTGGCAGTGATGATGTCAGCAATCGGTGGTGATTAGGTCAGCGCCAGTCGTCTTCTCTGGTAGAGTTGACTTTTTTGGGCAAATTTTGACCGACCGATGTGGCTTCATTTTAGCTCCGATTTGCTTGATTTTTTCATTGGTGGAATCCTCTCGATGACTACTTCAATTTGGAATACTCAAAAATGGATTTCGAGAACTTTGATATTTGGGAAAAATTCGAATTTTGCTATGTTCTTCCTCTGTTTTGTAGATTTTTAGCAATTTCAGGTTACCTTGGCTCTGATACCACTGATGGAAAATTTAAATTACACTTGATGAGATATGGGAATGAGATCCCTTTGAGAAAGGAAGAACAAACTATTGTATTTCTTAAGTTGTTGGATACAAGTAGTATCTCTAAGATTTATTTTCCTATCTCAGTTCATTTCATTGCATTTCATACAACAACCTAAATGGTCTATGTATAGTGCAAAACCTCAGGTGTGAATCCTGAAGGTTGTGAGCTGTAACCAACTCTATTCTTATGTTTTTTTTTTATTATTTATTTTTTCTTCTTTGTTAAGCTATTGAGCATGCAGCATCCATAAAGCTTCCATGAACCATCTTCTTCTTTCTTTTAGCTTCTTGATCAATCTAGAACTTTGTTGTTGCGCTAGGTTTTTATTTTTCAACAAACCCTACCTCTACCGCCACCTTTACTCTAACCCAAATCACCACCACCATTGTGATCTACCATTTTCTTCCCCCATTGCCACTAAGAACTGAACCCAAATTAACCCCATGAAATCAAGCCCATGCAATGGTGTAACGTAGCATCACTGGCTTCGGCGGCAATGGAGTTAAACAACAGCGATAGTTGAGTTACACAACACTTGTAGCTCCGGTGGTGTTGGAGTCACATAACACCTCTCCATGATCTCTCTGTTTGATTTGTTTTGCTATTTTGATGGATTTATTTGTGGATATCTGTGGCATTGCCAATCCATCTTCATTCCCTTCACTATTACGGATTGCCCCATTCTTACTCTCTTTCTTTGTATATAAACTGATCAATTTGAGTTGGGATTTGATTTTATTTGGTGGAATTTGCCTAGTAATCTTGTTTTATTATTTATTTTGTCTTTGTAGGCTTCGATTTGGTATGGGATTTTGCCTTTGATTTGCTATTGGCCTTCTTCTAACATTTGTTATTGGTATTCTTTAACAATGGATACCTTTCATTTGCAGAAAGTTGCGAAAGAAAAAAGAGACTATAGAAAATGTGGTCCAATATTCTCAAGGGTAAAATTGCCATTTTCTAAAAACTTATTGTTGACATCATCCCACAGTTTTAAGTCAACTAATGGTAAACTAACAGAGGGGGCACTGTGTAATGAAACTATTAACATTAGGGAAGGCAATGTAATTTCTCAAACGTTGAGAGAGAATTTATATTCAATGCAAACCTCAAAGGGTGTCAGTGTAACTTACCCATATTTTTTTTGGAAGGTTGCTATTATCACTTACTTTTTTTACTTTGTCCCCCCAATCCTTTAAACCCCCATCCAGAAAAATGAGTCCCCACCATTTTCTCTTTAAACCTCCACCTTAACACCAACTATGCCTTCACCTTCACCCAAACCGATACCCAAACCCAAACCCAAACCTAAACCCTAGCTCCCACTCCTAACCACCGCCTTCAGCACTACTGTTGTTGCCTCTGGTAGCCCACCTTCGACATTTCTTCTCATTTTTCTTATTTACCTTCTCTGTCTTAGCTCCGACAAATCACCATTGCACCACCGCTATCTAAAAATCATCTCTCCTTCCACTGTCGTATCCATAACCACCCATTCCCTACCTTATCCTTTTCTCTTCTTCTTCTTCTTCAAATTGCAACCCATATCATGACCCAACTGCCATTAAAACCTTATATCCTTCAACCTCATTTCTTCTTATTCTTATTCTTTCCTCAAAACCCTAGATTTGAAAGTGGAAATCAGGTTGTGATGGTAGTGGGCTGCAACGGTGGTGATAGCGATGATGAGGTAGATCACGATGGCTTATAGATGTAGGGGTTGCGATGGTGATGGTCAGCGATATCTCTCTCTCTCACACACACTCTCTACGATCGATGATGGTGGTGATCTATCAGCCCAGCGGTGATTGCAGAAAGCAGTGATAATGGGCGGTAACAACAGCGCCAACGATGATGGGTGATAATAGTGGCGTTGACAATGATGGGTGTTAACAGCAGTGCCAGTGGAATTAGGGTTAGGGTTTTGGAAAATTAGGGTTAGAGAGTTCAGGATTACGGTAAAAATGAAATTTTATGTTTGGACAAAATTGAAATTAAAAATAAAAATGAAAGAGATGGGGGGGTCGTAAGAAAATAGATACGTGCTAATAGCCGCCCTCTTTTTACTTAAATTATAGATTATCTGACACCCACCAGGATGTAATTAACCCTTTCACTTTTTATGAAAAATGACAAATACAATGTTTACTTAAAATATAGATTATCTTTTATAATTTTGAAAATTACATCTTGTCCCTGTAAATTTTTAATCACATAACAATGATCAATTTATTAATAAATCATCAACTCAATTAATAGTTTTTAATGATATCAGAAATATATTTCAATTAATAATTTAGATAATTTTTTCTATACGAGAATAGTTAAAAATTTTAGTTTTTTCTATTAAATTTTTTAAATAAAAAATTCTGACAAAGAATATTTGTAATTTTCAGAATCATAAGAGACAATTCATATTTAAGTTAATCTTAGCTTATAAGTCATACCCAAAACAAACCAAAGTATAGCCATACCCAAAATAAATCAAAGTATATTTATAGTTTAGAAAATATTATGGTGTGCACCTCTCTAAGGGTGCATATCATATGTGCATATGGTATGCACCATACTACAAAGTGCATATGGTATGCACTTACATATTTGTGAAAACTTACGCAAGTTCATATGATATACACTTACATACTTAAGAATTTCTCATATTGTACGAGAAAGTTGTCATAAAAAAGCACATATGTGATCTTATTTTATATTTATAATACATATTTAGTACAAATGCTCATGATGCATCATTTTATTATAGTAGCTGGTTATCTCACATTGCAATTTGCAACTTGATACAATAGATAAGCCATAGTGTTGCTTGGACCATCACACATAGCTAATGCAATTAGGCATAGTTATAGTAAGCCCTGTGTTTCTCAATCTTCTTCTGCAGCTCTTCCTTTCTAACCCCAGTAACCTTATCAATGACTCTCCCTTTCTTTATCAGTATCAATGTTGGCATTGCCTGCACTCCAAATTCTTGAGCCACATCCTGTAATGTAATCCAAATTATTGATTGACTCATTCACTTTATTCATTAATTAGTTCTGCTACTTGCACAGAAAAATTTCATACAAACAATCATACGTGAGGTGTTGTGATTGTTTTTGTGAAATTCTTGTTTGTAAGTAGACTTCGGTATCTATAATTAGTCGTGAAAAAGAGCAATACCATCAATTCGTCCACATCTATCTTGATGAACTCAACGTCTGTGTATTTGGCAGCAAACTCATTAATAGTTGGTTCCATGAAGCGACAAGGTGCACACCACGAAGCCGTGAAGTCAATAACCATCTTTAGTCAAAAACAGAAACCGAAGCGGAAACCAAAAAAAGAAGAAAACAAAGTACAACAGAGATCAGTAGAGCTATAAATAAGATCAATTTTAACTACTAAACATGGAAAAAGTCCAGAAACACGAAACCGATAATGTTATTGGATGAGGTGGGTCTCACACCCATCCGAACAGGTTGTGTTATGTCCGATTCTGTAATTAGTTTCTTTGCAAAGCACGTTTAATTAAAGCCTTGAAGAGAGTCTCACCAGTTTGGCAGTTGCTTTGGAGGCTTCAAAATGGGCCCTCCATCTGGCAGAGGAATGGAAAGCAAGAACCTGAGATTGGGAAGCTCTCACTGATGAAGCTTTCATGGACAATTGTCCATTGGCTTGTGCATTTTGCATGGCAGAGAGTTCGGCACCCATATTCTTTTTCCTGATTTTGAATGGCTCTGATTTGAACTAAGTTCTCTTCTCACTAACTTTTGTCTTTCAAAGATGATCTTTGCTTTGAACTTTGAGAGGAGGCTAGGTGAGTTTTTATATCGGTTGATGATGGTAATTAAATAAGTTTTAAAATCTAATTTGGCATCGGAATCACATTCCATGGCACAATTTGGTACATTGAACTGGCGGCCGCTCAAAGGTTGACAATCTGGGTGCTCGGCTAGGTTCCCAATTACAGAAATGCCCTACTTATTATATTTTTGTAACTGGTATATTTATTTATTTAAATATAGAGTTAATTTATTAAAAGTCTTATTTATAAATGTTATGATAACTCAAGTCCTATTTAAGATTTTTTAAACCAGTAAGTCCTATTTAGTAAAATTGAGAATATTATCAGTTTTTCCTAATTTTTAAAATTAATAAATGTTCTTGATAATTATTTCACTAACTAATAAAAAAAATAGAGTATGAGATTAAACGTTTTTGCTCTTCTATTTATTGGTTTGATTCAACTATCCAATAAATCCGACAATATTATCAATTTAAAAAAAAAAAAAAAAAAAAAAACTAAGAACATTATCAGTTTTTTCATTTTTAAAGTTTTATTTATTTATTCATTCAGTTTTACACATTAATGTTCCATCATCATGCTTCTTTATAGATACAAAAATTTCAATTTTGCACAAAAAAAAAAAAAAAATTCAATTTTTTTCAAAAAAAAAAACTTTCAGTGTATTTAGTTTCAATTTTCTGAATTCAGATTTCTAGAAATTTTTTTTTAGTGAATATTTTTAAACTTTTAAGCAATTTATTTACTTCTTTAGATGCACCTTACTTAGATGTATCTAAATAGTAACATATTTGTGAAAAAATATTTTTAACAATTAATAAATACACAAAAATATGAAAAATATACTGAATTTTCATATTTCTTTTGTTTTTGGTATTTAGTAAATTTTTTAAATATTTTTTTCACAAATACTATTCTTTTAAGTGTAATTATGTTAGGTGTGTCTAAAAATTTTTATAAAAAAAATCTTAAAATATTAAAAATTCATTGAAAATAAATAAATAAATAAATAAGTAGAATTTTCTAAAAAATGTTTTATGGAAATCAAAACCAAACAATAGTTTTTTTTTTTTAATTTGAAAGCTGATATTTTTCAGTACTGAATCCTTTATATAGATAATCATAAATGACGAACAATCATTTTTTAAAGGGCAACTCTGACTATTAAAAATTTAATCGGACTTGAAGGTCTAAAAAATCTTAATTAGAACTTAATAGAATATAAGTTCATAAATTAGAACTTGTGTGTAAATGTCCCTTAAATATATTGTTCAAAAAAATATGAAGTTTTATATGATTTGATTGATTGATTGATTGTGTATCAAAATTATTTTAATTGTAAATAAAATTTATAATATCAAAAAAATAGATATTAGTGTGTAAAAAAATTATAAAAGCTTGCAATTAAAACTTTTCTGTGTCAATAAATTAAATAAACTCATAGCTATTGTTGATACAATTTATTATCTGAATTACTTAAAAAAAAATTTATTTTTTTACTTTTGGAATTTATGCCAAGTTACCTAGCGGAGTTTATGTTCACAGCTTATTAGTTAGATATAACTTAAATAAACTATAAAATTTGAGGGTAATGCCAAAATGGTGTGTAATATATTATTTGTGAGTTTAATTATTACAAATGGTATAACTCCATATCATGATAATTATAATTATAAAAAAAAAAAGGAGGTACAACCAAATAATAAATCATAATAAAAATAATATCATAACTAACATCACATGATCCTATTTGTTTTGAGTGATAGGGGATGATATTGAATTAGCAGTGAGGTGAGATTATGAGAGTCATGTTTGTTTGGACAAATGATTATGGGGTTAACTGTACCAACAGATTAGAAATACCCTATAGTGAGGGGACTAACAATCCCAGGGTTTGGGGTGCTGTGACAGTAAACGCCACCATTTTGATTTGTATAATTAAAAATAATAATAATAATAATAATAATCAGTGAAAGCACTGATTTGGTCACTGGACATGGAAATGGCAGCTTCAAGACTTGATCAAATTGCTCACCACCATCCTTATCTTCATCATCTTCATTATCATCATCATGGTTTAAAGATTAAGGTCCCTTTTATCCTTGCCACCATTCCTGATCGACCTCGGTCCACTACCACCACGATGATGATGACAAAGAAGACTTGATGACGGCATCCATGGGGCAGGCAATGCAAGGGATGAGAGTTTGGTGTAGAGTTGGACCAAGTCTGTTGGGAAATCGATGTAGTGGGAGAGGAAGATGATGTCGCTAGGAAATGGGTCGCGTTCTCAGTGCCCGACTCTTGGGTGCTTAGCAATCCATAGACTCTTGGGTGCTTAGCAATCCGTAGTCACTGCCACTAATTTTTCCCAGGAGAAATTATTGATTTCATTGCTCCAAGAGGATTGTGCTATCACAGCCTCAAACCCCATCGAAATATTTATTTATTTTTGCTTTGGTTTTTGTTTTTGGTCAAGAAGAAGGTGGATCCAATCTTCCAATTGCGCGAGCACGCACATGCACAGAGAGAGAGAGAGAGAGAGAGAGAGAGAGAGGGCTGTTGATTTGGGATAGGTCTTGAGGGGCTGTTGATTTGGGCTGTTTTTTATTTATTTATTTGTTTATCATACAAATCAAAATGGTGGCGTTTGCTGTCATAGTAGGGTGTTGGGACAACACCCACCCCAAACCCACAATCCCATGCGGAGAAGATGGTATTCAAATCCAATCCGAATAGATAATAGGTAAAATAACTGTTTTGTCCCTTATTTGATACTTTAATATAAAAATAATTTTTAATATTAAAATAGTATAATAATATATTTATACCAAAATATATAAAAAAAAAAAAAAAAAACACCAAAGGTATTTATAAAAGTTTATATAGTTAATTCCATTATAGAAGAGCAAAACAAACATAAATTCTTACTAGTCTGGTGGTTATCAAATAAACACAATTTTTCTTAATCCCCTTACTTAATTCCACCACATTAATAATCTTTTCACTGACAATTTTTACACTAATAATCCCACCCAACCTAACTCTAAAATCAAACAGGCTCAATAAATCATAACCAACAATACATATATGTCATAACAAAAAAACAAAAAGTTATAATTAAGAATACTGTTGACACCATAAATAGTAATATTATTATTACTATTACTATTATTATTATTGCAGGACACGTGACACTTTCTTGATCAATCAGCAGTTAAGAGAAGTTACAAAGCTAGTGGTCTTGCATGGTGGAACATGGAAGACAAGTTAGAAGAAGTTAAAGCACATGTGAAGAATATGATGGACAAAGTGACTTGGTAGAAGACATGGAGAGATATGTTGCATTGTGTGAGTGAAGGTGGAAGAGTAGGCTGTTATTGGGTGGTTATTGCTAGAAGTTTCTTCCTATAAATAGCCATTGATGGCTACATTTACAGGACACAGAACCAGATCCAGAAACTAGTATATTTTACTTTACATTTTCCAGTTGTTTACTTTTCTAGTTATTTATTTTCCAATTCTTTACCTTCCAGTCTTTTACTTTCCCGTACTGCATTCCAGTTTTTTAGAAATAGTCTTAAGTTAGTATGTTCATCACTATAATCCCCTTCGAAACTGTGGAAGTGCAAAGGTACAATTGTAAACACTTGTTTACTTAATAAATCTATTTTCTGACACTCTTCTCTCTCTCTCTCTCTCTTTCTTTTACGATTGTGATTAGTTCTTCTAAATTTTCTCTTAAAACACGCCACCACTAAAAGTCCTTTTCAATGAGGCTAAGAGAACTTCGAACCAATTGTCTGATTAATTAGTTGGCATTTATTATTTTTGTAAAGACTTATTGATCCTTGCTGGCATGCTCAAATTATATTTTTAACCTTCGAAAGCCAAAAAAGGCAACATTTATTTTTGGCATGCCCCGTGGGACTATCATTCTAATGGTTGGACGAAGACGACAAGGAGAAAATGAGCGCTTTGAATAAGGCATAGAAGAAGAAATGACAAACAAATTGGATTTTTCCATTTAAATTTATCAATATGAAATATATTGGCGTGAAAGAAAAAATTTGGATATTCAAGAAGAGATCCATTTTCTTGATGAAGAAAATTTGCAAGTTGTTACTTCATTATCATATTATTTGGTAGAAGAAAAAAATACACCATTTAATTGGAGTAATGCATTAACTTGATATGGAAATTTGCCAATAGAGACATGAGTTATCAACCCTTCTTGTCAAGTCTTTAATGATTGAATTTTGTGGGGTTTTACAAAAAAAATTTTCAAGTTTTTTATGATTGAAATTGGTGAAAAAATAACTTCATTAATGACTCGAGGAGTTCAAGAGCCCATTTTTAAAGAGCCAAATTATGATGTTCCGCATATGGCTCAAGGGGTTCATACATCCATTTGTAAAGAGCCAAGTCATGAAAAGCTTATTAGGGAGCAAGTTTTTAAACCAAGTTTGATTAAAAATGATGAACAACCCACGGGGTAGTGGATTTAAAATTTTTGATGAAGTGGAAAATCTCAAAATATTTGAATTTCCAAAACCACCATATACCACTATCTCCGTTGTTTAAAATTCATTTTGGATTTATGGTTCATACCAAAATTTAATTTTAATGAAATGGTTAACAAAATATCGAAGTCTAGAAAATATATTTGTTGAGTTTTTTTTCCTACATTTTCACAATGGGAAGCATGGAAATGACCAATAATAATGGTCCTCGCTATTTTCATGGTTATATGTGAAATAGTGGCCAATACAAATTTACAGTTGGCCAAGGAAGAAGAAGCCCTGCAAAAAAAAAAAAAAAAAAAACAATGAGTTCACATGTTTGTTTTTTTCTACCATGCAATGTGAAAATCATCATTCTTGACCAAAAGTTGGTCTTTGCTATGTATTAGACATGATTTTTTTATACTCCAGATTTTCTTTGAAGTGGCTATGTAAACAACTATCATTTTAGCTTTGTTGTTGGTCAACGTGTGTTCTTCAACAGCCCTTTTTGCCATAATTTTTTAGCTTCCAAGCACTCCATCTTGCATCGACAACAACTTCAAAGAAAAAATAATGGTGGTTATGAACCTTCGAAACTTTGCTGAGTATTTCCAAGGATGTAATTAGCCTTTTGTCGGCATTTTCAACCTTCGAAGGATGATTTTGGTCCTCTAGTAATACCTTTAGAGGATGACTTTCATCCTTTGAATTACAACTCTTCAAGATTTTGAGACGTCTCATAATTTTTTGCCATGATATTGGCTATTGTCAAGTGAGACATTTGCTACTTTTACATGGCAGTAAACTTCGAATCATTTCGGAGTGGCTTCTAAGCATTCTGAATAAGCTTGGAAATAGCTCCAAGGAGGCTTTAATATATACTTCTTTATAATGAACCTTCTAGTAAGCTTCAAAGGGTGCCAAAGAAGCTTTGAAGGATTCCGAAAGAGCTTCGAAGAGGTTTTTTTTTATAATAAACATAGTAGTGTTGCTATGTCATTGAAGTATTAGCCGCGATATTTGGACACCATACACAGTGAGTGCATGCATTCATTGATTACAAATTGGTGTCTCATGTTGAAATTTTGAACTTGCCACCTAAGAAAGTACAGAGCTTCTACTCATGATTCATACCAAATATGATTGGTATGGATTGTGTCCAAATCAAATTGGTGCTTGTTAATTCGAATTGATCACTTTGAAGCACTCATATTGAATTTGAAGCATATGCCTTTAGTGTAGTGTCCCTTCCAAGCACTTCGTTGGTGCTGTTGTGGTATTCAAAGCACTTTATTACTCATAGTAGTTCGGTGCTTGGTTCGGCTTTTCAAAAATTCAAATAAACATCATTTTTAAAGAGCCACAGGAGGTGATGTTGACACCATAAATAGTAATATTATTATTATTACTATTATTATTATTGCATGACACGTGACACTTTCTTGATCAATCAGGAATTAAGAGAAGTTACAAAGTTAGTGGTCTTGCATGGTGGAACATAGAAGACAAGGTGGAAGAAGTTAAAGCACATGTGAAGAATATGATGGACAAAGTGACTAAGTGGAAGACATGGAGGGATATGTGGCATTGTGGAAGTGAAGATGGAAGAGTGGGTAGTTTTAGATGGTTATTGGATAGTTATTGCTGGAAGTTTTTTCCTATAAATAGCCATTGATGGCTACATTTACAGGACACAGAACCAGATCTAGAAATCAGTTTATTTTACTTCACATTTTTCTAGTTCTTTACTTTTTCAATTATTTATTTTCCAGTTCTTTACCTTCTAGTCTTTTACTTTCTAGCACTGCATTCCAGTTTCTTAACAGTAGTCTTAAGTTAGTCTGTTCATCATTGTAATCCCCTTCGAAGTTGTGGAAGTGTGAAGGTACAATTGTAAGCACTTGTTTACTTAATGAAATCTATTTTCTGACACTGTTCTCTCCCTCATTCTTTTACTATTGTGATTAGTTCTTCTAAATTTTCTCTTAAAACAAGCTACCAGTAAAAGTCCTCTTCATTGAGGCTAAGAGAACTTTGAAGCAATTGTCTGATTAATTGGTTGGCATTTATTATTTCTATATCGATCCTTGTTGGCACGCTCAAATTATATTTTTAACCTTCGAAAGTCAAAAAAGCCAACAAATACATATGTTACACACTCACATAAAATTTTCCAAAATTTGATTATGTAGAAGTTAAAGAAAAAGTATTTTTAACTTCTGTTTTAACCATTAAAGTTTTAGTTAACGGCATAGGCACCATTAATCCGTTAATGATAGGAGATATTACATGCTTTCCTATGCAAATTGATGGCATTGCTTCTAGAAGTGGCGTAAACTATAAGAGTTCTCCTATGGTCTACACCTTTTTAGGGTGTATACTATATACATTCTTATCACGAAATATATAATTTTATAACAAAATTTTATAATAATAATCATAAAATGAGTAATCTCATTATAAATTGACGTAATAAAAAATACCGTAACAAAGACACATATTTTTGTAACATCAATCACAAAATTTTAAATATTTTTTTACGTTAATTTGTGGTGAAGTTACACATTTTATAATTGTTATTATAAAATTTTATGATAAAATTACACATTTTCCAAATTGGGCAATTCTTAAGTGTGTAAATGCATACCATATGCACTTGTGTACATTATCACAAATATATGTTGGTTATCTCACAAAATCGCGGAAGTTTTCACAAACATACGTAAGTTAACTCATAAAAATTTGAAAAATCACAACTTACGTATATTTGTGAAAACTTACGTGATTTTGTGAGATAACTATAGGGAAGTGGTTTTGGAATATTCCTTCGATCTACACAAATCCTTGAAAGATCTTCCAATTGTCACTTGAAACAAAAGAAAAACTTTGGTCGGTGGTGCTGGAATTAGCACTCCAACGAGCAAGTTAGCTTTTCTCGAAAGAATAGTTTTTAGTTTCTTAAGGTGCAAGGTTTTTTTTTTAGAACATACCTCTCTCTTTAACCTCTTTCTCCTTTTATAGAGTCATTCTCATTGATATTTTCTCTTGTAGCTTAGGCCCTCATCATCACTTTTTCAAGGCCCATCCTCCTACTATACTCTTTAGAAAGGGACAACCTAGATCCACCTAATGAGGTCATGCCGACTTCCCGATATAGTCGGCTCAAATGTGCACCCAAGTACCCTTAACTTGGCACGCTCTTCATCATATTTTTGTATCTATTCGGCAGTGACTCCAAATTCAGTGGGCTTTGACTGGACTTGGCCCATCAAAGATGGGCATGGATGTGCTCTGTTTGCCGACTTAGATTTATTTTTATTTGGCTCCCACAATTACCCCCCGAGCATCGGGTTAACTCATATGCTGAGTAGGCTGCGTGCTTGGCCTTTGTTTGATCGACTTCATTCGGGTGTTTGAAACAAATTACACCTCATGCCTAGAAATTTGAGCACATGATGGACACACTATCATACTGGACACGATGGATGGGACCCGATAGGAAACATGTAAAGCTTATTGCCTCTTCACACTCTCTTGACCCTTCATTTATTGCGATTTTGAAAATCCGCCGCCTCTGTCCCTTTACTTTCGAAAAGACTTCATTATCTCAACTTTTCAGTTTCTACCATTTGTTCAAGCATCCTTCATTTTGAACTTGTAAGTCCTCTAAACCTCTTCTTTCATTTTTTTTGAGCTCTTTACAATTTTTCAACTTTGCTTCGCCTCTGGTCCACCCTTCTGCCTTTGGTTTTCCTATCCTCCAACATTCTTATGGAAAATTACCTAAAAACACTGCTCTTCTAGAGCAAGGTCACTGCTCTTTGCCGTCATTATTTGTTTTTTGGTGACATTCAAATAAAGCTTGTTGCAGGCGCAGTAGTGGACATGGAGAGATTAGACACTATGTTTCAGTTATTAGTTATTGTCGAAGGTGGAGTACAATTTCCCCTTCATCCGTTTCTTCGAGTTGCTCTCCGTTATTAGGGGTTGAATCCCTCTAAACCAAATGGGAATTTCTATCGAATAATCATGGGCATCGTAGCACTCAATTGCTGATTAAGCATTAATCTGGGCATCTATGCTATTCGGCACTATTACGCTCTTGCCAAATCATTTGGCCGGCTAGGGTGATTCTTCCTTAGGGCCAGGGACACAAATCACCAACTAGTGACCATGCTCGCCAGCCCAGGAAAGTGGGTGGATGATGTCATGGTCCTTGTTAGTGGAAATGGGGAATTCGGCATGAAAGAATACCATTTGGACCCAATTCCTAGGCAAAAAAGTGGAACCAGGTGGCCAAGTAATTCATAAGTCATTTTTAGTTCCATTCAGCATCCAATGTATTAACAACTTCCTTGCTTGCAGGTAACGATCTTAACAAGGCGGTCACTTCAGAAGACGAAGCTGTTCTGGCCTAAGTCAAGACTGCCCTTGAGTACATTGGCCTGGAGAATCTTGAAGGACAAGGCTGTGCCGCCCACATTCTTCTAAGATACGATCCGTCTTACGCCACTTTTGCTATTGCTAATCATGTTCCCATTCCTTAAGGAGAACAACAGCTTGTTGCTTTGGTTTTTGAAAGTTATGTCAACTTGAGGGATATAGGAATAGTTGAAGTAGCAGATAGTGAGAACGACGAAGAGAGCGCCGAAGAAGTAAATCAGAGCGCAGAACAAGCAAATCTAGGTGCCGATAACCAAGACACCGAACAAGTATAGCAGGGTAATGATTCAATAATTGAGATTGCCAAAAGTGAAGAATTCAACCCTCAACATGATTTGGATTAGTGCCGTCTCCCGCTTAAGTTGGTTTAGAAGGCGCTTAGGAAGAGGCCGATATCTTTTTTGACTTGGACGATCTACTTGAATCTAGAGCCGAAGATATGGCAGGTGAGTTCGTTTCAGTCGACCAGTTCACCAAGAGGAGAAACGCCGAGAGATTGGCAGCGAAGAAGAAAACGGGCACTGCTAGTGGTAGCCAGGAGGTCCCCCCGCTAGTGGTGACGCAATCGGAAGAGATAACCCTAACTCTATCTCTCCTGAATCGGTACAACCAACTCTCGAGCCTACGACCGTAGAAACGATGGCTGAGCAGAGGGGTGAGAAGCGTCCCGCCGAGTCCACTTAATCGGTTGAGTAACCGATTGAAAAAAAGATCAAGAGCCTTACATATCCTAGACTTAGCGGTGCCATTTCCCATGCAACCAAAGATAAAAGGATCGCTCATCCCAACAGGTGCTTTGGCAGTGAAGGAGCCTGAAGTTGTGTTAAGTATGGCTACCACCATTACTCTTCTTTGGATAAGGCAATGTTTCGCACTAAGCTGGACATTGCTTCGATCGCTATGGTCGCACAATCAGCTATCCTCGTGAGTTTATTTTAACAAATGTGTAATTCGGTAAAACCTTAAATTGGTAAAGTTCTCAATTTTTTGTTTTTGTAGGCTGCCTCGCGAATTGCTAAGATCGTTCGCCGCCATCACGATGTTATCGAGTTGATTAATCAGCTGAAAGTAGAAGTGGTGGTCAAACAAGGTAAGAGCAAGTTGGCAGCTGCTGAATTGGCCATAGCAATGCAAAGAGCTAAAACCAAAGCAAAGAGGGCCAATGAGGAATATTAAAGGGCTGCCACTGAAGAAGATTAGACAAAACACATTGAACTGCTTAATCGCACTACCGAAGAAAAGGAAAATCTTTCTGATGCGGCTTTGAAAACGGTGAAGGAAGACCTGGAGAGACTTAGGGTCAAGCTGCTGGAGGCAAAGAAGGCGACAGAAGATGCGCAGTCGGTGGCGTCTAAGGCCTTTGATAAGGGAAAAAAATCAACAATGAAAAAGTATGCCGACAAGGCGTTGAAGTTTGAGAACTGGGGCTTCAAACACACCTAGCTTAAGGCACTGGCAGCCGACCAAGTGGCGCTTGACGTCTTGATTCCATTCGAGTAGGAACATGTGCAACCGTTGGAGTCAGACCCAGAGTAATTCTAAGGTCAACTGGTTAGATTTAGTGTTTTAGTTGTAATGTAGCCTATTTTTGTTTTTGTTGTTTTTGGTTAGTTTAATCGATGTGTTAGGGCCGTTTTCATATGTAAAGTGACCAACTCATGTAACAAGTCAATTTATAAATGAAAACCTTCTATCGTGCATCAAAATTGTCTTAATGAATAAATGTGAGTGGAATGCAATGATTATGCTAGTCCAACTTGATGTTTGCACAATTGGCATAATGCAATTATTTGATCATAACAAATATGTATTGCTTAATTGGTACCTTACTGCGGTTTCATGAAAGGGGTAGATTTAACCGAATAGACTTATACATCTATTGCTACCCCGATTGGGAAACTAAGGGTGAAAACAAGGGTCGTGCCCCAGAATCTAAGTTAAGTGGAAGCTGATTGATGGTGTTGCCATTTCTCAAATGTGGTATACTAAACGTCAGATAGATTCATATATCTGCCCCTACCCTAGTTGGGAACAGATGCGTTGTGTGCGGCCAAACAAACACTACCGAGTTACGGACGGGGCAATGTCTACACTGAGTAGAGTCATTTATACGTCCTTGCCCTAGTCAAGACAAAGGCATGGTATGCCAGAAATAAGCTGACTAGATAGGAGGCAACCAGTGGCGCGTATTGGGATTAGCAATAGGATAGTGGACACGTGGAACCATTTGGTGGCATTGAAAGTGGCACCTCCATCATTGATTTAAAGCTATGTGCACGGTCGATCTATAATTAATTTGATTGGTCCTAAAAGATACTTTGGTTTCGCCAAAGGTCCATCGCACCTCGAATCTCGTCGCTAGTGAAATACAGAACGCAGAAGGGAAACTCACCTTTGGTGAAGCTCAGGAAATTGTTTATGCTTGCAAGGTTATTCTTTAACAGCAGAGGGGATGTGAAGAGTTTAGTGGAACTGGATGCAGTAATGAGTCAATAAGTGCCCAGTGATTCTATTTGCAAAAATATCGTGGAACCGATAGAGTAAAATAGGCATTGGTTGCCCAAGCAACAGGGGACTGATAGGAGAGACGAACAAAGTCGATCTCTTAGAAATGGCATTCAGAAGAAATGAGGTAGCAGAACTGCCAAGTTTAGGTCCCAACTTGAAACAAGCTGAGTAAGCCGCCACATCTGTTGAGCTTCTCAGTTTTCATTAGGAATATACTTATGACTAATGCCGATTCGATTGTCCATGACCCAAATGTGGCAGTGGAGCTTACACGGCAAATCTTACCCCCAGAGGTACATTAATCATTGGCTGACTGGGGAGATTATGAGGTTTTTCGAAAAGGAGTTTATGGGACCATCAAAGGACACTATAGTTCTTATGAAGTTAGCATGCCTCTTCGTGCTACCCAAAAAATAGCCTGTGAGGCCCCTGATCTTTGTAATATTTTCTTTAACGTTTACTTTTAAATTATTTCTTTGTAGTCTCTCAATTTCTTAATTAATTTCAATTTTAACCCTAGAATAAAAAACATGCACCAATCGAAAACTCGTAAACCCTAAATTGAACCGGGGAACTCAGGAACCATTTCCAAAACCCTAATAATAATTAAAATAATTTTCTAAGTATATTCTCCACACATAAACCCTAGGTCTTCGATTCTTGGTACAATTCGCCGTTTAATTCAAAACAAAGAAACTTTAATCGAATTAAAATTCCAGACCTTAAATAAATTAAATACTACCCTTAATTCAATGTTCAAATTCATAAATTAAAGCCAAAGCCCTCACATTTTAATCAAATTTAATTGACCCCAAGTTAGCACCATTACATACATATACATATATATACTTGTACCTTTCTTAAATAAATAACTCTGTACACAAAATATCTTCAAATTGTACACAGAAAATCAAAAGAATTTCCCTCAAATCCACTCCCCAAGGCCTACTATGCAATGTGTATATATATATGATGTCCTTTTGGGGACAAATTGCTTGATTTAGGGAAGAAAATTTGACCTAGGGCACAAATAAGATTATATATCGATATATATATAAATATTGTATTTGTAACCAATTCAACTTTGACTAAACCTAAGCCTAACTAGAACATATTTAAAGGTGTGATTAAGGCTCTAATCATCATACCTTCCATTTATCCTAACTAAATCCAAGACTATTCAATTGAATTGGAACTAAGGACATTTTGGACTTTTCACCATGATTTTTTCTCTATAAATACACCAATTCTCTCTACAGTTTTTAACACAAAAAATACTCACACACTTGCATATTCGGCTCTGAGAGAGAGAGAGAGAGATATATATATATAGAGAGAGAGAGGGAAAAAGTGAGAGATTTGGTGGCAGAGGAGAGAAAAAGAGAACTTTTGTGAAAACTCTTCAACTAGGCAACAAGTAAGCCACAATACAACTCTCTCTTTTATTTTCCCTTTTCAAATACATGTTATTAGAGAGTTAAAATCATATTTTCAGATGTGTTTTAATGGTGTTCAAGTGTTCAAAGTTAATGCATTGGGCTTTGATCCTTCTTCTACTCATATTTCCTCTTAATAAATGCAAAACTACCCTTTTCTTCCCATATCTCACATTATTTTCAAAGGCATACCATCACTCTAAAAATCTGAGTTATTGATACATTGTTTAGTATGTTTTCATCACACAAGAAGTGAAAAATTTTCCTTAGTTGGCCTCTTTTCTCACCTATAATCTTATTTTGAGTATTGTGCATGAAAAATCAGTTTCAGAGCCAACTTTCAAAACTTCTAGGAAAAATATAGAAACATCTCTTGGACCTTGGTTTTTTTTTGTCAAAAACGTCCTTAAAGAGTTAGCTTTCAAGAAAAGTTGGTTTCATTGAAAAAGAGTGAGCGGTTTATAAGAAAATTTGATTTTCGTAACAGTCGACGACTCTAGACAGTGCTGGAGTATTTCTTAAATAACTAAAAATATAGAAAAGATATTCCACTTATAAAAAATGTTCTGAAAACTAGATAACATTATCTATGAACTATAGGAAGTCCAGGCTCGGGAAAAATTTGAAATAGTCCTTTTAATTTTAATCTTTAAATGGTACTAAATTTGGAAATTTAGTTTTTTGCATTAGTGTTTTATGCTTTTATCTTCATGAATATGCTTATTAGTATATGATCATGTCCTGGTATGATATTGCATGTGTTATGGTAATATACCTTTTATTTTAGTCCTTCGATGCTGCTCATACTTACGCAAATTTATTCTCTTGTTATTTGCTTGTGCTAACAAACTTAAAACATTATGCTAAACGGAAAACTTAATGGGGTGGCTATTGGAGTTTCGATCACATGAGCATTTTTATGAGATAAATTTATGTTCAAATTGAATTGGTTGGCGGGATGTGTTCCCTTTTGAAAGTTAAAGTCTTACACAAGTGGTTGTTCGGAACCCTTGAACGGAGCAGTTGTATTCGCACCCTAGGTGGTTTGGTCTGAGAAGGGAATGTGAAGTGCCATATTTTACCGTATCTTTTGAGGCCCTATGATTGGTGTTACGTGGTATATAACCGTTGGTAGGCATCCGAGGTAAGGACTACAACAAAGCAGCAAAAGATGGGGCATACCGAATAATCTGCGTTTGATTCTTGTGGTTGGAAGGATGAAATCTCTTTGGGGGATTTCTAGACTACTAACAGCTAACCTTGTAACCCTTGTTATTTTCTTAAATATCATGTTTCCTTCCCTTTTATTGTAATTGCTATTGTGTATTGGATCAGGAAAAAGGGACGGGGTGTATGTGCATTTACTGGGTATTCAAAACTCATGGTGTTTCATGCTAGGTATTGAAGGAACATACGAGGCCGACGAAGAGCTAGAGATATATGAAGAGTTGTTTCTGTTTTAGAGAAAGTTAGCAGCCATTTTACTTATGAGTCTATTCGTACTTTTATTTTTGGATTGTAATAGTAATGGAACTCGTTTTGTAATTTAAGATTTGAAACATTGAAATTATTATTTTCTCTTGTAATCCTATGCCTATCTTCGCGTTAATTATGAGACCTTGTGTTAATACCTCTTAAGATCTGTCAAAAAGATAGCTAGCTATCTAAGGTGGTTGGACTTAGAAGGGAGGCTATATTGACTCCTCTGATCTTCCTGAGATCTTACTTGGCTATTGACCAAAAGACTCTTTAGTGACGTTACCTTAACCCTTAGAGTAGAATTTGGGGGGTCACATAGCCGATTGAGATACGACTAGCATTTTTGTAAGAGAATCTATAGAGAGCTAAGCCTACAATAAAGGCTTCTTCGAGGAGAGAAAGATCGGCATTGACAAGACAAGAGAGAAGTTGGTCGATGACATCTACCGATGTGAAAGCCATGGTTTCAAGCACGGATGGACAAAGGCACTTCAAGCGATGGGTATGGATTTTGCTTCACAGTTATACTAGAACTATGTAATGTCGTTCGAAGCCTATGACGGTGAGGCCGTGTAGACGTGCCCGAACGTCCCAGGAAAATCCCGTTTTGTTCATTGGGCTCACTACAGTTCGGACTCAATGTCACGGTTCTTAATCTGATCTTGCAAAGTGCAATGCGAGATTAATAAATCACCAAAGAGTCCAAATCTAGCAAATCGTTTTGAAAAACTGATTTTTAGAAAGAAGTGCCAAACATGGACTGCTTTGCCAGATACAGAGTCGCCACCTAAATATTTTATTTTTTGGAAAATTTAGGAAACCCTGACTCGTGCCAAAGGCCACGTGTTCGTCATCACCAAAGTTGCCTCAGCTCGGGAACTTGGGTACGAGAGGGGAAGGTCATGCAATGAGCACCCCCGCTCGCCTGATCAAAGATCGGCCTTTACTAATATGATATCTTGTTTTTGAAAACACATGTGCTCTTATTCCGGTTATTAACCTAGAATTACTATGTGATGCGCACAGCATACAAGTATAGACTGGATTGCCTAAGTTGGAACAAAACATCTCATGTTTGTTTTTTAAAGCGGTTTGCTACTCGCAAGTAGGCTGAAATGCGAATTTTGCCACCCTCAAGTGGGCTTAAAACTCGCGTTTGATGAATTGTTCCAATTCAAGCAATCCAACCTTCATCCACAGGCATTCAAGCAGTTAATCACTTAAGCAATTAGCCTCATGGCATGCACGCTATCACGGCAGTCACTCACACACATGCAAGGATGCTAAAGCATAAACACTCACCGAGTACTCCGAGCCAAAACAAAAGTTATGTTAGAAATCAATGCATGATCCTAGCTATGTCAAGAATGCATAATGTAACACATACAAAATGCAACTAAGATAGGCTCGGCTATTCTAAAATGTCATGTGAAATGCTATTTGATACATGTATTCAAACAGGAATTGAAATACAATGCAGTTAGTATGATGCGTCGAGCCCGGTGTATGTAAGACAGATGAATGAATGTGAACATGCGAGCAGAAGGATGCTAATTGAAACATGCCCTAAAACTAACCATCGTAAGCTAGTAAATAAAAGGGAGAAAGAAATGGGGGTTGGAAGACATGCATCACACACACGCACACTTATTTTACAACATTGCCCTCTCGAAGGAGGGTCCGAATGAATATAGAGAACCAACTAGCTAATCTAAGCTAATCTAATTAAACTAGTTATTACACAACGAAATGAATAGCGAACTACAGCTAATTATTACACAACTCTAACTGATTAACAAATTAGCTAAGTTAGCAATTAAATTAGCATATAAACTATATGATGTAGGTTGCCTCAGCTCTGCTTTGGATGACAAAGGATGCATGCATGCATGCTCAAATCGCCTTGCTCGGAAATCCATCGCGATGCCCCGACTTGCCTCTATTTGCAATTGATCTCAGAACACTGCACAAAGCTCCAGAAGGCTGAAACTCCACCAAGGGAACCCGAGGGAAGGCTACCGACCAGTTGTTGGCTTTGGAGACCACCTGCCGACCACTTTTTGTGGTGAAAACTAGAAAAAGTGCTCGGCCTACCACTTTATCTGGTCGACCGACCAGTTTTTGCTGCTGGTTTCTGGTTTTCTGCAATAGAGGGCAAGAGAGGGGCATGGCAAAGTATTTGCAACACATGTGTGCACAACCATCCTCCCTATCATTACATGAGCTCAAGGGAGTATAGTTCTCGATCCTCAGATCATCAATCACGCATCTCGATGCATGATGGCCGAGGAGTCGAATTGCGCAACTCAATATGAAATGAATGCACATATGAACACGTAAAGCCTAAAACTCCATCATATATAGTCAAGAGTGTTGGCGACTGGGAATTGAGGTACGTTTCATCACTTCGGGTATGAAACGCCCCTCGTTTCCCGTGTTTGGGCTAACTCCTATCCCAAACACAATGCAACAAACATGGCATGCACAATGCGACTTCATGTAACCTAATGCGATACAACTTAGACATGCAAACATGCAAGGAATGAACATGCAAGCATGCGACTAGCATACACAACGCTCATGACACTAACATATACAATGCACGTGGTAACCAACATACATAATGCAATGAAAATGGCATGCACAAGTGCAATGATCAATCATGTAACAACATGGCATGCTCAATGCTACGAACTACATGACATACTCAATGCGCAATGGACTTAAACCGAAATGAATAGGCCTCAGCCATGTCCAAATCAGCAGCCATTGATGATGAAATCAAGGTACCAAAACACACACAAACATGTATAATGCAATGGCCCAAGCCTAAGGCACAAAATACAACTCTCCAAGAGCATTGAAAAAATGAAACATGGAGTACAATGGCATGTGTTCCAGCATTGAAATGGCATACAAAACGACTTTGAATCATGCAAACAACTCACGCAATGCATGTTGAAAGGCTCAAGTATCGAAAGCTAGTGAAGCATATTACACTAGAGGCATGCAAGGCGATGCTCAAATGACCAAACCAACCCCAAACAGACCCTATGCAGGCCAAAACAGTAGCAAAATGAGTTGGGAGGATGGCTTTGAAAGGCGCAAAAATGGGGCTCATGCAATGGCTCGCAAATAGGGCGTAAAAGCATAACTCTAAAGAGCACTTAAAGATTAGAAAATATGGAAGTATAGCAGCCCTACACGCTCTGAAATGATATTCCCAATGATGCCAAAACATGCAAATATCTCAAGTTAAGCATGCAAGAGACCTCAAAACTCAAAGCTAGTCAAGGCTATTACACAACAAGCATGCATGGCAAGCATCATTCGACCGAGAGGCCTCAAAACAGAGCTAAGGCAGCCCAAAATATGAGCAAAACCATGTTGGAGCAAAGCCAAAATGTGCTAGAATAAAGAGCCAAAACATCATACGAACCAAGCTAGTAAACAAGATTTACACTAGAAGCATATGGAGCATGTGAGAGGTTACCAAACCAGCCAAAAATAGAGCCATGACATGTCCAATGATGACCAAAAACCCACTGAAATGGAGCTAAAACATGCTAGATTGACATGCTACCTTGATGAGCCATAAATGGGAATACACTACACATATGAGAAGCATGACAAGGGTGACCAAACCAACCATGGATAGAGTCTAGCCATGCCCTAAAAGTCACCAAAAAGTGCCTGAACCAAGCCTTGAAAGTATGAAAATGCATGCTCCTTTGATAGGCCAAAAATGCAAGTAAACAAGACAAAAAGAGAGAGGGGCACCCCTCTCTGATTTAGAACCTCAAAACCACATGGCAATCACTGAAAATCCACTGGATTTTAGTGACTAAAAGGCCAAGCAAGGATTAGCTCAAAGGCCCTAAGGCATGGCACAAAACAAGGCCAAACAAGGCAAGCAAGAGGGTAGGAGACCCTCAGCACCCAAGAGGCCTTAAACAAACACGTTAAGTGCTCAAAAAAGAAGGTTTTTTTTTAGTTGAAAACAAAGCCCAAATAAGCATGCAAGTATGGCTAAGAGAGTGACCAAAACAAAGCTTAAAAGGGAGAAAAGAGGTTACCCTTGAAGCTCAGCAAAACCAGCAGATTTTCTGAACCAAAAACCAACTCTTGAGCCCTCTTAAGACCCTCTAGCAACTCAGTAACAAGGTAAGGGTGTTTGGCTATGAGGTTGTGTGCACAAATGTGAAGCAAAACACCAATATAGAGTGAGAAAGAGAGGGATATATGCCTATCCCTTAAACCAAATTTTAGAACCTATGGAATGGAGAGGGAGACCCTCTCTTATAGAAGAACAAAGTTAAAGCTTCCTCAAGAAGCTAAAACTTGGATGCAATCCCTCCATACACGTGTATGGAGGATACAGTCTGTGCCCTCCAGCTGGCACAACTGGCATCCATTCAGTCTAACAAAACAGAAGGAAAGTTGCCGACCAGAAAAAGTTGGTCGGCCTGCTACTTTTAGTAGTCGGCCAACCACCCAAAGTGATCTCCTAGGTAAAAAAGTGGTCGGCAGGGGGAAATGGTGGTCTCCACACCGAAAGCAAGCCAATGGTGGGGTGGGAAACCAGAAAAGGTGGCCCAAAGACGAAGAAAACCAGTTTCCCGACCAAAAAATCGGCTGGCGGGGAGAAAATTGGTCTCCAAGGATAAAAGCTAGTCTCCCACCCTTGTACCACTTCCCAAACATGGAAAGTAAGGTTTGTACCCAAGACAAACCAAAACGGATGCAAGACGTGGGTTCGGGGGGCCAGACGCGCGGCCGGGAGCCTCGAACAACAGCTGCCGAGCATCAAAAGTGGCGTTCGACCACAAAAGTGGTATCCCGGACCACAGTGTCCCTCTAGACAGAGGAAACAAGGTGTGTTCCAAAAACCGTGACAAACAGAGAATGTTAAGCGGTCCCGAGCTGAGGCACACGGCCAACGGCTCCGAAAGCCAGAAACTAGTCTCCAAATGGGAACAGTGGCCTACGACCACGAAAAGTAGCCTACGACCACTGAGAGATGGTCTACAGACCTCTTCCTCCCTCCGGGCAGAGAAAACAAGACTTGGTCCGTGGATCGAGTCAAAGTACAAAAGGTCCCGAGGTCCGGAGGCAAGGCTCTCAGCCAAGAACTCCGAAACCTCAAAACGAGCACAATATGCACAATCACCGAGCGCTCAATCGATGACGTCTGAGTCTTAAGGTCGGTCAAAAATGGGATGTCTACAGTTGCCCCTCTTTGACAGAAATCGAAAGTCATACGTGACGGGAGTGAATGTCAAAGCCCAGAGACGACCCATTTTTAACAAGGCCGAAGACTTAGACAAACAGGCGAGATAACAAAGAAATGTGCCCGCAGGTAGGGGCAAAATACAAGTGACAATGCAAGAAGCCGAACATAACTTATGATCATGCAAAGAAAGCTGTAACGAAGCAATCATACACAATGAATGCGACAGTTTTAAGCGAACGAATACAAATCAAACTACATTTCATACAGAAAGAATGTGAGAGAATTATATAATTCTCGATATGTCTCACGCGGAGAATACAATACCGTCCGGCTCATCTGGTCGCGCCAGCTTCAAATGAACCATGCATACAATATCGTGCCTGCAAAAGGATGAAACTCAACAGGTACAATATCGTTAGATACATGCACGACAAGGCAAGTGAAGAGTGTGTGACAACGCAAGTGGAGGGGTGCATGACAATGCAAGTAACGTGCATAACAACGCAAGGTAGACGCGCATAACAATGCGAGTAACTTATGTAACAACGCAAGTGGAGATCATGCAAGTAAAGGAAGTGAATAACAATCCAGGAAACGTGCGCAACAACGTAAACAAGATGTGCATAACAATGCAAGAAAAGTGCAACTTCAATAGCATGTTTGGAACAAAATGACGAGTAAAGAAGTTCATGCCTTAAAGAGAGCAACTCAAACGCGACCTCCGATTTACCTCTCGGAGGGATCGCAACGTACTCAAAAAGGATACACCTTGCTCTTGGCGAGTAACGATGAGCCACGCATCGAAGACTTGAATTGAAATCCCCACGGAGACATTTCGCGCCGAAAAGTGCACTTTTCTTGTACTTTCTCGAGAGCCGAGGACTCCAATCATCACCAAAATACACAGGGAGAACAAAGAGACCTTGGAGACCATCTAGGAGGATGGCCGACCACCTAGGCTAGTGGCCGACCAGTTTTCGCTGACCAAGGTGGTCGGCCGACCAGAACAATGGGTTGATCGACCAGTTTACAGAAATTCGAGGCAATTTGGTCTTTCAAGGCCGAATCTTTAAGTTCACTTATCCAAATCACTTTTGCTCACACCTCCAAGGCCGAAATCAGCTCCTCTTGCTCCCTAGACCTTTTTTCTCTCTCAGATCTGCACTTTATACGCGTTTTCCAATGCCCCACGCGAAGTTGTTTCGCAAAAACTTTCGATTCTCTTTGTTTTGAATCGATTAAAATTTGTTTTCGGGGCTCCTTTCTCTATTTTCAACACTTAAGGTATGTTTGTCTCGAACTTTGGCACATTTTCTCGAGGGTTGACTTTTGTTGACTTTTTCCTTTCCCGAGAGTTGACTTTTGTTGACTTTTTGTAATTTTGGCTCATTTCGCTCATTTTTGCTCATTTTTGCAGATTTCTTCGGATGGTGGATCACTTTCATCACGACGGAGGTTCTTCACATGCCGAGGACAAGCTAGACATCATGTCATTGCCTTTGAGGATTCAACCTTTCGACCTGGAGTGGTACCACCCTCAGGAGTACGTCCTACCTTCGACCACCTTCTATCACTTTATCGACTTCGAGCGGCGAGCACTCGCGGACCTACTGCTACGGGAGCCAGAGTCTCATCTATCTCACCAGACGCGAGAGGTACGTATTTTCCTTTTACATTCTCTGCAATGTATTTTTGCATTTCTTGCACACTTCATGTTCTCGCTGTGTATTATATCTGCTTGTTCTGAACACATTTACATACACAACATCCGGTCCATTTGGCACGCAGCTCATACATAACAATACTCTCTTCCTTTAGCACGCAGCTCCCAACACAGTATTCTGTTCATTTGGCACGCAACTCACGACACAATATTCTGTTCATTTGGCACGTAGCTTACTCTGAACACACGGTTCATTCTGACCGCACAGCTTGTCTCAGGTACACGGCACATTTTCGGGCACACAGCTTGTTCTTTGGGCACGCAGCTCATTTTTTTCGGGCACACAGCTCGTTCTTTGGTCACGCAGCTCATTTTTTCGGGCACACAGCTCACTTTTCTGTTTGAACACACAGCTCACACATTTCATTTGCACGCGGCTCATACTGGATGCACAGTATTTGATTTAATTTGCACGCAGCTCATGTATTCCACTTTGAACACGCAGCTCAGACCTTTCAATTCTGAACACACAACCCATACATTTTTGTTTGCACGCAGCTCATACATTCCACTTTGAACACGCAGTTCATACTTTTCATTTCTGATCACACAGTTCATTTACTTCATTTCTGAATACACAGTTCATTTACTTCATTTGCACGTAGCTCATACATTTCATTCTGAAACTGAATACATCTGTTCATTTTGAATGCAGGTATCTTCCCGTTCCACACGAGGTTATGGATCGATCCTTGCTGGGGAGTAGTATACGGAGCTCCCAGATACTGCACGTCACATCATGGACGAGGCGGGATTTGGACCTTTCTGCGCGGGGATATTACGTTATCCGGCGAGTAGGACCCTCATGGGGGCACTTGTGGAGAGATGGTGGGACATCACCAACTAGTCCCACTTTTCAACTACTGGGGATATGACGATGACCCCGTATGACTTCTTTATGTTGACGGGCCTTGACGTGGCCGGCCGACCGGTCCCCTATGACGCAGACATGGGCAAGTGGGAGGCGGCTTGGATTTATCTGCTGGGAGCCCGCCCACCAATAGATAGATCATCAGGTAGAGTCAAGTACACCTGGTTCTCCAAGCGGTTCAGGAGGACTATGCCTGAGACTGTCGAGGAGATAGAGCAGTATGCCCGTGGTTTTTTGATGTTCCTCATCGGCACCACTCTGTTCTCCGACAGGGGGAACACAGTTGGACTTTATTTGCTCAGTGCTTTGGTAGACCTATCACAGGTCAGCCAGTATGATTGGGGTGGCGCCGGCCTCGCTACCCTTTACTATTATATGAGCGCGACCTCCCGCGGGTGGGGGAACATAGTAGGTGGCTATTGGAGAGCCTAGGAGGTACATTCTGCCCTCTTGATTTACATTTTCACTTTTCATTATCTGTACACTGCACACACGGCACACATTTCATTCTGTATCCTACATTCTGCACTCAGCATTTTGTATTTTCTGTACATTCTATATTCTGACAGCCACTGTCTTATTTTTTCACAGCTATAGGTTTATGCCTACTTTCCGGCGCTGGCTCCTCAGCTCGAGGTTGAGGTACCTCTGGAGATCTCCTTCTCTCACAGATTTGAGGGTCGGTGCCGGCCGAGGCCCCGGGAGACTGTGCTATACCTTCGGCAGTTCTTCGACACTGTACGGGCGATAGAGGTAATCAAGAACTCTCAGTTCTTCATGCTTTTAGCTTTAATTAATCTTGCACATTCATGACATCTAATCCGTTTATGAACTTGTCATCCGCAAATTACCTGGCAGCCATGGGCACCCTTGCCAGGAGATACCCGGTTTCGATTCCCTAGGGGGTGGGCCGCTTCTTGATACAGGACTTTATTTGAGGGGCCAGTTGGCGGGGCCTGGTTTCTGGGGGATCGCTTCATGCATCAGACGATGGGCAACCCTGATCAGGGTATCCCCTCGGCACCTCCAGAGGACATGCGAATCACTAAGAGACTCACTCCCCGGGAGGTCGAGGAGCTCATGTTGGGTACTGATGCAGTTCTGTTACTGGAGGAGGGAGAGTACGCGACCTATCGCCGTACATACTTGATGCCTCCGCTGTCAGATGTCCGTGCCCTTAGGAGGAGGGCTGCTGACGTGCCTTCCTCGAGTCGCGCCCGAGCTAGAGACATTCCTTCGACCAGCAGAGTCGGCACATCGAGGGGTGGGGCTGGATGGATGCCCTCTACTTGTCAGTATGCCGGATGGCCAGATCTTCCGACCGAGCTGACAGGTTGGGAGTATGGGACACCAAACTAGATCCCGCTAGAGCATCCGCAGCCAGATCATCGATACGTCAGTGACCCTGACTCACCACCGGTATGCTTCCCGGTTTTCATTCATCATTCAGATATATACTTAGACATTCATTCATTCACTGATGACTTGAACTTGCGTCTGCAGCGTCCCAGAGAGTACACTAATGGGTTGCTCGGAGTGGTGGCCTCGTTCGAGGGCATGGTCCTGCGGAGGGAGGCACTGTTGTTTATCGCTGGCGTTTTGGTACTTTTCAATTTTCTTGCATTTATCATACTTCTGATGACATACTGAAATTGAATATTTCACTGCATTGGTTGACTGCATGTGTAGAGCACATTTGACACACACCACATTCATATACTATATCTGTATGCACATACTCTATGTAGCATTCTTGCATCTGCATCTGATATACAGATTGGCTAATGCACTCAAACTGTCCTTTTCAGGTCCCACCACTACAGGCCGGGCCATCCAGGCCTTCTCGAGGGGCTGGGAGAGGGGACTCGACTCGCAGCCGAGGCAGGCGTAAAGCGTCTATCAGAGATGATGAGGAGTCTAGCGAGGAGGAGGAGTCTGCGCATCCTCAATCGGAGACATCCGCAGGCAGAGATGAGGACTCTGGCTCCGGTTCTGAGAGTGGAGGTGATGTTGGGGAGGGTTCCGAGGATGGCAGCTCCGATTCGGATGGTGGTGCTGGTGGAGGTGGTGTAGAGGCTGCTCAGCCGAAGAGGATGAAGAGAGCCTCCCGATCTTGAGCCTGACAGCACTGATGCAGATGTTCTTGCTTTATTTTTATTTTTATTTATTTTTACTAGTAGTTGTAGTACATCAGCTTTAGGCAGTTTTATTTTCTTTAAAACTTGTACCCTGTTGTAAAATGTTGTAACAAAAGAAGCTATGATGGAATGAAACAGCATTTTGTTCAAAAAGTGTTGTATTTTGCATTCTTAGTATCGCATCGCAGCATTTTGCACAAAAAATGAGATTGAATGGAAATCGAGCATTGTACATTGCCAAGTCAGGTAATGAGCCAACATAGCAAACTAAACAGCTTAACTTACTAAGAAACAACAAAACCTCAGCAAGTTTACAACTCGATAAGCAAATTTCGACAATGTTGATAAACAAAGAGCAACAATTTGATGAACAAAACTTGATAACTCGATAAAACTTAACAACTCGATAAGCAAAACTTAACAACTCAATAAGCAAATGCATTTCGGACAAACGGGGCGACGGAACGCATCCGAAACAGAGGTAAACTCGAACCTTCAACACTCCCAACACATGGAAAGGTTAGGAGCTCTCTTCTAGAGACTAGGAAAAGGCCAAAAACCAGTTTTTCTCCATGGCCAATCGCCAAAAGTGGCTAGCCGACCAGTTTTTTGCTCAGTAGACTAGTTATGTGGTCGGCCGACCAGAAAAAGTGGTCGGCCGACCAGTTCGCATGGTGACCTCCAGATTTTTGACACTTGTCCTCCAAACAGTGCCTTATCCTCCATAAAAGTTCCAGCTTCGTGGTTCTCTCATTCCATCTCAATTTTACATCAAAATGGAGGCATTTCTCATCAAAAATCTCACAACTTGGATTGCTACCTTAGACGGCTCGAAAAAGTTGAACTTCCGAGGCTTCAGCATAAATGCATTATTCACGCTGAGTCGCACTCCGCTGCACCTTCCGTTTCTCCATGTCGCGGCAAGGTTTTGGAATCCGGTAACACATGTCTTTAGTTTTGGTGGGCAAGAGATGTGTCCTACCTTTGAAGACTTCCAAGCTTTGATGGAATCCGAGTGCAATGAAGAAATCTTGCCCCAGCTTCGCTTCGGCTACGCCCAAGCCTTAGGATGAATGTGTGGGCTCACTATGCACGACGCTCAGTCTTTGATCCGCGACGGAGAACTGGACATCCTCAGCTTGATTCATCGTTTTTCCAATGCCGGTGACCGCGGTTGTCACACCCCAAACTTGCCCCTAAAAGTTCGGGCATGACCCATACAGAAACGGACACTTAACCTGATATACATATCATATGGGGCCTGAACGGAAGCATTTAAAATTATGACGTAATACAGAAAAGCATCCATTGAGCTAAATCTAACATGCCAGGATCACATTCGTAAGAGTCATTATTATTATTATTATTTTATACACTCATACACATACATGGCTACAAAATCGAATATTGGTATAGGAAGGAAATATATACATACTTTAACTTTAGGTAAATAATTAAAGGCAAACCAAAATCTTAACAAAACTTTGACCCAAATGCATAAACTTGGTCTGGGAGCCCTGGCATACTGAGGTTGACAATGAAGGGTGACCATCAAAGGTTAAGGCGGACTCCCAAAGCGATTACCTACAGAACAGACAGACAAAATACAGAATGAGCGAACTCAGTGAATAATAGTACATAAATAATGCAATGCTTAACCCGAATAATCAAACATGTAACTGCAGGCACATATGATTAACTACATTCCGTAATTATTTCTAAAACAGCCATGGGTCCAATTTCCGTAACAGAATGGCTTTAAGCCCAGTATATACAAGAACAGCCATAGGCCTACAGATGCAGAACAACCATGGGTCCAGACATAACAGAAATAACAGAACCAACAGAAATAATAGAAATAACAGAACTAACAGAAATAATAGAAATAACAGAACTAACAGAAATAACAGAAATAACAGAACTAACAGAAATAACAGAAATAACAGAACCAACAGAAATAACAGAAATAACAGAACACATAAGCGTGGGTAACAGAACGCATAAAGCGTGGTAACAGAACGCATAAGCGTGGGTAACAGAACGCATAAAGCATGGTAACAGAATGCATAAGCATGGGTAACAGAACGCATAAAGCGTGGTAACAGAACGCATAAGCGTGGGTAACAGAAATAACAGATGTATAGACTCAAGAGGTGGCTTGTACGGATTCCAGAGGTGGCTCCCACCAAAGTGTAGCACTTCGTTCCGTACAGCACTTTGTTCCATACCAGAAAACATCAGAACAGATTAATACAGATAAACACATTCTTCCCATTAATCACATAAATAACATAAGTTTAACAGAACGTTGTCGATAACTGTTAGCAAAAGGCAAACATATCTTACAGCTTGTACGCTTTCAGAAATACATGGATACCACAGTTCCGTAATGCATATATATCTCATTTGCTTATCATGTTTCAATGCCACTAACCAGTAGGTAACAGAATGGTAACATTAAATTATCCATAGCAAAAAAGCATATGGTACAATGATGTGCTTAGCTTTCCTCATGGTTCTTTGTACATAGACATACTTGTTTCGTAATTAACAGAACCTTAACAGTTCCAATAATCCGAAGGTAAATCAGACCAATTCATAAACCAACTTCATAGTGTTAATAGTTGTATGCAATTCTTATACAGAAGTATAGGTAATTCATAGGATAGTACATTGACAATAATCATTAGCCATAACTCAGAATACGGAGTAGGTTTAGAATCATACCGATGTGCGCTGACCCTTTCAATATTCACATCAATTCTCAATCAACACACATGTCATCATATTAGGTCATGGAAAATAGAATGTTGTTCATAATATTTCTTAACGGTATACGGTGCATTTGTAGTACTATTACTCACAGTGTTTAGATATTAGGTCCGTCCCTGTAGCTAACCCTGCACAATTCAATTCAACGACATTTAACACAACTCAACATAATCGGCATAACCCCACATAATCATCACCATCCAATATAATCCACACTATTTAACATTATTCAACTCAATGCTACCAAATATAATTCCACATAATTCAAATTAAATTGCTAAGGCTCAATTCAACATTCCATAGCCAAGTTTACATCCTCCACGTCATCAACAAACCTTTCCCCCCAATTTCCTTTCTCATTAAACATGATTCACAATGGTCACAACAAAGTTCATTCGCAAATTTTAAACATAATTTCCAAGTATCACCAAATTCCAATTAAACTTGTATATACATAATTCAATACCTCAATTTCATTATTCTACTTTCAATTTGGGCCAAATCTTTGGTTATCATCCTTAATCAACCTAGGGTTTCAAGAAAATAATGAGATTTCAAGAAATAATCAAACTTATTAACCCAACACTTTCTATTCCAATTTTTTCCATTGATTATCCACCTAGGACTCATATTCCACCATTTTAACCCACCAACATCGCAAACCTTAAAACCCCCAATGTTCAAACCCGAAATTCCCAAAATCTCATAATTTCTTCTATATACATAACATAAATGAAGATTTGCACCATTATACAATGACAATACCTCAAATCTATCTATGGATGTAAATATTAAAGAGTCTTAAAACCCTTACCTCAATAATCAAGCAAAGGGGTGAGCTTGAGAAGAAACCTTCACAAATCCAAGTTCTAATCGGGTAAAAACATTGATCCTCCCTAGTTCTCCATCCTACATGCCAAAAACCATGGTGGATTGTTGATCAAGGTAGAGGAAATCAAGGATTTGAGGCTAGGGTTTCGGACTTAGGCAAAGAGGAAGGAAGAGGGAAGAAGAAAATATAAGAAATGATCCAAAAATCCCGTTTTTAAAGCTGCTGTCCCGTAATTCCAGCTCGAGCGGACTGATTTCCGCTCGAGCGGACTTGCCCTCAGTACAGATTTTGAAACTTTGAACAGGTATAACTCTTCCATCCGGACTCCGTTTTAGGTCGTTCTTGTGTCCAAATTGAAGCTCCGGAAACAAGCTTTCCAATGGTTCTAACCTCACATCCCAATTCAAAGTGTGGAAAAAGAAAAGGACAAAAGAGTGACGGCCGGTCGCAGACAAATTATTCTAATTAAAGCTTTTGATCCAATCTTACTTTACCATCATATTACCACCTCAACCAAAATCCCAAAATAGAATAAAAACGTTCCAAATACACTAATACAATTTCGAAAATGAGCCCACATGCCCAACAAACCTGTCCGCTCGAGCGGCCACTTCTACGCTCGAGCGGAAAATCACCACTCCCAGAACTTCAGCCCGCCTGCAAAATTACTGGAACCCCCACAAGCCCGCTCGACCGTCAACTCTTCCGCTCGAGCAGAGGGAAAAATTCTGGGTCGTCACAGCGGTGATCACCACTGGCAAGGTTTTCGGCGACATGCCCTTTGCTTGTGCATGTTGTCTCACTTTTTGCTTGCCTCAGGCTTCAGTGGGCCTAGCGTTCGTTTGATCGAAGTTGCCCAAGGCTTGAAAGAGGGCAAAAGCTGCATTGCCATGACATTGGCCGAGACATTGATGGGCTTGGATGCTTTCCATCGCTGGGAAACGACCAGATTTGCGGGGAGTCCACTACTGCTGCAGGTAATGTTCCCACCCTTTCTCACATATATTACTCACATCACTCAGCCCTCAGGCTTGATTTTTCTCACAAAACCCTTTTCTCACTTTTCCATCAACGTACACCTCTCTATTATTTATTCTCTCATTTTCCATCCCTCCCCAGGTGTGGTTGATGGACAAGTTGCAGTTTGTGGACTCTTACCCAGCTTACTCAGCTCGTGGCTACTTCTTCCAGTGACGTCTAGTCGATGCCCTTGATGAGGGATGGTGGTTCGACTAGATGTGCAGTTTGTCCGCAGACCGTATTTGCTTGGCGTTGTCCTTGGCTCAATCTACCGGGAATGAGCTACAGCATGTCCCGGCAGACTGGGATTCAGTTGATTGGCCTGACACACTGCGTGTTCTACTTTCCTTTCCAATTCCAGCGCCAGTTCGACCATGATCAGATTTGCCCGGCAGAGGGGATAGAGTACCCAGCTGCATTTCCGGCCCGAGGCGCATAGCTAGCTCGGTATGCCACGGCATGGAGGACAAGAGAGCTTCTGGCCCCCACTCCCACTTTCAGTTACACCCTTTCTGATGAATGCATAGATTGGCTCAATGAAGAGGCACAGATTGGGCCCAGCCTGGCATCAGAGGCTTCGACCAGCTCTGGGAGGGGACGCGGGAACACTTGACTATGCCCCTGATTTATTTTCTTTAATCAGAACTTTCAAGTTTTCTTTATGAGTGTAATAAAAAAGCAACTTCAATTTGTATTCAAGAGCAGGAGAACTCTGTATTGAAATCAATAAAATTGAAAGTTGTGGGTACTGAAAATTTCCCGTTTGGTCCAAAAATGGTCGAAGTTGTAAAAGATTAATTTGAGCAAAATCAAGTTTTATTAAAACTTTTCAAAACCATTTTCGATATGGATCAGAACTGGACACGCCTGAGATCTGTCACAGAGATGTACAACCCCGGATCCCAGCAACTGGAAAGTTACCCCTAGTTTGAATAGCACTGTACTGGAGATCACAATTGGGCTCTTGAATGCAAAATAGACGAAGATAACCAAACATGATCATATGGACAAAGTTGATCGGGGAAATGTTTATGGCTGGACTTCAAGATGAAGTTACCTACCTATCCCAAAGATGGGAATCAAGCTTTACGTAGTTCGGCTTAGGTTCACTCGTGTATTAACCCTCACCTTTTACGCTCTAACTTTTGCCAAGGCCGCCCTTTGCGGGTTTTCAACCTTGCGAGCTCAGTTTTTATAATTTCAAATTTTCTGTGCTCTAACTTTTGCCTAGGTCGCCCTTTCGGGTTTTTAGCCTAGTGAGCCTCTCAGGGATAATATTTCTTCAATTTGTCCATGTTGATCGGCTGTGAGAACTCTAGGCCATCTAGGTCCATCAGAACGACAGCTCCACCCGACCAACTAGACTTAATGATGTAGGGACCAGTCCAATTGGGTCTGAACTTGCCCCTAGGGTCATGGATGGGAGCTCGGTTGTCTTTGAGCACCAAATCTTCTTCCTTCAAATTTCTGGACTTAACCTTCTTGTTGAAAGCCCTGGCGATTCTTCGTTGATAACCCTGAACATGGTACAGTGCTTTCAGCCTTCGCTCGTCAAAGAGCATGAGTTCTTCAAACCTGCTCTGCTGCTAATCTGCCTTAGCTATCTAGCACTCAGCCAGTACTCGTAATGACAGAACCTCAATTTCGATAGGTAGAATGACCTCCATCCCATAAACTAATGAATACAGAGTCGCCCCAGTAGAAGTTCTAATTGAAGTCTGGTAGCCCCACAGAGCAAATGGCAACTTATCTGGCCAGTCCCAGTAGGTTTCCACCATCTTCTGCAAAATGTGTTTGACGTTCTTGTTGGCGGCTTCAACTGCTCCGTTGGTTTGCGGCCGATATGTGGATGACTTATGAAAAGCCACGTTGTATTTTTCCAACAAGTCAATCACTTCCTTCTTGAAGTGGGAACCGTTATCTGAAATAATCTCGTTCGGGACCCCGTAGCGACAGATGATATTGTTCCTGATGAACTTCGCAACATGTGAAGCCTTCAACACCGCATAAGATTGGGCCTCAACCCACTTTGTGAAATAGTTTATCGCGACCAGAATGAACTCATGCCCATTAGACCCCTTCGGAGTGACAGCCGCGATCACATCGATTCCGTAAACTAAAAATGGCCATGGCGAAGTCATATTGTACAGCTTCGACGGTGGGATGTTCATGCGGTTTACATGGATCTGACATTTGTGGCATCGCCGAACAAAGCCGATACAATCCTCCTCCATGGTGGACCAGCAGTAACCTTGTCTAAGGATCTTCCGGGCTAGCATCACCCCGTTCATGTGCGCTCCGCACTCTCCTCCATGGATGGCCTCCATCAGACGCTTCGATTCTTTGGCATCAACACACAGTTTATGCATTCCCAGATAACCTCTCTTATACAGTTTACCTCCGCAGATGATGAACTGAGCAGCCATTCTTCTGATTGCCCTTTTATCCTTGGCATTTGCCCCTATTGGATATGCTTTTTTCTCCAGGAAGTTCCACATATCGTGATACTAGAGATTCTCATCTTGAACCTCATCTATGGCAGCAATCAGCTCGTAAGCCGGCACAAATTTCTGGTCAATGATGGTCGGACGCATCCGAACTCCAAAAGAGATGTCTATCATGGAAGATAGAGTTGCTAGTGAATCTGCGAACCTGTTGTTCTTTCTTAACAGATGAGTGAAGTTCAGCTTCTCAAACCAAGGAATCAACAAGTCCAAGGTCTGATGGTAGATTCTTATCTTTTCTTCTTTGACTTTCCAGTCTCCTTTAGCTTGAGATACAACCAGGTTCGAGTCCCCGATGACGTCCAACCGTTTTGCCCCTAGTTCTAGGGCGGCTTCTAAACCAGCAATGCATGCTTCATACTCTGCTTCGTTGTTCGAGAATTTGAACAGGAGTTTAAATGCTAGAGGGATACGGGAATTGTCGGGTGCTATCAGCAATAGCCCTATCCCATACCCGTATTGGTTTGACGCTCCGTCAAAGTACATCGTCCAAGTTTCATCTTCGATATGCAAAATAGCCTTGTCTGGGAATAACTACTCAACTGCTTCATCCCCTTCAACTGGGTGATCGGCTAGGAACTCCGCTACCGCTCTCCCCTTCATTGATTTGCGAGTCACATACTTCAGATCGAATTCGGAAAGCAGAAGCAACCAACGGGCTAGCCTACCCGTAAGTGCTGGTTTCTCGAAGAGATATTTGATGGGATCTAATCTTGAAACCAACATTACAGAGTGAGCTAACAGGTAGTGCCGCAGCTTCCTGGTAGCCCATACCAAGGCCAAACAAGCCTTCTCGAGTGGAGTGTAGCGGGTCTCGTAATCCAACATCTTCTTGCTCAGGTTGTAGATAGCTTTTTCCACTTTGTCCTCGGACTCCTGTGAGAGCATGCATCCCATTGTAGTTTCAGGCACTGAAAGGTACAAAATCAACGGTTCCAAAGAGTGGTTCACAAGTCAAGGTTAATTTAGCAATAAACCGTCTTATGAATTGCACTTTACCTAGAAAGCCTCGCACCTCCTTTTCAGTCCTTGGTGGTGGCATTTCTAAGATGGCCTTGATTTTGGAAGGGTCGACCTCGATGCCCCTCTGTGTGATCAAGAACCCCATCATTTTCCCTGCTGTAACGCCAAATGTACACTTCTGAGGATTCAGCCGCAGCCTATACTCTCTGATCCGTTGAAAGAACTTCTGCAAGGCGGTGTAGTGGCCCTCTTTTTCCTTGGACTTGATAATCATGTCGTCCACATACACCTCAACCTCCTTATGGATCATGTCGTGCAATATTGTGGTCGCGGCCTGTTGATACGTAGCTCCAGCATTCTTCAACCCAAACGGCATTACCCTATAACAATAGGTCCCCCACGCGGTGGTAAAAGCAGTCTTCTCCCGGTCTTCGGGTGCCATCAATATCTGATTGTAGCCAGAAAACCCATCCATGAATGAGAGCAGCGCATGCCCTGCAGTGAAGTCCACTAATTCATTGATATGCAGCAAAGGAAAGTTGTCCTTCGGACTGGCTTTGTTCAAATCCTTGAAGTCCACACATACCCAAATTTTGCCGTCCTTCTTCGGCACCGGAACTATGTTGGCCAGCCAAGTTAGGTACTTAGATACCAGCAGGAACCCTGCGTCAATTTGCTTGGTGACCTCTTCTTTAATCTTGAGAGCCCAGTCCGAGCGAATCCTTCTGAGTTTCTGTTTAACGGGTCGGGCCTCTGGGTCAAGAGGGATCCGGTGTTGTACAATCTCAGGATCGATTCCAGGCATGTCTTCGTAGGACCATGCGAAAACATCTTTGAAATCTTTTAATAAAGTGACTAGGCGCTCGCGCTCCTCCGAAGACAACGTGGACCCGATCTGGACCAGCCGCGGGTCCTTCTCAGTACCAACATTAACTGTAGTGATTTCATCAACCAAGGGTTTAACAAATCTCTCCTGCTCTTGATCAATTAATCGTTGTAAAACCAGAGAAATTTCTTCTTCGTCGTTTTCATCAAAATTTTGAAAGTCCTAATTAATACAATAAATCAAAGGCACAAAAAAGTACTCAGAAACCACAGCCATTCCATTCTCATTAATCACCTCCAAATCATCCGATTCCTCTGTTACAACAGACTCAAAAGAGAAAGAAAAAGACGACCTCGACAGGACTGTGGCATCTGGGTTGTCACCCCCAGGAATATCGGACTCAGACTCAGACAAGCTGGAACCTGATTCCGACTCCACAGACTCGGTGGAATCAGATTTCGGCTCACTACCTGACCCGGTGCTGCTTGATAAAAATCCCTCCTCGTACTGCCAAATGAGGGAGGGTGAGATGGATGCATCCAAAATGTTTGAAGGTGGGCTCGCAGCCGTTTCATTCCCGATCATGGACACCGAGAAGTTATCTCCTAAGCACTTCTGTACGATCGGAGGATCTGAAAGTAGACAAGCCAATGCTACCCTCATTTCAATCTCGGTGTTCTCAGAATCCATTTTTCCACATTGCTCAACTTCAGCTGATGGGTCTGTCTGCTCCTCGGCAACATCATCCCCGGATAATTGTAGGTCAAAGAAGATCTCAAAGCCTGGCAAGTGACGCTTCTCTGCGTTCAACCATGGCTCTGGGAAGCTGCAGAATAGAAAATCCTCCCATTCCTGGACAAAGCGTCCGTTTAGGGTACCCTGGATGGGTCGGTGCATTAACTCATAAGGTTTCCCTGCCTGCTTTGCTCTGACTCTTCCAGTCATCTCCTTGCCTTTCCTCACCTAGTCCTCTTTGGTGGGCAGATAACCCAAACCAAAGGTATGTGGGTTGTGCGGCAATTCGGCCGATACTGCAATGCCCTTCCGGCCACTTCTTCCTAGCCCCATCCTAGGGATGTGCTGGAGTTTCTTCACGAGGTATGCTGACTGAGTGCTAATATACAACCCTTCAACAATAGCTAAGATGTTCAAAGATCACCTCTTGAAAGAGAGGATGCTCTTCTTAGTTCACAAACCACAATCCAAATACTCTCAAGCAACTGAAATTGTGTTCAAGAACCTTAGCAAAAGCTTCAAGTTTAAGTGTATGTATTGTGTATCTATATTGCAAGAGAGGAGAGAAGTGTGTTGGACAAGCTATAGGCATTTGAAGATTTTTTTCTAACCCCAAACCATGATGGGGGTGTTGTATTTATAGAGTTTCAACTTCTTACATCGGAAATATATTCAAAAGAGATAGTGGGTCCAAAGCATGTGCATGTGAGTAGCTGGCTATTGCAAAATATCTGGTATGCTAAACATGGCCGGTAGGCCAAAAAGATGTGGCCCGCCGGTCATTTTTGGTCTTGCTACTTTTTGAGTGGTCAAGCAAGAAAAACAGGTTTTGGTCCAAACGGGGTGCAAGGTTTGGGTTTGAAGCTCAAAATTGAACTCTTTTGTTGAAGATTCAAACGATTACATAGTATAATATTTCATCATCGAGTGTTTCAGAATGAAGCACCCAAGTCTTAAGGGTGGTCAAAATGGGGTGTCTACCATTGCCTGTCTTTGACAGAGTTCGAATTCATGAAATGACATGAGTGAATGTCAAAGGCCAAAGACGACCCATTTGACAAGGCCGTAAGACTTGGGCAGCAAAAAAAATGCAGATGCAGTTGGTTGAACTCGAAAGTTGCCTACGTATCCCTTTGTAAGGAATCAAACCAGCGTAGTCCAAGGGCAGGATGCAAATAATACACAATGTAATGCGACAATCAAAACCACGAGCAGTGCTTACGACACAAATATCATAAAGGAATAGGGATGCAAAATCAAACTATATTTATATAGAAAAGAAGTGGGCACGAGCCAAACGACGCCTAACACAGTTTAAGTGCCTACACCCACAATACTGGCCTCAGCGCAGCATGAGTGCTTACACATAACAAAACCATGTTTCAACATGAAAGAGGTGCGAGCACATGCAAAACTATGTCTTTTCGCAAAAAGAATACAAATGATTGGGTGGTATGACATTAGTAAGGAATGATCTGCTGGGTAATGATCTACTAGGAAATAACAATGCAATGGAATGATAATGATCCTAAATGTGTTTATGCGAAAAGGATGAACGCAACAAGATAACGTATGATGCAATGGATAGAGGGGTAGGCCGAACTACGTCTCACGTAAAAAGGGTAACATACTCCAACCATGCTGGAATCGTGAGAGGAGGAAGAAAAAATTCCAAACTCGTTGAAATCGTAAGAAGAGGAAAAACAAATTCCAAACACGCTAAAATCATGTGAGGAAGGACACCCTCTAACCACGCTGGAATTGTGAGAAGTGGAAAAACAAATTCCAAACACGTTGAAATCCTATGAGGAATGACACTCTCTAACCACACTGGAATCGTGAGAAGAGAAAGAACATTCTAACCACACTGAAATCATGAGAAGAGGTCCTACCACTCAAAGTCGTGTTAGTGTATGCCTTAAGATAAAAAAAAAAAAATCGCTCGGGAATGCTCTAACCACGCTGAAATTGTGAGAAGATGTTCTGAGAAACCCGCTCAAGGTCGTGTTCCTGTACGCCCTAAGATACTCTAATTACGCTAAAATCATGAGAAGAGGTTCTGAGAAAACCGCTCAGGGTCGCGTTCCTGCACACCTTGAGATAAAAACTGCTTGGGAACACTCTAACCATGCTGAAATCATGAGAAGAGGTCTTGAGAAAATCGCTCAAGGTCGTGTTCCTGCATGCCGTAAGATAAAAAAAAAAAGCCCTCTCGAGGTCGTGTTCCTACATGCCTCGAGATAAAGACCGCTCGGGATCGCGACTCACGTGTCCTGAGAAAAAATGAGGGAAGATCTTAAATGTGTTTCGGCATAAAAGGATAGATGATACATGATAACGCATGATCCCAATGGATGCAATGGGTGTGATAAATGATCCGGTATGTGACACGTAATGCAATGGATGATATTTAGATAATGCAGTAAACAAACACAGCGGCACTTTTGAAAGCACCTCATGGGGCGAGTGGCGATGAACCGCTCTATTCTGACGGGGATCTCCCTCTTTTGTGTTTTTCAAACTTCTACCTTCAAATCACAGTTCAAAGGCCCTCAAATGTTGACAATGGGTAAAATCACTAATTATACGTAAAGCTTTCCCTATTCTCCAATGGGGTGACAGACTGGGTTGATTTAGTATCCAGAATTGAGGCGCATACAAGCTACCTCAACCTATGGGGCTGCCATATAGATTTCAAGCCTAGGATACACCTCTGGGTGTTTAAACTAGACTTTAGTCTCAGAAATTCCAAACCTTTATATTCTAGGCATCAGCCACTCGAACTCTAGTTTCCACCGTCGCAGTTGGTCTCCTAGAAACTCATTGCAAACACAACCAAGGCACTTCTGGTGGGGAATGGTGTTCGGGGAGAGCACTTTTGATCGCCATTTTGACTAAGCTGGCTCAAGCTCAAGGTCGAGGTACGCTCATACTCTGGAGAATTGGCAAGATCTGAGAAGGTGTATCCGGAATGCAATCTTGGAATTTTCTTGAAGTTAAAACAAGCTCAGATGTTCCAATTTTTCCTCTTTTTTCCTTTGCTTTGTAGTTCGGAACCTATGTAGCTTTAGATAGGTCCTTGCTCTGTTGCTCTCTCTCTCTCTCTCTCTCTCTCTCTCTCTCTCTCTCTCTCTTGATCAGGGTTAGGACCCTGCAGTTTATGAAAGAAAGAATTCTATTTTGCACATCATGTTGGGAATGGCACGACACTTTAAGCACAAATATTATTTATTTTTGAAATTGAAACTAAAAATGAGTTCTTAACCGGGTATTGAGCCTACGACTGACCAAAGTACAAAATACGACTCAACAAAGGAAAGACAAAGTAAAAACATCCTAAACACATCTATTCATACTCAAAACAACTTAAAATAAGACTCAAAACGAACAAAAACCACAAACACAACACTTAGATGTTTGCTTTCCACCGGCAAGAGATCTCTTGGTTCACGAGGAGCCCACTGTTTCCCCAGGTATTGTTCCCACCCTTTCTCATTTATGATTCTCACCACACTTTGACACTCAATGGCTTTGATGGATAAGCCGGAAGTTGTGAACCCTATGAGGGGGTCGAATATCCAACTCTATTTCTAGTTCGTGCTTTGCACTTGGCTCGGTACCTCATTGCTTGGAGGAGGAGAGAGTTTTTGGCCCTTGCGAATAGCTTCAGTTGTGCCCTTTTCTGGCAAGTGTGTTGACAATGGGAAAAAGACAGAAAACCTGAATCAACTATGCCCCTAGTTCATCACTTTGACTTTGTTTTTTCTTTTTAGCTTTCTGCTGAAACAATTTTGACCAACGAAAAAGTTTGGATTAACATGCTTGTTCGACTTTCTGTTTTGAAATAATGTAAATCAGGCTGTGAGCACTAAAAATTTTCCTTTTTGGGTCCAAGAAATGGTCTGGTTTTGGAAAAATGGAATAATTTCTGAGAAAATTAGTCAACTTCATTAAAAAATCCTCAAAAACTATTTTCACAAATGGCCATTACCCGACCAACATGGAATTAACTCTTGAGATGAACAACTTCAAATCCGAACTTGATTTATCTTGCAGCTGATTCTTTTAACGGAATAGAAGATGAGCCAGTTGGACATGGATAGGATAGCTAAGTTGAATAAGGATAAGCTAGTCAACATGGGTGAGACAAGCAGTCTGAAAATGGTTGGGGCCGAACTTCAGGATGAAATTGCCTACGTATCCCAAAGATGGGAATCAGGCCTTACATAGTTCTCGAGTTAAGGTGCACTTGGGTATTAACTCTCTCCTTTTGTGCTCTAACTTTTGTCAAAGCCACCCTTCTGGGTTTTTAACCTTGTGAGCTCTATTTTTCTTTCTCTATTCACTTTCTTTTTTCTTTCATTTTTTTTTCTTTTTTCATGTTTGTTTTTTTTTTTTTTTCATTTTTTTCTTTCTCTAACTTTTACCTGGGTCGCCCTTCCGGGTTCTCAGCCCAACAAGCCTCTCAAGGATAGAAAAATTTAACTTGTCCATGTTGATTGGTTGTGAGATCTCTAATCCATTTGAATCCACGAGAATGGCTGTTGTTCCTGACCAAATAGTCTTAATGATGTAAGGGCCCATCCAATTGGGTCTGAATTTGCCTCCAGTGTCATGGATAGGAACTTGATTGTCCTTTAGTAACAAATTTTCTTCTCTCCAATTCTGGGATTTTTCTTTCTTGTTGATCTCTATTGGTCTGAGCAATGACCCAGTTCTAAATCTTCAATCACATCTAACCTTTTTGCCCCTAATTCAAGGGTTGCTTCTGATCCAACTATGCAAGCTTTCTTTAATCTCATCTGACCTTATTGCCCCTAGTTCAAGGGTTGCTTCCAATCCAGCTATGCTAGTCTCATATTTTAGTTGATCGTTGAACATTATGAATCACGGTTTGAAAGCTAAAGGGTCGAGTCTCAAGGGTGATCCTATGCTGTACAACCTCAAGATTAAGTCCATGCATGTCTTCGTAGGACCACGCAAAAATACTTTTGAAATCTTTTAATAATGTGACTCATCGCTCGTGATCCTCTAAAGGCAATGTAGAACCAATCTGGACCAAGCCAGGATCCTTCTCAGTACCCATATTAACAAATATGATCTCATTCATTAAGGGCTTAGCATACCTCTCTTCCTTTCAATCGATCAAATTTTGCAAATCCCGAGGAATTCCTCTCTCTTTGTTTTCATCATAGTTTTGGAAAAAGTTTTGAAAAACTTTGGTTAATGCAATTTCATCATAATTTTCACAAAGAAGTAGGTGAAAATTATTGTAATTTCATTCAGAACTTCTAGCTCAACTAGCTCAAAGATAGAAACAGACTCAAAAGAAAGAGTGAAAAAGACAAACAAAAACAAGACAGTGATATCTGAGTTAACACCCCCGAAATCACCAAACTCTGACCCAACACCCGATTCAGAAAGTAAAATAAACAACAATTTCAAATTGCTAAAATCAGTGCGTGCCATCCACCATGTCCAGAGTAAAATGAGTGCCATCAGTAGTTGGTTCATTCCAGATCACAGAACCAGTCACATTATCCCCAAAGTTCATTGATCTAACGCCGATAGACTCTGTAGGACCTGGTGAGGTGATGATCTTGTTGTCAATTAGGTCTTGAATTTCATGGAGAAGACGAAAACAACGGTTAGTGTCATGGCCGAGTTACTGATGGAAGACGCAATACTTGGCAATATCATGCCTAGCTAGAAGGCGATCATGGAGAGGCCGACGGTCAAGGGGTTTGAGATGGCTTTGTCTTATGAGGATTTGGAGAGCATTGGATAAGGTTATGTAAAGAGGATTGAAGATGCGACTGCCAGTCTTGGAAGTATTGATAGAGGGGTCGGCATGTGTTGCCTGGCTTGCCCAATGATTCAAAATGCCCCCAACCTAAGCGACAAAAGTGTCATCCGCAGTTTTTGTAACAACTGCAAGTACTTGTTGCTTGTTTATCCTTGTAACCTTCAAAGCCTCTATAGCTCATTGAAGATGTGCATAAGGATCAATACTTGCCCTGGTCTTTTTCTTGTCACTTACTTCAGCTTTGTCAAGGGATTTGGTGGCTATATCGGGGCAAGGCCTATTTGTTATTGACATGTCATCACCCAGATTTGAGATAGCATCGAGTTGGCCTTTTCCAATTGCAGTTCGCCCCAAGATTGAGGAGCTTTTTGACGTGAAATTTCTGGCATGAGATGCTGTCAGTGATAGACCCAAGATTCCAAAGGCTAAATCTGCCACAGTTCTCTAATGATCTTCAATCATGCTCAACAGCTCAGAAGTAGTGGGTTCAGCCATTGATGCCTGCGGTGTATTTGATGGGGGTTTGAGATGATTAGGGTTCAAGTGCATCCATCATACACAAGTACGTGCTTTCTGGAATGAACACCTCAAGCTTGGGTAAATGGGTTGGGGTGATGTATATGCTGGGGTTGTAGGTGGATGGTAGTGTATGGATTAAGTGGGGGTGCGGAGGTAATGTGTTAGTGGTGGCCTGAGGTCTTTTTGGTCGAGCTATGATCTCTTCGTCAATAAGATCTTGAATCTTATAATGGAGGTGGGTGCAACGGTTTGTATCATGGCCAGGTTATTAATGATAGGCACAGTATTTAGCGGGGTCATGTCTTGGTGGAAGAGGACTTGGAAGGGGTTGGGGTTCTAGGAGCTCTAGGTGTCTTTTTTCTAGCAGCATTTTCAAGGCTTGAGAGAGATCCATGTATGGAAATTTCGGGCTTGGAACCAAGTTAAAGTGGTTGGTTTTAGGTTATTATCAGCAAAGGTGTTTTTTTGATGAGACTTGTGACAGTGTTTACGTCTGAGCATTTCGCAGCTATGTTACCACTGGTAGTAGCATTGGAACTGCGAACAACATTCTTATTTATAGGCTCATTACCTTCCACAATGACCCCTTATTTGATGGCATCCTCGATTTGAACCCTAATTTCATGGAGCTCCTTAAAGTTGAATTGCAAGAGGACTATTATTTTCTACAATAGCCTATTATGCATAATTCTAACAATTATACAGCCTTGCTTTTTCTCTAGAGGCCTGTTTGGAATCATAGCCACCTTTGCCCTCCATTTCGTAACAAACTCCGAAAAGCCCTCTTTTGGTTCCTGACCCGTTGCCTCGAGATCACAAGTTGTGATCTCCATTTGCGTGTTGTAGGAATATTGGGCAACAAAAGATTTAGCCAAGTCCTCCCAGCTTTGTTTCACAGAGTCCTCTAATTTAGCTTACCAGATGGTATCTATACCAGACATGGTCTTACCAAATAGCAATAGCTTCTGCATTCTGGTCAAACCCATTGGTCTCAGAATATCGGAAAAAAGGCACAAATATACCATTGGATCTTTAGAGCCATCAAAGCAGTCGATATAAGGAATTTTGAATTGTTTTGGCAGAGTACCGGCGGACTCAATATACTCGTCCTCAATATCGGAAATAAAGTTAACCCCCTATGCCTTCTTGAATAGTTTTTCATGTTTGTTGACTTTGAGCAAGGTTGGGTCAAACTCAAACTCAAAAAGGTGCCTCAGTCTGGTGAACTGGAGCTCTAGACATCTGGACCGAGATAGGATCTGCCTAGACGAGAAGAATAGGAACACCCTCAGTCGGTGGATCCTCAGCAGCAATAGTGGCAGTGGCACCGGGCATAGGAGTAGCCACGCTAGGTGCATGAGAAGCAGAAGCTGTAGCTGGCTGCTGTTGTTATTACTACAACCTATTGGTGATCTCGGTTTGTCGGCTATATCGTGCTGGAGCGAATCTATTGTTTGTTGAATATGGATCAGTAAATCCTTTAGATTTGTCGAAGGTTGTGCCATGATAGGGGTAAATGATCGTGCTTAGGGTGAACTGAACAAAGGTGATCTAATTGGTGAATATTGAAACAGTGGGATCAGTGAACCTTGTTTGGCCCTTCTTCGTCTTGCCACCGGCGAAAGTGAAGCAAACACTGGCTGTCCCTAAACTAAATCTCCAACCTGACAAAGTCTATTGACACGAGTCCAGAGCACCTGGGAGATGTCAGAGACTTCTGAAGCTATGGTTCCACGACTACCTAGCAAAAGAGAAAACAAACAGCACCTCCGCCCAATTTCACTAGAATAGATATGATCACAGCTGAATGACTGTACTCCCCCACTGAATTCTGCCCCACAAACTGATATAATTGAACCACTGATATGAAGTTAGCAACCACTGTATAGATCCCCTCCAGAACACATAGTAGGTAAAGAGAACCAAAATACCCCTATGAAGGGGTAGGGTCAGCTTGTCCTAGCTTTGGTATGATCTAGGGTTTCACTACTTCATACAAGTAGTTTTCACAATATCCTACATATGGGAGAGCATCATGTCCTATTTTGGAACAGTCACTAAAGCTTTACTATATGCTCTAGGCCAATTGGTCAAAAGGATACCTCAGCAAGGTTACCTAATATACCTCTCATACCTAACACCGAAAAGTGAAAGAAGGATCAATCGGTAGGGTTAGCCTGTCCTAGCTTTGGCATGATCTAGGGTTTCACTACTTCAAACAAGTAGTTTTCAAAATATCCTGCATATGGGCGAGCATCCTGTCCTATTTTGGAAAAGTCACAAAAGCTTTACTATATGCGCTAGGCCAATTGGTCTAAAAGGTACCTCAACAAGGTTACCTAATATACCTCTCACACCTAACACCGAAAAGTGAAAGGAGGATCAAGCAGTACAGCGGTAACCCAGAGCCAAGGGTTGTGTACCCAACGTGACATTGCCTATGTCATGACCCGAACCTGCCCCTGTGGATTAAGGTCATAACCGACCAATAATCATGAGATTACCTGCGGCCTCGAACTTGATTAAACTTGTTTCAATAAAAATAAAGGGGCGAAACGGAAGCAGACTCAAATATTTTGTCCAATGAGCTGTGCTTACATGGCATAGTAAACTTATTTCAAAAGCATTTTATAATAACCCACACATACAAATAGAGTTAACATCTCATATACATCCAGAAAGTTTCAGATATACAGTCAGCCAAACAAAAACTTATACACATAGGTGATCCAACGTGTTCACCAAAATAGTATAAGAGTAACAAAAGAACAAAAGGACAAAAACAAAGTCTCGTGCATGAGACATTTGGGCTGACTCCTCAAAAACTTGACTTCTTCTCATGATCTTCACCGAGGCTGGGTTTGGACGTCTTTTTGCTCACCTACATACACATGAATTAGAGTGAGCGAAAGCCCAGTGAATAATATCAAATGAGGAAGTTACATGAATGAAGATTCGTAATAAGCATATCAGGCATATCAGACGGCCTTAGGCCCATTCGCATGTGTCAAATGGCCTTTTGCCCAATCATTCATGTGAAACGGCCTTTGGCCTAATCATCTATATCAAATGCCCTTTGGGCCAATCATTCATGTCAAACGGCCTTTGGCCCAATTGTTTATATCAAACGGCCTTTGGCCCAATCATTTACATCAAACGGCCTTTGGCCCAACCATTTATATCAAAAGGCCTTTGGTCCAATCGTTTATATCAAATGAACTTTAGCCCAATCATTTATATCAAACGGCCTTTGTCCCAATCGTCTATATCAAATGGCCGTTGTCCCAATCGTCTATATCAAACGGCCTTTGGCCCAATAATCTATATCAAACAGCCTTTGGCCCAATAATCTATATCAAACGGCCTTTGGCCCAATCATTTATATCAAACTGCCTTTGGCCTAATTATCTATATCGAATGGCCTTTGGCCCAATCATTTATATCAAATGACCTTTGGCCCAATTATCTATACTCATTTTATACTTGAGTTCATAATTATATCACATTCCAACGGCCTTATCTAATCGTTGGCATAATGAATATCCGATTCAAATTAACAAATTCGGAAACTCAGACAGAAGTAAACATTTAAAAGGTAGCATACTTCTATACATTCTTACTAAGATATTACTCATAGTGTTCTGCCGGTGGATTTGTCCTTGCGCTTGACCCTACACATTACATAACATATTGGGTCACAAATGATTCAATCCATTTTTAATTTTATCCACTTATCTTAGGCCTCTTTCTTATCCTTTTAACTCATTTATAATGTTCAGTGCATGCCTAAGAGTGCTTAGAAATGAAAGAGAATGGAAAAGGGAACATAAAACAACTTTTTAAAATTTTTAAAACAGGGCTCTCCGCTTGAGCGGACCCCTTTGGTATGCAAAAGTACTGGTTGCACGTATTTTACGCTCGAGTGATATTTCTGATGCTCGAGCGAGAGGTCTTACAAAACAGGGTTCACTCGAGCGTACACTTTGTCGCTCGAGCGATAGTACAAATTTCTGCAAAACTTCTAGGAGCCAAAGTTTCACGCTTGAGCGAGACTTTCCTTGCTTGAGTGGACAGGTCGAATTCTGGGTTTTCCAGAATTCTGTTTAAGCTTCAAACTCAACCCCAAAGGCTCCAAAACTGGCAATTTGATACCACACTACAACAAAAAACATTTTTGGCGACGCTTTTTGGCAACTAAAATAGAAATTAGTTGCCAAATGTACAAAATTGGCGACCATATATGTTTTGGTCGTAAAAAACTAAACTATTGGCGACGAACTAAATATTTGGTCGCTGTTGGGTTTGGCGGGAAGTGAAATTTATGCCCAGAAGCAAGGAAAAAGTTTCTGTGACCAAACTAATATATGGCGACAAAACATTTAGTTGCCAAATGTATTGTTTTTGGCGACACCCATTGCTTGGTCACGGAAAATGTAAATGACATTTATGGCGACCTAATTAATTTAGTCGCCAATAATTAATTTGTCAAAACTACACCGTTTTATATTTGCCCTAATTTTTAATTGCCAGAAGTAAAGAAGTAATTGACCCATGAAGCTCCATCTCATTCTCTCTTTCTCTTCCTCTCTGTCTCTCTTGTCTCTCTCTCTCTCTCTCTCTCTCTCTCTCAAGACCTCAAACAAACAACAAAAGGTATGTCTTCTCTCTCTCTCTCTCTCTCTCTCCCCCTCCATTTCTCCCTCTCGCTCTATTTCGTTGCCGACCACAGAGAGGGTGCCGCTGACTACACTCACTCGAACGGCGCTGCCCCTTCGTCTCTTGCATAGCCGATCGCGAGCAGCACCGATCGTGACCCTCTTTATGGTTGCTCCTCTCTGCCCTCTCTCTGTTATTGTTCTTCATATTTTTTTTTTTTTTTTTTGGAGAAGACAAGTTTTATCATTTGGTGCTCGTTTTGGGTAAGTAGATATGCCCGCATGTGGCCATATTTGTTCACTGCTTCCTGCGAAAAAAACATTTTGTATATTTAGAAATAAAAACAAGATATAAATTATATCTCTTAGATCTCTATAATAAACCAATTAATTTTTATAATATATAAAAAAAATTAAATTAAGAAAAACCCATAATTTTCTACTCTAAATGGACCCATCAAGCCCCTGAAGATTTCAGATTGTGTTGAATCTTTCCCTCTTCTCTCTCACTGAAAGATACCCAAAAGCCTCCTCATCTGCCTCTCATTCATAAGGTAATTTTGATTTATTTCTTTTTTAATTTGTTATTGCAAGCTTGGATCTTTCATTCGATTGATCTGTATATTGATGTGAATATCATTGGATGGTACTTTTTGTTTCAAATGATATATGGGTTATGCTCTGTTTTCGAGTTTAACATTGATTTGTTTTGTTTTTGTTAATATGATTTGTATTTTTATAATTTGAGGATGTGGATAAATATTACTCACCCAGGTAATAAATATTCCTCCGCCAAACTCAATCCTGTAATTCCTTTATCTTCTATGAGTTTTGGTTTTGAAACGAAAAGATAGGTTGCAATCCAAGAAATTTAGAGAAAATAGTGCCAAATTTTACTTGATTTGTTTAGAGCTCAAAGCATTACAGTGAAAGCTAATGAAGAAAAATTAGGGTTTATATAATATGAAAATATTTATGCCCTGCAATTTATGATGTACTGAATTGTTTCATTACATTTTTGAAAAACCCTGTTTTAGCAAATTTTTAATTTTATTTTCTGTTTCGTGGATTTTAGTTTTCAAAGCATAGGAAATTCACTCCAAGAAATGTAGAGAAAACACTACCAGGTTTGTTTGATTTGTTTATTGTCTACACATGAGAAGGGGGCTTACATAGTGGAATATATATATATAATAAATATACAAATAGAAGGTGGCCAGCTATGATTTCTTGGGACTATCTCTACACGTGCACCAAAAGACTAAAGTTGAATTTATTTATTTTTCTTTGAATAGTTAAAGTTGATTCATATAATTTGGTCATTGTAGGAATGTGATTCTGTACATTTGAAGGTGGAATTGTTAATATAAATTTCATACCATGTGTTTATGTATTTAGGAGCTTAATTTAGATGTTTTAATTGATTGTGATTTCTAATTTAGCTTATTGGTTTTTAATGAATAATTCTACGCATACTAACAGTCTTACTAAAATTATAAATGGTCAGATGTGATTGGTTATCAAAAAAATAACAAGATTTAAACCACCAAATAATATTTGGACATGGATGTTTTTAGTAGGATTGTGTTTTTGTTTTTTTGCTATTAATTTATCCATGGAACTTTCCAATATGTGTCAATTTAATGTTGGGCTGCTTGATGCTAATGTGTATGGGTCATCTATTCCAACCATGATGAAACTCAATGGCAGGCCTAAAGTTAATAAAGATAGTTTTTTAATCATCTGAATCCTTCCTGACTTGTTCCAAAATCTATGGTGTCAATGATGTGAAGTACTATAATGCATGATAGTGAATTGCTAAGGGTAGTTCTAAGAGAAATAGATTTGCTTTTAATTTATTGCTCATATTTTACTAGTTAATTTAATATCCCTTTCTTGCTCACATTTTAATGTGAATATTCTTTGCTTGTGTCACATTGGTGTTGGATTAGATATAGTTGGTACCTTTTGAATTATGTTATGATATTTTCTACTGCTTCTTGATAACTATGGAATCAGGTGTGTTTATCAATGGGGTTTCTTGTCTTCCCTCACATGTTACTTCCCCTTTCTTATTTTATTGTACTTATGTGACTCGAAGTATTTGGGCTTCAAATTGTAACTCCGTTTGAAGGATTTAGTGATTATTTTATTTTATTTTTTTTAAAGTTAACCTGTTAAATGTATTTTACTATTAATTTTTATTCTTTATCCAAAACTTATGTTGATTTTGTTCTTGCAAGTGTGAAAGTTCTTGTACATGTGTCAAGGGGAGGGGAGTTCATTGGGGAAGCTTGATATTCTCGTGGTGGACACGCTCTTGGGACTGGTGATGCTCAGATATCTATTTTAGAACTGCAATTATTAGGTAGATAAAAGAATATGAATACAGATTTAGAGGTTTTGATGCTTTAACTAGAGGATCAACAATCGGAACGGCCTAAGCAGAGTGACATAAAGACACATTTATGCTTCAAAGGCTCTACCTTTGTTGGATTCATGTTTCAACCCTCAATAACGAATTTACTAGTCAAATCATGTGTGAAATTGAGATAGCCAAATGTCATAGGATGATATATTTTCTTCTTTTTAATTTTACCAATCTATCTAAAGTCAATATGGAAGTAATGCTTCATTTACTTATCTCTCTCTCTCTCTCTCTCACACACACACACACACACACACACACACACACACACACACACACACACACATAAATTCACACAATCAAACAACAATGAATTGTCAACACGAGCATGTCACTCAAGTCTAAATAAACTTGTAGAAACAAACAACACATCGTTACAACTTTTTGTTAGGAAATTTGCAGAACTTAAGGCTTAAATGGTTCGTTCACGAGGCAAACTTGTAAAACAACCATGAAATCAATCAAACATCAACATGAGCACGTCACTCAAGTTTAAATAAACTTGTAGAAACAAACAACGGCCCGATTAGTCTATTTGATGCTGCTGTGCTGCTGCTGTAGTCTTTACTCTATTTGATGCTGCTGTGTTGCTACTGCTGTTTACCTATATTGCTTTCTTAGTGGATTTATGTGTCTCATGTGTCTGAAACTAGCGTCTCCTCAAAGTGCTATATATGGTGACTTTGATGTGCTGCTCTATTTTATCCATTATTTTTTTTGGTGATTCTTGCTTAATTCCCTTTACGGATGCTGTTGAAGTGACTGTTAATATTTGTTTAATTATTAATTTTTTTGGTGATTCTATGTTAATGAAATTAATTCTTTTTCCAATTAGGGAGACACGGGGGCTAACTTCCACCATACTTGATCCTTTTCCGAATTAACTTCATCTCAGCTTCTGTAATTTAGAAAATTATCATATGGGTGGTTATATGTTTGGTTAATGATATTTTATAAAAACATTTCTTGCTATTATTCTTATTATTTGGGCAATATAATTAGGGGTGGCTATTATGCTTGGTATATCAAAATTTTAGACCAAACATTTTATTACTAAAATTTTAATATTGTAATTTTTTTTCATATGTTTGATAGATTGACAATGGATGGAACGTAGTTTGAGGAGCATAAGAGAATTACATTTTAAATTTTTGGATATATTTTGTCATAAGATTTTGTATCTTGGAAGTTTTTTTGGAATCATTATGTACATGTTTGAAGTTTCGGATTGTAAGGGATTTGCTTATGTTGGATGTTTTGGATTTGATAATTTGAACAAGTGTGTTAATTTGAATTATATTTTGCTTATGTTTATAGGTTTCTAAATTATGCACTGAACAGGAAAATTAAAAAAAAAAATTATAATTAATGAACTTTTTGGTGACAAGTTTTTTAGTTGTAAATTTACTTTTGTGACACTTTGTTTTTGTTGCTGAAAGTTTGTGTGAATAACTTTTTTAGCGACCCAAAACTTGATTGGTCGCCAAAAGTTTTAATATTCAACAACCAATTCATTTATTCACTGAAAGATATTTTTAGTGACGCATTTATATGTCGCTAAAACATAACATGTCATCTGCTTGAGGCTACTTTTAGTGACTAAATGTTAATTTATGGCGACAAAATTTTAGTCTTTTGGTGACTGAAATATTTGGTCGTCGTTTTATTTATAAGGCGACCATAATTTGTTTGGTCGCCAAACCATTTAGTGACAGGGCTTCAGCGACCAATTTTATTGATGTCGCGGATACTTTTAGCAACCAAAATTACACTTTGGTGACTAAAGAAAAGGTCGCTAAAAGTGTTTTTCTTTTGTAGTGCCAAAACAACATTGCCTAGCATGAAAACATGGGTAATTCAAACTCAATTGACAAAAAAATCATGGTTTATCTCCCAAATTTCCAAAAACCATTTCAAGTTCTTCAAAGTTCATGAAATCAAGTTATACATCTTCATGAATTATGCATGCATGTAATTTATTGACTCAAATTCCATTTCAAATGGTACAGATGATGTTCATGCTCATGGAGCCTAACAAAACCATGCTTACATGTATGATCTAGTACTCAATTTCTCATATTTAACATGTTACATGCTTGATTATGCAATTTCATGGCAACTCCCTCCATACATGGTTATATTGATTTTAAAATCATCATCATCAACTTGACTCTTGTTCTTGGTCACATAACATGAACTTAAATTCATGATGTTGAGTTCAATTACTCACCTAGGAGCTCCAATGTCCCAATTCCTAGCTAGTTTTTGAGCCTAGCCTTCCAAATCCTCAAGGTTTGAGACAATTCTACAATTTTTCCTTTTCCTCTTCCTCTCCTACTAGAACCGGCCCTCTCTCTCTCTAAAGGGTATATCCAAAATTTTGAGCTCACAAATGGTGAGTATAAGTGTAGTTAGCTCTTTATATATGCTTGCCTTAATTAATTTAATTATGGCTAAGTATTTGTGCTTAATTAATCAGTCTGATCTAATTATTTTGATCCAAATAAATTTCCAATTAAATCTCTATAGGCTCTAAAAATCATGGTAATCGTAAAAACACATTCAATTCTACTTTCTGACGCCTCTACGGCCTTCAATTAAATTTTTATAGCAAAGAATCAAACAGATTTTCCTAGGATGAACAGATAAAAATTCAGAAACACATATAGTTATATAAATGGCACTCAAAATGATATTAGGCACATAATCACAATTATAATTAAGATTAACTAACATAACACGGGACAAGGTTATCACAACCTTTATCTGACTAGGCTTTTGGTAAGCTTTTGGCAAGCCTCCAGCAAGTTGTCTAGGATATCAGATAGTAAACACAGTGACTTAAGAGCACTATGAAAATGCAATGCAAAGAACATATATATGTGGATAAAGTTCAAATCATGAATTTCAAGTCAAGTTCTCTAATATTCCTAGCAGAGTCGCCAAAAACTATAGCTGGTTTTTTGTGCTCCTCGCAGGGGTTTAGTCTCCTCGGGTACGATAGCCCTATAGTTCAGACTCCCGTAGTTCTGAATCTAGTTTCACAATTGTAATGTGAAACAGAAAAATGAATGAGAGTCCAAATCTGGGAAATCCTAAAAAACCCGTGACTCGTGCCAAAGGCCCATTGTCTATCATAACCAAAGTATCTTGGCTCAGGAACTTAGGTATGAAAGAGGAAGGTCATCAATTGAGCACCTAACTCAGCCAATCAAAGATCGGCTTCTACTAATCATGATGTGAATTTTATGGACATTATATGCTCATGTTCTGATTTTATTATGTTAACAGTTACTATGTGAGGCACACAAGTATAGACTGTTTTGCTTGCTTTGGAAATGACATGATTTTATGTGATTTTCAAAAAGGTTTTGAGTGCACACAACTTAAAAGGATAGAAATGAGCTCATACGTACATTTGATCAAAATCATCCCTAATGCAAGTAAAATAACCTTCATCCACAGGCATTCAAACAGTTCATTTCGAATAAGCACGTAGCCTCGTGGTAAGATGCTAAGCATGGAAACAATCACACACATGAATATGCTAAAGCCAAAAATGCTCACCTAGTACTCCGAGGTAAGCCAAAGAAAAAGAAAGCAATTAGAAAAATGCATGACCCTATATGCAAAATGGCTAATGCAACACATACAAGAATGTAACTACTAGGTTCAGCTTATTAACATGTCTTGTGGATTAACTCAAAGCATGCAGTAACGCACGTATTCAAGTAAGTAGGAAATGACAATGATATTAAAAAAATGATTAATTGAGCCTTAATGCATGAAAAAATGGATACAAAGCATGCCAATGATATGAAACGAAAACATGATACTACATATAACCCCAGTAAGCATGTAAGTAAAAGGGAGAAAGAATTTGGGATTGGAAGACATACAAATATTGCAAATTTGTTCTCGCACAAGAGGGTTCGAATGGCCTAATTAACTAATTATTACAAACTCAAATGAATGAACTAATTAATTAACTAATTATTACACAATATAAATATCAAAGCTACTAATTTAATGGAGTTGAATGAGCGGCGAGTTGCATGCGCACAAATGAGGGCTCCGAAAGCCTCTCTGTTTGTTGCCAGAAGCTGCTCTGTTTACAATCAGAAAATAGTTTTGTTTTGTTCTAAAAAATCTGCTCTGTTTTGCTGGCAAATACCACTGTCGTACAACATTTTTGGTTGGCCGGCCTAATCAAGTGGTAAGCCATACAAAATAATGGTCAGCCGGCCACTGTTTCTAGAGAATACACTACTGTAATAGAACTGGAACAGAGCAAGGCAGAGGGTTTCCAAAAGCTATTCATCCTTCCAGCTCCCTCCTGTCATGAGGATTTTCAATGAGAGAGTAGGTTTGCTTCCCAAATCATTAACCACAACAAGGTTGTTGCGTGACGATCTTTGAAAGAGAAATTAAAAGACTTAACTAAACACAAAACAAAGCTATCCTCCTTACCTCCTTCCTATCATGAAATGATTCAAGGAAGAGGTAGATATACTCCACAAATCATCGAACATCACAAGATAGTACGTATATTGAGAAACTAAAATGAACAAAAGTAACAACTCAAAAAGTGTTGTCAACTCATCTCCCTACTCATGTAATAAGGATGAAACATCTATTTCCATGCTTCAAAGTAGAACTAGGAGAGAGTTTTCAACACTTCTCAAGCAAGAGCTCTCTAGGAGCAACAAAGAAATCAAGAAAAAACAACAAGAAACAAGTTATCTATCAAAGCTTAAACACACAACTTGTCAAAGTTGTTGACAACTCCTCTTTTTCATGGAAGAATGATGAGACATCCATTTCCATGTTTCAAAAATGATCGAGTCTAGGGTTTTTCAAAATTTTGAACACAGAAGCTACTACCTAGCTTCAAGGTGGACAACAATAACATGAAAGCAAGAAATTTACACTAGATAAGCAAACTTGTGGCGGGGTGGCTAAGCCTAAACTCTAATCCTCCCATGACCACAAGGGTCCAAGTTAAGCTATAACAAGGTAAAAATGATTAACTCTACAAATTGGCTGCTATATCCTAAACACGCCAAATCCGAGAGGACTTACAACAACACAAATATGATATTTAAAGCATAAGAAGCAAGAGCACATGTAGCGGGGAGGACTAGGACCCTTTTATAAGCCCATATTCAAGTTATATCACACAAAAACAACCTAAAAACAGTGCTAAAAAGGTACTGAAATTTAACCAAATGAAGTGAAAAGAAAGAAGAAAAAATGAAAGAAAACAAAGATGCGCACAACTAATGAGCTAGCCAATGGAAGGGTAGCTAGCTCACTCACTTTTAGCAAAGTTTTAATTACATTTTCAACTTAAAAACAACTCTGAAATCAATATGAAAGACAAAGAAAAGAGAGAAAAGGTGGTGAAAAAGTTCAAAGATCACCTCTTGAAAGAAAGGATGTTTTTCTTAGTTCACAAACCATAATCCAAATACTCTCAAGCAATTGAAATTGTGTTCGAGAACCTCATCAAAAGCTTCAAGTTTAAGCTTGTAAGGTGTACGTATTGTCTATCTATATTGCAATAGAGATAAGAAGTGTATTGGAGAAGTTGTAGGCACTTGGAGATTTTTTTTCTAACCCCAAACCATGAGCTGGGTGTTGTATTCATAGAGTTTCAGCTTCTCACGTCGGAAATATCTTCAAAAGAGCTGGTCCAAAGCATGTGCATGGAAGCAGCTGGCTGCTGCAAAATACCTGGTACGCTAAACATAGTGGGCCGCCCAAAAAGATGTGACTCGCTGATCATTTTTGGTCTTGCTGTTTTTTGAGTGGTCAAGCTAGAAAAATAGGTTTTGGTCCAAATAGGGTGCAAGGTTTGGGTTTGAAACTCAAAACTGAACTCCTTTGCAAAAGATTCGAATGATTAAACAGTATAATATTTCATGATCGAGTGTTTCAGAATGAAGCGCTCAAGTCTTAGGGGTGGTCAAAATGTGGTATCTACAATATCTTTGTTATGATGGTGTGTAATTTTTTTAATATTTCTTTACAATCTAATTCTATATATAAATAAATGTGCTCATTTTACAAAATAGGAGAATTACTTTCTAGTGGGATAGGAAAAATTTTTTTTACACAAACATGAAGGATTTCAAGTCAGACTTGCACCCTTACAACCTTTCACTTGCACCTTATCATAGAATCATTTGCACTCTACATGTTTCTGTAATTTTTTTTAATCTGTCTCAATGTGTTAAAATTCTCCCTACAAATTATAACTTGGGACCCGATTCCATGTCCATGATTTTGACACGTAATATTTGTACCATTGCAAATTTTATTTTATTTTTTGAGAATCGAATCACCGTTGCAGCCTTGGAGGTTAAAATACATGGAAGCTTCTTATTAAGTTCCATGCATCAAGTTGTAAACTCCAAGTTAAAGAAACTTAAGAAAGGTATCATTCCACAATGCATTATTCAAAGACATTTCTACTTTTATTCTCTTTTTCCTTTTAGAAACGTTCAAATGGCATGGCAATGGAATTTCTGTTCCTCCAAATAACTTTGTAGGAAAAGTGTAACGCCCCAAAGAAATTAACACAAATAGACTCATCATCTTCCAATGACATAATCTTGTTTTCCAACTTAATAGCTTCCATTGCTTAATATATATGGAATATAATGCCTCATCATTAACATCACCACCAATTCTCTAACATTTATACTAATTAAACTCTAGAGATTTACCAAAAGTATTCCACATGCAATTATACATTCAACATTCCTAGAATATGAATTTATTGCATGTGGCACAATAAGTCAAGTACAATTCAATGCCCTCAAGGCCTACAAATTCCAAGGCTTATGCCCGATTATACAAAATGGATTTTGAACCCATACAGGTAAAGCCCTTGGCTTGTAAAAAATAATTAAAATAAAAGGAAAGAACCTTGTACTCTAAAAATACATTCCACGCCTTTAACTCGGTGGGATTACCACATCTTTTCCTGCACAAAATCTCATAGGGTAAGCATAAAGCCTAGTAGGAAAATCTTAACAAAGTATATACGTTTTATACAGTGTCCTGAAATGAATGCATGTGCCATGTTAAGCTCAAAAATATATATCTCTATCTTTTGAAAATTTTGTGCATAATGTAATTTGAAAACACAACAATTCAATAACTTCAAGGTAGTTCAAGAGATGGTAAATACGACTCAGGTAATCCCTAGGCTGGTGTCTGCAAGGAGGCATAACAACCACTAACAATCACCACTTTACCGATTGCTAACCGGAAGGCATGTGGTACCTCCTCCGCGCATGTTTTTAGGTCTTTTATGATCGACACTTAGGCCAACTTAATCAATACCAAACTACACCCCCTATCCGGACTTACCAACGTATTTACCCCATAACAATTCAAGATGTTCTTTTTCATAAAACAATTCCTTTGTCAAAGCAATAATTTTCCAATGCAAGATTCAAAATCAATTATAACAAAGATTAAATGGAATGGCAATGCAACATGGAATAATGCATTAATATATTTCTATTTTCAATTCCACCACACAATCTCCCATTATGCTCAAATTTGCACATCTCTTATCAATGTAACATTATAATACATTTTCCAATAGATAATATAACAATATCATCATTCATGCATTCTCCATATATTAATCATTATTTTTAAAATTTGGTCTTTCCAAGACAAACAACAATAAGCTATTCCTCAAGCTTTCCAAATCAACAATTCTAATTTTCTCATGAAATTTTCACATTTGATACAACTATAGAAATTTCTCCATCATTTATTCACATAACAATTTATCGAGCATGAATTTCACAATATCTCAACATTTTCCAAAAATCCCCAAATTCTAGGGTTTCCACCAAAACTAGATTTTTGTTCCATTTTTGGAAAGTTTTTTCCAAAACAACACCCACACTTTAGAACATGGATCATATTTTCAAAAGCTTTGGGAAAAATAGAGAAAATCCACTTTCAATAACATCTAGGCTTCATCAACCCAAAATATGATCCAAACATGTAAGAAATACTCCAAACAAGCATAGACTTGCAAAAACATATATATAACTCTAAGAATATCCCTACCTCAAGCTTGGGAAAGAATGAAGATGAACACCCTAAAGCTCAACCTTGATGAAGACTCGATTCAATCGGTGTAAACGTAACCCTCGTCGCCATCTTGGATTTGGGGTAAAAAGCCCTCTCAATTTCTTGAAGACTTTAGCTAAATCTTAGAGAGCAGTTTGGATTTGGGTGTGTTTGTAAAGAGAAGGAAGAGAAAAGATGAGTATATATATATATAGAGAGAGAGAGAGAAGTGAAAAAGTGTCTCAAACACGTTTTTGGCATCAGTTTTGAGGAAAACAACTCGAAATTTGAGACAGACACGTCGAAATCTGCACGAGCAGTTTGAATTCCGCATAAGCGGATTCTATGCCTCCACGGGTAGTTTGCTCTAGAGAAACCTAGAAATTTATTCACCAAAATCCGCTTGAGTGGGCTCCAAAATCTGCAAGACCGGTTTTTGCCCAGAAAATCCCTGTGTGATTCTGCTCAAGCGGCTGCCAAATCTGCATGAGTGGTTTTGCCCAAAAAACCCAAAATTTGATTTCATATCCCAAAACAAGTTCCAATGTGCAAAACTCAAAATTTTAACCCAGAAATGTTAAAAGAGGTTAAGTAAAAGTAGAAAAGAAATCTCAACAACACAATACGATAAACAAAATGCCGAAAGTAATGCACACTATCTTACTAGTCAATACCAGTCAAGTACAAGACCCGAGACATCACAATCTCCCCTTCTCCCCCCCGGTAGGAAATTTCACCCCCAAAATTTGGTTACACCTCTCACCAACCACCTCCAAAGAACAAGGACAATACAACAACAAAGGGGCTCCAAGTGGTAACAACCACACTAATGACAATAATGAATCCATAATAACAACAAATCAATTATAGCATGGAGATCTCAATCTCAATAACATTTCAATATCATCATCAAAATTTTCTATGGGCCAAAGCCACAATCCAGTAACACCTTTAACACATTTACTAACAGTATAGTCTTGCGCCTCAACACTTGTTATAGAACATCTAAAATTTGGACCGATCGCTCTTCATATTAGGCATCCTCATCTATGTCCAAATCAATCCAATCAAGTACATGTGAAGGGTCAGGTTCGTACTTTCTGAGCATAGATACATGGAACATGCCCAGAAAGCTATGGCGGTAAGGCCAAACGGTATGCCACTTCCCAAATGCGCTCTAAAATCTCAAAAGGTCAAATAAACCTTAGAGACAACTTCCCACTCTTACCAAATCTCAACTGACCCCATCTCAGTGAGATTTTAAGAAACGCATGGTCACTAACCTCGAAGGATAGAGGTTGCTTTCTCTTATCGGCTTGTAATGCCCCAAAGAAAATAACACAAATAAACTTATCATCTTCTAAGGACATAATCTTGTTTTCCAAATTAATAGCTTCCATTGCTTAGTGTATACTAAATATAATGCCTCATCATTAACATCATCACTAATTCTCTAAAATTGGTATTCACTAAACTCTAGAGATTTACCAAAAAGTATTCCACATGCAAATATACATTTAACATTCCATAATATGAATCCATAGTATGTGGCATAATAAGTCAAGTACAATTCAATGCCCTTAAGGCTACAAATTCCAAGGCTTATGCCCAGTTACACAAAATGGTTTTCAAACCCATACAGGTAAAGCCCCTGAATTGTCAAAAATAATTACAACAAAAGGAAAGAGCCTTGTGCTCTTAAAATACATTCCACGCCTTTAGCTCAGCAGGATCATCACATCTTTTCCTGCACAAAATGCCATAGAGTGAGTACAAAGCCTAGTAGGAAGATCTCAAAAAGTATATACATTTTATACAGTCTCCTGAGATGAATGCATATGCCATGTCATGCTCAAAAATATATATCTCTATCTTTTGAAATTTTTGTGCACAATGCAATTTGAAAACACAACAATTCAATAACTTCAAGGTAATTCAAGGGGTGGTAAATACGGCCTAGGTGATCCCTAGGTTGGTGTTTTCAAGTAGGCACAACAAGCACTACCAATCACCACTTTACCGGTTGCTAACCGGAAGGCACGTGGTACCTTCTTCGCGCGTGTTTTCAGTCTTTCACCATGGACACTCAAGCCAACTTAATCAATACCAAACTACACCCTCTATCCAGACTTACCAATGTATTTACCCCAAAACAGTTCGAGATGTTCTTGTTTCACAAAACAATTCCATTCTCCATGCAATAATTTTTCAATGCAAGATTCAAAATCAATTATAACAAAGATAAAATGGAATGGCAATGCAACATGCAACAATGCATTAATATAGTTCCACTTTCAATTCTACCACACAATCTCTCATTGTGATCAAATTTCCACATCTCTTATCAATGTAACATCATAATAAATTTTTCCAAGAGATAATATAACAATCTCATCATTCATGCATTCTCCACATATTAATCATCATTTTTAAAATTTGATCTTTCAAAGACAAACAAAAGTAAACTATTCCTCAAGCTTCCCAAATCAACAATTCCCATTTTCTCATGAAACTTTCTCATTTGATACAACTATAGAAATTTCTCCATCATTTATTCACATAACAATTTATCAAGCATGAATTTCACAATATCTCAACATTTTTCCAAAATCCCCAAATTTTAGGGTTTCCACCAAAACTAGGTTTTTGTTTCATTTTTAAAATTCTTTTTCAAACCAACACCCATACTTTAAAACATAGCTCATACTCTAAAAAGCTTTGGGAAAAATTGAGAAAATCCACGTTTAATATCATCTAGGGTTCATCAACCCAAAATCATGATCCAAACATGTAAAAAATACTCCAAACAAGCATAGACTTGCAAAAACATATATATAACTCGAAGAATATCCCTACCTCAAGCTTCAGAGAGGAAGGAAATGAAAACCCTAAAGCTCAACGTTGATGAAAACTCGATTCATTCAGTGTAAACGTAGCCCCCGTCGCCCTCTTCAATTTGGTCTAAAAAGCCCTCTCAAATTCTTAAAGATTTTAGCTAAATCTTAGAGAGAAGTTTTGATTTGGGTGTGTTTGTAGAGAGAATGAAGAGAAAAGATGAGTATAGAGAGAGAGAGAGAGAGATAAAGAAGTGAAAAAGTGTCTTAAACATGTTTTTAGCATCTGTTTTGAGGAAAATAACTGAAATTTCGAGATAGATGCATCAAAATCCGTACGAGTAGTTTGAATTCTGCACAAGTGGAACCTCAAATCCGCACGAATAGTTTTGTGCCTCCATGGGCGGTTTGCTCCAGGGAAACCCACAAATCTTTTACCAAAATCCGCTTGAACAGGATCCCAAATCCGCCTGAGCGATTCTACCAAGAAAATCCAAAACACCCATGTGTGATTTCGCTCGAGCGGGTGCCAAATCCGCATGAGCGGTTTTGCCCAGAAAACCCAGAATTTGATTTCTTATCCCAAAAGAAGTTCCAAGGCCCAAAACTCGAAATTTTAACCCTGAAATGTTAAGAGAGGTTAAGTAAGAGTAAAAAAGAAATCTCAACGACCTAATACAATAAACAAAATGCCGAAAGTAATGCACACTATCTTACTACTCAATACCAATCAAGTCCAAGATCTGAGACATCACAATCTCCACCCCCTCCCCCCCCCCCCCTTAGGAAATTTCACCTTCGAAATTTGGTTACACCTCTCACCAACTACCTCCAAAGTACAAGGACAATACAGTAACAAAAAGGTTGCAGGTGGTAACAACCACACTAATGACAATAATGAATCCATAATAACGACAAATCAATTATAGCACGGAGATCTCAATCTCAATAACATTTCACTACCTCATCAAAATTTTCCATGGGCCAAGGCCATAATCCAACAACCACTAATACGATATCATAAGCATAAGTTCAACAACAATTGTGACAACTCTATAACAGTCCTCGTGCTTAAAAACAAGACAACGACCATCATAACAACAAGTGGTTTACAATCTCAACGATTTACTCTCTAACACAAGAGAAAATTATAATTTAGAACAAACTACGCGTTCTCAAATAAATCCGGATACTTGGAACAAACTTCCACCTCCCGTTCCCAAGTTACTTCCTCAATCCTATGCTGTCTCCATAACACCTTTACTAATGGTATAGTCTTACCTCTCAACACTTGTTCTCGGACATCAAAAATTTGGACCGGTCGCTCTTCGTATGAGGCATTCTCATCTACCTCCAAATCAACCCAATCAAGTCCATGTGAAGGGTTGGGTTTATACTTCCTAAGCATAGATACACGGAATACGTTGTGAACCCCAGAAAGTTGTGGCAGTAAGGCCAAATGGTATGCCACTTCCCCAACCCACTCTAAAATCTCAAAAGGCCCAATAAACCTTGGAGACAACTTCCCACTCTTACCAAATCTCATCAAACCCTGCCTCAGCAAGATTTTAAGAAACACATGGTCACCAACCTCAAAAGATAGAGGTCGCCTTCACTTATCGGTATAACTCTTCTGTCGACTTTGAGCCGCAACTAGCCTCTTTTGAATGAGAGCAACTTTCTCTGTCTTCTCTCGAACAATCTCTAGGCCCAACATCGGTACATCACCCACTTCGGCCTAACAAACTAGGGATCTACAAAGTCATCCATACAAGGCCTCAAACGGTGCCATCCCGATACATGCTTGATAACTATTGTTATAGGCGAACTCAATCAACAATAAGTGTCTTTCCCAAGACCCCTTGAAATCAAGGACACAAGCCCTAAGCATGTCCTCTAAAATCTGAATAGTACGCTCAAGCTGTCCATCAGTCTGAGGGTGATAAGCGGTGCTAAGGGTCAACTTAGTTCCCAATGCCTTTTGAAGGCTTTACCACAATAGGGTGATGAAAGGAGGATCTCTATCTGAGACAATGATCATAGGGACCTCATGAAGTTGAACTACGTCTCTAATGTACAACTCTGCTAAATAATCAACTAAGTAGTCAGTGCACATCGGAATGAAGTGCATAGACTTAGTCAACCTATATACAATCACCCAAGAGGCATCATTGCCCTGTTGTGTTCTAGGAAGCTCAACTATAAAATCCATGGTAACATGCTCCCATTTCCACTCGGCTATAGGTCATGGTTGTAGCAAACTCGCTGGTTTTTGGTGCTCAGCCTTCACTTCCTGGCAAGTAAGGCATTTCAAAACAAATAAAGCGTCGTCTCATTTCATACCCCTCCACCAAAACTGACGCCTAAGATCATGATACATTTTTGTGCCTCCCGAATGCACCGCAAGCTGTGAGTGATCAAATTCTTAAAGTACCTCGTCTCTACCAGATTCCGGCACAAACAAACGGTCTAGATACCTCACACTCAAACTGAGTGAATGTTCAAACCCTTCTCTTCCTTTCCATTAGAGACCCTGTCATAGATTACCTCCACTTCACGGTCACCATATTGTGCCTCTATAACTCTACTAATCAATGTAGATTGAGCAATTAAAGTGAATAAGGTAGTACCCTCGCTAGAGTCACCCAGATGCAAATCAAACTCACCGATATCACCTAACATTTCCCATTCCCGAATGGCCACACTTGCCATACTACTTACAGATTTCTGACTCAAGGCATCGGCCACAATATTGGCATTCCTCGAATGATAGTGTAACTCAAAATCATAATCTTTCATAAATTCGATCCATCTCTGTTGGCATAGATTCAAATCTTTTTCGGAAAACAAGTATTTTACACTCTTATGATCGGAGAAAGCATCAAACTTCTCACCGTACAAATAATGTCTCCAAATCTTCAAAACAAATATTATTGCCACTAACTCTAAATCATAGGTGGGGTAGTTCTTCTCATGAGTTTTCAATTATTGTGAGCCATAAGCCACAACCTTCCCTTCTTGCATCAATATACAACCAAGTCCATCCCGATACGCATCACAATAAACGGTATAACCCAAGCCCCTTTCAGAATTATCAAAACCGGTGTAGTAGTCAACCTATTCTTAAGCTCTTGGACTGACTTCTCATAAGTTCTTCCATACAAATTTGACACCCTTCCATGTCAACCTGGTCAATGGTACGACTAGTCTAGAGAAGTCCCTTACGAAACGACGATAATACCCATCCAACCCTAGGAAACTTCAAATTTCAAAAGCATTCTTAGATTGTTCCTAATCTTGCACGACATCTACTTATAAGAATCTATAGTAACTCCTTCTCCCAACACAACATGCCCCAAAAACTTTACTTCAATCAACCAAAACTCGCATTTCTCATATTTAGCATACAATTGGTGCACCCTAAGTAAGTCAAGCACTATTCGCAAGTGGTCCTCGTGTTCCTCTTTGGAGGTTAAATAAATCAATATATCATCCACAAAGATGACCATGAAACGGTCTAAAAATTCTCGGAAGACTCAATTCATTAAGTCCATAAAGGAAGCAGGTGCATTAGTTAAACCGAAGGGCATTACTAGGAATTCATAGTTGCCATAACGCGTGCGAAAGTTGTTTTCTAGATATTTTCCTCCCTAACTCTCAACTGATGGCACCCTGATCTCAAGTCTATCTTCGAAAAGCAATGAGACCCTCTAAGTTAGTCAAATAAGTCATCTATTCTGGGTAGAGGATAATTGTTCTTGATTGCACCTTGATTCAATTTGTAGTAATCAATACACAACCGCAACAACCCATCATTCTTCTTCGCAAAGAGAGTCGATGCTTCCGAAGGTGGCGTACTAGGGCGAATGAAGCCCTTGTCTAAAAGTTCTTGGAGTTGGATCTTCAACTCATGTAACTTAGCGAGTGAAAATCTATATGGCGCCATGGAAATTGGTGTCGTGCCAGGCACTAAGTCGATGGAGAATTCAATCTCCCGATGGGGTGGTAACCCGGTAAGATCTTTAGGGAAAACATTCAGGTATTCAATCTCTAACCCCAATGTAGAAGCAAATGAGACGATATAAATGAATATGATGCACCCATATCAATCAAAACACTAGCCAAAGAATGGAACACAACAAAATTATCTCTCACCACAGAGGATCCTCGCGACTGCTCTAGTGCTGTAACAGCATACACGCACCTCTGTCGCCTCTAAACAACCTACTCATCTCTCGGAGCATAGGCCTGCAGCATTGATTGAGCCAATATGACTCCCTAAGTATCTTATAACGTTTGAACTAAATGAGCCTGTTGACAGCTATAGTCTGCCTCGACCATGATGCGCTAGATGCACCTTCCAACTGTGCGCAAGCTCTCCTTAAATACCCCGACTAACCACACTAAAACCAAGTAGGTCCTTGTCTCCTACTCTGGGACGGACTCAGAGATCGGTTAGTATCACACCCCCAAAATAATACAGTAAATACCACCCAAAACATTCATTAATAACAACATAAATCAGAGTAAATATTCTTTTCATTACATGAAGGTAATAATACATAAGAGTTTAACATAAATAAATGCCCCTTTAGGCTTACACCTTTCCAAGTCTTAGCTTGGTTATAACAAAAATGAGACTAGCTCATACAATTTTAGCCCTAGGCTATACAAAAATGAAACAAAACAAGAAGCTCTTGCTTTCCGAAAGTCCCTCCAATGCTATTGCCTTGGTGGATGCATGCAATTATTACCTGAAAATGTTTTTCCTAAATAGGGTGAGCCACAGCCTAGTAGGGATAATCTAACACAATATATGAGATTTAACAAAGGCATAAGTGCAATGTGCATATACAATGTCCGGGATAAAATATTTACACTTTTATACATATTCATAAAGACATCAAGTCCATATTCCATTTCACTTTCCTTCAATTCATTTCAATACATGTGCCAATTTCATTATTTCTCAATAACCCAAATGAGACTACAACTCAATGGTTCAACAATTTCACAATTAATATACAAACACTTCCAACTGCCATTTTACGAATATTTCATCCGCGGGATCGACACCCATGTATCAGTTTCGGGACTTTCATCCAGGACACTCCGGCTAACTTAATTATAATGGAGTACATTCCCTTTCTCCTCCCAAACAATCATACATATGCAATGTATTTAAACACATAATCACACATGGAGTACATCCCATTCTCCTCTCAAATAACCATAAATATACAATATATTCACACAATCATATTCAATGACAACCAACGAGTGATTAGTTTCAATTCACCTAATCCATATGTAGTTTCTACAACAATCAAAGCTATTCTCTACCGATAGCCCAATATAGATATTTCTAAACAGATATACAATCTCAAGACAGATAATTTAATCAAAATTTCCTAAGGTGTGAGGCATTATATATTCAATTCCATCATCTATTTCATTACTCACTCAATTCCATGTTTGCAACATCAATTTCACCCATTTATACAAAATAGATATGATAATCATTTTAGGGAAAAAATCCCATTTTCAAAATACCAATCCAAATACCAAAATCACCCATTTTGACACAACATGACTTCCTTTTCAAACCCCATGTTCATTTATTTCGTTTCCACCAAAAACCCCTCTTATACATTTCATTCAAACCCTAGGTTTGGCTCAAAATACTCCTAAATCTCACCATTGTTACACAACCACAAATAACTAAGTTAAAAATCATAACAAAGTGTCGAAAATCCCTACCTAAAAGAGAGAAGATGAGCCAAGCAAGAGAGAAACCCCAAAGATGCCGAAATCCAACTCTAGTCGAATCAAAGTGAAGATCTTGAGAAGCTCTGCCTCTTTATCAAAGGGAGTAGGGTGGAGAAATCACTAGATCTAGGTGGAAATGTAGAGAGAAGATAAGTTTAGAGAGAGAAAGAGTCTCAATCTAGGTTTTTAGAAAGTTTTAGAGAGAGAGGGGAATGAAAAAGTGATATAAAATGTCACTTTCGCAATTTGATATACGCACAGTTCACTCAAGCGGAAGAGTTGATGCTCGAGCGTCAAACACAAAAATTTGTTCCACTCGAGCGCAGAATACACACGTTCAGTACTTTTGCAGACAATAGACAAACCGCTCGAGCGCACACCTGCTAGAGCGTGGAAAACACCCCTCCTGTATTTTGCAGACGTACAAAGTACTGAGTGTTTGCAAACCTCGCTCGAGCACAAAAAGGCCCACTCGAGCGGAAGACCAAAATTCTAGGCAGCAGAAGGTTTGAAAACTAAGTAACCAACCTATTCCAAACACACTCAAAATGCCCAAATAACCAAATTTAAGGAGGAATAAAGAGCAAAAGACAATGAACAACATTCAAAAACCATAAACCCGAATCCGAAGTACAGCAAGTGACGAGTCAAAACCAGAATCGTTATAGTTAGATAGTGGCAGTGGTGGTAACATCTACTACCCTCCACCCTTCTGTGGGCAAGCATTAGCCTTGTGACCCTGTTGGCCACACTTGAAACAAGTAAAGCTGACATGAGCATTCCTCCCAAGGCCAAAACTCGATAAAGAGAAGGTAAATCTAGTCTGTTGTGATCGAGGTTGGGATAAAGAGGTGCCCCTATGCTTCTTACTAAGTCTGAAGTCCCCCTGCAACTCCTAACCCCTAGACCTTGAAACCCGAAATCTCTCCTCATCGGCTTGCACTGTAATCTCTACATGTGCCGCCGCCTCCACGAGATGGCCATAGTTTCAGATCATGTTTCTGGCAACCTTGAACAAGATTTTTGTTCTCAATCTCTTCTCAAATTCTATGCAACAGCGTTCCTCCGTTGCCACCAACTCCGATGCAAACCAGGACAAACTAGTGAAGGGCGCTTCAAACTCAACCACAGACATGTTTAGTTGCTTGATGTTTTGAAATTCTTGCCTCAGTCTCTCCCTAGCTGTGGGAGGTAGATATTTGTCTTGGAAAGCAATAACAAATGCTTCTCATGTCGGCCCCACTTGGGCTTTAGCGTACTTCCAACATTAGCTCGCTTCTGCTTTGAGGTAGTAACTCGCCAGAGTCATCGTTAGCTCACTATCATTAATATGAAGCATCTCAAATGTCTTCATCGTTTGCTCGAGTCACTCACTCACCTTATTGGGCTCAGGGCCACTGTGAAACTCATCCGGCTTAACCCACAAGAACTCTCTAGTAAAAAAACTCGCCCTTGTCTCCACGGCATTCTCTTGGGCTTGGTTCTCCACCCTTAAGATGTTCATCGACTCTGTCAAAGCCCCGCCATTTCTCGGGCTAGGGCACTCATTGTGGCTTGAACCGTTTGCTTTGGGACTATAGCGATCCCGGTTTTCCCTTCATTGTTTAATTGTATTCCGGACTCGGTTCCGTGGATGTGTTGTTGTCTTATTCCCGTTTCCGTCCTTTACTCTTTGTATATGAGTCTTGGGTCGTGTTGGGTAGGTTTAAAACAGGTTGGTTGTGTTTGGAAACCAAGGGTTAGTGTCCATATAATTCCAACTAGTGTCTATTAAATTTTCATAATGGTTCATTCAATTCCAATTAGTGATCCATTCATATTCCATTAGTGGGATTTTATGACAAACTTGTCCATTTATATTTCTAACTAGTGTTCATTTAATTCTAGTTAGTGTTCATTTAATGCTAGTTAGTGTTCATTTAATTTCAATTAGTGTTCATTTAATTCTAACTTGTCCTTTCATTTTCCAATTAATGGGCTTTAATAACAACCTTTCAATATCATTTGTTCATCTCCCTTTTGATTTCAAAACCCTAGAACCATCTTCTCTCTCCCTACAAACCTTCTCTCTAGGTTTTCATCTCTCTCTAGTGTAAATCTATACTAAGTCCTTTGTAAGAAAGGTAGAGTGGGTTGAGGGCTTCATTTTAATCTGAAAGTTTGGCGATTTGGAGCACTTTGGTTTTTGGCCTTCATCTTCTCCATTTGGTCTCTCCATTTGAGGTAGGGATTCTCCTTGCTCCTTTTCAATACTCCGTCTATAGATAGACATGTGGTAGTTTTTGTATTGCATGAAAATTATATCATGTTGGATTTGTTGAAAATCATGAGGTTGAACCTTGGGTTGGTTATTTGAATTTGGGTTCATTATCATTAGTTGTGGTTTGGGCTAATTGGTGTGTTAATTAGCATGTTGTTGTTGAAAGGAGAGGAAACCCTAATTTAAAGATTATGACTTAATTTGCATAATTAATCTAGAATGGCTTTGAAAAGAATGTAGTGGAATAAAATGAGTTATGGCTTTATTATCTTTGAAATTGGTTTTGTGAAAACAAAAGGAATGGAATCGGTTTTGTGGGAAAAGTATTTCTGAAATAAGTATAAGAATTGGGTTGTTGTATTTTGAGTGTTAAATACACATGTGTGAAGGTTGTATCTTTAACTACCATGTTAATGTCATTGTTGGGCTTGTGATCTCTTGATTATTGAGTCTTTTAATAGATGTACTAAATACATGCATCTAGAGGTTTTGTCCTTGGTCATCGGTGGAGGATGACACGGTTGTGTTGAATTGTCGTGTATGCATTACACCGTTGTTGATTGAACTTCATATTGTGATGAAGTGATGAGATACATTATATCTGTATTCTTGTTAGGGAGGAGAGAGGGGTTGTACTCCAGTGTGTGTGAAGAAGTTAGGGGATGGATTTCACACACCTATGTGTTCACATACCTTAGCACATTGCTAGTATCTTGTTAGTTTATGTGTATGTATTATACGTGTTGGTTATGCCTTGTCGTATTGTGGTTGTTGATGTTATACACTGCGCTGATAATCAGAGGTATCATACCCTTCCAGCTAGCGCCTGGAGAACTGACTGCGCTGAGAATCGAAGGTACCATACCCTTCCAGCTAGCGCCTGGTAAACTGGTAGTTTGTTGTGAGAAGTGTATCTTTGGCTTACTACGCATATGGCTAGTAGAGCAAAGTTTTGTTGTTATTGCTTCAGTGTATCTGGGAACATTGTGGATTGTGTTGGTTATAGTTTTGGAAGGCTGAGTTGCCTCATTGGTTTATTTTATGCTTGTTGTTGAGTTGTTACCTCCCGTTTATAAAGGTATGCATGTCTAATTTTGATAGAATTGGGATTGAACCGAAATGCCCTTTTGTCTTTTGGAAGTGTGAAGAAAATTGAACATTTTATAAATATGTTTTGAAAAGGCACATTTTCGTATGTGTAGAAAATGGAAGAGAGTAATAGGCTTAATGAATTTATTTTCCTAAGTAATTGTTAATGTTATGAAAGAGTGAGAACGGGGGGTTAATGAAAGGAAAATAAAGATGAATCGCTTATAGCGTTAAATGAAATGGTTGTTTTCGAGAAAAGCTCATACATATATATATTTTGTATAAACTGTCACATTACTATTCTAGTACGAGAATGAGTGTTCATGATCATAGCTATCTGTAAGTTGTTATTGTTGAGGATCATGTTGAGATCCCTACTGGACTATATGTTCATCCCACGTTGTTGAATCTTTTTCAGGTGTTTAGCAGGATGTGCTACAAGATTTGGGATCTTCTTATTTGTTGGCCACGGGGCCTCTTTGTTGTTGGCGGAATGCCAAATGTGTAAAAGGGTTACACCCTTCATTTGATTATTTAAAGTTGTAAGCCTGAGGGCAATTTATTTAGTGTACTCATGTTGTATTTACTTGCATACGAATGAGAGCAATGTTATTCACTTCTACGAGTTGAATATACGAGTTTATTTCCGCATGTTATCTCTGAAATGGAATTAAGTAAATGAAATTGGTAATACTTCGAGTAATAAAAATTGGGGCGTGACAAGGACTCCCGCTTTCCCCATTTGCTCGGCCACGTTAGCTTGGCCTGCTTGCTCAGCCACGTTAGCTTGGCCTGCTTGCTCGGGCGCATTAGCCTGGCTGAACCCTTTTTCTTGCACCAGAACCTCACGGACCGGTACCATGCCTCCTGTCTCTACCGCCACATATCTGACCTCTGCCTGACATCCTAATTAAGGATAAGAATAAACAATTTATCACACAATCGCATATGTGCTAACAATTTAACTCACACGTCCTATCACAACAATCTTATAGATTTCCATTTCATGTAAACACTTAGTTTCACTCCACATAAGCACTTAATCACGTAAACACATATGGATTACTCATTTATGATGAAATTTGTCCCACAAAATGCCAAGAATTCTTATTAGAATGAGCATTGATCAAGTGCCCTTCTAATAAGACCTCAAGCAATGCAAACAACATCCCAAAAGTTCAATCACATACCCATCTAGTCATATAAACATGTTATCACATAACACGTAAAACATGGAACACCTCATAATTTAGCAAAATGAACCCATTATCGAAAAATGACCACTTCCTACGAGCCCCAAGTATTCAAACCCGGTAGCTCTGATACCAAATTGTAACACCCCAAAGAAATTAACACAAATATACGCATCATCTTTCAATGGCATAATCTTACTTTCCAAATTAATAGCTTCCAATGCTTAATGTATACAGAATATAACCCCTCATCATTAACATCATCACCAATTCTCTAACCTTTGTATTCATTAAAATCTAGAGATTTACAAAAAGTATTCCACATGCAATTATACATTCAACATTTCTAGAATATGAATCTATAGCATGCAGCACAATAAGTCAAGTACAATTCAATGCCCTCAAGGGCTACAAATTCTGAGGCTTATGCCCAGTTACACAAAATGGTTTTCGAACCCATACAAGTAAAGCCCTTGGCTTGTAAAAAATAATTACAACAAACGGAAAGAGTCTTGTGCTCTCAAAATACATTCCACGCCTTTAACTCGGCAAGATCACCACATCTTTTCCTGCACAAAATCCCATAAGGTGAGCACAAAGCCCAGTAGAAAGATCTCAACAAAGTATACACGTTTTATACAGTCTCTTGAGATTAATGCATATGCTAGGTCATGCTAAAAAATATATATCTCTATCTTTCAAAAATTTTGTAGACAATGCAATTTGAAAACACAACAATTCAATAACTTTAAGGTAGTTTGAGGGGTGGTAAATATGACTCAGGTAATCCCTAGTCTGGTGTCTGCAAGTAGGCATAACAAGCACTACCAATCACCATTTTACCGGTTGCTAACCGGAACGTACGTGATACCTCCTCTGCGTGTGTTTTCAGTCTTTCACCATGGACACTCTGGCTAACTTAATCAATACCCAAACTACACCCTCTATCCAGACTTACCAACGTATTTACCCCCAAAATAGTTCAAGATGTTCTTGTTTCAAAAAACAATTCATCTCTCAAAGCAATAATTTTCCAATGTAAGCTTCAAAATCAATTATAACAAAGATTAAATGGAATGGCAATGAAACATGCAACAATGCATTAATATATTTCCATTTTCAATTCCACCACACAATCTCCCATTGTGATCAAATTTCCACATATCTTATCAACGTAACATCGTAATACATTTTCCAAGAGATAATTTATCAATATCATCATTTATGCATTTTTAATATATTAATCATCATTTTTAAAATTTGGTCTTTTCAAGACAAACAACAATAAGCTATTCCTCGAGCTTCCCAAATCAACAATTCGCATTTTCTCATGAAATTTTTTCATTTGATACAACTATAAAAAATTTCTCCATCATTTATTCACATAACAATTTATCAAGCATGAATTTCATAATATCTCAACATTTTTCCAAAATCCCCAAATTTTAGGGTTTCCACCAAAACTAGGTTTTTGTTCCATTTTTTAAAAGATTTTTCCAAACCAACACCCATACTTTAAAACATAGCTCATACTCTAAAAAGCTTTGGGAAAAATAGAGAAAATCCACTTTTAATATCATCTAGGATTCATCAACCCAAAATCATGATCCAAACATGTAAGAAATACTCCAAACAAGCAAAGACTTGCAAAAACATACATATATATATATATATAACTCAAGAGCATCCCTACCTCAAGCTTGGAAGAGGAAGGAGATGAACACTGTAAAGCTCAACATTGATGAAAACTCGATTCAATCGGTGTAAACGTAGCCCTCATCGCGCTCTTCGATTTGGTGTAAAAAGCCCTCTCAAATTCTTGAAGATTTTAGTTAAATCTTAAAGAGAAGTTTGGATTTGGGTGTGTTTGTAGAGGGAAGGAATAGAAAAGATGAGTATTGAGAGAGAGAGAGAGAGAGAGAGAGAGAGAGAGAGATAAATGAAAAAGTGACTCAAACACATTTTTGGCATTAGTTTTGAGGAAAAGAGCTCAAAATTCGAGACAGACGTGTCAAAATCTTCACGAGCGGTTTGAATTTTGCACGAGCAGAATCTTAAATCCGCACAAGCGGATTCTGTGCCTCCATAGGCGGTTTGCTCCAGAGAAACCCATAAATCTTTTCACCAAAATCCACTCGAGCGGGATCCAAAATCCACATTAGCAGTTTCTGCCTAGAAAACCCAAAAAAGCCCTGTGTGATTCTGCTCGAGCGGTTTCCAAATCCGCATGAAAGATTTTGCCCAAAAAACCCAGAATTTGATTTCGCATCCCAAAACAAGTTCCAACACCCAAAACCCAAAATTTTAACCCGGAAATGTTAAAAGTATGAAATCCAGTATTTTTAAAGTTTTAACATTTTAATGGGAGGAATTGGTGATTTATTATAGTAGTTTGGTGGTGAGAATTTCAAATAAAACTTAACTTGTTTTGTCTCTACCTCTTCATTTTATACATCACTTAGGTTTTCTATTCAATTTTATTTTGCTTGCGCTCCAAACAAAATTCACATGGGTGCCATGCCATGTTTCTTTTCTTTCCCTCTAAGCAAATGTTCTTTTCTTTCCCTCCAAGCAACTTTTCTTTTCCTCCAAGTAAATTATCTTTTCTTATTTTATTTGCCATCATTTCTTTGTCCTTTCTTCTTCCTTTCATTTTATGTTTTTTTCCTTTTCTTTGGCACCAAGTTTTCTTCGAGGCGAAGTAGTCTCCCATTGTTTAAGTTGAAATTTGAAACTCTTTTCCCATCATCCTATGCCTCTCTCTCTCTCTCTCTCCCTCTCTCATATTGTTCTCTCTTAAATTATAAAAATATTGAGTTGGGATCAGGAGTATTTAGAGTGAGAGATAGAATTTTTATTTAGGAGAAGAGTTATAGATTTTTTCAAACTTTACATACCTTATGCCTTCGAATTATGATATATCATTTTTGGAGATCCATGGAGAAATATTGAGATTCGAGTGTTGGCCACAAAGGAGATTGATTTGAGGTAATTCGGGTATACAATATGCATCTCTAAATCTCTTTGCAAAAGTTTATTTTAATTACTGTAAATTTCTACTTCTCTTGATTATTCTAATCATTTGATAAATTATGTGGAATTATTCGTTATTGATTCATTTGATTATTCTAGTCATTTGATAAATTTTGTGAAATTATTCTCTGTAGTCAGTGGTGACTTTTCTAGCTAAATGATGTCGAAATGCTCTGTACATGGATCAAGTGGACCCTCTCAATATGCTCTATACCAATAGCACGGAAAAGCAGTTGTTCTTCGGTGAAGGGGGGTGAGGCCGGTCACTAGTCACGTACTAAGTAAGACCAAATATTTGGTCCTGGATAGATTATCATATGTCGGGTTGAATTATTGTGCAATTTGGTAAATTGCTTGATTATAGTATCATTGGTGTAATATTATAAATTGTTGGATCCCTGTTAATTTATTCTATATCTATGCCTTGTATTGTTGTCGCATTGTATACTTCTCGAGTTAATTTATTTTTCAAGTGAAGAGCAAATTTTATTGGAGATCGGATTTGAAGCAAAGAAATGGAAATATTAAGATAGAAATTTTGGGCCCCACCACTGTATATAAAATGTTGGAGATAATTGTACTACAATAAATTTTGGAGACATTTGTATAACAATACTATTGGGGGGAAAATTCGTATATAATTGAGGTTGATTTAATGTATTTAATGGCCCAAAAGTGGGTGTTATAGAATGGTATCAAAGTGTAGGGATTAAATCTTACATGGAATATATTGGGTGATTAATATTTGGGTTCAATATTTGATGTAAAAAAAAAAATAAATAAATAATAAATGATTGATAGTTGAGGTTTTATAAAAAAAAAATTGTTGTTTATATCAGAGTACGTAGTGAAAGCGTGTTATTTGAAGAGTTAGTAATTATTAAGTTTTGGAATATTAGATATGTGAATTTCGGGAACGAAATTTGTTTAAGGGGGATAGACTGTGAATCCGGTATTTTTTGAAGTTTTAATATTTTAATGGAAGGAATTGGTGATTTATTATAGTAGTTTGGTGGTGAGACTTTTAAATAAAACTTAACTTGTTTTATCTCTACCTCTTCATTTTATACATTTCTTAGGTTTTCTATTCTATTTTATTTTGCTTGTGCTCCAAACAAAATTCACATGGGTGCCATGCCATGTTTCTTTTCTTTCCCTCCAAACAAATGTTTTTTTCTTTCCCTCTAAGTAAATTATCTTTTCTTATTTGATTTGCCATCTTTCTTTGTCCTTTCTTTTTCCTTTCATTATATATCTATATATATATATATTTTTCCCTTTTCTTTGGCTCCAAGTTTTCTTGGAGGCTAAGTAGCCTTCCATTGTTTAACTTGCAATTTGAAACCCCTTTCCCATCATCCTATGCCTCTCTCTCTCTCTCTCTCTCTCTCTCTCTCTCTCACATATTGTTCTCTCTTAAATTATAGAACTATTGAGTTGGGATAGGGAGTATTTAGAGTGAGAGTTAGCATTTTTATTTAGGAGAAGAGTTGTAGATGTTTTCAAACTTTGCATACCTTTTGCCTTAGAATTATGATATATCATTTTTGGAGATCCATGGAGAAATATTGAGATTCGAGTGTTGGCGACGGAGAATATTGATTTGAGGTAATTCAGGTGGTATACAATGCTTCTCTAAATCGCTTTGTAAAGACTTTATTTTAATTACTGCAAATTTGTACTCCTGATTATTCTGATCATTTGATAAATTCTGTGAAATTATTCGTTGTTGATTCATTTGATTACTCTAGTTATTTGATAAATTTTGTGAAATTATTCTATGTAGTCAGTGCTGATTTGTCTAGCTAAATGACGTGAAAATGCTTCCTACATGGATCAAGTGGACCCTGTCAATATGCTCTATACCAATTGCCCGGATAAGCGGTTGTGCTTGAATGAGGGGGAGTGAGGCCGGTCACTGGTCCGGTACTAAGTAAGACCGGATATTTGGTCTTGGATAGATTATCATATGTTGGGTTGAATTATTGTGCAATTTGGTAAATTGCTTAATTATCGTATCATTGGTGTAATGTTGTAAATTGTTGAACCCTGTTAATTTATTCTGTATCCAAGCCTTATATTCTTGTCGTATTGTATACTTCCCGATTCAATTTATTTTCAGGTGCAGAGCAGATTTTATTGGAGATCGAATTTGAAGTAAATAATTGGAAATACTAAGATAGAGATTTTGGACCCCACCACTGTATATAAAATTTTGGAGACAATTGTACTATAGTATATTTTAGAGAATATTGTATGTTTTGGAGACATTTGTATAATAATATTTTTGGGGGTAAATTTTGTATGTAATTGAGGTTGATTTAATGTATTTAACGGCCCAAAAGTGGGGCGTTACAGAATGGTATGAAAGTATAGGGATTATGTCTTACATGGGATCTGTTAGGTGATTAATATTTGGGTTCAATATTTGACGTAAAAAATAAATAAATAAATAAAATGATTGCTATTTCAGGTCCAATAAAAAAAAGTGTTGTTTATATCAGAGTGCGTAGTGAAAGCGTGCTATTTGAGGAGTTAGTAATTATTAAGTTTTGGAATATTAGATATTGTGAATTTCGAGGACGAAATTTGTTTAAGGGGGATAGACTGTGAATCCGGTATTTTTTGAAGTTTTAATATTTTAATGGGAGGAATTGGTGACTTATTATAGTAGTTTGGTGGTGAGATTTTTTAACTTGTTTTATCTCTACCTCTTCATTTTATACATCTCTTAGGTTTTCTATTCTATTTTATTTTGTTTGTGCTCCAAACAAAATTCACATGGGTGCCATGCCATGTTTCTTTTCTTTCCCTCTAAGCAAATCTTTTTTTCCCCCTCCAAGCAACTTTTCTTTGCCTCCAAGTAAATTATTTTTTCTTATTTTATTTGCCGTCATTTCTTTGTACTTTCTATTTTCCTTTCATTTTATATATATTTTTTTCCTTTTCTTTGGCTCCAAGTATTCTTGGAGGCTAAGTAGCCTCCCATTATTTAAGTCGCAATTTGAAACCCTTTTCCCATCTCTCTCTCTCTCTCTCTCTCTCTCTCTCTCTCTCTCTCTCTCTCTCATATTGTTCTCTCTTAGATTATAGAAATATTGAGTTGAGATCGAAAGTATTTAGAGTGAGAGTTAGAATTTTTATTTAGGAGAAGAGTTGTAGATTTTTTCAAACTTTACATACCTTATGCCTTAGAATTATGATATATCATTTTTGGAGATCCATAGAGAAATATCGAGTTCGAGTGTTGGTGACGGAGAAGATTATTGATTTGAGGTAATTTGAGTAGTGTTCAATATGCTTCTCTAAATCTCTTTGCAAAGAGTTTATTTTAATTACTGTAAATTTGTTCTCCTCTTGATTATTCTAATCATTTGATAAATTCTATGGAATTATTCATTGTTGATTCATTTGATTGCTCTAGTCATTTGATAAATTCTGTGAAATTATTTTGTGTAATCAGTGGTGATTTGTGTAGCTAAATGACGTGGAAATGCTCCGTACATGGATCAAGTCGACCCTACCAACATGCTATGTACCAATAGCCCGGATAAGCAATTGTGCTTGGGTGAGGGAGGGGGGATGAGGCCGGTCACTGGTCACATATTGAATAGGACCGGATATTTGGTCCTAGATAGATTATCATATGTTGGGTTGAATTATTATGCAATTGGGTAAATTGCTTGATTATGTGTCATTGGTGTAATTGTTGGATCCTTGTTAATTTATTTTGTGTCCAAGCCTTGTATTCCTGTATTGTATACTTTCTGAGTTAATTTATTTCTCAAGTGCAGAGTAGATTTTATTGGAGATCGGATTTGAAGCAAATAAATGGAAATATTAAAATTGAGATTTTGGGCCCCACCATTGTAAATAAAATTTTGGGATTAATTGTACTATTGTATATTTTGGAGACATTTGTATAATAATATTTTTAGGGGCAAAATTTGCATATAATTTGAGGTTGATGTAATGTATTTAATGGCCCAAAAGGAGGGCATTACAAAGAGAGGTTAAGTAAGAGTAGAAAAGAAATCTCAACGACCCAATATGATGAACAAAATGCCGAAAGTAATGCACACTATCTTACTACTCAATACCAGTCAAGTCCAAGACCCGAGACACCACAAAAAGCATCTTGAAAAATCAAAAAAATTCTTGAAATATTAATTTGTGATTATAATTCAATTTAAATAATGAATAAAAATTCCTTTCAAACAATTAATAACAACTTGGCCCAACGATTTAATATGGAAAAAATCACAATTGGACTCCTCAAATTGTGATAAAAAATCACGAGTCAAAGTCATAAAACATTCTACTAAGAAAACAAAAAAGAATTACACATGATAACTCTCAATTACTTAGCGAGTCCACTCCCAAATTGAACCAAACCCGATGTACCTCTTTCATCACTGTTTTCTCCATAGAATTGTTTTTCCCAACGTTGAATCCACAACACTGATGTCGAATCCATGGAAATGAGTCACTTTGGAATCTACTAGAACTTTAGGCCCAAGTTCCCTAGAATCCACCGATGAACATCTTTCTCTTTTGTGAAAAAAAAAAAAGAAAAAAAAATAGAAAGCAAAATCAACCCTTCATTTTTGTCAATATGAAATTGTTGATCAATTGATCACCTTCTATACATTAAGGAAACTCATATAAACCACCCTCAAATATAAAACACATTGTATTTACTCCTCTCTGAGAATCTGTACGGTTTAAATTATAAAAATAGAAAAAAGCACACTTTGTACTAAACAGAGTCACGAAAACCGCTCAAGCGCACACTTTACTGATCAAGCGATGTGAGTAAAGGTGGTGGAAATACATAGGCCAACCGCTCGAGCGTAGCATGTACCGCTTGAGTGGTAAAACTTGTCTCCCAGAAGTTCAAACGCAAGCAGAGATACTAGATAAACCACTTCACCGCTTGAGCGTACAAATGACTGTTCAAGATCCCCGTACTTAGTCAGCAAAGTGACAAACAAGAATGTTCAAGTCAAGATACGAAATGTTAACACAAACTCTCTGCACAGACACAACTCGGATTGGATGGATTTGCATCTAAACTCTCATAACCTCAGAGATACAATAGAGTGAATAAAATTACAACTGAACGGAGGTTTATCAAACGGGATTGCCAATTACATAAACCTAGCACATCTATATCAAATATAATTATTCAGTAATGTCATATAACTATACATGATGTTTTAAATTAATTATGTAGTATAAAATCTTACTACCTTGTTTTCAGTTTTTGAATTCTTTTTTTCATGTTTTCTATTTTTAGTAAACTTTTTTTTTTAGATGCACTTAATCTAAATATATTTAAAAAGTAAAATATTTGTGAAGAAATCAAAAAACAATTCAATGAATAGAAAAAAATATATATATATAAATGTACTAAATTTGGTATTTGTTTTAATCTTTTTTCATTTACTACATTTTTAAATATTTTTTCACAAATTATATATACTTTTTTAAGTGTATCTAAAAAATATTTTTAAAAAATTGATTAAAATAATAAAAAATTCACTATAAATACAAAGTGTAAACTTGAAAACTGTTTTTAAAAAATTTAAGACCAATCAAAATGAATGTATTATTATTGAGAATACAAAGTAGATGATGCACTTGATATTCCAATATTTTAAACAATTTTCCAACTTTTTTTTTGATCCCCAATCCTAAGATTTGGTTGTCCACACAGCCGACATTTACATGATCACCACTTGCTTAATTGATTATATCAGTAATATTATAAATTCACCATTATCTATTTAGAATTTATTCAAAAATAATTGTTAATAGTTTAAATTTATTTTATTCGTAAACTCCACACTTTATTAATTTAATCTCCGCTGTACATACTCAATTCATTCTAGATAAATTCTAGAACCTTACTTATAAGGTTCCAAACTTTTCCTTCATTATATTCTTTAGAAATGTTTGATCAACAACACTCTTGTGAGTTGCGACCTAATTAATTAGCATGCTTGCAAATGCTTTTGTTGAAAATCACTTAAGTGGCATCATAAGGAAAGTAAACAAACCAAGTCTATGGATGCGGATATCGATGTAATATAATATGAATGTATTAATATATACTATACATTTTTTAAATATAATAATATTTTTTTACAAATTTGTCTTCATTTATTTATATTCTACTTAGTTCAAAATATTTTTTTACATTCTAATAAGTCATATGAGTAATATACTTATCAAGATACTCATAATAATAATAATAGGGTGAAACTCGCATTAATATTCACATTAACAATGTAAATGTTTCATAATGTGAACATTCACAGTATCAAGTTTATTTAACGTGAACATTCACTCTCTCAATGTAAACATCACATTGTTAAATTTATTTATTTTTTTTATTTTATAAAATTACATATTCAAGTGATATCTTATTTAATAGATCTCGTTAATTAGGTTTCAAAAATTTCATAAAAAAATGTAAAACAAAAATTGTGAATTTTTAAAGTTTAATATATAAAAACTACAAAAATAGTCCAAAATGCTACATACCAAGTTGCTAAGGGTTCAAAAAATATTTGTAAAGGTAAAATTATTCATAAAATACCTAAAATATGATAATTATGATTTGGTGAATCAAATTATCAAATAATAGGACTTATTAAAATATAAGAACATGTTATAAACTAATTGGAATAAAAGTGCTTAAAAGAGGATTTCTTAATAAATTTCTCCTAAAATATAAAATATAGATATGTTAAGAATAAAACAATATATGCGTAAATATTATCTACGTAATAAAACGTGATTTGGTCATAATATATTTGTAAAAAATTATTAATTATTATAGATTTTGTTTACGAGTGGCTTGAGGATACTTGTTAAGATGTTAAAAAAGATTGCACATAATGTATGAAAATACGTTCAACAAATAATATACAATTATTTAAACTTTTGTTAAAAATTTATCCATAATTCTCATATGGGGGTATATTGATCTATTTAGTCCTAAAAATTTTCTTAATGAATCAATTAGTCCTTTTGTTTTGAAAGTTGTTTTTATTTGATTTGATACTATTTGAGTTTAAGTGAATGTTTTCTGTGATTCATTTTTTTCAATTTTCTGATTCATTTTTGGAATGGAAATGGAAATGTGTTATGTGGAAAATTCTTTTTAGGGAAATTGGTGGATGAAGTTTTGGTTGTTGAGCATGAAAATCTACATTTCGGCTAGTGTGATTTTCTAGTGCTACATTGGCGTGTTACATTAGAGTCCTACATTTAGAAAACATATACTAAGGATGTGTTACATTGATTGATGTGTTACGTTTAGAAAAAATACACTAATGAGTTTTTTTTTTTTTTTTTTGAAATGTTACATTGTTATGTTTGAAAAAAGTACACTGAGAAGTTTTTTAACGTATTATATTGGAGTATTACGTTTGAGAAAAGTACACTAAAGAGTTTTTGTGGATTACATTGGTTAAAGTATTACGTTTAGAAAAAGTATACTAGACAGTTTTTTGAGTTTTTAGTATATTACATTAGAATGTTACGTTTGAAAAAAAATACACTAAGGAATTTTTAGTGTATTATATTGAGGTGAGACGTTGAAGTTTTGACCTTTTAACAGAAATAGTACCCTCGTGAATAGTTTCAAGAATGTCGCATGTAACGCCCCCAATTTCTAGCCCAAATGATAATACAACAATCATGGCTCTTTCAAGGAAAACCGAATATAAATCTCTAAACTTACATTACATGATACAATATAGTTCTTCATGCAACCATACATTAATCCAACAAGAAGTAAATAAACAAATAAATACCCCAAAGGGTTTACAAATTTCCAAGGCTTGAGTCTGGTTACACAAAACGATTATTCAAACCCACACAAATACAACTCTTGGCTTACACACAGAGTCACAGCAAAATGTGAGTCTCGTACTCTCAACACACATTTCCTCGCCTTTAGTTAGGTGGCATCACCACATATTTTCCTACACAAAAATCCCGTAGGGTGAGCATAAAGCCCAGTAGGAAATCCTTAACAAAATATATACATTTTATACAAGTCTCAAGAGATGAAATGCACATGTCAAGCTATACCCTTTTGAAAGAAAATCACATCTTCATCTTTGAAAAACCATCATGTTCAATGATGTCATGCAATTTCAATTCTTCAAAACTTAACAATTCATTTCAAGAGAGGTAAATACAACTTTGGTAATCCCTAGGTCGGTATCTGCAAATAGACTATATAAGTACTACTAAATTGTCATTTTTACCAGTATTGACTGGAAGGCTCGACGCCTATAATCTGTCATTTTTACCAGTATTAACTGGAAGGCTCGACACCTATTCAATTTCATCTACACCACCTATCAAGACTTACCACCGTATTTACCCCAAAACCAATTCATGGAAACTTGTTTCTCAACATTCTTTTCTCAATGCAAGTTTTCAAATCAACTTTCAAAGTTTAATATAATCAAATGAATTGATATGCCAATAACACAAGATGAATATAAATACTTTTATTCCAATTCATCATCCAAGGAATAACACAATTCCCTCTTCTCAAGTATCCTCAACAATTAGTCATTTCAAGACTATTTCAACATTTTGAGCAATAATTTCCAAAATGAACAATAATTCTCATATTCCCTGAAATTCATCATTTATATAAATATAAATAAGAAATTTTCCAAACATCCATTTATTTTGACACACAAAATAAATATAACAATATCATTCATGGATTTCAGTCTTTTTAAAAAAAAACACCTAATTCTAGGTTTTCTCACCAAAACAATACAACTCAAATCTTTTGAAAGAAAACTTTCCAAAATCATCTTTTCTTCAATCAACGAAGATCAAAACCCATAAGATCATTTTAAAAGAACAAGAGACAAACCCACTTTTAAAATCACTCAACTTCTTGAATTAACAATCAATTTTCAAAGCTATCGAATGATGATTTCGAAAATCATCTAGATCTTGCAAAAATATATATAACTCTAAGAAAATCCCTACCTCAAGTTTTGAAGTGAAACACCCAAAATCAACGGTGTAGAAACTCAATCTTCACCGCACAAAACGAAGCCCTCGAGGAGCTAACCAACTTTGATGAAGAACTTAGGTCCAAATCCCAAAGGATTTGAAGAAATCAAAGATCTTGTGAGGTTTTCGGTAGGAAATCTAGAGAGAAGGAAGATGAAATGTTTTTAGAGAGAGAGAGATATACAAAAGTGATTCAACTTCAGCCCAAAGAGAGAAGAAAAGGGAAAAAATTTCGGATCTCACCAACCCACCGCACCTCACTCCCGCACATGCCTTTTCAGTAGTGTGCAAGCTGTGTTCTCCCATGAAATCCGCATGTGCGGCTTGCTCTCCCGCTCGAGTGGACAAGCAACTTCAAATGCATTTTGCATTTTTGTTTTGGGAGGCACTGCCCCTCAACCTCGCCAGGGCGCTGCCCTAAGACCTGCCAAGGGGCGCTGCCCCCTGGACCCTCGCGAGCTAACTGGGCAGCTTGACCCCCGCCAGGGCGCTGCCCCCTGGACCTCCGCAAGCTGATCGGGCAACTCGACTCCCGACATACTCAGCGAAGTGGCAAAACTAGGAATGCTACAACCTTCCTCCCTTAAAGAATTTTGTCCCCGAAATTTCAAATCAACTACCCAAACAAAGGGTTTCTAGCGATGAAAACCCCGCTATTTCATTTTCAAATCACAATACTAACTCAACCAAATTTCACCATTTCTACCATGGTTATCTTATTAACAACAACCTCCCAAATATGCATAAACATGAAATTTCCCAAAAAGTAATGGCAGCTCTAAACAACCTTATGCTTAAAACAACAACGCGCATATCAACATGTGGTTAACAACTTTAAATACGTTTCCCTCAACACTAAAGAATATTACAAGGAAAAGCAACTTAAGCATTTTCAAATAAATCCGAACATTTGGAGTGGACTTCTGCCTCCCGTTCCCACGTCGCTTCTTCAACCCCATGGTGTCTCCACAACACCTTTACTAATGGTATAGTTTTGCCCTGTAGCACTTGCTCCCGGGTATCTAATATTTGAACCGGTCGTTCTTCGTAACAGGCATCATCATCTACCTCCAAGTCAACCCAATCAAGAACATGAGAAGGGTCGGGTTCATACTTCCTAAGCATAGATACATGAAATACATTGTGAACTCCCGAAAGTTGTGGCGGTAAAGCCAACCGGTATGCCACTTCCCCAATTCGCTCTAAGATCTCAAAAGGCCCAATGAACCTTGGAGATAATTTCCCACTCTTACTAAATCTCATCAAACCCCGCCTTGGTGAGATTTTTAGAAACACATGGTCACCAACTTCAAAAGATAAAGGTCGTCTCCTCTTATCAACACAAGTCTTTTGTCGGCTTTGGGCCGTAGCTAACCTCTTCCGAATGAGAACAACTTTCTTGGTTGTCTCTCTAACAATTTCCAGACCCAATAACGATGCATCACCCACTTCAGCCCAACAAACCGGTGATCTACAAGGTCGGCCATATAAGGCCTCAAATGGTGCCATCCCAATACTAGTTTGGTAACATTTGTTGTAAGCAAACTCAATCAATGGTAAGTGTCTTTCCCAAGGCCCCTTAAAATCAAGGACACAAGCTCTAAACATGTCCTCCAAAATCTGAATGGTACGTTTTGACTGTCCATCGGTTTGAGGGTGATAGGCGGTGTTAAGAGTCAACTTAGTTCCAAATGCCTCTTGAAGGCTTTGCCATAACTGGGCAGTAAAACGAGGATCTCTATTTGACACAATAGTCACAGGGACTCCATGAAGTCGAACTATCTCTCTAATGTACAACTCTGCCAAGAGTTCAACTAAGTCGCTGGTGCACATCGAAAAGAAATGGGTAGACTTAGTCAACCTATCAACAATCACCCAAACAACGTCATTGCCTCATTGTGTTCTAGGAAGCCCAACTACAAAATCCATGGTAACACGCTCCCAGTTCCACTCGGTTATTGGTAAGGGTTGTAACAAACCCGCTGGTATTTGGTGTTCGGCCTTTACTTGTTGACAAGTAAGGCACTTCGATACAAATAAAGCGACATCCCGTTTCATACCCCTCCACCAAAACTGACGACTAAGATCATGATACATTCTAGTGCCTCTCGGGTGTACCGCAAGGCGTGAGTGATAGAACTCCCAAAGTACTTCCTCTCTATAAGATTCTGGTACAAACAAATGGTCTAAGTAATGTACACTCAGATCCGAGTGAACGTTCAAACCTTTCTCTTCCTTTCCATTGGAAATCTTAACACGGACTAATTCCACATCACGGTCTCCTTGTTGCGCCTCTATGACCTTACTAACCAAGGTAGGTTGAGCATTCAAAGTAAATAAGGTAGCACTCTCTCCGGACTCACCTAAGTGCAAATCAAACTTGCCAATAACATCTAGCATATCCTATTCCCAAATGGCCACACTTGCCAAACTACTCACAGATTTTCGACTCAAAGCATCGGCCACCACATTAGCTTTCTCCGGATGATAGTGTAACTCAAAGTCATAATCCTCCATAAATTCCAACCACCTCTGTTGCCGTAAATTCAAGTCTTTTTGAGAAAACAAATACTTCAGAGACTCTTATGATTGGAGAAAATCTCAAATTTCTCACCATACAAGTAATGCCTCCAAATTTTCAAGGCAAAAATCACCACCGCTAATTCTAAATCATGGGTGGGGTAATTCTTCTTGTGAGTTTTCAATTGTCGTGGTCCGTAGGCCACAACTTTTCCCTCTTGCATCAAGACACAACCAAGTCCATCCCCAAACGCATCACAATAGACAATATAATTCAAACTCCTTTCTGGAATTATGCATTTTGTATTTTATTTTGGGGGCGCTGCCCCTCAACCCTGCCAGGACGTTGCCCTAGGACACGCCAAGGGGCGCTGCCCCCTAGACCCTCGTGAGCTGACCGGGTAGCTTGACCCCTGCCAGGGTGCAGCCCTTGGACCCGCCAAGGGGTGCTGCCCGCTGGACCCCTGCGAGCTGACCAGGCAGCTCGACCCCCGACGTACTCAGCGAAGTGATAAAACTGGGATCGCTACATCACAAGCCTATTTTGCTACCTTACACGTGCAAATACGACGAAACTCTTTAGGTGTGACAGAGCAAAAGAGGGAATTAAGATCCTTACTGTTCTAACTCGAGTTTTGACAGTCGAATGTGTCCCATTTATCAAGAGGTTTGGGGATATCAACACCATCAATGGTGACAACAGGTTCACTCCACCCATACATCACACAATGCTAAACTTTCTCATCGATAGATTTTAAAAATGCTCTCAGACAAGCTTTCCAATAAGAATAGTTTGTACCATCAAGTAACGGAGGTTTATGGGTCGAGTTACCTTCGCGAATTGAATCGATATCACCAATCACACAAAATCACACTCTTATAGTTTTGATAAAAACAAAGAGTGACTTGCTTTGATACCAATTGTAAAACCTAAGTGATTCGTGACTAAATCAAGATTTAATTGTACCAATCCAAACAATTAAACTAATAATCTAAATCATCTATCACATACGAAAGTGATTTAGATTGTCGCTTCAAAAAATAATAAATCGACACAAACGATTTTTACGTGGAAAAACCACAATTGGAGCATTTCCAATTGTGATTAAAAAACCACGGGCAAAACGCCACAAATCAATCCACTATGAAAGGAAGACAGAGTAGAAATATACCAAGCAAATTACTCAAACGCTGTCAATTTGTCTTCAACAATCTATATCTCTTTCACCACACCCTTTGTCTCTGAATTGATCAAATTGATATTGAATCCACAACATCCATTGCCGAATCAACAACTGCGCACAACATCAAACTCCTTCGAATACTCCACACTTGAATCTCCGGATTCCATCGAATAAGAACACTCTTGAAGTCAAATAATCAAACAATTCTTTGATGTATACTCGTCAAACCATGAGTATAATTAATGCTCCATCAAACATCAAAGAAAACTAACAAAATAGTCCCAGAAGAAAACCCTAGAATCCTAAAAGTATATCTGGAAGCCGTACCCTAGATTTGGAGCAAACTATAGTTTTATAGTTGCTGGAATCGTGATCTCCACTCGAGCGCAGAAATGGCCGCTCAAGCAAAGATGCTAAAACGCGTGTTCCAAACCAGGGTTCACGCTTGAGCGCTGAAACCTACGCTCGAGTGTAAAAACACACCTCACAGTATTTTTGCAGACGAGCCAAAGTACTGAGATGGTGAAAACTCCGCTCGAGCGCAACTTTCCCTGCTCGAGCGGAAAGACCAAAAATAAAGGAAAAAAATACAACTCGATTAACCTAAGCTTGTTCGCAGAATTGGCAATAAATAGGGACCTAACCAGGTGCTTTTAGATTCTATTTTCATTATCAGTTTTTAACTTGTAGAAAGTTGCACCTAACAGACCCATTATAAGAATTATAATAATCTTATACACCAACTGACACATTTCAATTTCAAAATAGATCATAAACTTAAAGAGTCAACAACAAAATATCGAACACTTATTTAATATTTAAAAAATAATAATTATAAAGTGCATTTACTTGAAAAGTATTGCTACTCAATACGGATATGATACAATGCAACTTATAAAAATATCCATATGAGGTAAGCTTTGCAATTTTCCAAAGATTGAAGTTAATCTAGCTAGTTGAGATAATTATTTCTATTTATTGCTAGTTTGTTTTTAGAGTAAATTAGGTTACACCCTTCCACTTTATACTCACTACTACATTAATCGGTCAACTTTTAATTATAATCTCTTATAGTTTCAGTCAAATTATAAGGTGACTTTTCCGTTAGTTTTACATTAAAATTCACTAACAAAAATTATCATTTTTACATAAGACTTTTTTTTAAGGAAAATGTAATTTTCTTTTGTTTTCTCTATTTATTTAATATATTTCCTTTCTTTACTATATTATTGCCCTATGCTTTTAGGAAGGTGTGGAGTGGTAAGAAAAGATGAGTAGTTGTTATGAGTGGTGGGGAAAGGGCGGAAGAATAGCGGGGAACCGGTGTTTGGTGATGGTCTGTTAAGAAAATACAAAAGAAAGCAAAAATAGATATTGAATACAGAGACAAAAGAAGAAAATGGAAGAAATTTATATTTTCACCTTGAAAAAAATGACTTGTGTGAGTCGCATAAAAATTTCCACTAGTTAATTTGATAAAAAAAAAAAAAAAAAAAAAATACCGAAAGATCACATTGTAACTTAATTAAAAGTGCAAGAAATTGTTTCTTATAATTAAACAATGAAAGACTAAAATAAGATTTAATATAAAATGTAAAAATGCAAAGTATAAATTACTTTTTGTTTTGAATTCACATAGAATGCCAATTGAATTCAAAGTCCGCCCCTGGATTATATTGCAGGAAAGCATTTACAAAAGTTTTTGATGGCCCCAAGCTTATCTTTAGTTGTCCACAACCAACATTACATCATCCACCACTAGTTTTGGAACGGATTCTTTTATATCTCATCCTTTAAAAGTGCTTTATTAACACGTTTTAGACTTATACATGACTAGCAATGTACTCCAAACTAATATATGATCATACTATTGCACGGAATAAAATAATATATTATTTTTTAAATAAAGTATTTATTATTTACATTCACTTGTGTTTTTTTTCCACTCATAAAAAAATAAATGTAAATTTAAGAAATTGTATATTAATTTGTTCCGTCTCCACCCAAACAAATTTAGTCGTTAATCAATATATGTTTTTAAATTTTGTGTTTTGAAAATCTAATAATCAACAATTTAGTTTGATAGTTCTCTTCCCCCCATCTAAAAAATCAATGATTTTTTTTTTCCATTAAAATACATAAGTGATATGTGTAATCTACTGAAATAAAATGAAAAAGTACTAACAATTTTGTAGAATATGTTCATTCTATTTAAAAATTAAAAATATTATTTAAATGATCACAATTAAAAAAAATTGAAAATTATTATATTTATAGATTTTAAAAAATTTGAAAAGAACAAGTAATAGTATAAGACATTTCTTTTTGAATTTTTTTAGTAAGTTTGCACTCGATTGAAGGATATCTGTTAAATTAAATTTTAAATATTTAAGGTTTAATGGCTAAAACTAGGGGCAGAGGGATGTGGGGCCAGGGGGGTCATGTGCCCCCCTTGATTTTTGATTTTTTTTTTTTTTTCACCCCTATATACGCAGCCCACTTTGACCCAAAACAGCTCACTTTGATCGAAACACTTTTTTTTGTGCATAACACTAATACACACATCCAAACACACTGACACAAATCTAACCTAATTACCTTTTTTTTTTTTTTTTTTTTTTTTTTTTTTTTGGATTCATGGAAAATGGCGGCAGCAAGGTTTTTTTTCGTTTTCTTCTTCTTCTTCTTCTTCTTTTTTTTCTTTCTTTATCTCCCTTTATTACTTTATAATTTACCAACTTATGATTCATCATATTAGAATCACACAAGACAGATTTGGGATCACACTACAACTTTAATACCTTCTTTTCATTATTTACAAGTAACTTTATTTATGATTTTTTATTTTTAAATAAAAATTATGAGTATCAATTTATAGTTTGTTAAGTTTTGATTTGTAAAAATGTTTTATTTGTTATTATTTATGTTAGAATAAGAGATTTTGATGTGCTAAAATTATGAATCTTAATTGGTGGTGATTTATATTAAAAGTAAGGATTTTAGTTTGTTGTTGTTTGTACTGAAATTAGGGATTTGATTTGTGCTACAATTAAAAATATTAATTTGTAGTATTTGTTATTTAAATTAGGGACTTTCATTTGTTATAATATTGGTGTATTAGAAATTTTATTTGTTGTGATTTGTGCTAAATTTAAATTTTTTGATTTGTATTAAAATTGGAGATTTTGATTTGTGGGGGTTTGGGATTTTGATTATGAATTTTTATTTTTTAAAACAGTCATGGAGAAATATTTCAAAAGAAAATCAAAATTGGAATCATCCCTTCCTCAAGAAGAAGATTATAATTATTTTTCCGCAAAACAAAGTCACATAGAAATCAACTTAGTAGACTTGCATGCATAAAATTAAAAACTTTTTGTAATGAATATTAATTTTTAATGTTTAATATTAGCTCGAAAAATTATTGTTATATTATTGTTATTGATTAGAGAAGAAAAATTTTGAGATTATAATTAATAAGTGCCCCTCCTACATTAAATTCCTCGCTCCGCCACTGGCTAAAACAATAGATATTTTTTAAAATTTTGTAGTTTGAAACCTTAAAGTTCTAAAACACTCTTAGTAAATTTACAATACTACATACTATTAAAAGTATTGGGTGATGTCATTTTATTTTTTTATTTTTAAGTTATAGCAAATTTCAATTTTTGAGTTTTGTAATGGTTAAAAAGGTCATATTGTTTGGTAACATTTTTATTTTTTTAGAACTTTTTTTATAACTTACATTTAAGAAGGCCTCTTTGCGGAAATTTATTTATAAATCCCTTTTAGAGGAGATCCAACTCAATAAGCCCATAAAGTATTTTTATGTTCCACCAAGTCCTATATATTTAGAGTTATTTATGAGGAGATCCTTTTTCTTGATTTATAATTTTTTTGGAACTATTATACCCGTTGTTCTATTTTGGTAAGACGTATTTCATATAGTTGTACTATTCACGTTTCCATAGTTTGTTAGAAGCAATTTTGGTAATTACCGATTTTGTAGGGATTGGGTTGATACGTTTCGAATATTTGCTTTGTAGGGATTGGGTTGATCAATGATTTTGTACTATTCACGTTTCCATTGTTGTGGTGAAACTTTATGTTCTTTCATTGTTGCTTTGTGTTTGAAACTCTGTGTTCGTCCATTGTTGCTCTGTGTTCGTCCATTGTTACTTTGTGTTCAAAACTTTGTGTTCTTCTATTGTTGTAGGTTGAAGCTCTGTTTCGTTATAGTCACAGATCCTAGAGACATTACAAGTTGAGAATTGTTGGACGAAGGTTAGAAATTATGTTTTCAGCCATAGTTACGATTTCAACCGAAGATCAAAAGGAGAGAGAATGATTTGAATCGAAGGGAGAGCGAATGATTCGAAACTCAATTTTGTATCCAATCGATTTTTTTACAAATATGTTCTTCAAAGGTGGGTTTGGTTTGATTTGGATCGGTATAATGGTGAAATTTCATGGGTTGTTAATGATAGTGATAATGATAAAGATGAGGATGTAAGTGATGATATTTTGTTTTTAGAGAGATCGAGATTTTTGGATTTCTAGTTCTATTGCTACTATTGTTTCTGATTTTTTTTAACACCATCACATCATTAATCAGTGTTAATGTTCACAATAATTTGTAATGAAAATTTGTCATTTGTGTTGTCAATCAGTATGAATATTCACACACCCATATAATATTAAATGGTGTATATATTTTCACTGTATTCATTATCATTATGCAATGGTGATGTTAAAGTTCACGTCAAACGTTGTATTCTTTTATATAACCACAAACCATAATGTTTATTTGGATACAAACATGATGTAAATATTCACAATGCAACAAATAAATGTAGAAATTCACATTAATTCTAGTATGTTTGTGGATTGATCATATACCTAATTTATGTACACTGTGAATATTCACATTTGTAGTCAACCACAATAAACATAGGACAAAATGTGATTGAAAATGGGCCTTAAGATAAATTGCGATGTAAACATTCACACCAACTTCACCATAAGAGAACAAATGTGAATGTTCACACTTCATATTGTTTGGAATATTGTTTGGTCAACTATCATTGTGCATATTCAATATTCCTTTTTTGTAGATTAGCGGATAGGATATTAACACCAACATTAATATAAGATGACAAATGTGAATGTTCGCACTTCATCATCTTTTGTGTAAGCCATAAGATTTTCCTCACCTTCATATACTAGTACACTCGTAGTTTTATATCCTATTAGTCTTTTACTAACTGAACTGCTACCTGATTGTATATTAGAATTATCCATAGAGTGTCTTCCTGATGATATACTTACATTATCCAATTCATCATTACTTTCTATCGTACTAGGAGTTTCTATTCTAATATTTTCGATATTATCAATTTTAATTATATTTTTTCTTTTTGTAATATTTTTAGGACTACTGAAACTTGCTATCCATCAATTATATATCTGGCTTAATCTCATTAGGATTTATTCTTTTAGGTGCAATTCTATCTATTGGTATTCCATTAGTATGTTAAAATTTATCTGCTTCTATAAGTTCATGGTGCATCTTAGGATATATCGTATTATCTAGCTTATGTATTATTTTTCAAAATATCCTTAATGAATAGGTGGTCTCATGCATATCAATTTCTACAGTTTTTCTTCTTAATGTTAAAAATCTATTTATGAATTCATCTCTTAAGCTAATATAATATCCTGGTCTACAATTAAAATTTAATATGTAACGCCCCGAAATTTATTAACATTAACACCTCACATAATAGTGCTACAATTGATCAACATTTTTATCACTTCTATTCATTATATCTTTAATCACTACAAAAGATGGCATATGCAATATGTATTCACAATATTCACCCAAAAAAAATATGTATTCACAAATCCTAGATTCTGAATCTATAACATATGGCATGGGTACAAAAGTAAAAAGGAAAATAAAACCAAATAATGAAATGCCATAATGGCTACAACAAAATGAGTTCAAACTCAATACAAATCAAGCAAGTCATGAAAATAATCCTTTTATACAGAAAAACAGGGCAGTGAATACAAAACACTGGAAATCTCTAAGTACGTGTCTGCTAGTAGGCTATACAAGCACTACCAAAGCCATTTTACCGATACTAACCAGAATGATCGGCACCTAACTATGCGGGTTTCTGGACTGTCACCAATAACACATAGGCCAACATCATAACCACAACCACACCCCCTAACTAGATTCACCAAGGTATTCATCTATTTTTCTCAAAAACCAATACATTTACAAAGTTCAATGTGTAACGACGCTCAATGGACAATGGATGAGAAATTAATTTCAGTTTGGCCTAATCCTCATGCAATGTCTACAACAATCAAGACTATCCTCCATCGATAGCCCAAAACAGATATTTCTATTCAATAGATAATTTTCAATCAAAAGATACAATTTCATTAATTACAATGGGAGTGATACTACATATCCAACTCCACCATCATCATCAACCTAACCACTACTCCAATTTCACAATATCCAACATCATTTTCCATTTCCCTTTCACAATTCCAAATATCCAAAATTAGGGCAAAAACCAAATTTTCTTACAAAATCAATTTTAAGAAAAGACTTCCATCATTTTAATACAACTCACCCAAAACCACATTACCATAACCACTTTCAAGAATCATTTTGGAAAACCCGTTTTTTGATTTCAAACCCGTTTTTTGATTTCAAACCAAACCCTAGATTTTCTCAAAAAATCTCCAAATCAATAACCCTTTTCAAAAAGCAAATAACTAAGCTAAAAATCATATAAAGTGTCAAAGAAATCCCTACCTCAAAGTAGAAGACACAAATAAATGATGGGTAGAACTTGACGGAGTCAAAAATACCAAATGCTCTGAGTAAACAAAGTCCTCGACGTGCTCAACGTTTTTTTCCCCAAAGGACTAAGGTGAGGAAACTCACGGATTGAAAGTATTTGGAGCTAGAGTTCATGAACTAGAGAGAGAAAGAGTGAAGATCTAGGGTTTTTGAAATGTTTAGAGAGAGAAAGAGATGAAAAAGTGACTGAAAATGATTGCCTCTTGGACTGATATACGCACAGACCGCTCGAGCACAAAAATGGTCGCTCGAGCGATAGTCACAATAAGTGACACTGCTCGAACGACCAAAATCACCGCTCGAGGAAACGACCACCCCCTCCTCGAAGTTCAAACCTGCAAAAGACTGCTCGAGCACAACAAAGGCCGCTCGAGTGAAGATACCAAACTTCCAGTAGTTTTGCAGATTGTAAAAGACCGCTCGAGCATAGAAATGGTTGCTCGAGCGAACAAGCAAAATTCTGGGCAACAACTCTATGAAAAACTAACTTTCCAACCGGGTTCAAACACCACTAAACCTTCCAATAGCCAAACTTAAGAAGCAATAAGATGGAAATGAGCTAAACAACAGTTAAATACAAAGGTTCTCAGATCCAAAGCAACTAATAGGTTAGGTCTAAACCAGAATCGTTATATAATAGTCCCCCACATAGATTACTTTTTATTCCACTTATTATGGACCTTCCAAAATTTTGTTATCTAATATCACACAAAAATGCATATATATATCTTGTCCTTTATCAAACAACTGTGTAATTTGTATTTGTACACTCTCTATATGCATATATTTATACTTGTTATCTTTACTACTTTTTAATATATTTCCATAATTTATTAATTTTATTTCTCCTACATCATATTCACAATCTTTAATTTCAATATCTCCTTCCATTCTTTCGCATATATATTTACTTTTTAATTTGAATATTGATTCTTAATATATTTCATCTTTTCGTATTATTGGTAATGTCCAATCTTTTTCTATTTATTTTTCTCGAGAATTTCTATGACAAATTATTCTCCTCTTAAATTTTCTATACTTATTTCTTTTATCATCATAAAATTTAGCTCTTCATTGGTATCGCTATAATCTTCGTCTTCCATTTCTATTTTTATTTCCTCTTCAACTAATTCTATATGCGATGTCCTGGGTTCTAGACTTGACCGGTATTGCGTAGCTTGATAGTTTGTTTTACTTTCGACGTTTTGTTTATTGTATTGGGCCGTTGAGATTTCATTTCTACTCTTACTTAACCACTCATAATGTTTCCGAGTTAAAATTTTGAGTTTTGGACGTTGGGACTTGTACCGAGGTGTGGAATCAAATTTTGGCTTTGGATGGTAAAATCGCTCGTGTGGATTTGGAAACTGCTTAAGCGGAATCACACAGGATTTTCTAGGAAATTCTGGACAGAAACTACTCGTGTGGATCTGAATTTCCGCTTGTGAAAATTTTGCTAAAAACCTGGGTATTTCTCTAGTTCAAACCGCCCGTGAGAGGCATCATAATCCACTCGTGCAGTTTTGGAATTTCGCTTGTACGGAATTTGTCTAGTTCAAACTTGGGTATTTCTCTAGTTCTCGAATTTTGAGCTCTTTTCCTCAAAACAGATGCCAAAAAATGTGTTTTACACACTTTTTCACTTCTCTCTCTCTCTATTCATCTTTCTCCTCAATCTCTCTACAAACCCACCCAAATCAGAACTTCTTTCTAAGATTTAGCAAAAACCTTTAAGAATTTGATAGGGCTTTTTACACCAAATCAAAGAGGGCAATGAGGGCTACGTTTACACCGATCGGATCAAACTTCCATCAACATTGAATTTTAGGGTTTTCATCTCCTTCCTCTCCCAAGCTTAAGGTCGGGACATTTTAGAGTTATATATATATATATTTGCAAGTCCATGCTTGTTTGAGGTATTTCTTTCATGTTTGAAACTATGGTTTTGGGTTCATAAACTCTAGATGATTTTAAAAGTGGATTTTCTTTATATTTCCCCAAACTTTTGAGAGTATGAGCTATGTTCTAAAGTGTGAGTGTTGTTTTCGAAAAATCCTTTCAAAAATGGGACAAAACCCTAGTTTTGGAGAGACCAAGTTTAAAAATGATAATAAATATGTAGAGAATGCATGTATGATGCTATTGTTATATTATCTCTTGGAAGATATATTATGATGTTACATTGATAAGAAATATAAAAATTTGATCACAATGGAAGATTGTGTGATGGAATTGAAAATGAAACTATATCAATGCATTGATACAAGTTACATTGCCATTCCGTTTCATCTTTGTTATCATTGATTTTGAAATTTGCATTTGGAAATTATTGCTTTGAGAAAGGAATTGTTTTGTGAAACAAGATCATCTTGAATTGTTTAAGGGTAAATGCATTGGTACATCCGAATAGGGGGTGTAGTATGGTATTGGTTAAGTTGGCCTAAGTGTCCATGGTGAAAAACCGAAAACATGCACGGATGGGGTACCACGTGTCTTCCGGTTAGCAACTAGTAACGTGGCGATTGGTATTCTGGATATGCATACTTACAGACACCAACCTAAGGATTACCTAAGTCGTATTTACCACCCCTTGAACTATATTGAACTTATTGAATTGTTGTTTTGATGTCCCAAGTTTTGGGGGCTTGAATAGTATTGTGTAGTTGAGTAGCATGCACTTCTTTCAGTGTTTTGTTCACCGTTTTGAGTCATTGAAATTTCTTTCTACTCTTACTTAACCTCTCTTAACTTTTCTGGGTTGAAAACTTTGAGTTTTGGGCATTGGAACTTACCTTGGTTTGCAAAATCATTTTTTAAGTTTCTAGGCAAAATCATTCTTGCAAATTTGGAATCCACCTGAGCAGATCCTCACAGAGTTTGTCAATATTTTAAGTGTTTTCTAGGCAGAAAATCGGTCGAGCAGATTATGGAGAAATTCTATGGGTAGCTCTCTCGAGCAATCCGTTCTTGAGGCTGAAATTTTCGCTCATGTGGATTGGGAATTCCGCTCGTGCGTAGTTCAAACCGCTCGAGTAGATTTCGGAGTGTCTATCTCGATTTTCGTGCTCTTTTTCTCAAACTCTCTATATATATATCCATGTATTCTCTCCCTTCTCTCTAAAAACACACAAAAAAATCCAACTTCTCTCTAAGATTTACCTCAAATCTTTAAGAGGTTGAGGGGGTTTCTTACACCAAATCGAAAAGGGTGATGAGGGCTACGTTTATAACCAATTTGGTGAAAACCCTAGAATTTGGGAATTTTGGAAAAAGGTTGTGGTATTATGAAATTGATACTTGATAATTTACTATGTGAGTAAATGATGAGGAAATTCTATAATTGTATCAAATGAAAAGATTTCATGAGAAATTGTAGAATTGGAAAGATTGAGTGGTAGCTTGTTGTTATTTTGGAAAGACCAAATGCTAAATGATATTTAATATGTGGAGAATACATGAATATTGATATTGTTATATTGTCTCTTGGAAAAAAAAATATACTATGATGTTATATTGATAAGAGATGTGGAATTTGATCACAATCGAGGATTGTGTGGATGAATTGAGAAATTTCAAGGCATTGATATAGAAATATATTGCATTGGCACTTGATTTAATTATCATCACCTTTCGAATTGGTATTGTTGAGATGTTTAAATGGAACTTTATTATCGCATTGGACATTCGCATCGCCATACTATTTTGTCATTAATGCAATAGATTTTGAATATTGCATTGGAAAAAGGTATAGTTTTGAGAAAGGAAATTATTTTGTGAAACAAGATCATATTGATTTGTTTTTGGGGTAAATATGGTGAAAAATCCTGTTAGGGGGCGTATTTTGAGAATTAAGTTGGCCTGAGTGTTCTTGGTGTAAGACCAGAAACACATCTGTGTGGATGCTTAAGCCCTCCGGTTAGAACCTGGTAAGGTAGGATTTGGTAGTGCTTGATAAGCGTATTTGCAGACACTAGCCCTGGGGATTTTCTTGAGTTGTATTTGTCGCTCCTTTGAACTACATTTAAATTATCGAATTGTCAAGTTCTCAAGATTGCATTGTGCACAAAAGTTTTCAAAAGGTAGAGATGTATGTTTTTGAACATGGCATGGCATATGCATTCATTCCCATGAAATTGTATAAAATGTATATATTTTGTGAAGATTTTTCCTACTGGGCTTTGTGCTCACCCCTATAGGATTTTGTGTAGGAAAGGATGTGGTGATCTTGTCGAGTTAGAGGCGTGGAATATGTTTAAAGAGAACACGACTTTTTTCTTTGTTGTAATCATTTTTGATAAGCCAAGGGCTTTATATATATGGGTTTGGAAACCACTTTTGTGTAACCGGGCTTAAACCTTGGAATTTGCAGCTCTTGAGGGCATTTATTTGTATTTGACTTATTTGTCACATGTAATAGATTCATATACTAGGGATGTTGAATGTATATTTGCATGTGGAATATTCTTTTGTAAATCTCTTGACGGTTATGAATACAAATATTGGAGATTTGAGAATGATATTAATATTGAAACTTTATTTCCGTTAACATCAAACAATGGAAGTTGATGAATTTAGACTGTATAAATTTTTTAGAAGTGATAACTTGGTATTAGAGCTACCAGGTTTGAATACTTGGGGCTTGCAAGAAGTGGTAGTTTATCCACAATGGGTTTATTTCACTTAATTAAGAGATGTTCCATGTATTAGGTGTTATGTGATAACATGCTTATGCGACTAAATGAGTATGGGATTGAACTTTTGGGATGTGGTTTGCGCCTATTAAATTCGTTGAGGTTTTATTAGAAGGGTACTTGATCAATACTCATTCTACTAAGAATTCTTGGTATTTCGTCGGACAAATTTCATCGTGAAGGAGTAATAAGTAGGTCTTTATGTGATTACGTGCTTATGTGGGGTGAAACTAAGTGTTTTTGTGATATGGAAATGTAAAGAATCATTGTGATGAGACGTGTTGAGGAATGTATCAAGTCAGTGATAATGTGTATGACTCGTAATGAATTTATGAAATTACAATTTGTTATGTGATTTTGTATGGGGGAGAAATGCATATAGAAATTACTTGAAAAGAATGGAAAATGGGTAAAGGGTTGATGATGATGACCTCACCGGGTTGTTTTGTGACCATGAGTGAAGATTATGAGTTTTATTTTGTGACTAATAGTAATATCAATTTGAGTTAAGGATTGTGGACTTATGGTAATTATGGTATAATTGGGTCGGAAGTTTAAGTAGAAAAAAAGAATCTTGTGTGAACTTTTGAAGAATGATTTTATGAGGGATGAATCCTTTAATCTTATAAATAATGAGGCTTCTTAATAAGATGTTTTAGGAAAGGAAATGAGCAAAGAACGAAGTACGAATACCTTTATCCTTGTATATTTATGATTTGGTGTGTTTATGTGGTGTCTTCATAGTTATAACTATATGTGAGTGGAGATTTTGTCAGGGGCACCTTTGGATGTATGCTAAATTTGTTGTGCTTGTTTTTGATTAGGATGTTGTAGCTGGCTTTATGTACTTCTCAGAGGGGTTTAGTTTCCTTAGACACGATAGCCTTATAGTTTGGACTCCCGTGGTTCTGAATCTTGTTTCACAAGTGCAATGTGATACAGAAAAACACAAATGAGAGTCTAAATCTGGCAAATCTTTGGAAAATCTATTTAAAATCAGAAATGCCAAATATAGACTGCATTGCCAGATTTCAGAATCGTCACCTAAATATTTTTAGGAAATTTAGAAAACACGTGACTCATGCCAAAAGCCACTTGTCCGTCATAACCAAAGTGTCTTGGTTCGGGAACTTAGGTATGAGAGGGGAAGGTCGTGAATTGAGCACCCCACTCACCCGATCAAAGATCAGCCTCTACTAATCATGATGTGTTTTTTAAATATAATATATGATCATGTTCTGATTATTATGCTAACTTACTATGTGAGGCACACAAGTATAGTCTATTTCACCTACTTTGGAATGCTTTGATTTCATGTTTGTTTGAAAAGAGTTCGAATATGTGCGATGGCCAAGGCCGTGGCGTGGCATGGCATGCTGCTGGCCAAGGCCGTGGCCTGGCATGGCATGCTGCTGGCCAAGGCCAATGCAGGCAAGCCGAAGCCAGCAGCATGCCATGCCCAGGCCATGCCCAGCAGCATGCCATGCCAAGGCCAAGGCAGGCAAGCCGAAGCCAGCAGCATGCCATGCCAAGGCCATGCCTAGCAGCCGAAGCCAGCAGCATGCCATGCCCAGGCCATGCCCAGCAGCATGCCATGCCAAGGCCAAGGCAGGCAAGCCGAAGCCAGCAGCATGCCATGCCAAGGCCATGGCCAGCAGCAACTTGAAAAGCAAGCTCGTATGTACATTAATCCAAGTCATTCCAATTTAAGCGAAATAGCCTTTATCCACAGGCATTAAAGAGGTATTTCAAATAAACACTTAGCCTCATGGTAATATGCTTGATATGGCAACACAAACACACATGCAATATGCCAAAGCAAGAAATCCTCACCTAGTACTCAACCGAGGCAAGCCAAAGAGAAGAAAATAATTAGAAAAATGCAGGCTCTAATATGCAAGTGACTAATGCAACACATACAAAATGCAATAACTAGGTTCGGTTTATTTTAACATGTCATATGGATCAACTCAAAGCATATGGCAACGCACATATTCAAGTAAGTAGGAAATGACAACAATGTTAAAATGATGAACTGAACCCAATGCATGCAAAAATGGATATTAAGCATGGCAATGATATGAAACGAAAAATATGATACTACCACGATAAGCATATAAATAAAAGGGAGAAAGAAATAGGGGTTGGGATGTAACACCCCAATTTTCATGCCCAAATGATAATACAATAATCATGGCCCTTTAAAGTAAAACTGATAATAAATCCTCATGCTTGCATTGCATGATGTAAATAGTCTTCATGCAATAGTACAATTAATCCAACAACGATTAATTAAACAACAAATACCCCCAAGGGTTTACAAGTTCCAAGGCCTGAGCCTGGTTATACAAAACGGTTATTCAAACCCACACATATAAAGCCCTTGGCTTACAATCAAAGTCACAGCAAATGAGCACATTATGCTCTCTGTACACACTTCCACGCCTTCAGTTAGGTGGATTCACCACATCTTTTCCTACACAAAAATCCCGTAGGGTGAGCATAAAGCCTAGTAGAGAATTCTTAACAAAGTATATACATTTTATACAAGTCTCGTGAGATGGAATGCTTATGCCATGCCATGCCTTTTTTGAAAGCAAAACACACCTTCATCTTTTGAAAACCAACATGCTCAATGATGTCATGCAATTTCAACTGCTTTTATTCGAGGGGTGGTAAATACAACTCTGGTAATCCCTAGGTCGATGTCTGCAAGTAGACTATACAAGTACTACCAATTTGTCATTTTTACCGATATCAACCGAAAGGCTCAACACCTCTAATCTGTCATTTTTACCAGTGTTAGCTGGAAGGATCGACACCTATAATCTACACCACCTTTCAAGACTTTCCATCGTATTTACCCCAAAACCATTTCATGAAAACTTGTTTCTTAGCATTCTTTTCTCAAGGCAAAGTTTTCAAATCAATTTTCAAAACTCTTCATTTTCAATGAATTGATATACCAATGTATCAATTAATGCAATGCAACATTTTATCCATTTTCCATTCTTCCACACAATATTTCCATTGTGATCAAAATTTCCATTTCTCCTTTCAATACAATTTACAAGATGAATAAATACATTTATTTCAATTCATCCAAGGGATAACATAACTCCCACATTTCAAGCCATCTCAACAATTTCCCATATTCCATGAAAACATCATTTATATAAATATAAATAAGAAATTTTCCAACATCCATTTATTTTGACATATGAAATAAATACAACACATCATCCATGATTTCTCAACATCTTTTTAAAACTCTTATTTTCTAACTTTTCTTACCAAAAAATTTTATCTCCAAAACATTTGAAGAAATCTCACCAAAAACATCTTTCTTTAATCAACATAGTTCAAAACCCCCAATTTCTATCTCAAAGGATCAAATAGTAAACCCTCTTTCAAAATCACTCTTTTCTTGGATCAACAATTAATTTTCAAAACTAATCAAAGGATGATTTCGAAAATCATCTAGATCTTGCAAAAATATATATATATAACTCAAAGAAAGTCCCTACCTCAAGTTTTGAAGAGAATTTGAGATGAAACCCCAAAATTTACGGTGTCGAAACTCGATCTCCACCGCACACAATGAAGCCCTCGAGGAGATAACCAACTTTGGTGAAGAACTTAGGCCTAAATCCCAATGCATTTGGAGAAATCAAATAGAGATGATGGCTTTTAGAGAGAGAAGCTACAAATTTAGGGTTTTTGAGTGAGAAGGAGATCAAAAATGAAGCAAAACGGCGCTGCTGGAAACTGATATACACCAGGCTCGCTCGAGCGAAGGAGTTCTCGCTCGAGCTACTAGACACAAAATGGTCGCCTCGCTCGAGCGCAAGAAGCGTCACTCGAGCGTAGAATGCAAAGCTTCAAGTCTGCCACCAACGCAGATGCACGCTCGAGCGAAGAAACAATGTCACAAGGCTCAATCGAGCACAAGAAGCCTCACTCGAGCCAAGAAACCAAAATCTGGGCGACAACATTCTAGACCAACTAACAACCAACATGTTCCAAACACGCCCAACATAATCCAAAACTCAAATACAAAGAGTTAAAGGAAGGAAACAAGACATAGTCAACAGTATACAATCACGGAATCCGAGTCCGGAACATAACGAAAGTCGGGGTAAAAACTTGGGTCACTATAACCTTCCCCCCTTAAAGAATTTCATCCCCGAAATTACAAATCATGTTTCAAAACCATGTTTTAGCCAATTTCGAAAATGATTACCAACAACATATACCATGCTTCCAAGAGTGATACAACACCCACAATATTCCATATGTTTTTCCCAAACAATTATAACACATACAATGTTCTTACAAGTTCAAACATATACAATGCTTATAATTTTCATTAACATAATTAATTTGTCAATACATGCTCATGCAACAAAAAACAAATCCGGATATTTCTCTCGGACTTCTAACTCATGTTCCCAAGTCGCTTCCTCGACCCCGTGATGTTTCCATAGTACTTTTACCAAGGGAATTGTCTTGCCTCGCAAGACTTGATCCCGTCTATCCAAGACTCTCATCGGTCTCTCCTCATATGAGGCATCCCTGCCTACCCCTAAGTCGGTCCAATCCAACACATGTGATGGATCTGGCTCGTATTTCCGAAGCATACTAATATGAAACACGTCATGAACCCCGGAAAACTGTGGTGGTAACGCCAAACGATAGGCAACCTCCCCAATCCACTCAAGGATTTCAAAAGGGCCAATAAACTGAGGTGATAACTTCTCACTCTTCCCAAATCTCATCAGACCCCTTCTAGGTGATATCTTCAAAAAAACATAATCCCCTACTTCAAAAGACAAAGGTCTCCTCCTATAGTCGGCATAACTTTTCTGGTGACTCTGAACCATAGCTAGCCTCTTACGGATAAGTACTACTTTCTCCGTCATTTCCCGAACCAACTCTGGACCTAACAAAGGTGCATCACCCACCTCGGCCCAACACACAGGGGATCTCCACGGTCGACCATACAAGGCCTCAAACGGTGCCATGCCAATACTCGATTGGAAACTATTGTTATAGGCAAACTCCACTAATGGTAAATGCCTCTCCCACGAACCCTTAAAGTCAAGGACACAGCCTCGAAAGATATCCTCGAGTATCTAGATAGTACGCTCGGACTGCCCGTCAGTCTGGGGATGATACGTAGTGCTAAAGGTCAATTTAGTGCCCAAGGCACTTTGCAAACTCTGCCACAACTAGGCAATGAAACTCCGATCTCTATCTAAAACATTCGTCACAGGGACCCCGTGCAACCTCACTATGTCTCTAATATACAGGTCGGCAAAATAATCGACCAAGTCACTTACGCGCATGGGAATAAAATGCGCCGATTTAGTCAACCGGTCAACGATCACCCATATGGCATCACTACCTCGTTGAGTCCTCGGAAGACCCACAACAAAATCCATCGTGATATGTTCCCACTTCCACTCAGCTATAGGCAAGGGTTGTAACAAACCCGCTGGCCTCTGACGCTCAGCCTTCACTTGTTGATAAGTAAGGCACTTTGATACAAACATAGCTACATCCTTTTTCATACCTCTCCACCAAAACTAGCGACTAAGATCATGATACATCTTTGTGCCTCCCGGATGCACCGCAAGGTGCGAATGGTGAAACTCTCGGAGTACTTCCTCTTAGCAAGACTCTGGTACAAACAAACGGTCACGGTATCTCACACTCTGGTCGGGATACACAGTCAAACCTCTTTTTACTTTCCCATTGGAGATCTTCTCTCAGAAAGATTCCACTTCAAGATTACCCTTTTGTGCTTCCAACACACGATTCACAAGTGTAGGTCGTGCAACTACTGAAAACAAAGCTGTAGACTCAATAGACTCACCCAAATGTAAGTCAAATTCACCGAGAGTACCCAACATTTCCCATTCTCGAATGGTGACAGAAGCCACGTTACTAATAGGCTTCCTACTCAAAGCATCTGCCATAACGTTGGCCTTACCCGGATGATAATGCAATTCAAAGTCGTAATCCTCTATGAATTCCATCCACCTCCTCTGTCCCAAATTCAAGTCTTTTTGTGTAAACAAATATTTCAGACTCTTGTGATCAGAGAACACTTCAAATTTTTCTCCATACAAATAGTGCCTCCAAATTTTCAAGGCAAATATCACCACCGCTAACTCTAAATCGTGAGTAGGGTAATTCCTCTCATGTATTCTCAACTGTCGTGAGCCATAGGCTACTACTTTCCCTCCCTGCATCAATACACAACCTAGACCTTCCCATGAAGCATCACAATAAACTGAATAACCCAAACCCCTCTCCACAATAATCAATACTGGAGCAGTGGTGAGTCTAATCTTAAGCTCTTGGAACGACTTCTCACAAGTCTCACTCCACACAAATTTGATTTCTTTTCTCGTCAGCTTAGTCAAAGGTGAAGCTAACCTAGAAAAATCCTTCACAAACCTATGGTAATACCCGGCAACCCCAAGAAACTACGGATCTCGAAAGCATTCTTAGGTTGTGTCCAATCTTGTACTGCCTCTATCTTGGATGAATCTACAGTCACCCCTTCCCCGGATACCACATGGCCTAAGAACTTAACCTCTCTCAGCCAAAATTCACATTTCCCAAATTTAGTATACAGCTTGTGGGCTTTAAGTAACTCAAGCACTACTCGCAAATGTTCCTCGTGTTCCTCCTCGAAAGGCAAATAAATCAAAATGTCATCCACAAAGACAACCACAAAACGATCTAAGAACTCACGAAAAATTCGATTCATTAGATCCATAAACACCGTAGGTGCATTGGTTAGCCCAAAGGGCATCACAAGAAACTCGTAATGGCCATACCACGTACGGAATGCCGTCTTCGGGATATCCTCCTCCCTTACTCTCAACTGATGATAACCCGATCTCAGGTTTATCTTAGAGAAACAACAAGACCCTTTCAACTGATCAAACAGATCATCTATACGAGGCATTGGGTACCTATTCTTAACAGTAACTCGAATCAACTTTCGATAATCAATATAAAGTCGTAAGGCTCCATCTTTCTTTTTAGCAAAGAGAGCCGGTGCTCCCCAAGGTGAAGTACTAAGGTGAATAAAACCCTTATCTAGTAATTCCTGGAGTTGAATCTTCAACTCACTCAATTAGGCGGGTGCAAATCTATACAGTGACATGGAAATCAGTGCCATGCCAGGCACTAATTCAATGGAGAACTCGATCTTCTGGTGAGGTGGTAAACTAGTAAGATCTTCAGGAAAGACATCCGGGTATTCACAAACTACTCTTTGTAACTCAACACGGGCCCGTCACTCTCGCTATCCAAGAGAGTTGCAAGAAGGCCACTAAGTTTGCTTCTACTACGAGGGTCAAAGACTGGCAACAAGACCCTATCAACTCGGTTCCCTAGAAAGTAAAATCAATCACCACCTGATGTGCAAACTGTCATGACCCGAACTCGCCCCTATGGGTTAAGGACATAACTAGCCCGTAATCAAGGGATTACCTATGGCCGCAAACCAAACAAGACATAACTCATCAGAGTAAAAGGGCCAAACGGAAGCAATTTCAAACTTTTGTCCATAGAGTTGTGCTTACATGGCACGTCATAACAATCCATACATACACATGTTAATAACTCATATCAAGATATGTAATAACAAAAAGTTCTGTACATACAGGATCATTCAAGTCTAAGTCAGCCAATCAAAACAATATACAACTGTAAACCAAAGTTCTCGCCAACATGACAAAATATAGCAAACTAGCAAAAGGCGAAAACAAGTCTCGTGCGTGAGACGTATGGCTGACTCTTCAAAACCTTGACTGTTTCTCACAAACTTCACTGAGGCTGGGTTTGGACCTCCCTTGGCTCACCTACAGACACATGAATGAGTGTGAGCAAAAGCCCAGTGAATAATATCAAATAAAGAAGTTACACGAACGGTACTTAGAACAATATGCACCAAATGGCCTTGGGCCCAATTCATATTTCTATCTAATATATATATACATAGGTCAAGTAACTACGGTTCCAAACACATCGAATGGCCTCGGGCCCAATCCATTCATGTCAAACGGCCTTCGGCCCATTCATTCTTTCACTCATGTCAGACTAGCCTTTGGCCCATCCATTCTTTCATTCATGTCAAACTGGCCTTTGGCCCATTCATACTTTCATTCATGTCAAACTAGCCTTTGGCCCATTCATACTTTCATTCATGTCAAACTGGCCTTTGGCCCATTCATACTTTCATTCATTTCAAACTGGCCTCTGGCCCATTCATACTTTCATTCGAATTAACGAATTTATAAGACTCACATAGAAGTAAGTAATTGGACAAATAACATACTGTAGACGTCCCCGAACGCCCCGGGAGGATGAGTCCTGTTCTGTTCATCTTGGGCTCACTACAGTTCGGACTCAAATTGTCACGGTTCTCAACCTGAACCAAAGAGTCTAAATCCGGCAAATCGTTTTGAGAAAACAGATTTTTGAAAGAAGTGCCAAACATGAACTGTTTTGCCAGATACAGAGTCGCCACCTAAATATTTTATTTTGGGAAATTTAGGAAATCCTGACTCGTGCCTAAGGCCACGTGTCCGTCATCACCAAAGTTGCCTCGGCTCGGGAACTTGGGTACGATTGGGGAAGGTCACTTCGTGAGCACCCCCGCTCGCCCGATCAAAGATCGGCCTCTACTAACCATGATATCCAGTTTTGAAAACATTATGCGTTCTTATTCCGGTTATTAGCCTAGATTTACTATGTGATGCGCACAGCATACAAGTATAGACTGGATCGTCTGAGTTAGAACAAAACATTTCATGTTTGTTTTTGAAAGCGGTTTGCTACTCGCAACTAGGCTAAAATGTGGATTTGCCACCCTCAGGTGGGCTTAGAAAACATGGTTTTGCCACTATCTTGTGGGCTTAAAACTCACAGTAAATGCATTGTTCCAATCCAGATAACCCAACCTTCACCCACAGGCATTCAGACAGGTATATCATATAAGCACATAGCCTCATGGTAAGCATGCTATCATGGCAGTCACTCACACGCATGCAAGGATGCAAAAGCATAAAACTTACCGAGTACTCCAAGCCAAAACAGAAGCTATGTTAGAAATCCATGCATGATCCTAACTATACAGAAATGCCTAATGCAACACATGCGAAATGCAACTAAGGTAGGCTCGACTTTTCTAAACATGGCATATGAAATGCTACAGCTAACATGTATTCAACTCGGAATTGAAATACAATGCAGTGAATATGATGCGCCGAGCCCGGTGCATGCAGAACAGATGAATGAATGCAAACATGCTATCATACTGTATGCTAATTGAAACATGCCATAATCTAACCATCATAAGCTGGTAAATAAAAGGGAGAAAGACGTGGGGTTGGAAGACATACGTCACACGCACGCACACTTATTACAACATTGCCCTCGCACGGAGGGTCCGAATAAATAATACAGTCCCGAATAAATAATACAGTCCGAATAAGTACAAAACCCTAATTAATTAACAAATTAATCTAGGAAAGCAGTAAATTAGCATGCAAGCCTATGGACTGCCTCAGCTCTGCTCCGGATGATGGATGATGCATGCTTAAGTTGTTTTGTGCGGAAATCCATTGCGATGCCCCAATTAGCCTCTGTTTACAATTAAGCCCGGAATATTGCACGAAGCTCCAAAAGATTGCCGGTTTCTGATTTGCTGCAACAGAGAGCAAGAAAGGGGCATGGCAGTGTATTTTCACATATGTGTGCACACCTCAATCCTCGTGCCACCAATCATGCATCTCGATGCATGATGGCCGAGGAGTCGAATTGCACGACTCAATATGAAATGAATGCACGCATAAACACAATAAGACCGAGACTCCATCATGGTTAATCCGGAGTGTCGGCGACTGGGAATTGAGACACGTTCCGTCACTCGGAGTACGAAACGTCCCTCGTTTCCCATGCTTGGGCTAACTCCTATCCCAAGCACAATGCAATATGCATGACATGCATGAGTGCAATCCTAACATACAACCTAGCATACGCAATGCTATGAGATGGCATATACAATGCACGATGTACCAAGACATACACAATGCTCTAACATACGACTTAGCATACGCAATGCTATGAATTGAAATGGCATACACAATGCATAATGGACTTACACCAATATGAGTGGACCTCAGCCACACTCACATCAGTAGCCATAAGATGAAAATGAGACTACCGAAATGCATGCACACATGCACGCAAATCGAGGACCGATCCTAAGGCACAACATGCGACTCTAACAAGACATGGCATGGGATGAAAGATGGCATGTGAGAATGTAAATTCCAGCACTGAAACATGATGCTAAATGGTCCCGAAACATGGAAATATGGCACCCAATGCATGAAATGAGCCCCGAAACTCAAAACTAGGCACATGTATTGACTTATAGCTATACAAAGCATGCATTATTTGACTATGAAGCACAAAGACAGAGCCAACGCAGTCCCAAAACATGAACATTTCTAGTTCAAAGCATGACCGAAAGATGTTAGCATGATGGACTAAAATAGCATGCAACTATGGCTAGCAAGCATGGTTTACATGGTATGTATATGAAGCACAAGAGAACTCATCAAACTAGCCAAAATCAGTGAATAAAACATGTCAAAATATGCCCAAATAACTTTTGAAATACAGCCAACATATGCAAAAATAATGGGTTCCTTTAAAGGGCCATACAAGGGGTTATTAAGCACCTACAAGATAGACACTTAGCAAGACCAAATCAACTTTGGAAATGGGTGATGACAGCCCCAAAACTCACAAAATGGGCCCTGAAATCAGTCTCGGAAACATGCAAAGAAAGGCCTCTTTGAGAGGCCTTGAATGGGATTGCTCTATACATGCATCATAGACATAAAATATGGCCAAAAAGGCCTTGGACAGAGCCAAGGCAGACCTCAAAACCCTCAGAATAAAGCCTAAAAAGTGACTTCAATGCATGCAAAATACGGTCCCTTCGGAAGGCCAAACATGCTAGTAAAGAGATTGAGGGGTGAGAGGGTCACCCCTCTATGATTTCAAAGCTCAAAACCTTATCAAAGCCACTGAAAATCCACTGGATTTCAGTGGCTAAGAGGCCAAAACAAGACTTATGCAAATGCTCAAATGCGTGGCTCAAAGCATGTCGAAATGAAGCATGCAAGGAAGGAGATGACTCCAAAGAGAAAAGTAACCTCAAGAAAACTTAAAGAGGAGGTCAAAACAAGATTTTTTTTTCAGTTTATATCAAGCCTCGAAAATATTCACAAGTAGGGCTAAAACATGATGCAAAAATAGCCCTAAAAGAGAGATAAAGGACAAGAGGCAGCAGATGGTCTCAAACAGCAAAGAGACCTTCAACAAAGTTGAAGAGGGGCTCAAAATAAGATATTTTACAGTTTAGGTCGAAGCCCAGAAATGCTCACAAATAAGGCTAATGTATCATGCAAGATAAGCCCTAAAAGAGAGATAAAGCACAAAGGGGGAGTAGAAGACCTCAAACAGAAAAAAGTTCTTGATCAAACATGAAGATGAACTCAAAATAAGACTATTTTCAGTTCAAGTTGAAGCCCAAAAATACAAGCAAAAGGAGCTAAGATATAGAGCAAAGATATGCAAAAATGGGGGAAATAGAAGCTTACCCTTGTAGAACCGAACTCCAGCAGCTTTTGGACCAAGTTGGTGAGCTTTCAACCTCTGCAAAAGACCTCCAAGGGGCTGGAATGGATGATGGAGGTGGTAGGCTATGAGGTGTAGGGTAAAATGGCCAAGAAAAGGGGTGTTTGGAGGCTTGAAGTATAGATATAGGGGGGGTGTATACTAATGCCTCAGCTGATTTTCTAACCCTTAGAAATGAAGTACAGTGCTGGTTATATAGAGGGAGAGAAGCCAAAGAAAATGGGGGAAAAACCAATTCAAATATCCCCCCAAAAGGACAGACTCTCGGGCAGAGGGTCTGGTGCAAAACAGCTGGCACAGTTGGAATGCACCAGAAGGGACAAACATGGCCGGCCAGGTTCAAAAGGGCCAAGTAGCCGGCCGGCCACCTCTCCTGGTCGGCCGATCAGGGGTCAAAAGGGTCAAAAGAATTGCTGGCCGGCCAACCCAAAAAGGTGGCCTCCCAGATGAGTGCAACACAGCTGTATGGTCAAAACCCAGAAAATGTGAACCAGAAGAGAGAAAAACCAGCTTTTTAGAAGGGTTCAAAAGGGTCAAGAACAATTGCTGGCCGGCCTACCCATATTGGTGGCCTCCCAGGTGTGTACAACACAATGATGTGGTGGAAAATCAGAAAAAGTGGCTCGGGAGTGGGAAAAACTAGCTTCCTAGTGAAGAAAACGGGCGATGAAGAGCGATGAAGAAATAAAACTGGTTTTTCAGAAAAATTGCTGGCCTCCCACCTTCCTAGACCCTTTCTAATAATGAAAATAAGGTCCTTGCCAAAAATGGACCAAGACGGATGCAAAACGAAGGTTCGGGGGCCGAAACACGCAGTTCGGGGCCCAAAAAACAGGCTGTTAGGCACCGGAAGTGGCGTTCGACCACGGAGTTGGTCTCTCGGGCCACAGTGTCCCTCAAAAGGGAGGAAACAAGGTGTGTACCAAAAACCGAAGCAAACGGAGGTAGTTAAGCGGTCCTGAACCGAGGCACACGGCCGACGGCTCCGAAAACCGGAAACCGGGCTCCAAACTGGAAAAATGTCCGACGATCATGAAACGTAGCCTACGGCCACTGAGAGATGATCTACGAGACCCATCCCTCCCTTCGGGAAGAGAAAACAAAGAAAACAGGGCCTGGTTCGTAAACCGAGGCAAAGCACAAAAGAGTCCGGAAGTCTGGAGACAAAGCTCGCAGCCGTGACTCCGTGACCTCAGAACGAGCACAATATGCAACATCACCGAGCGCTCAATCAGTGACGTCTAAGTCTTAAGGTCGGTCAAAAATGGGGTGTCTATAGTTGCCCCCTCTTTGACAAAACTCGGAAGTCATAAGTGACGGGAGTGAATGTCAAAGCCCAGAGACGACCCATTTTTGACATAGCCGAAGACTAAGACAAACAGGCGAGATAAACAAAGAGATGTGCCCGAAGGCAGGGGCAAAATGCAACTGACAATGCAAGAAGCCGAACGTTCCTCATGATCATGCAAATGCAGCAGGCTGTAATGAAGCAAGTATTCACAAATAGATGCAACAGTTTTAAGCAAGAATGCAAAGCAATAACTACATTTCATGCAGTTTAAGAATACAGAGAATTTATTCAATTCTCGCCACATCTCATACGGAGAAGATACAATACCTGTGCAGCTCGTCTGGTCGCACCAGCCTCAAATGAACCGTACATACAATATCGTGCCTCATGCTGCTGAGGATCTTTCGCTTCTTCTTGGTTGAACCAGAGGTACTACTTTTCTCCCTAACTATGGTCACAGCTTTCCCTATTCTCCAATAGGGTGACAGACTAGGTTGGTTCAGTATCCAGAATTGATGCGCATTCGTATGCTATCTTAATCTATGGGGCTGCCATACAGATTTCAAGCCGAGGATATACCCCTGGGTATTTAAACCAGACTTTAGTCTTGGAAATCCCGAACCTTTGCGTTCTAGGCATGAGCCATTCGAACTCTAGTTTCCACCATCTAAATTGGTCTCCTAGGAACTCACCGCAAACATAGGCAGGTGGCTATACCAGACCACCGGAAGTCGTTCGGGCACGACAAACACCAAAGGAATTGCTCCTTTAGAGGATTTAAGGTCTCCTAGACCGGAAAGTGCACAAGACCGTGCGATGCAGAAGGAATGCACAAAATAATGCTATACAGGTGGGCAAGACAGTGCTAAGACAAAGGATGCGCAAGACAGCGCGAGTGATAAACTGCACAAAACAGTGCGATGCGCAAGAAAGCGCGAATGAAATGCATGCACAATGCAAGACTTGGCACATAGCTTACGACACAGCATTCCATTCATTTGGCACAGAGCTCACAACACAACATTTTGTTTGTTTGGCACGCGGCTCACAACATAATATTCTGTTTATTCGGCATGCAGCTCGAAACACAACACTCTATTTATCTGGGCACACGGTTCTTTTGGGCACACAGCTCATTCAGGCACGCAGCTCATTTCGAGCACGCAGCTCACTTTGGGCACACAGCTCATTTCGGGCACACAGCACATTTCGGGCACACAGCTCGTTCTTTGGGCACACGGCTCGTTTTCTGGGCAAACAGCTCGTTCTTCGGGCACATAGCTCGTTTTCCAGGCACACAGCTCGTTCTTCGAGCACACAGCTCATTTTTCGGGCACACAGCTCGTTTTCCGGGCACACAGCTCATTCTTCGGGCACACAGCTCATTTTTCGGGCACACAGCTCATCTTGGGGGCACACAGCTCATTTTTGGGGCACACAGCTCGTTCTTCGGGCACACAGCTCATTTTTCGGGCACACAGCTCGTTCTTTGGGTACACAACTCATCTTGGGGGCACATAGCTCATTTTTCGGGCACACAACTCGTTTTTCGGACACACAGCTCGTTTTCCGGACATACAGCTCGTTCTTTGGGCACACGGTTCGTTTTCTGGGCACACAACTCGTTCTTAACATTTAGCCTATGACATAGCGTTCCATTTGCATTTTGAACACACAGCTCAATCACTCTAATTTCTGAACACGCAGCCCATAAATTGATTGTGAACATATAGCACACACTTGTTGAAAGTCGAACACACAGCCCAAACACTTGAATTCTGAACACACGGCTCATTGTTGAGGTGAACTCACAGCACACACTGATTGAGAGTTGAACACGCAGCCCAAACACTTGAATTCTCAACACACGGCTCATTGTTGAGGTGAACACACAGCACACACTGATTGAGAGTTGAACACGCAGGCCAAACACTTGAATTATGAACACACGGCTCATTGCTGAGGTGAACACACAGCACACACTTTGTAGAAGGTTGAACACGCAGCCCAAACACTTGATGTCGAACACACAGCTCGTTGTTGAGGTGAACACACAGCACACACTGATTGAGAGTTGAACACGCAGCCCAAACACTTGAATTCTGAACACAGCTCATTGTTGAGGTGAACACACAACACACACTGATTGAGAGTTGAACACGCAGCCCAAACACTTGAATTCTGAACACACAGCTCATTGTTGAGGTGAACACACAGCACACACTTTGTAGAAGGTTGAACACGCTGCCCAGACACTTGATGTCGAACACACAGCACACACTGATTGAGAGTTGAACACGCAGCCCAAACACTTGAATTCTGAACACACGGCTCATTGTTGAGGTGAACACACAGCACACACTTTGTTGAAAGTTGAACACGCGGCCCAAACTTTTGAACTTCTGAACACACAGCCCATTTTTGAATGTGAACACACAACACACATTTGTTGAAAGTCGAACACGCAGCCCAAACTTTTGAGGTGAACACACAGCCCATAGTTTTTGAAAGTTGAACACGCAGCCCAAACTCTTGACTTCTAAACACGTAGCTCATGCTGAACACACAGTCCATTTACTTCATTTGCCCGCAGCTCATACTGAACACACAGTTCATTTACTTCATTTCTGAACACGCAGCTCACACATTTCAATTATGAACACGCAGCTTATATATTTTCATTTGCACGCAGCTCATTCTTAATTCTGAACACGCAGCTCATAAATTTTCATTTCTGAACACACAGCTCATTCATTTCATTTTGAACACGCAGCTCATACTGAACACACAGTTCATTTACTTCATTTCTGAACACGCAGCTCACACATTTCAATTCTGAACACGCAGCTCATATATTTTCATTTGCACGCAGCTCATTCTTAGTTCTGAACACGCAGCTCATAAATTTTCATTTCTGAACACACAGCTCATTCACTTCATTTTGAACACGTAGCTCACACATTTCAATTCTGAACACGCAGCTCATATATTTTCATTTGCACGCAGCTCATTCTTAATTCTGAACACACAGCTCATAAATTTTCATTTTTGAACACACAGCTCATTCACTTCATTTTGAACACGCAGCTCACACATTCCAGTTTGAACACGCAGCTCACACATTTCAATTTTGAACACGCAGCTCATAACACAACACTGCTCGATCTAAACACACGGCTCATAACACAGTATTCTTTTAATTTTGAACACACAACTCATTCTGAACATATAGGATGCGATGACGGAACTTGCAGAAGTTGAAACAAACTCAGATGCCCGACATTTTCCCTTTTTCTTTTACTTCGAGATCTGGAACCTGTATAGCTTCAGATAGGTCCTGGTTTTACTGTTCCCACATGACCCGGGTTGAACCCTGCGGTTTTTAAAAGAACAAGATCTTGTTTTGCACAAATGTGGAGAACGGCATGGCACTCTGAGCACCAAACAATTTTTTTTGAAATTGAGAGTGAGAATAAGTTCTCGACTAGGTATTGAGCCTACGACTGAACACAGCACACCACGACTCAACAACAAAGAGAGAGACAAGGTAAGACAACCTAAACACATCTACACACACCCGAAACGACTCAAAACAAGAATCGAGACAAACAAAACGACTGACACGACACACAGACGTGTTCCAATGGCAAGAGACCTCTTAGTGCCCGAGGAGCCAGTTTCTCTGGGTATTATTCCCCACCCTTTCTTATTTGTGATTCTCACATCACTCGGCCCTCAAGCTCGATTTTTCTCTCAAAACCCTTTTCTCGCTTTTCCTCTCAGCGCACATCTCTCTATTCTTTAATCTCTCATTTTTCATCCCTCCCCTAGGTGGTTGATGGATAAACAAGAAGTTACGGGTTCTTGCCCCTAGCATGCTGCTAGATTCTCTTTCTTCCGCTCACAGCCAGTGAGTTCCTCCCACAGAGGGGTTGCGCTAAGACTGGGTATGTAGCAAATCTGCAGCTGACATTGGTTGACGATGCTCTGCTGGGGAGTTTGGACGTGATCGGATCTATCCAGATGACGGAGTGGAATATCTTGATCCATTCCAGTTCGTGCTTCGCACTTGATATGATACCTCGCTGCTTGGAGGATGAGAGAGCTTTTTGGCCCTTTATTGTTAGCTTCAGTTGCGCCTTTTTCTGGTAGGTAGAGTGCACTTTCTAGCAAGTAGGATGCCCTTTCTAGCAAGTAGGGCGCCCTTTTCTGGCAAGTATGTTGACAACGGGGAAAAGACAGAACACCGGACTCAACTGTGCCCCTAGTTCATCATTTTGACCATTTTTTGTTTTGTTTTCTACTGAAACAATTTTGATCAGCATAAGAGTTTGATTAACATGCTTGTTCAACTTTCTGATTTAAAATCATGCAAGTTAGGTTATGAGCACTGAAAATTTTCCTTTTTTGGGTCCAAGAAAAAGGTTCAGTCTTGGAAAAAATGAAATAAATTTTGAGAAAATTAGTTAACCTCAGTAAAAATTCTCAAAAACTATTTTTGCAAACGGCCAATGCTCAACAAGCACGGAACCTACTCTTGAGATGCACAACCTCGGATCTGGAGGAAAATTGCCCCTTGCTCAAAGAGAGCTGCATGACAACAGAAAGTTGCCCCTTGTTTGAACGGCACCGCGGCGCATTGAATGGGAACGGAAAGTTGCCCCTTGTTTGAATGGCACCGCGGCGCATTGAATGGCAACGGAAAGTTGCCCCTTGTTTGGATGATGCCGTAGCGCATTGTAATTAGTCCTCAGAGTAACGATCATAACCGAACTCTCGGATACAGAGAAGGCAAAGATGATCAAAACCATTACATAGACACAGTCAATTTTGAAGTGTTTTACAGCTGGACTTCAGAATGAAGTTGCCTACGTATCCCAAAGATGGGAATCAAACCTTATGTAGTTCGGGGTTAAGGTACACTCGGGTATTAACCTCTCCTTTTGCGCTCTAACTTTTGCCAAGGCCACCCTTTGCGGGTTTTCGACCCAACGAGCTATGTTCTTCTTTTCTTTTCATTTCTTTTCTTCTTTTTCATCTTTTTTCTTTTTTGTTCTTTTCTTTGCATTTTTCTTTTTTGTTCTTTTGTTCTTTTCTTTTTTTTGTTATTTTTCTTCTTTTCTTGCTCTAACTTTTTCCTGGGTCGCCCTTCCGGGTTTTCGGCGCAGCGAGCCTCTCAAGGGTAAAAGTGTAGCTTTGTCCATGCCAAATGGTTTTGAGATCTCAAAGCCATCTGAATCCAAGAGAGTAACTGTTGTTTGCTGATGATGTAGGAGTCCATCCAATGAGGGGCTGAATTGCCCCTAGTGTTGTGGATAGGAACTTGGCTGTCCTTCAGCAATACTTTCTTTTTTCCTCCCTTCTGGGATTTGGCATTCTTGCCGATCTTCATTAGGTTGAGAAACATCCCAATTTTCTTGACTCTTTGAGTGCATCTGACATTTTTTTGCCCCTAGTTCGAGGGGTGCTTCTGATCCAGTTTTGCAAGCTTCTTTTGACTTTCTTGCCCCTGGTTCGGGGGCTGCTTCAAATCTGGCCACACGGGCCTCACACTGTGGTTGACTATTGAACATTCTGAATCCAAGTTCAAGGTTCGAAAGTAAAGGGGTCCAGTCTCGAGACTGAGAGCGATCCTAAGCTGCACAATCTCAAGAGCGATTCCACATAGGTCTTCGCAGGACTATGCAAACACATTTTTTGAAAACTTTTAAGAAAGCGACAAATCGCTCGTGCGGAAGACAATGTGGAGCCAATCTGGATCAAGTCAGGATCCTTCTCAGTACTCACATTAACAAGCATGATCTCAATCATTAAGGGCTTAGCATGCCTCTCTTTCTCTCAATTGATCAAATTTTGTAAAACCCGAGGAATTCCTTCCTCTTCATTTTTTATCACAATGTTTCGAAAAAAGTTTTGGAAAACTTTGGTTGATGCAATGAATTCAAGGCACAGAAAAGACACAGCTTCTAGTCAAATACTGCCATCTCATTTAGAATTTCTGGCACAACTGGCACACGGCAGAAGCAAACACAAAAGCATGGAAAACCACTGCCGTTCATTCAAATCTGTTGGTATTACTGGCTCCAAGGCAGAAACAGACTCAAAAGAAAATGAAAAGACAAACACAAGACAAAATGGTGATGCCCGAGATAACACCCCCGGAATCACCCAACCTTTGTACAACAGGACTGGTTCGATACAACAAGACAGACCCTTAATCAAAAAGACTGACTCAAGACGATGAGACAGACTCAAAATAAAACTACAGAACTGACTCAACACCTAAGTCAGAAACTACAAAACTAGCATTCGCAAATGCTCAAAACAGTGCGTGCCAAACGCCACATCTGAAGTAAACTAAACACCGCCCGCAGGTGGTTTATCCCCTGATCACATTCTTGTATTATCCTCGAAATTTGCTGACCCAGTGATGGTGGACTTCGCCGAGCTTGGCGGGAGGACAACCCGTTGTCAAACAGATCCTATACTTCATGATGAAGACAGAAGCAGTTGTCGGTGCTGTGACCAGTTTGCTGGTGGTACGCGCAGTATTTGGTACCATCATGCTTAGCTGGAAGGGGATTCGGGAGAGGCCGAGGCTCGAGGGGTTTGAGATGCCCTTTTTTGACAAGGATTTGAAGGGCCTTAGACAAAGGCATGTAGAGAGCATGAAAGACCCTGCGGCCTCGAGGCAGGTACTTTGAAGTCTGAGAATTCTTGCTAGACGCACTAGCGAAAGGGTCGGCAGGCACTGCTTTGGCTTTCTGGTCCTTTCCAAGTGCAGAGTTAGGATTTGAGGGAACTGTTCTGGCATGACGGGGCCTATCCCAATTTTCCACCTGGCGAGAACTCCCCTCGGTTGAACTGGGGAAAGCATCATCCACAGTCTTAGCCACGACTGCGAGTATTTGCTGTTTATTGAACCCCCCGGCATTCAAAGCTTCGACTGCCCACAGCAGTAGTTCAATGGGATCGGCATCTGTTCCCACCTTATTTTTACCTCTGGCCTCAGCTTAATCAAGGGTTTGGGTTGCTATATCAGAGCGAAACCCGGTTGTTGTTGTCATGTCATGGCCATAGCTTGAGACAACCTCAGGTTGGCTGAGCTCGATCACAATTCGCCCTAATAGCGGGGGCTCCTACGATACGAAATTCCCGGCGTAGGATGTGGTTGGTGGTGAAGCCGACATTCCGTAGGTGAGATCAGCCACCAACCTCTGAAGGTCACCAATCATTCCTATCAATTCAGACGTGGTGGGCTCACGAGCTTGACACGACTGGGGCGTCCAGATCGGGTGTGCGACAGGTGACTTGGGCGGATGCGGTACATCAACATTGGTCTTATCCTGCAAGATGATTCCTTGGTCTAATGCGGCTGCCACAACCACAATTTCCTCTGAACTTTGCATCATCATAAGTCCGCTGAACTGAATGGTGACTGGCGGATCAGATGTCTATCTTGCCTCAGCAAAGGAGAACACTGGTTATTCTGTACTAAATCTCTGAACCCCCCTCTGAAAGAGAAAACACGCAGCATCTCAGCCCAATTGCGCCAAAACAGATACGAGCAAAACTAAACGACTATGCTCTCTACTGAATTCTGCCCTGCAAACTGATACCCTCAGGTAAACTGAATCCCTCAGGTAAACTGAATCCCAAAATACTGAACTGGTGCTTGCAGGCCTGACGCCCAAACTTGTAAACTGATACATGCATTCCTGTAGAGACGCAATCTAAAAGCACATAACAGATAAGTGAGAGCCAAAACACCCCTATGTTGGGGTAGGGTTTCCCTGTCCTATTTTGTCAGGAGCTAGGGTTTCACTATGCACGCAGCGGTTTCAAACAACCTATCGGGTAAGCAACCTGTCCTAGTTTGGAATGGTCACTATGGATTCCGAATATGCACTAGGTCGAATGGTCAAAAAGGGTGCCCCGGTAAAACTGGGGTTTGTGTTCCCATACTGGCAGAGCCCGTAACCGATCAACCTTATGGCACGCAGCCTCAGGCTAACCGCTCAGGAATAGCAGATGGCAAACACGGTATCCTAGGCGCACCAATGCAAATGCAATGCAAAGAAACACATAAGTGTAGTCAAAACCAGATATCATGAGTTCGAGTCAAGTTCTCTAAATCCCCAGCGGAGTCGCCAGAAACTGTAGACGTCCCCGAACGCCCCGGGAGGATGAGTCCCGTTTTGTTCATCTTGGGCTCACTACAGTTCGGACTCAAATTGTCACGGTTCTCAACCTGAACCAAAGAGTCCAAATCCGGCAAATCGTTTTGAGAAAATAGATTTTTGAAAGAAGTGCCAAACATGGACTGCTTTGCCAGATACAGAGTCGCCACCTAAATATTTTATTTTGGGAAATTTAGGAAATCCTGACCCGTGCCTAAGGCCACGTGTCCGTCATCACCAAAGTTGCCTCGGCTCGGGAGCTTGGGTACGATTGGGGAAGGTCACTTCGTGAGCACCCCCGCTCGCCCGATCAAAGATCAGCCTCTACTAACCATGATATCCAGTTTTGAAAACATTATGCGTTCTTATTCCGGTTATTAGCCTAGATTTACTATGTGATGCGCACAACATACAAGTATAGACTGGATCGTCTGAGTTGGAACAAAACATTTCATGTTTGTTTTTCAAAGCGGTTTGCTACTCGCAAGTAGGCTAAAATGTGGATTTGCCACCCTCAGGTGGGCTTAGAAAACATGGTTTTGCCACTATCTAGTGGGCTTAAAACTCACAGTAAATGAATTGTTCCAATCCAGATAACCCAACCTTCACCCACAGGCATTCAGACAGGTATATCATATAAGCACATAGCCTCATGGTAAGCATGCTATCATGGCAGTCACTCACACGCATGCAAGGATGCTAAAGCATAAAACTTACCGAATACTCCAAGCCAAAACAGAAGCTATGTTAGAAATCCATGCATGATCTTAACTATACAGAAATGCCTAATGCAACACATGCAAAATGCAACTAAGGTAGGCTCGACTTTTCTAAACATGGCATATGAAATGCTACCGCTAACATGTATTCAACTCGGAATTGAAATACAATGCAGTGAATATGATGCGCCGAGCCCGGTGCATGCAGAACAGATGAATGAATGCAAACATGCTATCATACTGTATGCTAATTGAAACATGCCATAATCTAACCATCATAAGCTGGTAAATAAAAGGGAGAAAGACGTGGGGTTGGAAGACATACGTCACACGCACGCACACTTATTACAACATTGCCCTCGCGCGGAGGGTCCGAATAAATAATACAGTCCGAATAAGTACAAAACCCTAATTAATTAACAAATTAATCTAGGAAAGCAGTAAATTAGCATGCAAGCCTATGGACTGCCTCAGCTCTGCTCTGGATGATGGATGATGCATGCTTGAGTTGTTTTGCGCGGAAATCCATTGCGATGCCCCAATTAGCCTCTGTTTACAATTAAGCCCGGAATATTGCACGAAGCTCCAAAAGATTTCCAGTTTCTGATTTGCTACAACAGAGAGCAAGAAAGGAGCATGGCAATGTATTTTCACATATGTGTACACACCTCGATCCTCGTGCCACCAATCATGTATCTCAATGCATGATGGCCGAGGAGTCGAATTGCATGACTCAATATGAAATGAATGCCCGCATAAACACAACAAGACCGAGACTCCATCATGGTTAATCCGGAGTGTCGGCGACTGGGAATTGAGACACGTTCCGTCACTCGGAGTACGAAACGTCCCTCGTTTCCCATGCTTGGGCTAACTCCTATCCCAAGCACAATGCAATATGCATGACATGCATGAGTGCAATCCTAACATACAACCTAGCATACGCAATGCTATGAGATGGCATATACAATGCACGATGTACCAAGACATACACAATGCTCTAACATACGACCTAGCATACGCAATGCTATGAATTGAAATGGCATACACAATGCATAATGGACTTACACCAATATGAGTGGACCTCAGCCACACTCACATCAGTAGCCATAAGATGAAAATGAGACTATCGAAATGCGTGCACACATGCACGCAAACCGATGACCGATCCTAAGGCACAACATGCGACTCTAACAAGACATGGCAAGGGATGAAAGATAGCATATGAGAATATAAATTCCAGCACTGAAACATGATGCTAAATGGTCCCGAAAGATGGAAATATGGCACCCAATGCATGAAATGAGCCCCGAAACTCAAAACTAGGCACATGTATTGACTTATAGCTATATAAAGCATGCATTATTTGACTATGAAGCACAAAGACAGAGCCAAGGCAGTCCCAAAACATGAACATTTCTAGTTCACAGCATGACCAAAAGATGTTAGCATGATGAACTAAAATAGCATGCAACTATGACTAGCAAGCATGGTTTACATGGTATGTATATGAAGCACAAGAGAACTCATTAAACCAGCCAAAATCAGTGAATAAAACATGTCAAAATATGCCCAAATAACTTCTGAAATACAGCCAACATATGCAAAGATAATGGGTTCCTTTAAAGGGCCATACAAGGGGTTATTAAGCACCTACAAGATAGACACTTAGCAAGACCAAATCAACTTTGGAAATAGGTTATGACAGCCCCAAAACTCACAAAATAGGCCCTGAAATCAGTCTCGGAAACATGCAAAGAAAGGCCTCTTTGAGGGGCCTTGAATGGGATTGCTCTATGCATGCATCATAGACATAAAATATGGCCAAAAGGGCCTTGGACAGAGCCAAGGCAGACCTCAAAACCCTCAGAATAAAGCTTGAAAAGTGACTTCAATGCATGCAAAATAGGGTCCCTTTGGAAGGCCAAACATGCTAGTAAAGAGAATGAGGGGTGAGAGGGTCACCCCTCTATGATTTCAAAGCTCAAAACCTCATCAAAGCCACTGAAAACCCACTGGATTTCAGTGGCTAAGAGGCCAAAACAAGACTTACGCAAATGCTCAAATGCGTGGCTCAAAGCATGTGGAAATGAAGCATGCAAGGAAGGAGATGACTCCAAACAGAAAAGTGACCTTAAGAAAACTTAAAGAGGAGGTCAAAACAATATTTTTTTCAGTTTATATCAAGCCTCGAAATATTCACAAGTAGGGCTAAAACATGATGCAAAAATAGCCCTAAAAGAGAGATAAAGGACAAGAGGCAGCAGATGGTCTCAAACAGCAAAGAGCCCTTCAACAAAGTTGAAGAGGGGCTCAAAATAAGATATTTTACAGTTTAGGTCAAAGCCCAGAAATGCTCACAAATAAGGCTAATGTATCATGCAAGATAAGCCCTAAAAGAGAGATAAAGCACAAAGGGGGAGTAGAAGACCTCAAACAGAAAAAAGTTCTTGATCAAACATGAAGATGAACACAAAATAAGACTATTTTCAGTTCAGGTCGAAGCCCAAAATGCAAGCAAAATGAGCTAAGATATAGAGCAAAGATATGCAAAAATGGGGGAAATAGAAGCTTACCCTTGTAGAACCGAACTCCAGCAGCTTTTGGACCAAGTTGGTGAGCTTTCAACCTCTGCAAAAGACCTCCAAGGGGCTGGAATGGATGATGGAGGTGGTAGGCTATGAGGTGTAGGGTAAAATGGCCAAGAAAATGGGTGTTTGGAGGCTTGAAGTATAGATATAGGGGGGGTGTGTATACTAATGCCTCAGCTGATTTTCTAACCCTTAGAAATGAAGTAGGGTGCTGGTTATATAGAGGGAGAGAAGCTAAAGAAAAGGGGGGAAAAACCAATTCAAATATCCCCCCAAAAGGACAGACCCTCGGGCAGAGGGTCTGGTGCAAAACAGCTGGCACAACTGGAATGCACCAGAAGGGACAAACATGGCCGGCCAGGTTCAAAAGGGCCAAGTGGCCGGCCGGCCACCTCCCCTGGTCGGCCGACCAGGGGTCAAAAGGGTCAAAAGAATTGCTGGCCGGCCACCCCAACAAGGTGGCCTCCTAGATGAGTGCAACACAGCTGTATGGTCAAAACCCAGAAAATGTGAACCAGGAGAGAGAAAAACCAGCTTTTTAGAAGGGTTCAAAAGGGTCAAGAACAATTGCTGGCCGGCCTACCCATATTGGTGGCCTCCCAGGTGTGTACAATACAATGATGTGGTAGAAAATCAGAAAAAGTGGCCCGGGAGTGGGAAAAACCAGCTTCCTAGTGAAGAAAACGGGCGATGAAAAGCGATGAAGAAATAAAGCTGGTTTTTCAGAAAAATTGCTAGCCTCCCACCTTCCTACACCCTTTCTAATAATGAAAATAAGGTCCCTACCAAAAATGGACCAAGACGGATGCAAAACGAAGGTTCGGGGGCCGAAACATGCAGTTCGGGGCCCCGAAAACAGGCTGTTAGGCACCGGAAGTGGTGTTCGACCACGGAGTTGGTCTCTCGGGCCACAGTGTCCCTCAAAAGGGAGGAAACAAGGTGTGTGCCAAAATCCGGAGCAAACGGAGGTAGTTAAGCGGTCCCGAACCGAGGCACACGACCGACGACTCCGAAAACCAGAAACCGGGCTCCAAACGGGAAAAATGGCCTACGACCATGAAACGTAGCCTACGGCCATTGAGAGATGATCTACAAGACCCCTCCCTCCCTTCAGGAAGAGAAAACAAAGAAAACAGGGCCTGGTTTGCAAACCGAGGCAAAGCTCGCAGCCGTGACTCCGTGACCTCAGAACGAGCACAATATGCAACATCACCAAGCGCTCAATCAGTGACATCTAAGTCTTAAGGTCGGTCAAAAATGGGGTGTCTACACATACTTCAGATATCTTTATTAAGATATTACTCACAGTGATCGACTGGATGATTTGCCCTGGAGCTCGACCCTACACATTCCATGAACACAATGGGTCACAAACAATTCAATCCATTCTTAATTCACACATTCCTCTTTAGGCTTCATTCTTATCCTTTTAACTTATTTACAATCCTTAAGGCATGCCTAAGAGTACTTAGAAGTGAAAGAGAACGGAAAATGAAGCACAGAACACATTTACAAAATTCAGAAACAAGGGTCCCCGCTCGAGCATGGACTTTCCTGCTTGAGCGGACCCATTAGGTCTGCAAAAGTACTGGTTGCCCCATTTTTACGCTCGAGCGTGAACTCGGGCGCTCGAGCTGAAGGTCATTCTACATAGCTCCCCGCTCGAGCGTGAACTTCCCCGCTCGAGCGGACATCCCAAATTCTGGAAAATCCAGAAATGTTCTTGAGCTTCAAACTTGCATTCAACTCAACATATTTTGCATATTATGGCTCAAACTTCACATATACATGTATCAACATGATCCAACACCAAATTTATTACATTATGAAGCTCAATTTCACAAATTAATCACATGCATGTCCCAATTTACACCAAACTTATTTCCAACATAACATATTCATGCATTCAAAACTCATACTCCTGTGAATTGTACATGCATGTGGAACACAACTTCTATTCTCAACTTAGATGATGAAGAGATGGCCAAAAATATGAGCTTTAGCTAAAATCTCACATGGATTATACATTTTACGCTCAAACATGCAAATTCATAGCAATTTCCCACATGCATGTGTGTATTGACTTCCAATTCAACAAAACCAACTCATTTTCATCATAATCAATTCAATTCATGTTCTTGATCACCACTAAATCTTGAATTCACAAAATCACAAGCTCAAACCCATGAATCTACTTACCTAGAGGCTCAAATCCTTCAAATTATGGTTAACTCTTGAGTGTAGCTTCAAGATTCTCAAGCTTCTTGATCAAACCTTCAATCTCCTACACCCTCTCTTTCTAATTCGGTCCTCTCACTTTCTAGAGAGCCAAAATCAGCCAAAATGAAATAAAAGAGAGGAATTGAGTGTATAAAGGTCCTTTTATAGTCCCACTAAATCAAATTTATTATAGTTAATTAATGGCACTTAATTAATCGTTCTGAATCTAATTATTTTGATCTGAATCAATTTTCAATTAAACTTCACCGTAGGCTCTAAAAATTACGCTAATCATAATGGCGTAGTCAATTTCAGTTTCTGTGGCTGATAAGGCCTTCAATTTTCAGTTTATAATAGTAAGTTGAACAGATATTCCTACGGTGAACAGATAGAAATTCAAAACCACATATATTCACATAAATGGCACACAAAATCGTATTAGACACATAATCACATTCATAATAAAGACCAATTAGCATGGTACGGAACAGGGTTATCACAGTCTTCCCCCCCTTTTAGGAAGTTTGGTCCTCCAAACTTAATTTACCATCGTCGGAAAACAAATGTGGGTAGCGTAGTCGCATTTCATCCTCTTTTTCCCATGTGGCATCCGTCCCATAGTGTTCTTTCCATTCCACTTTCACCATTGGGATGGACTTGCTTCTCAATTGTTTCACTTGCCGGTCAACGATTCGTTTCGGCCATTCGGTGTACTCCATATTTTCGTCAAGAGCTACTCGGTGATAATCAATCACATGAAACGGGTCTCGAAGATAACCCCTCAACATTGACACATGAAACACATTATGGATTTGTTCGAATCCCGGTGGCAGGGCGACTCGATAAGCAACTGGACCAAGTCTTTCCAGAATTTGAAACGGCCCAATGTAAAGGGGCGACAACTTGCCCTTCTTCCCAAACCTGACTTGGCCTTTCATTGGGGTCACACGGATAAATACATGGTCACCCACCTCATACTCGAGAGGCCTTCTTCGAACGTCTGCATAATTCTTTTGTCGGTCCTAAGCTGTTTTGAGCCTTTGCTGAATAGTTTTGATCTTCTCAGAAGTGTCTTACACAATTTCAGGCCCAAGTAAAGCTCTATCCCCGACTTCTGTCCAACAAATTGGTGATCTACACCTTCTACCATACAAAGCCACGTATGGTGCCATGCCGATGCTGGAGTGGAAGCTGTTATTGTATGCAAACTCTGTTAGTGGCAAATAGTCCTCCCAACTCCCCTAAAAATCTAAGGCACACATTCTCAGCATATCTTCTAATGTCTATATGGTCCGTTCTGATTGCCCATCTGTCTGTGGGTGGAATGCAGTACTAAATCTCAGTTCTGTCCCCATAGCTTCCTGCAATCTGTTCCACAATCTAGATACAAATTTCGGATCTCTATCCGACATAATAGATACCAGAACTCCGTGTAAACGGACAATCTCATCAAAATATATTGTAGCCAGTCTATAAGCATTAAATGTAGTTTTAACAGGTAGAAAATGTGTAGATTTAGTCAGTCTATCAACTACAACCCAAATAGAATCCATACCTCGAGGAGTTCGAGGTAGACCAACAACAAAATCCATAGTCACATGCTCCCACTTTAGGAATAGGGAGAGGTTGAAGTAAACCGCCCGGTTTCTGATGTTCAGCTTTAACTTGCTGACATTAAAGACATTTGGACACATATTCTGCAATCTCTTTCTTCATTTTAGGCCACCAATAGCTTTGTTTCAGATCTCGATACATTTTATTGTTACCCGGATGCATAGCAAATACTGATTTGTGGGCTTTATCTAAAACCCTTTTCTTTAGTTCTGGAATATCTGGGACACACATTCGGTTCCAAAATCTTAACACTTCATTTTCAATGCTAAACTCTACTTTCGGACTTGTCTCAAATTCATCAATCACTTTCTTGAGGAATTCATCCTCTTTTTGTTTCTGTTTAATCTCCTCAACGATCGTCGGCTTGGCTGAAATAGCGGCTATCAATCCGCCCTGTTCACACAATACCACTTCAATTTCAGACTTCTCAAAATCTTGCAAGATCTCCTTCTGTTCTGTAAGCAAACAAGCCATACTCCCCATTGATTTTCTGCTCAAGGCATCAGCAACTGTATTAGCTTTCCCGGGGTGATACTGAATCTCAAGATCATAGTCTTTTATCAGTTCAAGCCATCTCCTCTGTCGCATGTTCAACTCCTTTTGCGTAAAGAAGTATTTCAGACTTTTGTGATCCGTGTAGACTTCACACTTTGCCCCATACAAATAATGCCGCCAGATTTTCAAAGCAAAAACAACTGCGGCCAATTCTAAGTCATGTGTTGGGTAGTTCTTCTCGTGTGGTCTCAACTGTCGAGAGGCGTAAGCAATAACCTTTCCATTCTGCATTAATACACGACCCAAACCCTTATAAGACGCATCACTAAAAATTACAAAATTTTTCATACCTATGGGCAATGTCAATACCGGTGCACTGGTCAGTCTCGTTTTCAGTTCATGAAATACAGATTCTCTTTCGTCATTCCATTCAAATGATTGCCCCTTGCGTGCTAACTATGTAAGAGGTACAGCTATCGTTGAAAAGTTTTTCACAAACCTCCTGTAGTACCCAGCTAAGCCCATGAAACTGCGGACCTCTGTTACATTTGTCGGTGTAGGCCAATTCACAATTGCCTCTATTTTCTGTGGGTCCACTGAAATCCCCTCTTTGTTGATAACATGCCCTAAGAAAATAACTTTATCCAACCAAAACTCACATTTCTTTAGTTTAGCAAATAATTTCCTTTCCCTAAGTATTTGCAGGACAGTTCTCAAATGATGTTCATGTTCAAATCTATCCTTAGAGTATATCAAAATGTCATCAATAAAAATCACAACAAATTCGTCAAGGTAGGTTTTAAAAATTCAGTTCATTAAGTCCATAAACGCTGCCGGAGCATTAGTCATCCCAAATGGCATAACAAGAAATTCGAAATGACCATACCTCGTTCTGACTGCGGTTTTCTCAACATCTTCTGCCTTTACTTTCAGGTGATGATACCCAGATCTCAAATCGATTTTGGAAAACACTTGTGATCCCTGCAACTGATCAAATAGGTCATCAATACAAGGTAGGGGATATTTATTCTTTATCGTTACCTTGTTCAGTTCTTGATAATCAATGCACAAACGCAAAGTTCTATCTTTCTTTTTCACAAATAACACCGGTGCACCCCATGGTGAAGTACTAGGTCGGATAAACCCTTTATCGAGTAGGTCCTGTAACTGTTCCTTCAGTTCTTTCATTTCGACAGTAGCCATTCTGTAGGGAGTTTTAGAAATAGGCTGGGTCCCTGGTATAGTCTCAATTGTAAACTCTATCTCCCTGTCCACCAATTCCCCTGGTAATTCATTTGGAAACACATCTGGAAATTCTCTAACAATAGGAATACTGTTCAGTTCAACATTCACAGATTGTTCAGACAACACATAACATAAATAACCCTGGCACCCTTTCCTGATCAGTTTACGTGCCTTTATTGCAGATATTAAATAAGGTGGAGGTACTATCCTGTTACCCACAAACACAATCTCTTCCTGTTCTGGTGGTCTAAACACAACCCGTTTTGTCACACAATCAATGGTGGCACAATATTTAGTTAGCCAATCCATGCCCAGAATTATATCAAAGTGCCTAAAGTTCAAGGGCAACAAATCCACATACAATATAGCATTCTCGATTCGCATGCCACAAAAACGATATACAAATTCACACAATACAGATTCCCCGGATGGAGTAGATACACATAGCAGATATGGCAATAATTCTAGAGGTCTACTCAATCTAGATGCAAATGCACATGTTACGAAAGAGTGTGTTGATCTGGAGTCAATTAACACAAAAATATCCTGATTACATATAGAAATAGTACATAAGACAACTGCGTTGGCATTCCGTGTATCACCCGGAACAAGCGCAAAAACTCTCCCTTATCTCACGGTATCTCCGGTGGTAGCAGATCTCATAGTATTTCCTGGCTTCGGGATCGATGCAATGGAACTAGCAGCTATCTTCCCACTGTTCTGATTACAATCTCGGGCCATATGCCCTTGTTTACCACATTTAAAACAGGCTCCCGACACACAATAACAAACCCCACGATGCCTTTTACTACAAATATTGCACATAGGAGATGTATCTCGGGAAGAATTCGAAGTACTTGAGGAGCCTGTGTTTTGCTTTTTTGAAAATTTCTTCTTCGAAAAGAAGCCTTGCCTTTTGTTGCCTTTCCAGTCAGTTGTTGACTTAGCCTGTCTAGCTATGTTAGCTTCTGATATTATGGCCCGGTCTAGCACCCCAATATAGGTTTCCAGCTTCAAGACATTCACCCTTTCTAAAATGTCGCTTCGAAGCCCACCTTCAAAATGTCTCGCCTTTTTATAATCAATATCAATCACATGTGGTGCAAACCTGGCCAATTCGGTGAATTTGGCTTCATACTCAGCCACCGTCATACTGTCTTGCTTTAGTTCCATGAACTCTGATACTTTCTTGTCCCGGACACATTGCGGGAAGTACTTATCATAGAAAAATTCTAAAAATTTGGTCCAGTCAACATCTTTATGATTCTCACGTATTAACATCCACTATCTTTTTGCTTCATCTTCTAGCATAAAGATGGCTAGAAGTAATTTCTGTGTCTCCGAACAAGGGAACACTTCAAATAGCTTTTCGATGCCAAGGACCCACGCTTCGGCTTTCAATGAATCTAATCCCCCATGGAACTGTGGTTGTTTCATTTTCTTAAACTCTTTGGTGAGGGCTATTATTCGGTCATCATTCTGATTATCTGGCACGGGTGGTGCCGGAGGTGGAGGTGGAGGATGTGGTTGTTGCCACTATTGTTGCCACTCTTGTTGTTGCCTCAATGTTTCTGCCATTTCCTAAATCAATCTTTCCATCCCATCCATTCTGGCAGTAGAGGACTTCTCTATCTCATCACCTCTTGTTCTCACCATCTGATTAGACTTGTATTATACTTTATACAAAAGATTCACAGGTATGCATATACTAAAGAGTATGCATATTCAAATAATTTGCAATGCAAGCAAATCACAGACGTATAGCACATAATTGTTCATATTAAAACATTTAAGCGTATTCTTGATGCTCTCAAATTCATACTTATCACATGAATGCATCCTAGATCTTATCTAGACGGTTATTGCTCATTTGGACAAGTGTGTGAGTTATTAACTCGTGCTCTGATACCACTCTGTCATGACCCGAACCTGTCCCTATGGGTTAAGGACATAACCGGCTAGTAATCAAGGGATTACCTACGGCCTCAAACCAAACAAAACATAACTCATCAGAGTAAAGGGGCCAAACAGAAGCAATTTCAAACTTTTGTCCATAAAGCTGTGCTTACATGGCACGTCATAACAATCCATACATACACATGTTAATAACTCACATCAAGATATGTAATAACATAAAGTTTTGTACATACAGGATCATTCAAGTCTAAGTTAGCCAATCAAAACTATATACAACTGTAAACCAAAGTTCTCGCCAACATGACAAAATATAGCAAACTAGCAAAAGGTGAAAACAAGTCTCATGCGTGAGACGTATGGCTAACTCTTCAAAACCTTGGTTGTTTCTCATAAACTTCACTGAAGCTGGGTTTGGACCTCCCTTGGCTCACCTACAGACACATGAACGAGCGTGAGCGAAAGCCCAGTGAATAATATCAAATAAAGAAGTTACATGAACGGTACTTAGAACAATATGCACCAAATGGCCTTGGCCTAATTCATATTTCTATCTAATATATATATATACATAGGTCAAGTAACTGCGGTTCCAAACACATCGAATGGCCTCGGGCCCAATCCATTCATGTCAAACGGCCTTCAGCCCATCCATTCTTTGGCCCATCCATTCTTTCACTCATGTCAGACTGGCCTTTGGCCCATCCATTCTTTCATTCATGTCAAACTGGCCTTTGGCCCATTCATACTTTCATTCATGTCAAACTGGCCTTTGGCCCATTCATACTTTCATTCATGTCAAACTAACCTCTGGCCCATTCATACTTTCATTCGAATTAACGAATTTATAAGACTTACATAAAAGTAAGTAATTGGACAAATAACATACTTTAGATATCTTTATTAAGATATTACTCACAGTGATCGGCTGGATGATTTGCCTTGCAGCTCGGCCCTACACATTCCATGAACACAATGGGTCACAAACAATTCAATCCATTCTTAATTCACATATTCCTTTTTAGGCTTCATTCTTATCCTTTTAACTCATTTACAATGCTTAAGGCATGCCTAAGAGTACTTAGAAGTGAAAGAGAACAGAAAATGAAACACAGAACACATTTACAAAATTCAAAAACAGGGGTCCCTACTCGAGCGTGGACTTTCACGCTCGAGCGGACCCATTAGGTCCGCAAAAGTACTGGTTGCCCCATTTTTACGCTCGATCGTGAACTCGAGCGCTCAAGCTGAAGGTCATTCTACATAGCTCCCCGCTCAAGCGTGAACTTCCCTGCTCGAGCGGACATCATGTCTGCAAAAAGTTCTGGGAGCTCGTATTTCCCGCTCGAGCGGCGACTTCTTCGCTCGAGCGGACATCCCAAATTCTGGAAAATCTAGAAATGTTCTTGAGCTTTAAACTTGCATTCAACTCAACATATTTTGCATATTATGGCTCAAACTTCACATATACATGTATCAACATGATCCAACACCAAATTTATTACATTATGAAGCTCAATTTCACAAATTAATCACATGCATGTCCCAATTTACACCAAACTTATTTCCAACATAACATATTCATGCATTCAAAACTCATACTCTTGTGAATTGTACATGCATGTGGAACACAATTTCTATTCTCAACTTAGATGATGAAGAGATGGCCAAAAATATGAGCTTTAGCTAAAATCTCACATGGATTATACATTTTATGCTCAAACATGCAAATTCATAGCAATTTCCCACATGCATGTGTATATTGACCTCCAATTCAAAAAAACCAACTCATTTTCATCATAATCAATTCAATTCATGTTCTTGATCACCACTAAATCTTGAATTCACAAAATCACAAGCTCAAACCCATGAATCTACTTACCTAGAGGCTCAAATCCTTCAAATTATGGTTAACTCTTGAGTGTAGCTTCAAGATTCTCAAGCTTCTTCATCAAACCTTCAATCTCCTACACCCTCTCTCTCTAATTTGGTCCTCTCACTTTCTAGAGAGCCAAAATCAGCCAAAATGAAATAAAAGAGAGGAATTGAGTGTATAAAGGTCCTTTTATAGTCCCACTAAATCAAATTTGATTATAGTTAATTAATGGCACTTAATTAATCGTTCTGAATCTAATTATTTTGATCCGAATCAATTTTCAATTAAATTTCACCGTAGGCTCTAAAAATTACGCTAATCACAATGGCGTAATCAATTTCGGTTTCTGTGGCCGATAAGGCCTTCAATTTTCAGTTTATAATAGTAAGTTGAATATATATTCCTACGGTGAACAGATAGAAATTAACAACCACATATATTCACATAAATGGCACACAAAATCATATCAGACACATAATCACATTCATAATAAAGACCAATTAGCATGGTACGGAACAGGGTTATCACACAAACTGTAACCCTCTGATGGGAACAATCTATCACAGCTCGATACGAACACAACCAGTCCATGCCTAGAATGACATCAAAACTCGACATATCTAGCAACACAAAAGAAAATAGAAGTCGACGCCCAGCAACTTCTATTTCACAATCACGACAACCCTAGTCTAAATCAACCGTACCCCTAACAGGGGACTCTACTCTGAGTGAAGGCACTAACTGTGCTGCCTCTAACCCTAATGCAGAAACAAATGCAGTAGATATAAATGAATGAGACGCACCCGTGTCTATCAATACATTAGCCAAAGTATTGCACACAACAAAAATTCCTCTCACAACTGAGGGTCCTGGCAATTGCTCTGGCACGGTAACAGCATCCACGCGCCCCTGTGGCCCCTGATTAACTTGCTCCCCTCTCGAAGCATAGGCCTGATGTACTGACTGAGCTGAAGGGCTCCCTGGTTAGCTCGTGAAGCGTAAGCTGAATGAGCCTGCTGGTGGCTCTGAGTTTGCCTCGACCCTAATGCGCCAGATGCGCCTCCCAACTGTGGGCAAGTTCTCTTCATATGCCCTGGCTGACCACACTGGTAACAATTAAACCCTTGTGCCCTATTCGGGGACTAAAACTGACTCTATGATCGGTTAGGTGGTGGGGTGACAACATCAACTGCCCTTCTTCCTTCTGCGAGCAAGCAAAGGCTTTATGACCCGGCTGGCCACACTTGAAACAAGAAAAGCCACTCTGTGTACTCTTTCCCGGGCCTGCACTAGGCAAAGGAAAAGTAGATTGAGATTGCTGTGGTTGGGACTGGGATGAAAAGGTACCCCTGCTTTTCTTATTTTGCCTATAGTCTCCTTGAGCCTCTTGGCCCCAAAACCTCGAACTCCGAAGCCTCTCCTCCTCGGCTTGTACGAAAATCTCCACGTATGCCGCCGACTCTACAAGACGGTCATAGTTCCAGATCATGTTCCCAACAATCTTAAAGAAAATTTTGGTTTTCAACTTTTTCTCGAATTCAATGCAACGACGCTCTTCCGTTGCCACCAACTTTGGTGTAAACCTAGATAAACTAGAAAAGACTGCCTCAAACTCGGCCACGGTCATGTCGAGTTGTTTGAGGTCTTTGAACTCTTGCCTCAATCTCTCCCTAGCAGCGAGAGGTAAATACTTATCCTGGAAAGCAACTACAAAGGCTTCCCATGTTGGCTCAACTCTACTCTTGGCATACTTCCACCATTGACCCACATCCCCTTTAAGGTAGTAACTTGCTAGAGTCACTCTCAACTCAGTATCATCAATGTGAAGCATCTCAAATGTCTTCATAGTTTGTTCGAGCCATTCATCCGCTTTCATAGGCTCGGGGCCACCATGGAATTCATCCGGTTTGGCCTCGCAAAAACTCCCTAGTAAGGAAACTCGCTCTTGCCTCTAAGGTGTTCTCCGCCCTCAACAAGTTCATAGCCCCTGCTATTTCTCTAGCTAGGGCCCCCATTGCGGTTTGACCCACTTGGTTCGCTTGTTCAGCCATATTAGCTTGGCCTGACTCTTCCTCTTGCACCAGGACCTTATGGACCGGTACCTCATGCACACCCTGGCGAGCCCTACCACGTCTCCTGCCTCTACCACCACGGGTTTGACCTCTTCCTGACATCCTATAAAGGACAATAGAAATGATTTAGCACATTAACCCATGCGTGCCCGCAATTCACCTCACACATCTGATCACCGCAATTCTATATATTTCACTACTATATAGACATTTCAATTTCGTTCCACACAAGCACTTAGTCATATAAACACATACGGATTATTCTTTCATGATGAAATTCGTCCCACGAAAAACCAAGAATTCTTAGTAGAACGAGTATTGATCAAGCACCCTTCTAAGAAGACCTCAAGGAATTTAACAGGCGCAAATAACATCCCAAAAGTCCAACCCCATACCCACATAGCCACATAAGCATGTTATCACATAGTCACAAAATGTATAACATCTCCCTATCATGCAATCTATCATGCAGCATGAACCCATTGTGGTAAACTAACCACTTCACACGAGCTCCAAGTATTCAAACCCGGTAGCTCTGATACCAAGTTGTAACATCCCAATTTTTATGCCCAAATGATAATACAATAATCATGGCCCTTTAAAGTAAAACTGATAATAAATCCTCATGCTTGCATTGCATGATGTAAATAGTCTTCATGCGATAGTACAATTAATCCAACAACGATTAATTAAAAAACAAATACCCCCAAGGGTTTACAAGTTTCAAGGCCTGAGCCTAGTTACACAAAACGGTTATTCAAACCCATACATACAAAGCCCTTGGCTTACAATCAAAGTCACAGCAAATGAGAACATTATGCTCTCTGCACACACTTCCCGTGGGTCTGAGCCTAGTTAGGTGGATTCACCACATCTTTTCCTACACAAAAATCCCGTAGGGTGAACATAAAGCCCAGTAGAGAATTCTTAACAAAGTATATACATTTTATACAAGTCTCGTGAGATGGAATGCTTACGCCATGCCATGCCTTTTTTGAAAGTAAAACACACCGTCATCCTTTGAAAACCAACATGTTCAATGATGTCATGCAATTTCAACTGCTCAACATTTATCAAATTTTATTCGAGGGGCGGTAAATACAACTCTGGTAATGCATAGGTAGGTGTCTGCAAGTAGACTATACAAGTACTACCAATTTGTCATTTTTACCGATATCAACCGGAAGGCTCGACACCTCTAATCTGTCATTTTTACCAGTGTTAGCTGGAAGGATCGACACCTATAATCTACAGCACCTTTCAAGACTTACCATCGTATTTACCCCAAAACCATTTCATGAAAACTTGTTTCTTAGCATTCTTTTCTCAATGCAAAGTTTTCAAATCAATTTTCAAAACTCTTCATTTTCAATGAATTTATACGCCAATGTATCAATTAATGCAATGCAACATTTTATCCATTTTCCACTCTTCCACACAATATTTCCATTGTGATCAAAATTTCCATTTCTCCGCTCAATACAATTTCACAAGATGAATAAATACATTTATTTCAATTCATCCAAGGGATAGCATAACTCCCACATTTCAAGCCATCTCAACAATTTCCCACATTCCATGAAAACATCATTTATATAAATATAAATAAGAAATTTTCCAACATCCATTTATTTTGACATACAAAATAAATACAACACATCATCCATGATTTCTCAACATCTTTTTAAAACTCTTATTTTCTAACTTTTCTTACCAAAACAATTCATCTCCAAAACATTTGAAGAAATCTCACCAAAAACATCTTTCTTTAATCAACATAGTTCAAAACCCCCAATTTCTATCTTAAAGGATCAAATAGTAAACCCTCTTTCAAAATCACTCTTTTCTTGGATCAGCAATTAATTTTCAAAACTAATCAAAGGATGATTTCGAAAATCATCTAGATCTTGCAAAAATATATATATAACTCAAAGAAAATCCATACCTCAAGTTTTGAAGAGAATTTGAGATGAAACCCCAAAATTTACGGTGTCAAAACTCGATGTCCACCGCACACAACGAATCCCTCGAGGAGATAACCAACTTTGGTGAAGAACTTGGGCCTAAATCCCAATGGATTTGGAGAAATCAAAGAGGGATGATGGCTTCTAGAGAGAGAAGCTGCAAATTTAGGGTTTTCGAGTGAGAAGGTGATCAAACATGAAGCAAAACGGCGCTGCTGGAAACTGATATACACCAGGCTCACTCGAGCGAAGGAGTTCTTGCTCGAGCGACCCGACACAAAAAGGTCGCCTCGCTCGAGCGCAAGAAGCGTCGCTCGTGCGTAGAATGCAAAGCTTCAGGTCTGCCACCAACGCAGACGCACGCTTGAGCGCAAGAAGTCTCGCTCGAGCAAAAAAACAATTTCACAAGGCTCGATCGAGCGCAAGAAGCCTCGCTCGAGCGAATAAGTAGATTACGCAAGGCTCGCTCGAGCGCAAAAAGCCTCGCTCGAACGAAGAAGCCAAAGTTCTAGACCAACTAACAACCAACTTGTTCCAAACACGCCCAACATAATCCAAAACTCAAATACAAAGAGTTAAAGGAAGGAAACAAGACATAGCCAACAATATACAATCACGGAATCCAAGTCCGGAACATAACGAAAGTCGGGGTAAAAACCTCGGTCGCTATATGGAAGACATACAAATATTACAAATTTGTCATCGTACAAGAGGGTCCGAATGAATGTCATAATTAACTAGTTATTACAACACCATTGAATTAACTAAATTATTACAAGCTTGAATGAAGCCAACCAATTAATTACACATACTAATATTAAAGCACTAATTTAAGGGACTTGAACAAAAGGCGAGGCACCGCATGGGCATAACCAAGAACATCTTCCGGAAAACCTCTCTGCTTGCTGCCAGAATCAATTCTGTTTGAAGTTAGAAAATTATTTTGTTTTGGCCACAGATTCTGCTCTGTTCTGGTGTAAAAACGTCACTGCCTATATAAAATAGATGGCCGGCCAGCCTTGAGAAGTGGTCAGCCACACAGAATGATGGTTGGACGGCTACTGTTTCTGGGGAATACCATGCTGCAATAGAGTTGAAACAGAAATAGAGTGTTTCCAGGAGATGTTTATCCTCTCTGCCCCTCCCTATCATGAAGATAATCAAGGAAAGAGCAAATTTGATTCTCAAATCGTCAATCATTGCAAATTTGTTGCATGATGGCCTTAGAAACGATGGGACAAGAGCTGAATAAAATGAAACAAAAGTTAGACGATACCTCCTCCCTATCATAGAGTTACCTCAAGGGAAGGGGAAGACATTACCTCATTGAACCATTAGACATCACTAAAAAGTATGTAATGATTCAAGACACAATAGGTTCAATATAACGTTTGATAGAACCTAACCCAATTTTATTACCATTATTACCTCTTTTAATCCAATTTCATTAGCCTCTTTTACGTTACCTTTCCATTTTCTTATATTTTCTTCCTTTTTGTCCAAAAGTGATGAATACGTCCACTAAGTCCAAAAGCAATAAAGAGTAGCATGCATTGACTTAACCCGAGAAATGAGCTTTTCAAGCCCATTTCTATGGGAGAAATCACAAAGAAAGAATCCAACTCATTTACAAGCGATAATGAATTCTAAGTGAAACCCAAAATGAGTGATAATGACTAGTCAAACTCAAAGAGAGCGATAATGACTAATCAAACCAAAATTGATCGATAATGACTCTAAATCCAAACTTGATAATAAGCCATAATGACACTTTCCTTTGTGATTTCCAAGGGTCTAACTAGAAAGTTAGTCCCGTAGAAGTAATGCACCGACGATAAAGAGAAGTATCAAATAAGAGATCACGCTTAGCATAAGAGATATGTAATGCCCTGGTAATCAACGTCCGAAGAGATTAAACCATTTAGCATGAAAAGGTCTCTTTCTTATGCTTTAAGCAATAGTCTTTTGTTTGATACAACTCTTAATCAAAGAAACAAAGAAAGGAGGGAGATTGCAGAGTGCTAATGGAAAGTGGGTGATTACAATGGTATGAACATGTATGAAAGCTATAAAAAAAAAGTGAAAGAAAAGACTATCAACTCAAACGGATTGAAAGTTATATCCATGAGGACTTACAACAACACATCTATAATATTTAAAAGCATAATTTAGCACACTAAAAAGCTCTAAAACAGCACCAAAATAGTGCTGAAAATTAGGTTTTTGAGGTGGAAAAAGTGAGCAAAAATGGGCTAAAGCCAAGGGGTTTCAACCAACCAACAAACTTAAGGAATGGCGGCTAACCCCTCCTAATTTTTGTGACTTAAAATCACATATTTCAGACCTCAAAATACTCTGAAATCAATATGAAAAAGCAAAGAAAATAGAGAGAAAAGATGGTACGAAAGCTCAAAGTATACCTCTTAAAAGAAAGGATGCTCTTCTAGTTCACAAACCACAAGTTGAACACTTTCAAGAGCTGAAATTGTGTTCAAGAATCTCAGCAAGAGGCATCAAGTTTTGGCTTAGGAGGTGTATGTATGGTGTATGTATATTACAAGAGAGGAGGAAAGAGTGTTTGACAAGTTATGGCTCTTAGCAAAATTTTTCTAACCTCAAACCATAAGGAGAGGTCATGTATTTATAGAAAAACACCTTCTCACATCATAAATATCTATAATGAGACAGCTGATGCAAGGCATGGGCATGGGGACATCCAGTTGTCTCAAAATATCTGTTGTCGCTGAACATTGCCGGCCGGCCATGAAGGGGGACGGTCGGCCAATCAAAAACGGCCTACCAGCCACTTGTTGGCCAGCTCTTCTTTGAGTGGTTAGGCTAGAAAAGAATAGGTTTTTTTCCAAATAGGGTGCAAGGTTTAGATTTTGAAGCTCAAAACTGAAGCCTTTTGCTGAAGAAAGTGAACGATTTACACAATGTAACACTTCATCATCAAGTGTTGAAAGCAAAATGCCCAAGTCTTAAGGGCGGTCAAAATAGGGTGTCTACAGATGTCTAGGCGGGGAAGTGATGACTTTCCTTCTTCCACACGGGAAGAATTAAGGAAGCAATTTCTGGAGTTGCGCCAGGGACTACACCTTTGGCACAATTTGAGGTGTGGTTTACCAACCTGTCAAGGCTTGCTCTGAAGTTGATGGAAATCAAGGAGCTCTGTTGTGCAGAGTTTGAGAGTAAGTTATCTGATGAGGTTCAGGAAAGGATTGGTAGTTCTTGGCATAAGAATTATCGTGTGCTTGTGAAAGCGACGGCCTACATAGAGGCCGTGTAAGCACCCCATTTTTGACCGCCCTTAAGACTTGGGCACGTCAGGTTGAACACTCGATGATGAAAAGTTACGCTCTACAATCGTTCGAATCTTCAGCAAAAGGCTTTAGTTTTTTATCTTCTAATCCTAACCTTACACCCCATTTTGACAAAAACTATTTTAGAGCTTAAAACCCTCATTTTCAAAATATTTTTCCAAATGTTTCTACGATGTTGCGAGACTTGCATTTCATTTAAAATATTGCACTTTTCGGTAAACAGAGTAAAGACAAAGTGGAAATAAGTGGAAGGGAGGTGAACTTTTTGAAAAATCTTTAAAAAAAACATCTTATTTATAAGTTTGGAGTTGAAGGAAATAAGAGGGGATGGAAAAAAACTAGTTAGGAAAAAGGTTGAGCATCAAACCGTTAAGAAAGAAGTGAGCATCTTTCACTAAATTAGGAATATCTCTTTTTACAGTTAGAATTTATATGTGAGGCCACCACCATTGGAAAGTATACTTCAAGGGCTTCAATTTAGACTCAAGTCTGCAAGTTGCTGGCCAGCCACTAAGTAGTAGGCCGGCCATCCCAGTTGATGAGAAATTTGGCCATTTCAAGTGGTCAGGCGGTCATATGTCTCGGCAGGCCAGTTTTTGGTGGCCAGTCGTCCTCCAAGTGGCCGGCCGGCCAGGTTTCTCGACTGGAAAATATTTTGTTTCTAGCTGTTTCCCCATGTGCGTGCACTATACCAGCTGGCTCAATACAGATATTTTTGACTGAGACACCAATTTTTCTATATATAGAGGACCATACCTTATGTTTTTAGGTTAGAAAAAATTACCAAAGCTCAAATTCTTGAAAATCTCTCTCTCTCTCTCTCTCTCTCTCTCACTCTCTCTCTCTCTCTCTCTCTCTCTTGCAACACATATACACTATTCAAACACTTCCTAAACCAAATTTTATAGGCTTTTTACTGAGGTTCTTGAGCTAAAATTTCAGTTCTTGAGGTTGATCACTTGTTGGTTTGTGAATCAAAGAGTTACCTCTCTTCAAGAGGTATAACTTTTGCATTCTCTTGACTACTTCTTCCCTCTCTTTTCTTGCTGTTTTTAGACTGTTTTTGGACTATTTTTATGGGCTGTAACTTTTGACTTAAAGCTACCAAAGTTAGAGGGGTTAACCACTCTTCTTTGAACCTTGTTCTATAAGCTTTTGTCCTTGCGTTTCCCACTTCTTTCCCAACTTTTAGCTACTATTTTTTAGAGTTCTAATAGGCTAAAATATGTCATTTTGAGGTCCAAAAAGTGGAGGGGTAAGCAACCCCTCCTTTGGCTTGTTTACTGGTTTTATTTCTCTCTTATTTTAGCTTACTTTTTTTAGCTTTTTCAACTCAAATTTAGCACTGTTTTTACTCATTTTAGGACTGTTTTAGGGTGTTTATTTCATTTATGCCTTGCATAGTATGCTTGTAGTGTTGTAGTCATCATAGGTTTGGTGGTTTAGGTCTTAGACACTAACCTATTTAAGTTGATAGCTTTCATACATATAATTTCAATTGTAATAATCATCTCTCCGACCTCCCTCATTTCTTGGTTTTCTTTGTTTGGGAGTCGTTTCAAACGAGTGTTGTTAAGACATGCGAAAGAGACCCTTCCATGCTTAATGGTTTAATCTCTTCGGAGGTTCATTACCAAGGAATTACATCTCTCTTATGTCAAGAACAACTTCTTGTTTGACACCTCTCTCCATGTAGTGGACATAATTCTCATTTTTTAACTAAATGATTAAAGAATGGAAAGGTAATTAAAAAGGACTAATAAAATTGGACTAAAAGATGTGCAAGAATAAAATCAAGTTGGGTTCAATTGGACGTTAATTGAACCTATCGTGTCTCGAGTAATTACATACTCACTAATGATCTTAATGATTCAATAAGCGATGTCTACCACTTCCCTTGAGATAACTCCATGATAGAGAGGAGGTTTTTGTTAGTCTTTTGTTTTTGTTTATTGATCTTTTCTCTCATCGGTTCATAGATCATCATGTAGCAACTTTGCAACAATTAATGGTTTGTGAATCGGGTCTACTCCTCTCTTGATCAATTCCATGATAGGGACAGGCAGAGAGGATAAACATCCCCTGGAAACACTTTGTTTTTGCTTTGTTTTTTTTCTATGGCAGCCGGGCAGAACCTCAAAATAGTGGCCGGCCGACCACCTATCTGGTTTGGCCAACCACTTTCCAAGCCGGTAGGCCACCTCATGTTAGCCAAGCAGTGTCATTTTTATGACAGAATAGAACAGAAACTGGGGCAAAAACAAAATTATTTTTTGACTGCGAGCAGAACATATTCTAGCAGCAAAATAGAGAGGTTTTCGGGAGGATATTCTCGCTTGTGCACGTGTGACTCCTCGCTTCCCATTCCCTTGTTTTATTGATTTAATAATAATATGTTGTAATTAATTTATTAGATTCATTCAAATTTGTAATAATTAGTTAACTTAGCTTATTAATTCATCTAGGCCCCATTTCTTTCTCCCTTTTATTTACTTGCTTATAATGGTAGCATCATGTTTTACACTTTCATGTCATTGCCATGACTTATATCCATGTTTGCACGCATAAGGTTCGGCTTATCATACCATCCATGTTTTACACTTTCATGTCATTGCCATGACTTATACGTGTTTTTATCGCATACCTTGAATTGACCCACATGCCATACTAGTCAAATTTGTATATGTTACATTAGTCATGTTGCATTGCCTAAGATTATGCCTTTTTCTACTCATTTTTGTTTCCTTTGGCTTACCTCGGAGTACTAGGTGAGCGGTTTTGCTTTAGCATATTGCATGCGTGTGATTGTTGCCATATTAAGCATGTTCACCATGTGGCTAAGTGCTTATTTGATTTATCTCTTGAATGCCTGTGGATGGAGGCTTTTCACTTAAGTTGGGATGATTTGATTAAATGTACATATGAGATCACTTTTTTTAAGTGGTACATATTCCAAACATTTTTCAAAACAAACATGAAATTAAAGCATTCTAACTTTTGTGAATTAGTTTATACTAGTTTGACAACACATAGTAACGATAGCATAATAATCGGAACAAGGGCATATAATGTAAATAAAAATCACATCATGATTAGTATAGCCCGATCTATGATCAGGTGAGTGGGGTGTTCAATTCATGACCTTCCCCTCTCATACCTAAGTTCCAAAGCCGAGATATTTTGGTGATGACGGACTATTGGCCTTTGGTACGAGTCACAGGTTTCCTAAATTGCCCAAAAATATTTAGGTGACAACTCTAAAATCTGGCAATACAGTCCATTTTTGGCATTGTTAATTCAAACTCGATTTTCTAAAATGACTTGCCAAATTGGACTCTTTTGTGTTTATCTATTTCACATTGCACTTGTGAAATCAAATTTAGAACCACGGGAATCCGAACTGTAGGGCTATCGTATCTTAGGAGACTAAACCCCTCCGAGGAGCACGAAAACTAAGCTACAGTTTCTGGCAACTCTACTGGGGATTTAGAGAACTTGACTTAAACTTCATGATGTGACACTTTATCTACACATATATATTCTTTGCATTGCATTTGCATTGGTGCTCTTATGTCACTGTGTTTTCTATCTCCTATTCTTGGATGGCTTGCCTAAAAAGCTTTCCAAAAGGCTGGCCAGTCGTGGGCCCTGCCATGTTGGAAACACAATCCTCAGACCTGGATTATCGTCATACCACTTGATCCTCCTTTCACTTCTCGATGTTAGGTGTGAGAGGTATATTAGGTAATCTAGCCGAGGTACCTCTTTTTGACTAATTGGCCTAGCTACATATAGTAAAGCATAGTGACTGTTCCTACATAAGACATGATGCCACTACGTCAAAATTGGGCTTTAGCGGCGGTTTTTTACCGTCGTTAAAGGCTGTAAAACCGCCATTAAAGCCTTTAACGGCGGTTTTGTTACCGCCGTTTATGCGCGTGTCGGAAAAAGTACAACCGTCATAAAAAGGTAAATTACCGTCGTTAAAAGTCGACCAAAAACGGCGGTAATATAAGACAAAAAACGGCGGTTCTTTACCGCCGTAAATAGGTTCAAATTTTTCAAAAAATAATTCTCTTTTCTTGCACTCCCCAAGTCTTGAACCCTCAACCTCTCATCCCACCACACCAACCACTCCACCGCAGCCACTCTTCATGAAATATATTTCCTAAATAAATATTTAAACATTACTTTTACTTTATTGTAGATGGTTATGTTCAACCCTAGCCACGCGTGGTCACCACTCACCGGAGCTCCACCGGAGCTCGGCCGACAAAGACCGCCGTCATTAAGGGCGGTAATGAGAGGGCTTTAGCGGCGGTTTCATTACCGCCATTTAAAAATGGCTTTAGTGGCGGTTTTTTAACGGCGGTTTCATTACCGCCGTTAAAGGGTCATTACCGTCGGTTTTGTTAACGGCGGTAACGAAAACCGCCGTTAAAGATACATTAACGGCGATATTAACGGCAGTTTCGTTACCGCCGTTAATAGTATCTTTAAACGGCGGTAACGAAACCGCCGTTAAAAAAATCGCCGTTAATGCCTTATTTTGACGTAGTGTGCTCACCCTTATGTAGGATTTTGTGAAACTACTTGCTTGAAGTAGTGAAACCCTAGATTATGTCGAAGCTAGGGCAGGGAAACCCTACCTCTCGTAGGGGTGTTTTAAATGTTTTTGTGCAAAGTGTGAAATCTTTGGGAATGTGTGATGCAATCCTTGGAGAGTCTTAATATTGAGGCAATTCTTTTCAAACTTGAGGCTCATATCAAAATCAGAATTTGGGTCGAAATCCAGGGGTTTGTGTTTGATATGGGTGAATTTTCAACAAGACCAAAACTGAGGCCAAAAATTGTATCTTGTTTTGCTTTGACCAGCATACCCAGTATCCTAATCTGATGGAGCGTTTGTTTTTAATGCTAGGTTTGTCTGAGCCAAAGAAAGAGTTGTTCCCAACTCAGCAAAGGCACAATCCATTCAATCCTAGAAAAATAAATAAATAAATAAAATACAATAAAAATGCACTTAGCAAAGGTCCAGTCCATCTGATCCTCAAAGGCCAACTCAGAAAAGATCCATCCAATGCCAAAAGACCAATTTTAAAAAAAGCCTAACCCAGTCAAACCTGTCTAGACTAATCCAATTCAGATACATCAAGTATAACCGGGTTGAAATTCTTGGTAGTCAACTCTCAAGTTACACCCATCCATTTCCTCAATTGCCAACCCAACAGACCTATGATGGCACAGAGTCCAGAAGAAGTTGTGGCCATGATAGCGGCCCTAAACCAAGGAATTGCCATGCAGGATAAGACCATTACTGAAATGCAATACCCATCTGGGGCCTCTACCACACTTCTAATCCAGGGCCCCAGCCGAACTTTGACCCACTTCCACTAGCTAAAGATTTGCAGGGTCCAGATCCTCAAGAAGGATTGGCTCAAACTCGAGCTTTCAAACCCCTGGTGCAGGCTAATAAGAGGCTTTTTTCCGTTGATATTAACGAGCTTCACCCGACCTTGTTAAAAATTGCTAATCTTAAGAAGCCATTCAAGAAGGCATAGGAAATTAGCTCTATTCCTGACATTGAAGATGGGAACACCGAGGTTGCCGTAAGGCTTGTGGACAGATTCAAAATGCCACACGTTGACCATTTCGACGGGTCTGGAGATCCTATGGTATATATCCGGCTTTTCTTGGACGTCTTGAAACCGATAGGTCTGACTAAGCCTCTGTAACTCTTTCTGTATGGAAGAACCTTGTCGGGTATAGCAGCCACTTGGTATGCCAAGTTGGAGGATAAAGTGAAGCAAAATTAGAAAGAGTTAGCTGAGGCGTTTGTCAATCAGTATTCTTACAATACCCAAATTGAAATGACCCCCAAGAGCTTGAAGCAACCCACCAGAATCCTAAAGAACCTTTTATGGAATTTGTTGCAAGGTGGAGAGCAAAGGTAGCACAAATGACAGATCAACTTTCTGAGAGGGACCAAATGCAGATAGTGGTGCAGAACCTTGAGCCTGATATGTTACAAAAGTTAATAGTCGCTCCACTGTTCACTTTCAAAAATTTGCATGAATTAGGGGTTCAGATTGAGAGTGCATTTAACAAAGGGATTATTCCCAAAACAAGCGAACCAATAAAGAGAGTGTTTTCTCGGAGTACCAATTCTAGTAGTAGCACTATTCCCAAAGCCACTGAAATCAATATCATCTCCACTCCTAAAATTGTCAACCCTTTTGCCAATACCAATCCAAAAACAACCACCCAACCCGAGCTAAATGCAGAACTTTCACCCCCCTCCATATGAGCCTAACCAACACACTAAAAGTCCTGATGGATATAGGGTATCTCAAACCCCTTTATCCCCAACCTCTTCCTGACCCACTCCCTGCTAAACATAACCCCACCAAATACTGTGCATACTATCATCAACGCGGTCATCGTATCGACCATTGCTATTGCCTTCGTCATGAGGTTCAGACTCTCATCGACAACCAAACAATAGCTCCACTTCAAGAACCCAACGCTGTCACTAACCCACTTCCCATCTATGACCAAGTACCTCCTTCTCACCTTAACCTTATCCACACACTATCTCTGACCTTCGACCCCACTATTTATATCAGTCCATCCCATTTACCCAAGCCTGAGGTGTTCATTCCAGAAAGCACGGACTTGTGCATGATGGATGCACTTGAGCCCCGATCATCTCAAAACCCAAAACTTGAACTCAAACTTAACAATAGCCCAATTCCAATCCAACCTATGAGTCCAACTCAACCTATTCATCAAGACCAAGTTGGGTCAAATGCACTGCGAGCACCAATGGTCGAACCCGCTACTCCTGAGTTATTAAGCATGATTGAAGATCTTCAAAGAACTATGGAAGATTTAGCCTTTGGGGTCTTAGCTCTATCATCGACCACATCATATGTCAAAAGGTTCATGTCAAAAAGCTCCCCAATCCTGGGGCGAGCTACAGTTGGAAAGGGCCAACTCGAAGCTATCTCAAGTCTGGGTGATGACATATCCACAACAAATAGGCCTCGCTTCGATATAGCCACCCAATCCCTTGGCCAGGCTAAAACAAGTGTCAAGAACAAGTCCAGGACAAGTATTGATCCCTATGCACATCTTCGGTGGGCTATTGAGACTTTCAAGGTCAAAGGCTTGAACAAGCAACAAGTGCTCGCAATTGTTGCAAAGACTGTGGATGACACTTTTGTCGCTCAAGTTTAGAGCATTTTGAATCAGGGGGCAAACAATGAAAAAGGATGCTTTACCAGAAACACCCATCCTGATTCCAGTCCCAAGCCCATGAATACCAGCCAACACCCACCAACCCATTTTCCAATATTTGTAACACTAATGCTTCCTTCTCCCAAAAACGAACCTTCGCCCATCTCCATATGAGCCTAACTTGCACCTTGAAGGTACTGATGGAGAAAGGGTATCTCAAACCTCTCAATCCTTGACCTCTCCCTACCCCTCTCCCACCTAGACATGACCCTACCCAATATTGCACATTCCATCAGCAGTACGGTCACCATACTGATTGTTGCTTTCGCCTTCACCATGAAATTCAAGATTTGATTGACAATAAGGTCATTACCCCACCAAATCCCAAAGCTGTCAATAAACCTCTCCCTGACCACAATAGATTGCCACCCCATAACATAAATCCCATCAATGGCTTACCAACAACCAACCTTGACCTTAGCCAACCCGGTCAAAAAGATGTGTGGGGACAACCAGGGTAATTGTGAGGCTCAATCTATGAGACCGAATTTGAAAGTTTAAAATCAATCCTACTAGGTGTGGATGTTAGTATTGTTGTATTGAATGTGGGTTTGGACCCTCCTATAGGCTACTTGAAGTTTTTTTTTTTAAAAATTCTACAGATGGACTTGGAGAGTGAAAACCCCTTTTGTCTCAGAGATGCTTATTTCGTTTTGAGTTGTGCCCTGCAAAATAGTCATGTTGTGAGTTTTATTTATTTATTTATTTTTATTTTTTTTTTATCTTTTCTTGCGTTGCTGCGTCACTTAAGTCTTTTCCTATGAGTCGCTCCCGTGTAACCTTAGGTCTTTGTTTTGTTGTTTTAATAATAAGAAAGTGGGAGTCAAGTTTCTGATCTTTTTATTGTGCCTGCAGTAATGCATGTGTGACCTTTTTGAAAATGCAAAAAGCTTTGAATTTGTTTTTTGAATGAGATTCTGTTAATAAGCACGAGTGTTGAGAAGGAACCCCTAAATGGTTTGAGTTAATTATGGATTGTTGTCAGAGAGTCCTTTATGATTTCGTAATTTTAAGTTTTTTCTTTTGCAAAACTTGCGAAGATAGGTTCAAAATTGTGCATGGTATTTTACATTGTCCTGGGGATTCTCTCCGTCGTTAGGTGATCAGTTTGGCAAGCACAAGGCTGCTTCAGACTTGCAAGAACAAGGCGGCTTTCAAACCTCATAATCATAGAATTTCTCCCTCTGATGTTTCATTACTTTAGAAAAGAAATAGATAAAAGAAACCAAAAAGAAAAAGAAAAAAAAACAAAAGAAAGAGAAAAGAATAAAAGAAAAGAAAAGGAAAAAGAAAAAAAAAAAAGTCAACCATCAAGCCAAGGGCATTCATTGGAATGAAATCCAATCAACTATGAGGAAAAGAACTTTTGTCTAAATTCGGGGTAGCCAATACGAGGAAGTACCACATTGCAAAAAGAACCAACTTTGAAAATAGAGCAAAAGAAAGGAAGAAGACATGCATAAGAGAATGGAGAACCAAACTCAAATAAAGGCAAAGCCAATTCCAGTATTAGGGCAAGGATGCCGATTGATCAAATTCACCACAAATGTTGTAACGCTATCCTTTAGAGGCTCACTATGCTGAAAACCCGAAAGGGCGACCTAGGCAAAAGTTAGATCATGAAAAATGAGAAATCAAATAACTGAGCTCGCAAGGTTGAAAACCTCGAAGAGGCAACTTTGGCAAAAGTTAGAGCGCAAAAGGAGAGTGTAAACACCTGAGTGAACCTCAGCCATGAACTATGTTGGCCTAATTCCCATTCTTGGGATACGAAAACAACTTCGTCTTGAAGTTCGGTCTCAACCATATCCATCTTATTCATCTCAACCCGATTATCATGCCCAATTCACATCGTCAGCTTCGCATCAATCCATGAGCTATACCGACTGCTATGCATATCACATACTTACGTTGGGTAAGAAAGAACTAACTTTAATCAACAAGTGGAGCAATTTTCAATACTCGAACTTATCAGTGGAATCTCTAACATGAACAAAAAAAGGAAACGAAACTCGGGTTCTACGAAATTGAGTTAAGTAAGACTAGGGGCACTATGCATGATCAGTCACTTAGAGTCTTTTTTCTGCTTTTGGGTCAGTTGTGAGTTTTGTGGTGTTATGTCTGGTGTTTGTCTCAGTCTGCGCTCTTCATCAAGTCACCATAGCGTGTTTATCGCTCAAAAACGCTCTTCATCAACTCACCATAACCTGTCTGTCGCTCAAATTCTAATAGAGTGGCATGGTTAAAATTCCATACACAAATGTTTACTCCGAACTCAAAAACAAATCCATGTGTGGAATTCAAAAACGAGCTGAGAGTGCCCATACAAGGGGTATCGAGTCCATGATCATTGCAAAGTGTATGTGAGGAATTCGTCACTACTTTGGGGGGGATTGGAGTAAGTTCTCAACATGCTAGGACAAAAGAGAAGCATAAGTCTGATTGGTTGGCAACTGTTCCAAGATCTAATGATCCCCATAGAACGTGCTTGCATAATGTTAAAAAAGGTGGCCAGTGACTGGACACTAGGGGCAATTTTCAGTACATCTGATCGGGCCATCCAACGAACAAGGGGCATGAACCCAACCGGTGGCCAATAACTAGACACTAGGGGCAATTTGCAGTACGTCTGATCGGGTCATCAATTGAACAAGAGGCATGAACCCAACCTTTCTCTCAGTCCGCTCAGAGCCACTTGTTGGGCACTTTCCCCTAGTTCAGGGTAACTCACACCCATGATGATTCTGATATGATTCAGCTTTCAAAAGTTGTCTCCGACCATTTCAAGACTCGCTTGGGATTGCCATCTTTCCTCTTATTAATACATGTGATTTGGATTATGAATGCATGCTCATACACGTTCGTTGATTTGAACTGCGTGATTGGTTGCTCTTGCTCTTGACTTTTGTTCTGTACTTAATAGAGTTTCGTCGAGTTGCCTCTCTTTGTGTTACATGTCAGTAAGTTACGGCAAGTTTCCCTACACTCATTTCATAAGGTACATGATGCACTACTCTATGTATTGTTCATTTCCCCCTGCATACCATACATCTTTCACCTTGTATCGCACTGTTTTGTGCACCTTACATTGCACTATTTTGTGCTTCACCATGTATCACACTGTTTTGTGCATCTTGTATAGCACTGTTTTGTGTATTCACCTTGTATCGCACTGCGTTGTGCACCTACACAACACTATTTTGTGTATTCAACCTGCATAGCACTGTTTTGTGCATTCACTTGCATCACACAGTTTTGTACACCCCCATCGCACTGTTTTGTGCACCCTTCATCGCACTGTTTTGTGCATTCAACTTGTATCGCACTATTTTATGCACCTTGCATCGCACTGTTTTGTGCACTCACCTTGTATCGCACTATTTTGTGCACTTTGTATCGCATTGTTTTGTGCATTCACCTTGTATCGCACTGTCTTGTGCACCTACACAGCACTATTTTGTGTATTCAACCTGCATAGCACTATTTTGTGCATTCACTTGTATCACACAGTTTTATGCAACCCCATCACACAGTTTTGTGCATTCATCCAACATAGCACTGTTTTGTGTACCCTTCATCACACTATTTTGTGCATTCATCTTATATTGCACTATTTTGTGCACCTTGTGTCACACTAGTTTGTGCATTCACCTATACCGCATTGTTTTGTCCACCTTGCATTGCACTGTTTTGTGCTTTCATTCACCCCACACTGTTTTGTGCACCTCACCCGCACTGTCTTGTGCACTCACTAGGTCTAGGAGACCTTAAATCCTTTAAAGGTGTAATTCATTTGGTGTTTGTCATGCTCGAACGACTTCAGGTGGCCTGGTATAGCCACCTGGCTGTGTTTGTAGTAAGTTCCTAGGAGATCAACTGAGACAATGGAAACTTGAGTTTGAATGCCGAGGCCTAGAATGCAAAGGTTCAGAATTTTCGAGACTAAAGTCTGGTTTAAATACCCAGGGGTGTATCCTAGACCTGAAATCTGTATAGCAGCCCCATAGGTTGAGATAGCTTATATGTGCCTCAATTTTGGATACTGAACCAACCTAGTCTGTCACCCTGTTAGAGAATAGAGAAAGTTAGAAACATAGCCAATGAGAAAAGTAGATGAAGAAGAAGAGGAAGATCCTTAGCAGCATAAGGTGAGTCATCGCCGATTACCCCTATAAGGTACTTTCTAAGGCACCACTTCCTAGCTATTACATCATATCTATTATCTAGTACCTCTATAACATTGCATATAGCATCTATTGGATGCATCTACTACACTATCCATTACACCCATTACATCATACAATTTTATTACCTGCGTCATTTCCATGTTTAGCTTAGTTTGGCATGTACTCATATTTTTCACGTTAAAACATAGCTCTGCATGTGTACGCACCTATTCCACCAATAATTGTGGTCTGAGGGTTTTGGCACCTTTTCATTGTTACACATAGTTTATTTTGTGTCCATGTATGTTGTTCGGCCAACGCCTCCCTATCCATTTTATCCATTGCATCCATTACAACATCCTCTATCTTGTTTCATCCATCCTTTTTGCGTAAACGTGTTTAGGATCATTATCATCCCATTGCATTGTTATTTTCCAGTACATCTTTCCCCAGCAGATCATTCCTCACTGATATCATACCAACCAATTACTTGTACTCTTTCTGCGAAAGACATAGTTCTGCATGTACCTACACTCCTTTCACATTGAAACATGGTTCTATTATGTGTAAGCATCTATGCTACACTGAGGCCAATATTAAGGATGTAGGCACTTAGCCGGTGTTAAGGCGTCGTTTGGTTATGCCCACTTCTTTTCTATATAAAATGTAGCTTGATTTGCATCTCCATTCCTTTATGGTATTCGTATGTTTTGCACTGCTTGTGGTTTGATTATTTCGTTACATTGTGTATCATTTCCATTCTGCCCCTGAACTACGCTGGTTTGATTCCTTGCAACGGGATACGTAGGCCACCCTCGGGTTCAACCAACTGCATCTGCATCTGCATCTGCTTATGACCTTGTCAAAATGGGTAGTCTTTGGGCTTTAACATTCACTCATGTCATTTTATGACTTCGAGCTCTGTCAAAGAGGGGGCAACTGTAGACACCCCATTTTTTACCGCGCTTAAGACTTGGGTGCCTCAGATTGAACACTCGATGATGAAAAGTTACGCTGTACAATCGTTCGAATCTTCAGGAAAAGGCTTTGCTTTTTGAGCTTCTAATCCCAACCTTACATCCCATTTTGACAAAAACAATTTTTGACCTTAAAACACTATTTTCCAAAATATTTTTTCAAATATTTCTACGATGTTCTGAGACTCACATTTTGTTTAAAATATTGCACTTTTCGGTAAATCGAGTAAGGATAAAGTGAAAATAAGTGGAAAGGAGATAAACTCTTTGAAAAATCTTTAAAAACATCTTATTTATAGGTTTGGAGTTGAAGGAAATAGGAGGGGATGGAAGAAAACTAGTTGGGGAAAATGTTAAGTATCAAACCGTTAAAAAAAAAATGAGCAGCCTTCACTAAATTAGGAATATCCCTTTGTAAAAATAGAATTTATATGTGAGGCCACCATCATTCGAAAGTAGACTTTTGTAGATTCAATTTAGACTCAAGAAACACCTAAAACCGAGTCCGAATGAGGGAGATATGCCCGTTTGAAGTTGGGCTCGAAAACAGATTTATGTCCGCAAGTAGCTGGCCAGCCACTAAGTTGCAGGCCGGCCACGTAAGGTGGCCGGCCGGCCAGTTGATGAGAATTTGGCCATTTCAAGTGGTCGAACGGCCATGTGTCCTGACTGGCCAGTTTTTGGTGGCCGACCGTCCCCCAAGTGGCCGGCCAGCCAGGTTTCTCGACTGGCAGATATTTTGCTGCTAGTTGTTCCCCTATGTGCGTGCACTGCACCAGCTGGCTCAATACAGATATTGTCGACTGAGGCACCAGTTTTTCTATATATAGAGGACCATACCTTATGTTTTTAGGTTAGAAAAATTTACCAAAGCTCAAATTCTTGAATATATCTCTCTCTCTCTCTCTCTATCTTACAACACATATACACTATTCAAACACTTCCAAAACCAATTTTTGAGGCTCCTTGCTGAGGTTCTTCAGATAAAATTTCAGCTCTTGAGGGTGATCACTTGTTGGTTTATGAATCAAAGAGTTACCTCTATTCAAGAGGTATAACTTTTGCCTTCTCTACACTACTTCTTCCCTCTCTTTTCTTGTTGTTTTTATACTTTTTTTTGGACTATTTTTATGGGTTGAAACTTATGACTTAAAGCTACCAAAGGTGAAGGGGTTAACCACCCTTCTTTGAACCTTGTTCTATAAGCTTTTATCCTTGTGTTTTCCACTTCTTTCTCAACTTTTAGCTACTGCTTTTCAGAGTTTTAATAGGCTAAAATATGTGATTTTGAGGTCCAAAAAGTGGAGTGGTTAGCCACCCCTCCTTTGGCTTGCTTACTAGCTTTATTTCTCTCTTATTTTAGCTTACATTTTTTAGCTTTTTCAACTCAATTCCAGCACTGTTTTACTCATTTTAGGACTGTTTTAGGGTGTTTATTTCATTTGTGCCTTGCATAGTATGCTTGTAGTGTTTTAGTCCTCATAGGTTTGGTGGTTTAGGCCATAGACACCAACCTATTTCAGTTGATAGCTTTTATTTTTATAGCTTTCATGCATATAATTTCAATTGTAATAATCATCTATGCGACCTCCCTCCTTTCTTGGTTTTCTTTGTTTGAGAGTCGGTTCAAACGTGTGCTGTTTAAGGCATGTGAAAGAGATACTTTCATGCTTAATGGTTTAATTTCTTCAGAGGTTCATTACCAAGGCATCATGTCAAAAATAACTTCTTGTTTGACACTTCTCTTCATTTAGTGGACATGATTCTCATTTTTGGACTAAATGATTAAAGAATGGAAAGATAATTAAAAAGGACTAATAAAATTGGACTGAAAGAGGTGCAAGAATAAAATCAAGTTGGGTTCAATCAGACTTTAATTGAACATATCGTGTCTCGAATCATTACATACTTAATGATTCGAGAAGCGATGTCTACCACTTCCTTTGAGGTAACTCCATGGTAGGGAGGAGGTTTTTGTTGGTCTTTTGTTTTCGTTTATTGAGCTTTTGTCCTATCGGTTCACAGATCATCATGCAACAACTTTGCAACAATTGATGGTTTGTGAATCAGGTCTACTCCTCCCTTGATCAATTCCATGATAGGGAGAGGTAGAGAGGATAAATATCCCCTGGAAGCACTCAGTTTTTGCTCTATTTCTTTTCTATGGCAGTAGGGTAGAACCTCAAAATAGTAGCCAACCGACCACCTGTCCATCCGGTCGACCACTTTCCAAGCCCAGCCGGCCACCTCATTTTAGCCAAGCAGTGTCATTTTTATGACAAAACAGAGCAGAAGCTTGGGCAAAAACAGAATTATTTTTTGACTATGAACAGAACAGATTTTGGCAGCAAAACAGAGAGGTTTTCGGGAGGATATTCTTGTTTGTGTGCATGCGACTCCTCGCTTCCCGCTCCCTTGATTTATTGCTTTAATAATAATATGTTGTAATTAATTAATTAGATTCATTCAAATTTCTAATAATTAGTTAACTTAGCTTATTAATTCATTTGGTTTGTAATATTTAGTTTAAATTTGGACATTCATTCGGACCCTCTCGCATGAGGGCAAACATGTAATAATCTGTGTATGTCTTCCAACCCCCAGTTCTTTCTCCCTTTTATTTACTTGCTTATAATGGTAGCATCATGTTTTACACTTTCATGTCATTGCCATGACTTATATCCATGTTTGCACGCATAAGGTTCGGCTCATCATACTATCCATGTTTTACACTTTCATGTCATTGCCATGACTTATACATATTATTATCATATGCCTTGAATTGACTCACATGCCATACTAGTAGCTGAGCCTATTAATTGCATGTTGTATGCGTTACATTAGTCATGTTGCATTGCTTAGAATCATGCATTTTTCTTCTCATTTTTGTTTTCTTTGGCTTACCTCAGAGTACTAGGTGAGCAGTTTTGCTTCAACATATTGCATGCATGCGATTGTTGCCATATCAAGCATGTTCATCATGAGGCTAAGTGCTTATTTAATATATCTCTTGAATGTCTGTAGGTGGAGGCTTTTCGCTTAAGTTGGGATGATTTAATTAAATGTACATATGAGATCACTTTTTTTAAGTGGTATATATTCCAAACAATTTTCAAAACAAACATGAAATTAAAGCGTTCCAACTTTTGTGAATTAGTCTATACTTGTCTGACAACACATAGTAATGATAGCATAATAATCAGAATAAGAGCATATAATGTAAATAAGAATCACATCATGATTAGTAGAGGCCGATCTAGGATTAGGTGCGTGTGGTTCTCAATTCATGACCTTCCCCTCTCATACCTAAGTTCCCGAGCCGAGATATTTTGGTGATAACGACTATTGGCCTTTGGTACGAGTCACAGGTTTCCTAAATTGCCCAAAAATATTTAGGTGCCGACTTTGAAATCAAATTCAGAACCACGGAAATCCAAACTGTAGGGCTATCGTATCTTAGGAGACTAAACCCCTCTGAGGAGCATGAAAACCAAGCTACAGCAGTTCTAGTCATGGAGCAGAGTGAGAAGGAGGCCACTTCGACAACTCCTACAACTTGGGGTCGTGGTAGACCCAGTAAGAACCAAAGGAGAAAAGCAAGGTTGTTGCCTCAACCAATAAGTGCACCATCGGGACCATCTAGGCAACCGGGACTTGGGGCGATTAACTACTTATCGGGGGAGCAGTTATTGGGATCCTTACTAGTTTAGACATCAAACTGGTCACATATTCGTGGACTACCTATTTTCCATGTGTGTAATCATCCCGGTCATGTTAGGCGTTTTTGTACACAATCGAGGATTTCCTTGGGTGTTTCGCAATCTAGTCAGGTTCGGCCTTATTCGCCCGAGCAGGGGCGATACCAATACAAAAACCGAGTAGACCAAACTTTGAGGTCCTTTGCGGGGTTCGAACTTTTATCCTCAGAGTGGGAAGATGCGTGTGTGTTTCAAGTGTGTCCAGCTGGGTCACGTCTGTAGCTCTTGTCCTTGGCGTCAGAATTCTGGGAGTGTTCTAGGGGTTGAGAATGACCAGTCTCAACAGTCTGGTTAGAAATGTGATATTGGAGGGATGGTTGTTTTGGTAGTTAGTTTTGGCTACCTTGTTATGTTACTGGAGGATAGACGGTCATAATTATCAAGTGGTCATTTTGTTTTGTAACCGGTACAATGTAGAACATTGTAATATTATGACTTTTGTTTATGTACGTATATATGGTGGGTTGTTTATGTTTTATGAGTTGGAAATGTTTTGATTTTGAGTTTCCCTTAATGTGATGAGTTATTGTGGCATTTGAAAATCTTCATATTGATGCGCATAAACTATTGCATTTTGACTTAGGAATGTGATAGTCGGAGAGCCTTATTTTAACTTAGGGATTGCCTACTATGTTAAATAATTTGTGTTTGGTTGAAATTGATTTAGAATGGGTGGACAATGGAGTTGGTGAAAGATGGGTATTTTGAGGGTCATTATGATTAATTAGAATATTGTGAGGATGGAGTTATACCAGTCAATATATCCAGTTCCGTTGATGTTGGCTATCAGCGTAGGATAGAAGTATAAGTTTTGATTTATTGCAGTGAAGACTTCTTGGGAGAATAATAGGGTTGCATTTTGTAATGACAGGAGCAATGTTGTGATTGTTGTCGGGTGCATGTAGATTGGTGTAGGTAGTAAGCCTATCATGGACCTCATCGGTCTCTGGTGTAGTGTGGTTGTATGTTATTTGAGTTGGGGGTGCATATTGTTCTGCGATGGGAATTGTGGGTTTTGGCCTCGAGAAGTCCACCTTGGACTCGAAAGGGCATGGAAAAGGTTGTAGAATCCCACATAGGAGTGTTTGGTGTTGGAATATTGTCATTTTGGTGCTAAGAGAGGAGAGTGGTTAAATAGATGAAATGTTTGAGTCTAATGGGTTGGTGTCCTTAGTACATCTTCAAGAATTCCATATCAGGTCATTATAAGTTAATTGTGTTGGTGTTTGGGGTAGTTGAGAGTGGTTGATGTGAAAGTGATTTGAGTTTCGTTTATGGAAATTTCTTCCAAGTCTACTGAGGGCATTTAGTTTCGTTTGTGGTGGTTATCATAATAATATATTCACATTTCAATTTGGATTGGCGGTATATAAGAGTGTGTTCATGTGGTTGGTTGTGTGTTTCTTGTACTGAAGGTAGGGTCTTTTCTGTCCACAGAATAGGAGCATTTTGTATCTGTGTGGTAAGGGTTGGGAACCTGGGATGTTGCTAGGGCAGCTCATTTCATAGATATATTTTGAGTCGGGTGGCAGTGAGGCGTTAAGAAAGTTAATAGGAAGTTTTGGAAGTAATTATAGAGCCGAATATATGTTAAGGTGACCTTTTTTCCGAGGTTAATGAGATCCGTTGTAAGTTCTAGATTCGGTATGGATTACTTCCTTTGGCGTGAGCATGTGAATGGTTCGTTAGTATTTGCACTGTTTGGGCCTCTACTTGATTAGTCAAGTTTGGGAAGTATGATTTTAGACTCACGAGGTGAAGTTTCTGGGAGACGTTGTAATTGAGGGAAGGCGGGAATGGAGTTAGTAATGGTTAGAGTTTCAAGGTGTTATTAACTGAGGAGGTCAATGTAGTGACCACTTTCTGGGTAAGAATTCTGTGAGTGACATGGTGAACCTTGTCTTTCTTGGTAATCTCGTAAAGCGGGGGAAGTTAATCTTTGGGTGTTTTAAATCTTGTGTATATCTTGATGCCATTTGTTCAAAGTGTGATCTGGGTATACATTTTGTGTTATTATTCCCTATATGGGAACGATTGTGGTAGTTTGTTTTATTTAAAGGAGTGTAATAACATGTGGTTGGTGAATATCATAGTTGTGGTAATGGAATGCAATTTTCAGGTGATTTTTAGTTGTTGGTTAAACTTCTTGTTGCCATGTTTGGCATGTTCTATTTCTATGTCGTAACAGGATTACCATTCTATTAGTAATGATTGTGTCATTGGTCGAGTGACGGTTAGGAGCGTTATCAATTGAAGTATTGTGGAACGAAAATTGGGAACTAAAACTTTGTCTTGTTGGGAATTTGGTTGTTTCAAAATAGTGGTGGGTATTTATTAATAGCCGAGTGAAAATGAGAGCATGTTATCATAGACCTTGTGATTGGGCTTCCTAGAACACAACAAGGCAATGATGCCATTTAGGTGATTGTTGATAAGTTGACTAAGTCTACACACTTCATTCTGATGCGCACCGACGACTCAGTTGAACATTTGGTAGAATTGTACATTAGAGAGATAGTTTGACTTCTTAGGGTCCCTATGACCATTGTCTCGGATAGAGATCCTCGTTTTACGGCCCGGCTATGGAAATGCCTTCAAGAGGCATTGGCATCTAAGTTGACCTTTAGCACCGTTTATCATCCTCAAACCGATGAGCAGTTAGAGCGTACCAATCAAATTTTGGCTGACATACTTAGAGCTTGTGTCCTTGATTTCAACGGGCCTTGGGAGAGGCACCTATCATTAATTGAGTTCGCCTATAACAATAGCTGTCAGGCTAGTATTGAGATCGCACCGTTTGAGGCCTTATATGGCCGACCTTGTAGACGCTGGTTTATTGGGCCGAGGTGGGTGATGCACCGTTGTTAGGCTCGAAGATTGCTAGAGAGACGACCAAGAACGTTGCTCTCATTCGAAAGAGGTTAGCTACGACTCAAAGCCGACAAAAGAGTTATGCCAATAAGAGAAAACAACCTCGATATTTTGAGATTGGTGACCATGTGTTTTTTAAATTCTCACCAAGATAGGGTTTGATGAGATTTGGTAAGAGTCGTAAATTGTCTCCAAGGTTTATTGGGCCTTTTGAGATGTTAGATCGGATTGGGAAAGTGGATTACTATTTGACCTTACCGCCCCAACTTTCTGGGGTTCACAACCTGTTCCATGTATCAATGCTTAGGAAGTATGAACCCGACCCTTCACATGTACTTGATTGGGTTGCTTTGGAGGTAGATGAGGATGCCTCATACGAAGAGCGATTGGTTCAAATTTTAGATGCCCGAGAACAAGTGTTGAGAAGCAAGATCATACCGTTAGTGAACGTGTTGTGGAAGCACCATGGGGTTGAGGAGGCGACTTGGGAACGGGGGGCGGAAGTCTGCTCCAAATAGCTGGATTTTTTTTAGAACACTTAGTTTGTTCTAGATTATAATTTCTCTTGTGTTTGAGAAAAAATCGTTGAAATTGTAAATCACTTATTTTTGTGATTGTTGTTGTCTTTTAAGCATGAGAACTATTGTAGGACTGTTACAATTGTTGTTGAACTCGTATTTATGATTGTCATATTAGTGGTTGTTGGATTGTGGCCTTGGCCCATGGATAGATTTTGATAATGATAGTAAATTGTTGTTGAGATTGAGGTCTCCATATTGAATTGTTGTTATTATGGATTCATTTTGTCATTAGTGTGCTTGTTATCACTCGGAGCCTTGTTGTTGTTTTGTTCTTGTTCTTTGGACGTGTTAGTGGAAGGAGTAACCAAATTTTGGGGGCAAAATTTCTTAAAGAGGGGGTAGATTGTGATGTCCCGGGTTTTTGAAGCTTGAATAGTATTGTGTAGTTGAGTAACATGCACTTCTTTCAGTGTTTTGTTCACCGTTTTGTGTCGTTGAAATTTCTTTCTACTCTTACTTAACCTCTCTTAACTTTTCTGGGTTGAAAACTTTGAGTTTTGGGCATTGGAACTTGCCTTGGTTTGCAAAATCATTTTCAAAGTTTTTGGGCAAAACCGCTTGTGCAGAATTGGAATCTGCTCAATTGGAATCCACCCAAGCGGATCCTCACAGAGTTTTTCAAAATTTTCAGTGTTTTTTGGGTAGAAAACTGTTCTAGCGGATTTTGGGTCCCACTCGAGCAGATTTTGGTGAAATTCTGTAGGCAACTCTCTTGAGCAATCTGCCCTTGAGACTGAAATTTTCGCTCGTGCAAATTAGGAATTCTGCTCATGCGAAATTCAAATCGCTCAGGCGGATTTCAGTGCATCTATCTCAATTTTCGTGCTCTTTTCCTCAAAATTGATGCCAAAAGTGTTTTTCGCTCAGATTTTCTTTTCTCTCTCTCTCTCTCTCTATATATATATATCCATCTATTCTCTCCTTTCTCACTAAAAACACACCAAAAATCCAACTTCTCTCTAAGATTTTAAGGGGGCTTCTTACACTAAATCGAAGAGAGGGACGAGGGCTACATTTATAACCTATTGGATCATGTTTTCCCCAACGTTGATTTCTACAGTTTTCTTCCTCTTCACCTCCCAAGCTTGAGGTAGGAAAAATCTTTAAGTTATATATATATTTTTGCAAGTTTATACATGTTTTGAGTATTTCATCATGTTTTGAGTTATGATTTTGAGTTGTTGAACCCTAGATGATGTTAGAAGTTGATTTCATCTACTTTTTCCAAAGCTTTTGAGAATATGAGTATGTTCTAAGGTGTGGGTGTTGTTTTGAAAAAATCCTTTCAAAAATGGATCAAAAACCTTATTTTGGTGAAAACCCTAGAATTTGGGAATTTTGAGAAAAGGTTGTAGTATTATGAAATTGATACTTGATAACTTATTATGTAAGTAAATGATGGAGGAAATTCTATAGTTGTATCAAATGAAGAGATTTCATGAGAAATCGTAGAATTGGAAAGCTTGAGTGATAGCTTGTTGTAGTTATTTTGGAAAGACCAAATGCTAAATAATATTTAACATGTGGAGAATACATGAATGTTGATATTGTTATATTGTCTCTTGGAAAAACTATACTATGATGTTATATTGATAAGAGATGTGGAATTTGAGCACAATCGAGGATTGTGTAGATGAATTGAGAAATTTCAAGGCATTGAAATAGAAATATATTGCATTGGCACTTGATTTAATTATCATCACCTTTCGAATTGGTATTGTTGAGATGTTTAAATGGAACTTTATTATCACATTGGACATTTGCATCACCATACAATTTTGTCATTAATGCAATGGATTTTGAATATTGTATTGGAAAAAGGTATTGTTTTGAGAAAGTAAATTGTTTTGTGAAACAAGATCATATTGATTTGTTTTGGGGATAAATACGGTGGAAAATCCTTGTAAGGGGTGTAGTTTGAGAATTAAGTTGGCCTGGGTATCCTTGGTGTAAGACCAAAAACATGTGCATGCGGGTGCCTAAGCCCTCTGGTTAAAAGCCGGTAAGGTAGGATTGGGTAGTACCTGATAAGCCTACTTGCAAACATTAGCCCTGGGGATTTGCTTGAGTCATATTTACCGCCCCTTTGAACTACATTGAAATTATCGAATTGTCAAATTCCCAACATTGCATTGTGCACAAAAGTTTTCAAAAGGTAGATATGTATGTTTTTGAATATGGCATGGCATATGCATTCATTCCCATGAAATTGTATAAAATGTATATACTTTGTGAAGATTTTTCATACTGGGCTTTGTGTTCACACCTATGGGATTTTGTGCAGGAAATGATGCGACGATCCTGCCGAGTTAGAGGTGTGGAATATGTTTTGAAAGCACAAGGCTCTTTTCTTTGTTGTAATCATTTTTGATAAGCCAAGGTCTTCATATATATGGGTTCGAAAACCACTTTTGTGTAGCTGGGCTTAAGCCTTGGAATGTGTAGCCCTTGAGGGCATTTATTTGTATTTGACTTATTATGTCACGTGCTATAGATTCATATACTAGGGATGTTGAATGTATATTCACATATGGAATCTTCTTTTTTAAATCTCTTGATTGTTATAAATAAAAATGTTGGAGATTTGAGAATGATATTAATATTGAAACTTTATTTTCATTTACATCAAACAATAGAAGTTGATGAATTTAGACTGTATAAATTTTCGGGATGTGACAGTTATGTTTTCAAATTTGCATTATGCACAAGATTTTTCAAAGATAGAGATATATGTTTGAGTATAACATGACATATGCGTTCATCTCAGGAGACTATATAAATGTATATGTTTTGTTAGGATCTTCTTATTGGTCTTTGTGTTCATCTTAGTGGATTTTGTAAGATGTGGTGATTTCACTGAGTTAATGGCGTGGAGTGTATTTTGAGGGTACAAGGCTCTTTTCTTTTGTTGTAATTATTTTTGACAAACTAAGAGCTTTACATGTATAGGTTTGGTAACCATTTTGTGTAACCGGGCATAAGTCTTAGAACTTGTAACCCTTGAGGGCATTAAATTGTATTTGACTTGTTGTGCCACATGCTATAGATTCATATTCTAGAAATGTTGAATGTATAATTGCATGTGGAATACTTTTGTAAATCTCCAGAGTATAATGAATACAAATGTTAGAGATTTGATGATGATGCTATTGATGAGGCATTATATCCAATATACATTTATGCAATGGAAGTTATTAATTTGGAAACAAAATCATATTGTTAGAAAATGTAGAGTTTTCTTATGTTAATTTCTTTGGGGCGTTACGCTATCATTTCTTTATTATTTTCTAGAGCCAATTTTAATGCAGTTAGATTAATTTCTAATTGGGACCACGTATTTAAATGTGTGTCATCATTTATATGAAGCTTAAACTTAAGTGATCTAATTGAGTTATAAGTAGACTTAAGGGTATGGTTGTCATGGAATTAATGTGTAGATACCATTATGTAATTTCTATTTCTATGAGGGGAAGAAATAGAAATTATGATAGATAGTTAATTTTCCAACTGTACAAAACAAAACAAAAAAACAAAAAAACAAAAAAACAAAAACAAAACCCTGACAGATTGAAAACAACTCAACAAAGGGGAAAGGTCCCCAATCTTACCAATATATATGCAAAAGGAAAAGTTCTCTAAAAATCCTCTCAAGGAGAAATTCAAAGGTATAAACGTAAGGAAAGGATTGGAAGGCTATCCCATAATCACGCTTCCGTTCAACCATCACAATGGATTCGGGTACTCATCTCTCTTTGATTTCTTAATAATACACCTGATACGTGATTCAATATTTCAATTTTTGAGATTTAATTCTCACAAGTGGTATCAGAGCGGTCATATCATGTCTATTGTTAGAAATCGATTCGATTATGTTTAAAAATCCATAATAGATTTTGTATTATTCCTATTTCAAATACAGTTTCTGTTTCATCCTGTTTGTTTCCTGATTTTCTGTTCTGATTTCATACGGTTGTCATTCTGTATTTTTAATGTGTCAGCGTTTGAATGTTTTTTGGTGTTACTTTTGGGACGGTCTTTGACTTGTAAAATCAAATTTTGATTTTTTTTTTCTTATTATTGAATTGGTATGCCTACGTCTTTGAGTTATAATAAAATAAGTTTACAGTTTCCTGTACATTAAAAAAAAAAAAAAAAAAAAGGTGCTTCTGTCATGTGACTATTTGTGTTTGAAACTGAGCACTATTGTGTTATCATATTCATGTAGAGAATTGATTGTCTTTTGGAGTTTTCTGTACAATTCATGTATGTGATTTATGGCACCATATATATATATATAAGAAAAAAATAAAAAAGTTATTTTCAGGAACAGGGGTTGTTAGTTTCAACATCAAATTTTTTTTTTTTTTTAAGGAACCGTCAATTATATAATATATATATATGTATGTATATAATTGGGATTGCCATAAATTATATATATAAGAAACAGTAAACAGTTGGGCATGTCGCACTTTTGTTTACAATTATATAATATATACAAGTAACGAATTAAGGAATCTTTAAATTTAAGTAATTTCATGCAACATATGCAGTTGAAATCAATTGTCTAACATTCTAAATATAGGTCAATTAAAACAAGATGTCACCAAAGCGACCTCTCTTGTCTAGATTGTTTTATATGGAATGTTTTGATGTTCATGTATGTGTACATCATGCGGGTATTAACTGGTCCAAAGACAGGATTAATACTTGGCAAAATTGCACACACATTTGTAGTGATAAACATGTGCCAATTGTCAAGGTAACTCGATGCGAATAATAAATCCATCAAAAGATAGATTTTTTGTTTGAAATTACTTATTGTCAATGTTTGATCATTACAACAAGAATACCACTTACAGTTAATATCACTACCCAAAGGCTTGGTATTAATGTTGTGCTAGGTATCTTGAGAGGTTTTCATTAAATTAATTTATTTAGAGATTATTTGTTTGGTTACTTAATGTGAGCATAATTGTTTATTCGTTTTATTTTATTCTCTATTCAGCTTTAATGTTGACTACTTTAATCTCTGCCAACATGAACAATGTTCCAATGTTAAATGAAACAAACTTTAAGGACTGGAAAGAGAACATATTAATTGTTCTTGGCTGTATGGACATAGACTTGGCATTAAGAATGCCGAAATAAAATGATCTCACTGAACAAAGTGCTCCTGAGGAAATTGCGTACTTTGAAAAGTGGGATCGTTCCAACAGGCTAAGTCTTATGATCGTGAAGCGCAGGATTCCAGAAGTTTTCAGGGGTGCAATAACAGATGATGTTACCATTTCCAGTCAATTCCTTTCGGAAATTCAGAAGCATTTTGCTAAAAACGATAAGGCTGAAACAAGCACGCTTTTAGCAAGCTTGATTTCAATGAAGTATGGGGGCAAGGGTAATGTTCAAGAGTACATCATGGAAATGTCTCATCTTGCTTCAAAGCTTAAGGCATTCAAGCTCGACCTATCTAATGATTTGCTCGTGCATTTAGTTCTTATTTCTCTTCCTGCACAATTTAACCAATTTAAGGTTAGTTACAACTGTCAGAAGGAGAAATGGACCCTCAATGAGCTCATTTCATTATGTGTGCAAGAAGAAGAGAGATTGAAGCAAGACAGGACTAAAAGTGCTCATCTGGCTATCACCTCAAAGAATACGGGCAAGAGGAGGAATAAGGGCAAAGAAGTTGTTGCTCCTGAGGGTCTGGAGCAAAAGAAACAGAAAACACAAGATGGTTGTTTCTTTTGTGGCAAGCTTAGACACAGGAAGAAGGATTATGCCAAATACGCCGCTTGGTGTATAAAGAAAGGTACATTTTTTGTTTTGGTCTGTTCTGAGATAAATTTAGCTTCAGTACCAAGAAACACTTGGTGGGTAGATTCTGGTGCTACTACTCACATATGTGTTTCTATGTATGGTTGCCTGAACTATTGAAAGCTAACTGATGCTGAAAGACATATCTTTGTAGGTGATGGCAAGTTAGTGGAAGTGCAGGCAATAGGGCACTTTAGATTATTACTTAAGACTGGTTACTATTTAGATTTAAAAAACACTTTCGTTGTACCGTCCTTTAGACGGAGTTTAATTTCTATTTCTATATTGGACAAATTTGGATATCATTGTTCTTTTGGAAATATGCAGTTCAGTTTGTCTATTAATTCAAATGTTGTTGGTACTGGTTTACTTAATGCTTTTGATAATCTATATTTGCTGGAAACTATTTCATCTTATAATGAAACCTTGCACGTAGAATCACAAGGTATGAAGCGTAAATTAAATATGGAACATTCAGCCTCATTATGGCACAAACGCCTAGGTCACATCTCTAAATCTAGAGTTTAGCAACTTGTGTCTGATGGAATTTTGGACTCTCTTAATTTTTTAGACTTTGATGTCTGTGTTGAGTGTATCAAGGGAAAACAGACCAAAATGAAGAAGTTAGGTGCCAATCGGACTACGAACGTCTTAGAATTAATTCATACGAATATATGTGGGCCATTCCCGACAACATCTTGGAATGGTCAACAATATTTTATAACATTCATAGATGACTATTCCAGATATGGGTACCTATTTCTTATACATGAGAAATCACAGTCTTTGGACGTCTTCAAAATGTTTAAGGCCAAAGTTGAGTTACAACTCAACAAATAGATAAAGAGTGTCCGGTCTGACCGTGGTGGTGAATACTATGGCAGATATGATGGATTAAGTGAACAACGTCCAGGACCCTTTGCTAAATACCCAGAGAAATGTGGAATCGTCCCACAATACACCATGCCAGGATCACCTAGAATGAACAGTGTATCTGAGAGACGAAACCAGACTCTTAAGGATATGGTAAGAAGTATGCTTAGTCATTCTACTTTACCAGAGTCCCTCTGGGGTGAGGCGTTGAAGACAGCAACTTATATCTTAAATCAAGTACCAACTAAAGCAGCTGCCAAAACCCCTTATGAGCGTTGGGTTGGGCGAAAGCCTAGTCTAAAGCACTTGGATGTGTGGGGGTGTCCTGCTGAGGCGAGGCCTTATAAACCTCATGAAAGAAAATTGGACTCCAAAACTGTCAGCAGCTACTTTATTGGCTATGCTGAGCGATCAAGGGGCTACAAGTTTTATGATCCCACAAGTAGGTCAGTCCTTGAGACGAGAACTGCAACGTTTTTTGAGGATGTTGAGTTTGAAGGGAGAAATCCAGTTAGAGACATTGTCTTTGAGGAGGAAGAGGGAGCAATCCCAATTCCTACTACTACTTTTGACCAAGTGCAAGTTCCTATACCTGTCATTGCTCAAGAAGTAAATTTAGTGCAACCCCTCATTCCAAATGAGGTAATTGTTCTTGAGGAACAAACTCAACAACCTAAAGAACCTGTGCCATTAAGGCGATTCACGAGAGAAAGGAGATTTGCAATTTCGGATGATTATATCATATATCTCCAGGAATATGAGGCGAAAAATGGAATGTCGAAAGATGATCCAATCAACTTTTGTCAAGCCATGCAAAGTTCCAACTCTCATAAATGGATAGAGGCCATGAATGAAGAGTACAAGTCTATGCAAGACAATAAAGTTTGGGAACTTATTCTATTACCAGTTGGTGCAAAGCTCGTAGGTTGTAAATGGATATTTAAACCCAAAAGGGATTCAAATGGTAATGTGGAGAGGTATAAGGCACGTCTTGTAGCCAAAGGCTTTACTCAAAAGGAAGGAATTGAATTTAAAGAAACTTTCTCTCTAGTTTCTACAAAAGACTCTTTTAGGACAATTATGGCGCTTATTGCACATTTTGACCTTGAGTTGCATCAGATGGATGTCAAAATAGCATTTCTCAATGGTGACATTGAAGAAACAATTTATATGGTGCAGCCAGAAAACTTTGTGTCGGGAGACCCAAAGAATATGGTCTGAAAATTGACCAAATCCATCTATGGACTCAAGCAAGCTTCTTATCAGTGGTACTTCAAATTTCATCAAGTTATTACTTCGTATGCCTTTGAAACAAATGTAATTGATGAATGTGTGTATCACAAGTTCAGTGGGAGTAAACACATATTCCTGGTTTTATATGTCAATGACATATTGCTTGCCACAAATTATATAGGCTTATTGTACGACACCAAGAGGTTTCTATCAAAGGATTTTGAAATGAAAGATCTTGGTAACGCTTCCTTTGTATTAGGAATTGAGATACACCGAGATCGTTCTCCAGGTATCCTAGGATTATCACAAAGGAGCTATATCGATAAAGTCCTCAACAGATTTGGTATGCAAAATTACAAACCAAGTGAAACCAAAATCGCTAAGGGAGACAAGTTTAGTCTCAGCCAATGCCCAAAAAACAATCTTGAAATTAAAGAAATGCAAAAGATTCCTTATGCCTCGGCTGTAGGGAGTCTAATGTATGCCCAAGTATGTACGCGTCTGGATATTGTGTTCATAGTTGGCATGTTAGGCAGATATTTAAGTAACCCTGGAATGGATCATTAGAAAGTAGCCAAGCGAGTTATGAGGTATTTACAGAGAACAAAGGAATATATGCTCACATATAGGAGATCGGATCAGTTAGAGATCGTTGGGTATTCCGACTCCGATTTTGCTGGATGCCAAGACAGTAGAAGATCCACATCAGGCTATATTTATCTTTTAGCCGATGGAGCAATTTCTTGGAAGTTTGCAAAGCAGACGCTCATAGCTTCGTCCACCATGGCCGCAGAGTTTGTAGCATGTTATGAGGCATCAAATCATGGAATATGGCTGCGGAATTTTGTCACTGGGTTACGCATTTTGGAAGGTATTGGAAGACCACTCAAGTTATACTGTGAGAATAAGTTAGTGGTTCTATATTCCAATAACAATAGGAGCTCGACAAAGTCAAAGCATATTGACATCAAGTTCCTAGTTGTAAAAGAAAGAATATAGAGTGGACAAATTTCCATAGAGTACATTGGGACAAACTCCATGATAGTGGATCCGATTACGAAGGGACTACCACCCAAGGTCTTTCATGAGCACACTGCTCATATGGGTGTTGTTCTATTTGAGAACATTCTGGTTTAGTGGGAGTTTGTATTTGTGTTACTGTATTATTGCTTTATGTTAGACTTGAGTTTTATCTATGCACTTAGATTGGTTTCTGCAGAAATGAAGTATTTAGTTTATTACACTCTGTTATGTATTTTGAAGTATTGATCTCAACAAAGTTAAGTAGGACCAATTGGAAATAGACATGTGTGGATCACATTACATGTAATTTCCATGCTACACATCCATGATTGATCTACGTCATTTGGCTGTGTTGGTATATGTGACCATTGATAGGTTAAGTTATGATTAATGTAACAAAGACCGCTTTGATCCTACATTAATATAGTTAATGGACAAGATTGTGTGGATACCCTTAGGTCATGATAACAAATTTCTGAGCACACTAAAGTTAAACACATTTATCAAGTGACATATGTGGTCCAGTGGGAGATTGTTGGATTAATTTCTAATTGGGACCACATATTTAAATGTGTGTCATCATTTATAAAAAGACTAAAACTTAAGTGATCTAATTGAGTTATAAGTAGGCTTAAGGGTATGGTTGTCATGGAATTAATGTGTAGATACCATTGTGTAATTTCTATTTCTATGAGGGACAGAAATAGAAATTATGATAGATAGTTAGTTTTCCAACTGCAAAAAAAAAAAAAAAAAAAAAAAAAACTGACAGATTGAAAACAACTCAACAAAGGGGTAATGGTCCCCAATCTTGCCAATATATATGCAAAAGGAAAAGTTCTCTAAAAATCCTCTCAAGGAGAAATTCAAAGGCATAAACGTAAGGATTGGAAGGCTATCCCATAATCACGCTTCCATTTAACCATCACAATGGATTCGGGTACGCATCTCTCTTTGATTTCTTAATAATACACATGATACGCGATTCAATATTGCAGTTTTTGAGATTTAATTCTCACAAATGCTTTTTCTTCTTCTTCTAACTCTACATAATCCAAGCTTCCTAAGGTTTCTATTATTTTATTATTTTTCTTATTTCTATATTGATTAGTAAAATGACCTATTTCTCCACAGCCCAACATTTACAAATCTTTTTTTCCTTCTGGATAGTAATTATTTTTTCTAAACAATCTTCTCATTTTGTTGAAATTATAGGGTTTTTTTTTATAATATTTTTCTCCTCTTTGTTTATTAAAACTTTTTCTTTTATACATTTTTTTTTTCCTGTTCTTATTGTATATTTCTTGAAGGCTTACATTCCCATGAATTAGATGTTTGCCAGCAATGTAAATACAGTTTTTTCTTTTTTCTTCTTTATTTCATTTTCATGCATTCCTGCTCTACTCATTCTCTTAAATATCTAATTCTATGACCCAAGCTGTCACTCGTGGCATCTCCTAATTGTTTTAACCATTTTTCGTATTTTTCTTCTATATTAACATTTATAGGATATGGTAATTTATGAAAAAACATAGTTAAATAAATTTTATTTCTCCCTATTTGATAGTAGTAATAGGAGTATTTGTATATATAATTTTCTATATATTTCATGTTACATATTTTTATATTACTGTATGGGTGATTTTCTGACCACACTGCTGACTCAGTTATTCAGCTGGAGAGCACTGGCAAAATAGATGGCACCTGGCTGACCTGCAACAGAAAGAGAAGTCTCCGGCGGTGGTTCGTCCACCCAGGGGTACTCCGACGATCAAGTCAGTACTCAATATCTCTCAAAGATAACCAATAGCTAAACTCATAAGCTTGAGCATAAAAGCATACCTTAGACCCATGGGGGTGCCTCTTATTTATAGCCAACTCAATCCTAGTCCCAATGAGAGCCTAACTCCAATGGACTCAGGATTACTGCTAATCTGGGACTCCTAGTGGGATTAGGATAAACTCCCTAAGAGTTTATCTTTACCCAAACTGAAGTCTTCTCCCAATTTAGGACTCTTGTCCCATATCCAGGTTGAGTTCCCTCTTCATTCTAGGACTCTTGTCCCTTATCCACTTATCTCGGATTCCGATATCTTCGGAGATAACCTCGGCCTTGCCGAGATCACCTCGGCGTCACGACCAGGACACGTGGCACCTCGACTGACACGTCGGCGTCACCTTGTCACGTGTTGGTACTCAGAAAATATATCCCCACAACTGCCCCCTAGGTTCTATTACCTCGGCATTCTGAGGTGATGGAACCTACACTGTTCGTTCATCTGTGCCCCTCTGCCCGAGATCAAACTCGCCGACCTCAAAGTTCCCTGGATTTTACTGTCCACTGGTGTCAAGAATCAAGTTTCATGCTTTCCAAGCTGCTTGAAATCGCACCTCCTAGCCGAGGTTCTGGTTCCATTAATTCGTAAACTCCAAGAGCTTTGCAACTGCTCCACTCACACTCTCTGCTGAGTTCCCAATTTCCAGTCATCTATTTGAGTCCGGCGATTTTCATATCGGCGTTCATTTCACTTGGTAGGTTCATAAACTCTTTACTTGCTATTAAGCTCAATCTTTCATAACTCTTCTGAATTTGATTACTTGCTATCTGTTGCCTTCTATTTTCGTCTGTCTTTAAGTTTTGAATTGTTTGAATGTCTGGCACTGTTCTTGCCATATCCACTTTCTGTCGCTAGCATCGTGCCTGGGTCATTGTTCTTACTTAGTGCCTGTGCACTTGGTTTTATTCTTGAACTTTATTGTCTTCTTGACTCTGAATTTTCTCTTTTTTCATTCAATCCTCTAGCTCTTTCTCTTTCTAGCTCTTTTGCTTAAATCCGTCATTGTTCCAAGCTTTCAAGCTCTGCAATTGTTTTCGTTTCCTCTCCTCCGGTGAAGCTTACGTTATTCTGTCATTTTCGCATCCGTCGTCAGACTTTGGCAATTCTCATTCCGGCTTCCCTCTTTCTGGTAAGCCACTTTTCCTCCTGGTTTTATTTCTTGTTGCTTTCCAAGAGGCTCTACTTCATTGTTAACCACCATTGCTGTTTTACCCGTTGTTTCCAAATCATCTTCTTGAATACATACTGTTCACATATTTGTTGATTTCTGCCACTGTTCTTGGCTTGACACACCTATGCAATCTTCTTGTCTTGATTTCCTGATAGCTTCATCACCATTTTTGATTTACGAATTAGATTCTTGTTTCTGTTTTCTGTGTCTTTTTCCAGTTTCTTGCCTTCAATCCTTGCCTTTAAACTCCGAGGTGCCAATCGCCGAGAAGAGCTTTGATCAAACTCTTCGGGAGATCGATGCTGAGCTCGAGGCCAAGAAGGCTGCTGAGAAATCTTTCTAACTGTTTTCTGGGGGTGAGACGCAACCTGCTGCTGATGCCGAGTAGGTTGCTTCCTTTCTAGAAATTGATGCCAAGATAATGGTAGAGAAGCTCCTCAACTAACTGTCGAGGCTGAACCATCGTCGTCCGTCGAAGCAGATCAGTCCGACGTTCTTGCTTTCAGTCCCTAGTTCTTTAAGGTCTTCATTTTTGTACTTGCCTTCTTTTATACATGCTTCATATTTCCCAACCTTTTCAGCTCTTAACAAGCTAGTTGCTTAATCGAAGTCAATCTTGTAAATTGCTCAAAAATTTCAACAAGTGTTAACATTCCTTGCTCCTTGATTATCATTCCTTCCCCCTGCACCTTCTCCCTGCCCCCTAATGTGAACATAAATTACACTTAGGATCACATTAGGGAAGTTGGCTTTGTGCCGTAGTCACAGACCCGATGTGTTCTTCTTTCGCCGATGTATTAAAACTTCTGGTATTTAATTCACCCCCTTTAGACCCTCTTTCTCTTGGCCTTTGCAAACTATCATCGCTGTTTCTTGAAGCATTTATTCCTTTCACAATTCTGGTCACCACTTCTGGTGTGTACTTAGTGGTTCTGTTCTAACCAAAATGACGTTTGACTCCGGCGAATCTTTTGCCGACATTTAACTTTGTGCACTCTTTAACTTGTAAATTCTCTCAAAATTTCAACAGGTGTTAAACATCATTTCGTTTTAACTTCAATTAAACATCATCTCAGCTTAACTTCGGTTTAAGCATCACCTCCATTTAACTTTAGTTAAACATCATCTCGGCTTAACTTCGGTTAAGCATCACCTCAGTTTAACTTCGGTTAAACATCATCTCGGCTTAACTTCGGTTAAGCGTCATCTCAGTTTAACTTCGGTTAAACATCATCTCGGCTTAACTTCGGTTAAGCATCACCTTAGTTTAACTTCGGTTAAACATCATCTCAGTTTTTGAAGTTTTTCCTTTTTTGTCGCTTGTACTCTTGTACCTTTTTGTTTTTTAGACAATGTAAGCTCTGCATATGGCCGATGTGCCTCCTTGTTCTTGAATGTCTAATTCAACTTTCCTTCTCTAAATGCTTGTGCCTTTGTCTTTTCTTGACTACCTTTGCATGATTCTATACTTAGAATATTTTGCGTGTCTTTAGTATACTCTTCCTTCTTTGTGCAACCTTCTCGGGATGACATACCTCGGGTATACAAACTGATGATTTACCTCGGCAATAACTTGTCCTGTAAATTGCTCATAAATTTGTCCTGTTCAATGCTAACTTTGTAAACTTTTCTCAAGTTTCAACAAGTGTAAAACAATAATCTTAGCTTATACTTCAACCTGTAAATTGCTGCAAATTTCAACAGACGATTAAATATCATATGTCGGCTTACCTTTACCTTTGTAAATTGCTACAAATTTCAACAAGTTTAGACAATGATATCGGCTTAACTTCAACTTGTAAATTGCTACAAATTTCAACAAGCGAAGATAAGGAACAATCTCAGCTTAACTTCAACTTGTAAATTGCTACAAATTTCAACAAGTGAAGATAAGGAACACTCTCAGCTTAACTTCGACTTGTAAATTGCTACAAATTTCAACAAGTGAAGATAAGGAACAATCTCAGCTTAACTTCAACTTGTAAATTGCTACAAATTTCAACAAGTGAAGATAAGGAACACTCTTAGCTTAACTTCGACTTGTAAATTGCTACAAATTTCAACAAGTGAAGATAAGGAACAATCTCAGCTTAACTTCGACTTGTAAATTGCTACAAATTTCAACAAGTGAAGATAAGGAACACTCTCAGCTTAACTTTGACTTGTAAATTGCTACAAATTTCAACAAGTGAAGATAAGGAACACTCTCAGCTTAACTTCCACTTGTAAATTGCTACAAATTTCAACAAGTGAAGATAAGGAACACTCTCAGCTTAACTTCGACTTGTAAATTGCTACAAATTTCAACAAGTGAAGATAAGGAACATTCTCAGCTTAACTTCGACTTGCAAATTGCTACAAATTTCAACAAGTGAAGATAAGGAACACTTCTCAGCTTAACTTCAACTTGTAAATTGCTACAAATTTCAACAAGTGTTAAGCGTTTTCTTCTTCTCTCTGCCTCTTGCTTGCTGGATCCATTGTTACCTCGGCCTCGCTTCGGCGAGCCGTTTCTTTTCTCATGTTTTTTATAAGCCTCTGCATCCTTTTGTCCGTAGGGTCACCAGAATCCCTTTGATATGGTTCTGTAGGCAAGGGATCTACCCCCTGCGTAGCTTCCACATACTCCTTTGTGGACTTTACAACAGGTCTTTCTCTTGGCTAACTTCAGTCCGATCTTGTGTGTTTCTTTTTTATCTTCTAAGATCTGAGATTTGCTCGCTGAGCTCTTCTCTTCTCGGGTTTAAGTGCCGAGTTCTTGTCTTCTGGAATCTTGGATCTGCTCATTCAGATTGAGCTTTTCTTTTCTCGGGCCTACTCATCTAGACCGAGATCATGTCTTCTGGAATGTTGGATCTGCTCATTCAGGTTGAGCTCTTCTTTTCTCGGGCCTACTCATCTAGGCCGAGATCATGTCTTCTGGAATCTTGGATCTGCTCATTCAGGTTGAGCTCTTTGAATGTTATCTTTTTGGAAGCACTCATGCCCCCTGTCTTTGTATCCCTTCTGGAAGGGTCTTCATTCCGTTTATGTCGGTATATTCTCCATCCTTGCTAAACTAGTCGTTTCCAACATGTTGATCTTGTATGGTGGTGGCCATCTATTCTCCTTTCGTTCCCACAGACAGCGCCAAATTGTGTGGGTGATTTTTTGACCACACTGCTGACTCAGTTATTCAGCTGGAGAGCACTGGCAAAATAGATGGCACCTGGCTGACCTGCAACAGAAAGAGAAGTCTCCGGCGGTGGTTTGTCCACCCGGGGGTACTCCGACGATCAAGTTAGTACTCAATATCTCTCAAAGATAACCAATAGCTAAACTCATAAGCTTGAGCATAAAAGCATACCTTAGACCCATGGGGGTGCCTCTTATTTATAGCCAACTCAATCCTAGTCCCAATGAGAGCCTAACTCCAATGGACTCAGGATTACTACTAATCTAGGACTCCAGTGGGATTAGGATAAACTCCCTAAGAGTTTATCTTTACCCAAACTGAAGTCTTCTCCCACTCTAGGACTCTTGTCCCATATCCCGGTTGAGTTCCCTCTTCATTCTAGGACTCTTGTCCCTTATCCACTTATCTCGGATTCCGATATCTTCGGAGATAACCTCGGCCTTGCCGAGATCACCTCGGCGTCACGACCAGGACACGTGGCACCTCGGCTGACACGTCGGCGTCACCTTGTCACATGTTGGTACTCAGAAAATATATCCCCGCAATTACTTAATTTTCTAACCCATTCTCTTTTTCTTTTATCTTCATCTCGCTCTTTTCCTACAAATTCATATTCAATATATTTTACAAATAGGTTTAACATACCTTCTGGGGTAGTTTCTATTGTTAATTTTTCTTTGTCACTTTCTCTCAAGTTGTCATACCAGCTTTAGAAAACTTTGCGCGCTCTAACTGCTACTATGGATATTTAAGACAGGCAGCATGCCTCTCTTCCATTGTTTTATTACCTCACTTGTATTTGTAGCACAATCAATGTCTAATAAATATCATGTATTACTTATTGGTTTTAGTGATACCTCCCTTAAAAATACTTCCTTTATAAGGGTAAAGTCTACATAATTAGATGTTCCCTAGCAACAGATCATATATTTAGATAACTGTAGTATCTCGTTCTTCTTCTATAATCATAATTTCTAATATCATTTTCTAGTTGTTGTCTGGTAAAATTTTTAAAATCTGGATGATTTGGATTAGGTGGGGCAGATGAATTACTCCATTCTTGTTTTACTATCATTTCAATATCATTAACGTTATTTGTTTCATCGAAATTTTCTAAGATATTATTTTCTCTTTCTTTTTCTGCATCTCTATTTCCCATTATTTGTTCTAAACCTTTAAGGGGAATATGTTCCATTTCTTCCAAACTAATTAATACTAATTTTTTATAAATATCCTCTTCTAATTCTATTACCTCATTATTTATTTCTTGTATTATTTTTCCATCTACCATATCTAATTGTCCAGATGTTTCTAATATTATTCTGTATTTTATTTCATTATCATTTCATTTTTCAATCATTTCTTCTAACTATTTTAAACTATAGTTACTTAATTCAATTATCTTTTTGGTTTGTAGATGAAATTAATTCAAAGGGTTACTCTGGATTATTTCCTTTATATGAATAGGGATATAAATCTAATTCTTTTTGTTTTTATTCAAAAATAGCTACTTATTTTTCTGGAACTTTTATAAAATGTCTAATTTCGTTTATTATTTCTAATTGATTAGTTCCAAGTTTTACATTAATTTCTTTTAATAGCCTAATTAAGGTATTATTTTGTTCTATTATTATTTGTAAAGAAGTACTAATATCTAAGTTATCAAATTCTACTTCTTCACTATATTTAATACACCTGCAACTTTTACTGGTAAGGCTGAAAAATTGGACTCTATTACCAATTTCTAATGCGGGATTGCGGATCTAATTTAATATTGATAAGCTATATATACTTCTCTTGTCTAATGATATTTTATTTTTAATACTAGTAATTCTCTGGCTTTAATTTAATCTATTTAACTCGCTTTTTAATTTTGAAATACAATCTAAACTGTCTTTTATTTCAGCTCTTAATGCTATAATCAAACGGATATAAGCACTGCTTATAAGATTTCACATAACATAATTTTATCTAATATTTCTATATTTTTTGTAATTTTTCTAATTTACAAGGATTACTTTATAATAATTAAAACCTTTGATGATTTGGCTCGATGACTTAGTTGGATTTTATGAGGTGGAGCTTCCACCTCTGTGTGGGGCAAATTCGGGCAAGTGCTATTCGGGAGTTGAAGAATTATTGTAAAATGATGTTCTAAACTTTTCCAACAATGCTTGGTAATTCGAATTTTCATGACCTGAATGGCTCGAATGTCGCAAAACAACATCATTTTGAAGGTAAAAACGACGTTGTTTTGATACATTCGAATCATTTGAGTCACGCAAATTTGAATTACCAAACATTTTTCAAATTTTTGAAACATGTGGTGACACTTTTCTGCTTTGATATAGCTTCCACATGTAGGCCATAAAGCGCTTTTGATTAGTTTTCATAACATGTACGGGTGAAGTGGATTGATTAACTTTAATTTTCATAACATGTAGGAGTGTGGGTCAGCCGATTTGGATTAGTTTAAAGGGAAAAAAATCATTAATCAAATCACCCTTAATGGATTGAGAATTTTTCAATTTTGTGAGCCTTTTTCACATCTTTATTATTATTATTATTATTATTATTATTATTATTTCTAATTTGTCCTTATATGGACAAAACATGATGTTCTAGACCAAAAAATGAAATTGAGTTCAAAAAATCAAGATCTAGCACTACCCATAGAGGATATTGATACTTCTACGGAATATAGCACATGAAGGATTTTCTTTTCCCAAATGGTTTAAAAAAATGGATGCATACACAAATGTTCCAGTACCACATTCAATGGCTGATGCAAAAGGTTTTATGTTCATAGTATTTTTTTGATATTCAAAGTCTTGTCCTAATCTTTAAAATGATCAATCCATCAGTTAATTAGTTAAACCTTGCAATTTAGAGAGATTTTTATTTGAACTTTGTTGTCCGAGACGTTGATATTCACAAGTTTCTTTGTAGTTTTCAATAACTCTATTGTGTTTTCTCGCTTCTTATAATTTTAATTGTTTAGTTTTCTAATTGGAGTCAAAATTTTGAAATTAACTATCAACACAAGTGACATGACATTTTCCAAAAACAGTGAAATTTCACTGTCCGAAGGCAAATTTACTATCCAAAGGCACCAAGACAATTTCACTAACTTCCTATCAATGAAATTTCATTGTCATACAATGCGAACATAGTGAAATTTTGTACTTTTTATCAAAATTGCAAATTCATCCAGGGTCTTATTTGATAAATCGCAATGATAGGATTCAAAAAATATAGATTTTATTAAAAATGGAGTTCTAAATCAAAAGTTATTAAAATTTTGACAATGTGAAAGGTGCTGAATTTCCTCAAACGTTATTACGAGGGTCTTTGGTCAAAATATTTGAGAATCCAACTAGCATTTTCTTTTTTTATTTTATAAACTTATAATTAAAGATCTCTAATCAAAATTCCATGAATTAATTTATAATTTGCATTGAAACAAGTCCTTTTAACTCTTAGCCCTATGTTGCTTGATCAAATTAGCTTTGGCTTAGCACCCCATGACAAAACCAAACTTCATTCAATTTAGAGAGAGAGAGAGAGAGAGAGAGAGAGAGAGAATTTGTAGGCAAACATGAGATCTTATTTAGAGATGTAATATAAGGAAAACCATATACATATTCCTTAATGCAAACTAATTATTGCCGACAGTCAAGTTGTCTGCTTCTGACATATTCCTTAATTGATTAGTGTTTGGCCTTGCGCTTCTTTGTCGTGCTCTTGAGTTCATCCTCGTTGGACTTTCTAACATTCTTTCTCTCTCTCTCTCTCTCTCAACATATTTCGCTTCCATACGCTGCACTTTCCACGATGCTTATTAGTATTACCCTTTTCTTCTTTTTTTAAATTTTTTTTTTTATTGTCACTTTAAAAATAAATAAATAAAAAGAATTGAAAATTGATGGATGTCACCATGGTATCCAAGATTCACCTGGATTAATCCTCGAGCACATGTAATCTCTTGATTAAATAACTTGTGCAATGGAGGGTATAAGAGAATATTTTTTATAAACATTTTATAAAATTTAGTTAAATTGTTTATATACAATTTGGTGGGTGTAAATACAACACGTTGATAATTTTATATTTAAATATTTAGATAATTTGATGAATAAGAATATTTGATTAGCAATTTTGGATTCTTTGATGGAGGAGAAAAATCATTTAACAGTTACTGGATGGGAGGAAATAAGAATGTTTTCATTTCGGTTCACGAATTGAAGGCCTTATCGACATCCGATTCAGAAATTGACTTGATTTATATGTTAATTAGAATTTTTAAAATTGTATGGTAGGTTTAATTGAAATTCAATTCAGAACGATTAAATTAGAATAAATTAATGCTCAATTGATTAATTGATCAACAAAGTAATTAGGCCATTAACCAAGCTTATATAAGGCCACCTCAACACCTCATATACACTTTTGCACTCCCAATTCCTCTTGATTGAGTTCAAACGTAAGAGAGAGAGAGAGAGAGAGAGAGAGAGGAAGAGAGAAATTGAGATCAAAAGCTAGAGAAAATGGGGAGTGCTAAGAATTGTTGGAGAATTTAAGAGCATTTAGAAGTTTAAGCCTCTACTCTTGTGAATTCAAGGTCTAAGGTAAGAAATCTAACCCTTAGTTGTGTAATTGAGTTAGTTTTTGGAAGAATTCAAGTAAACGAGGTGAACTAACATGAGAATGAGCTAGGATTAGAGAATTGTAGGTCAAATCATACATGCATGTATATATCATGAAGTTTTGAAGTTGGTTTTACAAGAATTCTCACATGCATGTTCATATCTTGGTTTTGTTCAAAGAATTCAACTTATTCTTGAGCTTAATGACTCATTTGATCATGTTTTGGAAGGTTGGAATTCATGACATTACATACATGTTATGTTATCTAAGTTTCAAGTTTTGTTTACTATAATTGGCCTAGTTTTTGGGCTTGATTTTGCAAAATAGTTTATAATTCATCATGTACTATGAGTTTCTCAATATTTTACTAAGTTTTGGTCCAAAAGGATGTGTTTTGAAGGATTTGAAATTGAGTTTTGAGCTTGGGAGCAAATCTAGAAATTCCAGAATTCTGTTCTTACGCTTGAGCAAACGAATCCACGCTCAAGCGACCACTCTGAGTGCGTGTATTTCTGCAGAAGTCCGCTCGAGCATGAAATGCAAGCTCCCAGAAGTTCTTATGTTTTGCAGTCCGCTCGAGCGACAAAAGTTGTGCTCGAGCGATGTCATGTCTCTCATGCTCAACCGAGCCTTGAGCGGAAAAATCAAGCAACCAGCACTTTTGCCAAAGTTTACAGACCACTCAAGCAAAGGAATTTTCGCTCGAGCAACCACTTACATTTTGCATGTCCGCTTAAGCGTAGGAAGTTGCGTTCGAACGAGGACCCTGTTTTCAGCAAGTTTTGTTAAGTGTTTTCTAGTGCATTTTTGCATCCTTATTCCGTCCTAGGCATTCCTACGCCATAATTAAGGCACAATAATGAGGATAAAAATAGTGTCACATCAAGATAAGAAAAGAACAAAGTATATGTTTCTGGGTGTGTAATTTCGTATATATTCGTTTTATACCTGTGTAGGTCACGCGCCCCAAGATATCTGAATTGCTTACTCTATTCGTCTGTTTTGAGCCATCTGTAATTTATGAGTAATAACTCTGTAAAGTTATGTTAGACTTTGATTATTTTCTGATGATATGAAATGATTAGTTTTCTGAATATGCTATGTTTTGTGTGAATGAATGATTGTCCAAGTTCCTGAAATGTACTCGTGCCATCCATAGCATCATGTGATATTTTGCGTCCCTTTATGGGTCATCGGAATGCCTATACGGTCGTCTCTTTATGGGTCATCGAAAACGTCTATGTGCACATGAGTCATCAGAGTGCCTTTATGGTCGTCCCTTATGGGTCATTAGAATGCCTTCGCGGCTGTCCCTTTATGGGCATCGGATTTGTTAACGCTAATGGATGTGCCACGTACTATGATGTGAAATGTAAGAACTTTGAAAATGAATACGAACAAGTGTTTGAATCCGTTTTTGATTTGAAATCTGAATTTGCATAAGACTCTGATTTTTAACTCTATGATGGACATCATTCATTAAAACCATTTACTTTGTTATTATTCACTGGGCTCCCGCTCACTATTTATATTCTATATGTAGGTGACCAGGGGCTCGACCAGGCTTAAGATGATGCCTAAAAAGTTTTATGTTCATCAGCCACCCTTTGTGCCTCCCGAGGAGGTTCCAGATCATGTCAATCATGTGGCTATGTTTTTGTATTTAAGACTTTGGTTGTTTTATTTTAACTTTGGACAAATTTCTACTTATATGTACAGTACTTGGAGTGACGTGTATCAACTGTGTCTTTTGACGTCACACGTATCTTTATTAAAGTTTAAGAATATCTGTCTCATATACGTCTTCACAGCTCAATGGACTATGTATATTTCTGTTTATTGCTTCCTCAGCCCCTAATTATATGTTATTCCATTAAGAGGCCTTCGGTAATCCAAGGGTTACTGGCCGGTCACAATGCTAAACCTATAGGGGCAGGTTTTGGTCGTGACAGAGTGGTATCAGAGCACAAGTTATACCGTACACAGAAGTCCATGTGAGCCATAGGATGTCCTAGAAAAGAATTAGGGACATTTCATCTGCATGTGGGAATATGTGCTAATCTTTATATATGTGAAAACTAAATTTGAATCTGAATTAACCAACAAAAAAAAATTTGAATGAAATTAAAGAGATTATTCCTATGTTTATTGTTACCTTGTCTCTCTATAGCAAAATAGAGAATGCGGGGGGAAATGATATAAGTGAATCTTCTGAGGCCCGAATGAACAGAATGAAATAGATGCTTGCGGCTTTGACTGAAGCCATGACGCAGCAATTGAGACAACAACCTATACCTCCTCCGCCTCCGCCAATACAAGTTGAACTGGACAATAATGACATTATCAACTTGACTCAGAAGTTCATGAAAATGAAGCCACCCACTTTCCTAGGTGGCATTGAGCCGTTGAATGAATAAACATGACTACTTGAGATGGAAAAATTATTCGAGGTCTTTCCTTGTTCTAAAACTCAAAACGTTCTTTTGGCTACCTATACCTTAAAGGATGAAGCTCGTAGATGGTGGTTGCTAGTCCGGAATAGTAATGAGAACATGACATGGGCTCAATTTAATACAACTTTCTATGACAAGTACTTTCCACAGTGCTTTCGGGACAGAAAGGTTTTTGAATTTCAAGAACTTAACAAGGCAGAATGTCCGTAGCTGAATACGAGACTAAGTTTACTGAGTTAGCCAGATTTGCTCCTCACATGGTGGACACGGATTTTAAGAAAGCCCTCAAATTTGAGAGTGAATTGAATTTAGATATACTAGATTGGGTAGGAGTTCTCAACCTACCTACGTATGTGAATGTGTTGGATAGAGCATTGATGGCGGAAGCCATTTTGGTAGTTAAGAAACAAACTCTTGTTCCAACAAGTGAATGGAGGGGTAAAAGATCGGGGTCTATTTCAAAAGAGGTCGGTCATTCTCAAAGAAGCAAAATACGGGATGTTACTAATTTGCTCAGAATGTGGTAGAAAACATAAGGGGGTTTGTTATCAAGCATCAGGTGCCTGTTTCAAGTTTGTTAAAATCGGCCATATGATGAGAGATTGTCCTGTTAGACTCAAAAATACCAATCATCCCACAACGAGTTCAGCCGGATCTGCCTCGGCATCAAGAATGAACACAAAAGCTAACACCGGGAAGGAAACCTTAAAACAGGGTCGAGTATTTTGCTCTTGTGCCTGGTGATGTACAGAACATCGAATCTGTGGTGTCAGGTATAATTTCTATCTATGCTCAGAATGCTTATGTGCTGATTGATTCTGGTTCCACGCATTTATTTATATCGCATGCTTTTTCTCGGAAATTAACTAGACTGTTAGAACCTATGAACTGTTTACTATCTGTGTCTACACCGACTGGAGGTTCTATGATATGTGCTTATGTTTATCCAGCATGTGATATTGTAATTGGTGAAATGACATTGTATGTTGATTTGTTGCCCTTGAGCATTGATCATTTTGATTGTATTTTGGGTATGGATTGGTTAACTAAATATTGTGCCACCATTGACTATGCAAATAAATCAGTTGTGTTTAGACCACCTGGTATGCCTAAATTTGTTTTTACTGGAAATGGAGTAGTTTCTCCACCATACTTAATTTCATTTATGAAAGCCAAGAAATTGTTGAGAAAAGGTTGTCGGAGCTACTTGTGTTGTGTGTTGGCTATGTCTTTGGATAGTACCAGTGTGGAAGCTATTCCTGTGGTTTGTGACTTTCCTGATGTGTTTCCTAATGACCTGCCCGAGGACTTAATTGATAGAGAAATTGAGTTTACAATTGATGTAGTACCTGGAACACAACCTATTTCCAAGACTCCCTATAGAATGTCAACTACTGAACTGAAAGAATTGAAAGTCCAACTCTAAGAACTCTTAGACAAGAAGTTTATCCGCCCAAGCACATCACCTTGGGGTGCTCCAGTCTTATTTGTAAAAAAAAAGGACGGGTCTTTGAGGTTATGTATAGACTATCGAGAGTTTAATAAAGTAACCGTGAAGAACAAATACCCACTACCCCGAATAAATGATCTGTTCGACCAACTTCAGGGAGCTTAAGTATTTTCTAAAATTGACCTTAGATCTGGGTGCCACCAATTGAAAGTCAAGGCAGAAGATATATAGAAGACTGCATTCAGAACTAGATATGGGCACTATGAATTTTTGGTAATGTCATTTGGGGTAACTAATGCACCTACAGTGTTCATGGATTTAATTAATAGGGTGTTCAAACAATTTTTGGATTAATTTATTGTTGTCTTTATTGATGATATCTTGATTTACTCCAAAAGCAAGGAAGAACATGAGAATCATTTGAGAACTGCTTTACAGATTCTAAGGGAAAAGAAATTTTATGCAAAATTCTCCAATGGAGAATTTTGGCTTGACAACTTGGCATTCTTGGGACATATAATCAACAAGGATGGTATCTTCATTGACCTACAAAAAATTGAAGCTATTGTGGACTGGCCCAGACCGACAAATGTAACAGAAGTTCGAAACTTTCTAGGACTTGCAGGCTATTATCGCAGATTTGTAAAAGATTTTTCCAAACTTGCTCTACCGCTCACTCAATTAACACAGAAAGCTACATCATTTGATTGGATTGATCAAAGAGAGATTGTTTTCCAAGAGTTAAAGACCAGGTTAGTAACTGCACCAATTTTGGCTTTACCTAATGATACTGATAGGTTTCAAATTTACAGTGATGCTTCCAACAAAGGTTTGGGGTGTGTGTTAATGAAAAATGGAAAGGTAATTGCCTATGCTTCTCGGCAACTCCGACCATATGAAAAGAATTACCCGACTCATGATCTTGAATTAGCTGTTGTAATTTTTGCTTTAAAAATTTGGCGCCATTATCTATATGGAGTGACTTGTGAAGTATACACAGATCCTAAAAGCTTAAAATATTTCTTCACCCAAAAAGAGCTGAACATGAGACAGAGGAGATGGTTAAAGTTGGTCAAGGACTATGATTTACAAATTTTGTACCATCTAGGGAAAGCAAATACTGTTGCAAATGCATTGAGCCGGAAGTCTATTGGGAATTTGTCATATTTGCTCACCGGTCGGAAAGAGTTATTATGTGACTTGGAAAAGAATGAAATTGAAGTGGTTTTGCGTGAACAGGGTGGAATTCAAGCTGCTATTTCTGCCCAACCCGCAATTATTGAAAAGATAAAAGATAGGCAACTGCGAGATGCATTTCTGAAAAAGATTGTGGATGAAATTGACTCAAAACCGAGGCCAGGATTTTTACTTGACAATAATGTGTTGAAATTTTAGAATCACCTTTGTGTACCAGATTGTTGTGACTTGAGAAAACATGTTATGACTGAAGCTCACAATTCTAAGTTTGCTATGCATCCGGGGAACAAAAAGATGTAGCATGACTTGAAACAAAACTTCTGGTGGCCAAGAATGAAAAAGTGTATTGCAGATTTTGTGGCTAGATGTTTACATTGCCAACAAGTTAAAGCCGAACATCAATGACCCGCTGGTTTATTACAGTCACTTCCAATACCAAAATGGAAATGGGAGCACATTATGATGGACTTCATCGTGGGATTGCCTCACTCTTCTCGAGGTATGGATTCTATCTAGGTTATAGTTGATCGTTTGACTAAATCTGCCCATTTTTTGCCGGTTAAAACTATTTATAACGCGGACAAGTTAGCTAACATGTATGTGAATGAAATTGTGAGATTATATGGTGTACCAATATCTATTTTATCTAATAGAGATTCAAAGTTTACATCAAGATCTGGCAGAGTTTGCAACAGGCTTTGGGAACCAAATTGCGATTGAGTAGTGCCTACCATCCACAGACAGACGGTCAATCTGAAATAACCAATTAGACTTTGGAAGATATGCTGCGGATGTGTGTGTTAGACTTCCAAGGGGTTTGGGAGACTTATCTTCCTTTGGCCGAGTTTGTATACAATAACAGGTATCATTCAAGTATTAAGATGGCTCCTTATGAAGCTCTGTATGGAATGAAATGTTGTTCTCCTATCTGTTGGGCTGAAGTAAGCAGCAGACTATTGTTGGGCCCAGAACTTGTGCAGGAAACCACTGAAAATGTGAAATTAATTCGACAAAGATTGAAAACCGCACAAAGCCGCCAAAAGAGTTATGTAGATGTCCGCAGGAAAAACAGAGAATATAAAGTCAGGGATCATGTGTTCATCAAAGTAACTCCTATAAAAGGGCAAACGCGGTTTGGGGTAAAAGGCAAGTTGGCACCAAGATACATCAGGCCATATGAAATTCTTGAGAAGATCAATTCAATAACATAAGCTTTATCACCAATCATGGAACATATGCGCAATGCTTTTCATGTCTCTATGCTTCGGGATTATTTAAGAGATCCACTACATGTGATTGAACCCACTCATGAGCTTCTAAAAGATGATTACATGTACGAAGAGATGCCAATGCAAATTGTTAATCGCCAAATCAAAAGATTGAGAAATAAGCAAATCCCGTTAGTGAAGGTTGATTGGTAGAATCACAGGGGAACCTATGCAACTTGGGAGATAAAAGAAGACATGATGAGAAGATACCCTGAGTTGTTTCCTTTGAATCCGGTATTCTTCCAGAATAAAGGTAATTCGAGTTTGGAGGACCAAATTCTTTAAGGGGGAAGGCTGTAACAACCCCGACTAATGATTAACTTTAATCCATGTTTGGTAATGCCGAATAAATAATTAAAGTTAAATTTTGCATCATATGTTGCCTTGTGTGTGTTTATATCTGTTTAACGTAGAAAGATATGTTCATGTTTTCGTTTCAATTCGCGAATTGAAGGCCTTATCGGCATCCGATTTAGAAATTGACTTGATTTATGTGTTAATTAGAATTTTTAAAATTTTATAGTAGGTTTAATTGAAATTCGATTCAGAACGATTAAATTAGAATAAATTAATGCTCAATTAATTAATTGATCAACAAAGTAATTAGGCCATTAGCCAAGCCTATATAAGTCCACCTCAACACCTCATATACACTTTTTGCACTCCCAATTCCTCTTGATTGAGTTCAAACGTTTGTGTGTGTGTGAGAGAGAGAGAGAGAGAGGAAGAGAGAAATTGAGATCAAAAGCTAGAGAAAATGGGGATTGTTAAGAATTGTTGGAGAATTTAAGAGCATTTAGAAGTTTAAGCCTCTACTCTTGTGAATTCAAGGTCTAAGGTAAGAAATCTAACCCTTAGTTGTATAATTGAGTTAGTTTTTGGAAGAATTCAAGTAAAGGAGGTGAACTAACATGAGAATGAGCTAGGATTAGAGAATTGTAGGTCAAATCATACATGCATGTGCATATCATGAAGTTTTGAAGTTGGTTTTACAAGAATTCTCACATGCATGTTCATAACTTGGTTTTGTTCAAAGAATTCAACTTATTCTTGAGCTTAATGACTCATTTGATCATGTTTTGGAAGGTTGGAATTCATGACATTACGTGCATGTTACGTTATCTAAGTTTCAAGTTTTGTTTACTGCAATTGGCCTAGTTTTTGGGCTTGATTTCGCAAAATAGTTTGTAATTCATCATGTACTATGAGCTTCTCAATGTT